>CM026072.1:8830541-9430541 GCA_014839685.1 Anableps anableps
GGAAACTTTTTTTTTCAAATCTTAGAGATGATTAAATAACCAGTCCCTCTGCCGTGATCTGGCTTGCTCTAGATTGCTTGAATGACAAATCAAATTAAAATAGCTGAAATATTCTCAAGTTCTCAGCGAACATCACACTTAGAACTTGCATGTTCTTCTTGGGTACATACAAGGCAAGGATGAAGATTAAACAAAACTGCCTTGGCCATGAACCCAATTACAGTCTACTCTGATGTGTTATCTTGTTATCATTTCTTTTCACAAACTGTGCAGTAATGAATATACCTTGTAAAGTAAAAACAGGCTAAACAACAGGGAAAACATGCAAGGCAGAAACTTGAAATAAGCTAAATGTCACAATACAGGCCTGCAGTCTCCTTTAATGTACCCAGGAAACTTCTGTGCTTAATAAGGTATACTGGGGATATTGTTTAAGAACAAGTTCTTCTATCAGTCCTAGAGCTCTAATATCATTCCAGGCCTCTATGCTTCTAATTATGTCTGAACCTTGGCTACAGGAATCCATCAAACATTCAGCTATTATCCTACATTGTCTTGCAATCATTTCTGGTGACAGGAAACACTAAAAACCTCCTGCTTTTTGTCTCATTTCATCCCTCTGTCTTCCTTTTTCTATCGCTCTATCTGCCTGAGTGGCTCAGCTGCGATCCTTCCATCATTTCTATATCTCCCTGGTGTGTTGTGCTTTTTCGCCTCATCGCTTCAACAGCACCTTTTCCCTCTCTGCCCCTCCCCCTACCTCAGTTGTTCTGGCTGTCTTGTAACTGACAACCTTCCCCACCCCCACCCCACTGCTGCCCTCAAACCTCTCCAGCTCTGGCATGATATTTCTCCTTGACTAACCTTTTTCTACCTCTTTCCCCTCCCCTTGTGCCACTTCATGTCACCATGCATCATGGTAATTCTTATCGGAGTGTCATGTGTCTTGCTGCATATTTGTAATCCCTTACACTATCTGCATCCCCTTGTCTCTGTGTCCTGTGTTTCATCTTCAAAATGTAGTTATGCTTCCTCCATAGTGAAACCTGTCTTTCTTTTTTTTTGCTGATGCTTTAGAGTATATTTTATTTTAAGATGACCTTTAGTAGCATCTAACAACTGATTATGCACTGAAGACAACCAATTGTGTAAAATTAATTCTCCAGACAAGAAATACATCATAAATCAATGTTTTGCATATGCTTGAAGCTTCCAAGTAAAATAACCCACAACATTTCATCAGTATTACAGGCTCTAGTGATGGTGAAGCTGTTTTTCTAGACAACATGTTCTCCAAGACCTTGATAGGTTGCACCAACACTGAATTAAATGGATTAGAAAATCTATCATAATGACTACTACTAAAAACATGCACAACATAATCATTTGTTTTTAAAAATATACCTGACTTGACACACAGCTATAGACCTCAGCTCCTACTAATTATGTTTCCATGCGCGGCTTGCTGGGGTGCAAAGCTAAAATAGCATGTCTTATTTCTTTTGACAACTTGTTGATAATGCAGCTCGCAATATACTTCTGACCTAGTTCCAGTTAATTGTGTAAAGACAAAATCTACAGCTTCATTAACATAAAGCTTTGTCTGAGTTTATAGTTTAATGACCAGTGTTTCAGTTGTTTTCTCCAGGACAGCTGAGGATATCTGAGGAGAGTGCACAGAGTTGGTCACATGGAACAGACATACAGGGAACTGCAACAGTCAGTTTAGCCTCTCTTTCACTCTGAATGTCATTGTAAAGGGTGAATTATTATGATTACGGTTAGCTCATAATACAATTTAGCAAGCGGTGCATATAGATACTGCTACAAATTATTTAGAAAAAGGTTTGGTTGATTGGTCTCGATAAGATACCCAACATTTCTTAATCCTAACCATCCATCCAGTCGTTTTGATAGCTTCTATATTTAAAGCTCGACCACTGTAGAAATATGCATGTTTTCATGGTGATTATCTTACATCTATACTTTAGAAATTATCTAAAAAAAGAACTCTGCAATTAAATTCTTTAAAAGGTATAAAATTTAATCATGAAAATCAGCAGTAACCATATTTATATGAAGCTCTTTTGGATTTTCTACTTATTTCATCTCTCAGTTTACTGACTGCAAACTTTGGTGAATACTACTTTGGTAAAAAGAGCAACTTTGTCTCAGATGTTTGTGTTTATTCCAATATTTAATGGTTATTGTTATGAATGGTGGAACAGAGTTCAAATAGAGGACAGGATAAGTGGAGGTGAAAGATATTCTGGCTGATCCAACCTCCATCCACACACATGGACAGAGATGCTCAAAGAGAACCCACAATTCAAACTGATGGCTCCTCTAGAATATTGGACGTTGGGGACACAGAAGTTATAGCCACGTAGATGAAATGTAACATAGAAGCTGGTGGTAGTCTGACATAAATTCACAGCGACAAACGTTGAAGTATAGGCATGGAGAGCACAAATAAAAAATAAAAAAAGGTAGGCGCTCTGTGTGGAAATTGTGGGCGCATCATCACACCAACACATCCACAAACACACAAAGACTTACTGCAGGGAGCTGAGTGCACTTTGATAATGTCATAGCCCTCAGGCCTAAATTGTCCCTAAAGGATCAACCCCTGCTTGCTTCAAGTCAGCATCTTACAGTTTGGTGCACGTGTATGTCAACAGATGCGTGTGTATGTGCTCTTTTAAGGGCGTTGATAAAAGCTGCCTGCAGCGTTGCGACAAGCTTCACTATGACACCAAATACACCCTGGAGGACCGTAGACACCCCGCTGCTCACAGACGAAGAAAAGAAGAATGGTGGGACGAATGCAAAGGAAGGCAGGGGGTGGGAAAACAACAACAAAAAAACAAAGCTGATGGTAGATGGAGACCGATGAGAGAGACTTACAAACACAGAAAGTACTGTGCTGAGAGAGAAAGACTAAGAGTAGAGGTAATTTGTGATGACAGAATGAGAAATGGAAAACAAAGAGGTAGACGAGTAGAGAGGGAAGGAGGAAGAAGAGAAGATATGCAACATGATGGATAAAAACAAAGAAACAACACAAGATGAAAGGCGTCACACAGAGTGAAGGAGCGACTCTTCATTGGAAGAAGAAAAGGTAGAAAGATTATTTAACCATGCCATGAGTGTGTGTTGGGAGGGGGTGGGGGCAGTAAGTGAACATGTAACAGGAAAAAAAAAAATAAGTGAAGAGCTGCCTTTTTGAAAGCTGTTTGCTCCTAAACCTCCTCCCATTAATTCAGCTTGCATTTAGCTCCCTCTCTTTCTGAAGTGCCTCAGTAACAAAGCATTCATCAGGCAGCCAGGACCATTTTCAATGCAACTCCAAGAAGGGAGATGGGTACAGAAAACAGGAGTGTAAGGTGGAAAAGAGGCAAGGAAATGAGGATAGAGGAATGAGAGGTGAGATGTGCCCGGTGTGTGATTCCCCTTCATTGTGTTGAGAGTTATTCATCATGAGAAGATGCTCAGCGGAAGGCTTGGATGTCAACTTTCATTGTTAGAAAACTGAGTTATTGTTTATTCACCAAGTAAGACAAAGAGAGGCATAGGGTATAGGGATGCCTTTGTGTGTACGTGAGTTTGTGAGAGTGCAAGCTCACAGTATGCTAATATATGAGCGTAGGAAGTAATACATAGTGAATCAAAATAATTAGTTATGAGTCATATGCTCCATCCAGAAAATTAGGGAATAAAAGCAGAATCCAGTTTAAATGTCACCCTGAGATCCATCTTTGTATTCGCATGGAGAGTTGGCGACCCTTTGCATTTTCAGGAAGCCACACATTTTTGTCATACCCAGTTGACTGGATAATTGACTGTCCACTCCTCCTTTCTCCTCCCCGTCGTTTCCATTATTCCCTGGCGCCTTCCCTCACTTGTCTCCCTCTGCTGGGGTTATCTACCATTTACAGTCGGCCAACTCTGAGGCATCGTTTGTCATTGCTGTCGTCACCACATCTTTGTCAGCCTTTCTCTCCCGTCCTGCTTATCAGACACTGAGGTCATTGTAAACTGCAAAAATAACTAGAGATGCACCAATTAATCAGTCAGACATCATAACTGGTTAATTTTCCATTGACCGGATCTGTTTGGCTGGAAAATCAGTGAAAAATGAATCTTCTCTGACCACTTCAGGTGTAAAAATGCATCAACTAACACCATGTACTCCCATAAATTTTCTATGGATTTTCTAAAGATCTGAAGAAGATCAGAGACTCATTGACCAATTTATTAGATATGTCTTGCAAGTAAAGAGTCGGATTCAGGTTTGTCTTCAGAACTGTCTTAGTTATTTGTGGCAAAGCTTAACAGTGTTGAGATTTTGGTCCATATTGACAGCAGTTGACTGCAACTGAAAATACAGCATGTCCCCCACCATTTCCTCAAAAACCATCCTGAACAGTGTTTTCATGTTGTTTGGACAAATCTGTAGCCCTACTATCTGAATGCTGTAGATGAACTCAACACTCATCGGACTGCGAAACATTTCTTCAACTTCTTATTGTCCAATTTTGGAGGAACAGTGGAAACTTTAACCTCATCTTTCTGTTCTTAGTCAAAGTTACTTTCTCCCAATTCTAATGTTCAGCTTAAACTTCAGCAAGTCATCTTCACCACACCTAAATTTCTAAATGCTAAACTGAGTTGTTTCCATGTGATTTTCTGACTGGCTATTTGTGCTAACATCTAACTGAAAAAGTGTACCTAATCAAGTGGCCAGTGAGTAAATGAGGATAATCTTGTAATTCTTTAATTTTTTTGTCCATTCCAGTACTACTACCTCTATCTGATTTTTCTTTTTAACTGCTACCTCTGTTAATGAACCTGCAGCACTTTTTTGTCTTTTATGTTTGTTTACAGCACCTCTCTCCCAACGACTGCTGGAGATGGGCACTAGCCCGCCTCCCGCGACCCTACAAGGAAAAATAGGTTTTGATAATGGATGGATGGATGGGTGGGTGGGTGGATGGATGGATGGATGGATGTTTTATACCCAGAATTGGTAGATTGGAGTTAAAAAAAAATAAATCTGTTTCAGTCATTAGAAGCCTGATCATTCCATTTTAAAAAACATAATTGCAAAAATGAAATATCTTTGTTGTTTTCTTCTTCTCTAATTATCTTGTATACTTAATTAAAATGAAAAAATTAAAACCTCAAATTTGGCAACAGAGACCAAAAACTACCTCTTCTCCCTGCCTCTACAGCTGACCCCCGCAGGCTAGGATAGTAAAGCTCAGCTAACACTGGGACCAATAAACAACACAGTAAACACTCAGCAGAGGTGTTGGCCCATATTTACACTCTGAGCCTCTATAAAGTCTCATGTTTTATCCCCACTGTGGTCCCATTATTTTGCACATCAGTGAGAGACGGTAAGTGTTGAGGACTCAGGGTGTGCTTTTTTTCTATCAAGATTTATTAAAAGATTGCTTGAAATGAATTGTTCCATATTTCATGTCTTCGCTCATCCAGCAAACTTGTTTTGTGTCTGATCACAGTTGTTTACAATAAATGAGGTCCGAAGAGGTGGCTCATGGAATGCTCCAGTAATAAAACATGACAACGAATGGGGATAAAATGCAAATGCTGTGCTCATTATGCACCAGAGCCTCCCTAAGTTGTGAATATTATGAGATGCTATCCCTTGCCTTAGGCAAACATGTACAAAAGTCTCACCTTTTCTAACTCTGGTGGTCAAGTTGCCACACAGGTGTAAACTTTTTAATTTCACCTGTGATGTCAAAGCAAAACTTATTGAATTGACACGACTGCAGAGCAAAACACCTCACCATCTTACAGAGGACCCTCAGGGAGCAATACACACTAACCCTTTGAAGGCTCACAATGATTTCTTTCTTTTGGAAACTTCAAAGAGAAATGTTTGTGCATTTCTTTTTTCATTTTGTCAGAAATGTTCTCTGCCATTTCTCTTCCCAGTATAAAATCTTAATGTCACTTCATACAAGACTCAGAGGCTCCTGCAGTTCCCACGAGCCTGTAACCAGCAGCCAAACCAGCAATCTATTAACTGTATTTGAAAGAACAAGAGCTAAAAATTGTACTTTTAATGATTCGGTTTTCATTAGGATTTCATATTATTAAATTTTAATTGGAAATCTTAATATTTTAAATTACATAATTAAATATGTATTCATTGTGAGTCATTTTAAATCAAAACTAATCATATTGAACCTATTATAGATGAAGAATAGTAATAAAATAAATATACAATGTAAAAATCTGTTGTCTGCACCAGGCATAGATATTGCATACAGTTCGAGTACAGTCACATTCAGGATCCAGATCCCATGTAGTCTAAAGAAGCTGAAGGAAGGAATTAGATTCAAGTATTTTCCAGGCACAGGCATGTATGGAAAAAAATAAAAGTATGGAAGAATTTTTAAAATTCCAGGTTTTAATTCCAATCGTATGGTTGTATCCATCCATCCATCTATTTGTGTACCCACAATTTAATCTGCCCATTCATCGATCTGTTTGTCCATCCATCCATCCATCCATCCATCCATCCATCATTTTACTTGCAAAAACTGTCTCAACGACTAACAACTCTGGAAAGTATGCCGTATGGAGTATGGGACTTTTGACATGAAAAATATGAAGGGACCCTGCTTATACGTATGTGCACACCACAGAAAGTCACAACATCACTGTAGCTTCTGCCAATGAATTTGTCGGTCACACTGAGCCGGTGTTTTTTCTCATTATTGGGTCTTGTTACGTCAGGGTATCATCAGTCTGCTGGCCTGTACACACACGCACGTATGCACACACACCCACCCACCCACACACACACACACACACACACACACACACACACACACACACACACACACACACACACACACACACACACACACACACACACACAGCATGTCTCTGTGACAAAAACAGAATTCAGAAACCCCCCTGAGATACTCAGTGCATGAAAAGGCTCTCATCCAAATGGCTCATGTATTCAGCCTGGTCCCCCAGAGGACCTGCCCTGTATTGATAGAGCAGAATGGTGAAGGCACTTGTCAAAGCAAGAGACAGAACAGAGCGACACAGTTCTCACACTACCTGAATGACACACTGGACGAAACAACAATGCATCCCACACTTTCAGGTGCAATTTAACTCAAGAGTGGAAATGATCCCACTTTCTATAGGCTCAATGTAAGCAAGGATCTTACAGTCTTTGTAAAAGGAAACTTTGTGTTTGTTAGAATAAAAACTGCCTTTTTCATGAAAAAAAAAAAAAAAATCAATCAGGAAAAGAAGGTTGGTGATTTTCTCAGAACACACCTTTCATCTAGCTTGTCGACATTGAGATCCATAAATGAAGTGTGATAGTGATGTGTATGTGTATATCAGGAAAAATAAAAGTTACACAAGTTGATGTTGGTGGTTGGATGACAGATTTTATAATAGTGACAGTGGACTGGTGCAGCATACAAGAGTCATACAAGAGTCTTACAGGTGAGCAAAGCAAAATAAATGAAAAACTTTTAAAATAACCTGTAATGTGATAGATGTACTGTCATTCCCTGATATTGTCTATCCTCAACAAAGTTTAATAAAGCACGACAAACTAATAGACAAACTATTGATAATGCTACATGCAGTAAGTGCAAACCCATCTTTTCAATATAGAAATGTTTATTTTCCCAAAGAGTAATTGTTCTCCGTTTCTGGTATAACATGTATTGCAGCAGCTAAAGAAAGCACTTAAATAGAATCCATTATCAACTGTCAGCTAAAGCCTGACAGTAGCTTCTAGAATAAGACACACATTAACTTGAAAAACAATGAGTTGTCCACAAACCCACAGCTTGAGGTTTGACATGATGGATTATGTCATGAGCCTGACCATGTGAGAATCCAGATGCTTCACAAGTTAAATGACTCATGAGACATTTGCAAATATGAGGTTGGAATAAAGAAGCGACAGAGCCTGCAGTTGGAGGACGTAGGCGTGGTGTAGTGATGAATCAAACTAAAGGCTATCATCCAGGAGACTGGAGAAAGTGTTTGTAAGAGAACATGACCTTCTGGTGTTTCTATTAGTTCCACCTCATTAGTTTTAATTCTAAAGCTTAGGCATCCACATTACCTGGCAGGGTGAAAGAAGAGGTCATGATTAAGATTCAAGTAGACCCTGTCAAAAAACAGTTACAAGTAGTTTAAAGAGTGGCTATGACAGGAGACCTTAGGATTAACTGATTATATTAGTTGTGAATTTAGGAAAACAGTCTTTTAAGACCCTAAATGTGCAATGTTTACTCCAACAAATGGTTAAGATACCTACAAACTAAACTTGCTCAGATATCCTTATTAAATGACTTAAACAATTTTTAATAATAACTTTCAACACCTCCAAAGGTTAATTCATTTTTTTAAGTAAACATGGCTATTACCAGGAATTTTTTTCCTTCTATGTCTTTTATTGTTGTTGCTAATGGGCGGATTGAATTAAAGAGGGCCAGCATGGCTCTGGGTTGACAATTTAGAAGGGCTGAAGCTGAGAAAGAAGATGCTGTGCTGATGGGAAAACACTGATGTTCTGTATTGCTGAAGCATAAAGTTACAAGAGGGGCAGCAGGCAGGACAGCAGGCTGAGTGGAAGGATATGCTCAAGAACAAGTGCCTGGTGGGTTTAAAGGAATAAACAGAATGGGCCAAAGAGAAAGTATTTCAAAGTATGTGTGGGTTGAAGTTGCTCCTCTGCACTGTACACTGATTCGCAGTATGGAATATTGTCTTAAAGATATCAGCAAAAGTTTGATTTGTGGTTTATTCCACTTTACAAAAAAAAAAAAAACAAATCTTCTCTAAGCATATATATATATATATATATATATATATATATATATATATATATATATATATATATATATATATATATATATATATATATATATACTAAGAAATATTGAAAAAATAAAGGTTTGTCATAGTAAATCTATTTCTAATATTGACAAGAGATAAGACAAGAGATATTGACAAGAGACGTACACCATATGTAAGGAAGAACCTAAGTAATCCACACATAAACCATCAAAACAAGTACGTGTAAAAATTAGGTGAGATGTAAAAAGGGAATAGGTACTGAACAAATGTTGGTAAGAAGCAGCAAAAAGTTAGAGAGCCAATAAAGAAGCTCACGTATTTACAAAGCAACCCTGCCCCCTAGCAGTACAAATCAATACACTTCTGAATCTGATCAAAGGGTAGAATTTCAAGCAAAAAAAAAAATATCCCAAACACACAGACAAGGAAACTCTTAGTTGGTTTCAGAGAATGAAAATAAAGCTTCAAGACTGGTCCATTAGCCTTGTGTCCTATTGAAAATCTGTGGAAGATTTGAAGATCAAATTAAAGAACCTTTAGAGTTGAAGAAAGACTCCATGAAACAATGACTCAAAATCACCAAAAAGCTCCTCTAGTAAATATTTAATAAATTTCATTAAGCTTGCACAAACTTTTGTTCCATTTGCAAATCCAATTTCTAACACTTAGTTGCATTTATGAATAATTTCATTTCATTTCATTGTATTTGGATTACTTGGGCTCTTACTAACATCTCTACATGCATTTTTGCCAATATATTTACTCAGAAAAACACTGACATGTTCAATGCTTATTTTTCTATCTGTATATATTTAACCATCTGAATAAGTGGATACACTGAAGTTCTTGTCTAAACTGATGACAAATGAAATCAAAATTCCTAAAACTGCTGTCTTTCACAATGTCTTGTAGATTTTTTTAGCTTGGATTAACACCATATTTTTTGCTATCTCCAGGTTTAGTTTGTAGTTTTATTTAGTTTTTTAAATTTAATTGTTATTTTATACTCCTGGCTCCTATGGTTCATTACCCTTTGTTCTTCATACTTTTTCTTCAGTTTTTTTCTGCCACAACTTCTCTGTATAAGGACATTAATTTTTTTCCCAGCATGTATGTTCCTTTGCTTTGCTTCTTTCCATGTAAGAGCCTCTTCATTATGTACCTCTGTTGTCCCTTCCTTTCACTGGGCATAGTTAAGTTCTGATTCAGACACTCTGATTGAAACACACATAAATTTGTGTGTTTTAAATTTATGTTTATCATATTACTTATCTCTGCAGTGCTTTTGATCTACTTTTTTTTTAAAAAGTTAATTTTGTTTCCTTAACATCTGTCTCCTGTCTGCCTTAGCTATAAAGTCCTTAAGCTATAGAATGAGAAAAATAAGACACAAATAATTTAGGTTACTTTTTGATGTCAGTTTTAGGAAGAGATCATATTATGCTTCAACAAATGAATAAATAAGTAGTAATATCTACTGCTGCATAGATAACTTTGAAAAACAGAAATCATGACGGGAGAGGGGATAGATAACCTCTTATACACTGCAAAGTATTCTCTTATTTCCCTCTTGGACAAGAACAGAATTTTTAAAAATTACAATTTTAAATTAATGTAAATGAGTCACTTAAGTCGTGATAGTTTCTCATTTATTTCTCAATTAGGAAAGGGCCATTATTATAATGGTAAAAATTTTTCCAATCGCAATATACAGCAGTCCCTGACATTGTTGGGCTGTGATAATTTCTGTGCACATCAATGATGTTTTGCTGCTAGTTGCTAGTAAAGCTCTGAAAACAAAAGGAAAAAAGAAAATGTGTCACATGTTTCAGCTCTTGTATTTTTGAAGATGATGATGAACAGTACAGTTTTAATTATGAAGCCAACAGTTTCATAAAAGGACCTAGAAGAGTGTGTCCATATGCCACTTTTCTCTGGTTGGAATAGGCTGTCAGGGCACAGGAGAACACTTCATCTTAGCACCTCATTAAAAACCTGCTCCCACACACGTGAGAGTTAATCACACAGCTGTCAACAAGCCTGAACTCGTATAGTGACAAAGGCAAAAAACAGAATAACAACACTTAATGTCTGACTGATATGGTTCCACAAATGGTCCTTTCTGTCTTTCTTGTGATAATTTTAGTCTGCATATTAGCTCAGGGTGGGAAGGCACAGCCATCCGTTATTCTGTCTTGGTTTCTGGAGTGACAGTTATTTCCCATTTGTTAGGAAAAAGGAGAGGATCCCCCTCCCTAAAAAAAAAAAAAAAAATAATAAAAAAATAAATAAATAAATAAATAAATAAATAAATAAATAAAAAAACAGCAAGTGGCTGATTGTCCATTGGAATAAGGTTTTCTCTCTCTCAAATAAGGCACAGGCTATGTGACTAGACTAGGGAATCTCAGGGCCAAAACTCTCAAACTTTGGTGCCACTAGGAAGAAAACAACTCCAAAATAAAGTTACTTTAGCAGCAAGCAACACAGATTTTCCAAAGGAAATTCTAAAAAAAAAAAAAAAAAACAAACAAACAAAAAAAACCATTCCAATCTGTAGTAAAGTATAACAGGTAAATATTTATTAATTTTCCTGTTAAAGTCCAAGGCTGCATTAACACCACCATTGTGGGATCCTTTTTGGTATGTTTATTTATTTCAGTATTTACATAGAGTTTTATAGAAGTAGATGTGTTCAGTAGTTTGCAGTCTTGGTGTTGATAAAGATAAAAATAAAGATTTTATTTTATATTATTATTTAATAACCTGTAAAGCAAATACTAAAGCCCATATAACTGGTCTCCCAGCCTGTGCTGTGAAACCTCTGGGGATGGTCTGGAAACCAGCGGCCTGTCTGGTCTTCAATAAGGCTAAAAGAGTCAATGTCACTCTGCTTGTTAAAGCTGCAGTATGTAACTTTTATAAATAATATATTTTTTTTACATATTTTTTTAAACACGAGAAATAATCTGTAAAAAAAAAAAAAAAAAAAAAAAAAAAAAAAAAAAAAAAAAAAAAGCTCCTCTGCCTTCTCCCTGTGGTCCTACTGCCATCTGCAGAAATACACCACTCCTGATCGAAACAACCAAGCCAGGAGGAAGATCTTAGCATTGTCACTCACACTCGTGTACACGCTGCTCACACCATCCACCTTGCTCTCTGCTAGGCTAGGCTATACAGCCAGTTCCCTACACCAAATCCTGCTGTAAATGCTCAGGCTTTTAAGCATGGCCACCAATGATGGCAGATGAACAGTTTTCCTGTAATGGTAAATTGTTTCTCTGTCATTAGCACATTGAGCAGTATATACACAAGTGTGACTGACAGTGCAAAGACCTTCCTCCTGGCTTTAATTGGTTGTTTCTGATCGGGAGTGGTGTATTTCTGCAGATGGCAATTGGACCACATGGAGGAGGCAGAGGAGGTCGATTTTTTTCACAGATTATCTGTTTCATGTTATACTAACACAACATAGTGACAGTTTTAACAGATATGTCAAAAAAACATATTGTTTATAAAAGTTACATACTGCTGCTTTAAGCTCTATTCGCGCCCCTTCGTCATCTGCATCAAATTCAAGTCACTGATGTTAGCCTAAAAAGTGCTTAATGGAACAGCCCCCATCTAATGCTCACTAATTATTCCTGTTCTTTACGCTAGCATTAGAGCTATGGAGTTACAGGCCTATTTCTGATATGTTTACTGGTTATTGCCATGTGGCAAACATTTAGGTAGATTATTCTTGCGAGTTCAGTAGCTTCCAGTCATGGCATTGCTTCAATATAATTTAAGAACCTACAAAACAAGCAGAAAAAAAAGGCTTAGGTTGTTGCATTCAGCTCAGGATGTGTACGGTACATATTTTGTGGTAATATTAACTGTATCGAGCCTCGGTTCTTACATTAGCCCTCAGCTTTTTCTTGAAACTGTTATTTCCTGATTTAGTCTATGGTTGAGTGCGGCATAAGAGTCATGACTGGAGAAATGTATCCCAGTCTTTTGTGAGAGAACTTACAAATGGTATGTTTTAGGGGTCAAAAGATAAAACCAATCAATGAGAGGTCAGGATGAGTTCAGACAGATCTGCTTCAGCTTCCCGTTAAGTCTTGTCCCTGTATATCAGTGTACCTGCATCTCACTCATTGTGTTAAAGAGTGACTTGGGGATCAAGCATGTGTGCATGATGCAGTGTTTAGAGGTGGCTGAGTACATTTCTCACTGCGTGCAATCTGCAGCCTGACTATAGTTGTTGTACCCCCCCCGGTTGGCTCATCTCAAATGGCAATTTGTAAAACATGGACCTCTGTTAGCCTGCTCCCTCTCTCTCCCAACCATCCCCTGCACCACTGCTCCTCTACCTCATCTGTCTACCCCCTCTCCTCTTCGCATCACTCGTTTTACTTCTTTTCCTCAACCTCTCTCTCATTTCCATACCTCCTGTGCCTTCTGCATCTTCCCTCTGTCCGCTTGTTTATTTCCCTCTGTCGTTTCGTTTCTCTCCATCTCTCTCATTTGCCCTTCTGCTTCTTGCATTTTTTTTCTTCTTCATTATCGGAATGTGTTTTCTCTCAGTCCATCGTGGATGTAGCTCTCTGATTACCCCTCCTTCTTGTCCCCTACAGCTAATTTTAAGATTTTCTTCTATAGTGATCTCATTCTGCTTCTTAATATAATTAAGAATTTGTTTCCCTGCTTTCAGTAGCAAATTGAAAAGATGCAGTCAGTGTTGAGTCTCTACTTTACACTGCATGCTTTGTGTCTTGCTGCTCACTCTGGCTTCAATCCCAAGAGGAAGTTGGAACAATCAAAGTGTCTGCTGTTTTGCTGTCACTCAAACTTTAAAGTAGCAACCCCACTGCTGGTTAGGTATACATTTGTCACTGTGATGGTATGGTTCTGTTTTAATCAAACAATATCTTACTATTCAGGGTATAGTGGTTGAATTTAACAGGAAAACAATGTATTTGCATTTCAATTAATAGTCAATCCATGTACCTACAGTGCCATTGCTTACGTGTATGTCTCTGATCCACTGACCAAATATATTTTCACTGATGTCATTTTATTGGACAATCTTCTCAGCTAGGACAAAGATTAGTTTGAGCCAAAAACCAACTGTATCAATTTATCCAGCCTACCAATTTAAGTGTCCAGTTAGCTGATATCTTTGTGGATATATTTGATCCTTGATATTTGATCTTATTTCCCTCTCTTTCCAAATTACTTTCTTCAAAATCTGGATTTTTGTTGTTTAATGACGACCTCATCAAAGCCACAAGATGAAAGAAAGTGATCTAAACAAAATTGTTCAGCATTCTGCTTGAAAGTTAGCCTTTTTATTTGAGATGCCAATGAAAATCTGCATATTTTTCAATAACACTTAGGAAAAATGAGCATTTCCACTTTGGTTCACTGCTTCTGCTGGTGCTCTTCTAAAATTTAAAGAGATGGATATTTAATCGGACAAAGTAATCTCCATGCACAAAAGAGCATGCAGCCCTACAAGAGCATTTTTAATGTTACATTTCCCCATTTTGTCACATTAAAATCAGAAACTTCAGTGTATTTTAATGAGATTTTATGTGATACACAATATGTTGTACAAGTGTTTACTGGATAGGGAAAAAAAAAGAAAAAAAAAACTCACTTGTATTCAGCTTCTCTAAGTCAGTAGTGCTTGTGTCTGCAATCATGTCAGTCTCATTTGACCAGAGCACCTTCTTCCACATGTTTGGAGTGTCTACCTGATTAACGTTTGCCTTGCCTGGGCTGTCAGTTTAGGTGGTGTAGGGGTATCAAAGTAAAGGATGCTGAATTAAAAATTTACACCACACTTTTAAAATAAACAAAACAATAGACAATTATGTCATTTTCCATCGACTTCATAACAATGCATAACTCTCTGTTGACCTGCCACATAAAATGCTAATAAAACAATTGAAATGTGTGGTTGTAATGTGACAAAATGTGAAAAAGGTTAAACTTCTAGAAACTTTTGTCAGTCACTGTGTCTCACCTGATAAACTATGCAATAAAATCTTTAGAAAACATATCTCACTCACTCTCTTATTCTCTTCATCAATATCGCTGGTATGTTATAACAAAGCTGAAAGGCACATTACACATTAACAAGAAAAGTGACCCGTGTCTGAGTACCAGCATCCTACTGATGGCATTAATTACATTTTGTACTATGATTTATTTTTTTTCCTGTACCATGTCTAAGGCAGTCTTTACCTGTGTTGCGTTCAAGAGCAGCAAACACGAAGCAAACCTTGAAAATTGAATGAGGAACTGTTGAGGGGAATGACAAAATTATAAAGTATAATAAGTGATGTTTAAATGGAGAGCATGAATAATAACCTGAAGGACAAAGAGGAAAAGAATGATGAACAGATGACATGCAGAGTAGATTTCTTAACTTGGCACATTTTCCACCAATAATCTGAACTGTTTTCCTTTCCCTATTATTTACTTTCTTCTATTAAATTTGTTTCTGGCTTCTGCTGTATTTTGCATCTCTGTCCAGAAGAAAATCCCTGTTCTTCCTTCTGGTACGCTGACTTTAACTGTGAGGTAAACAGTCTCTCTTTCATCTCCATTATCCATCTATCTGTTTTTTTCCTCCCCGGTTTTTTACCCTTACACCAATCCATCTATCCAGCCACATGCCAGAGTATCATTCTGTGTGTGCCACTGTTCATTTCCATGACAACGTCAACATAAAAACCCAGCCCAACTCCAGAGATTCCACACATTTGCATCTCATTTGCATGGTTCCCAAGCGACCGGCAGCGTTTGACTTTGACAGCAGCAGAGAGACTGGCATGGCCCTGTCCAGTTTTCCTGTCACTCCTGTTTCTCCCCTCTAACTAAGCCTGGTGGTAGCCCATCAGCTCATACTCTACTCCTCAGTCTTTTCACTCTTTTTTCCCTCGTTCTGTTCCCTCCCATAATTGCAGCAGCCTGAATGTCATTCTTTCGTTAGCGGCTGTTTTGAAAACAGATCTCTTTCACGAGTCAAACTGCTCTTTCTATCACCTCCTTTTCTGTTTCTTTCATTTCTAAAAATTTTTTCCCGCTTCATCATTTTTCAACCCTCTCTATTTCCATCATCGATGTGAAAGAAGCTGCAACTGTATGTCTTTCATTCCATGTCTGAATAAGAGTCACATTTGCACCCTATTTGGAACTGAACAAAGAGTTTTCCATCCATTTCTTTCGTAGACAAACACAGCTGCTGGTAAACACGTGTGAAAACATGGAGTTTACTGAAAAGCATGCCCACAATGATTTACAATCTATAATAAGGAGCTACTGTGCTAGGTCCAAAGCACTAAAACATGCACATGTAGTGTTTAGTGAAAGTATACATACTCTTTCAACTTTTTGTCACTTTGTCCATCTGTGTTTTTAAGATTATGTGATAAACCAACACAAAGTAGAGCCTATTTATAAAGTGGAGGGAAAATAATCTTATTTGCATCCAAATAAAAATTTGAAACTGTGGCTTAATTTGTGTTTTGTCACCTTTTCTCAGACACCCCTAAAGGTGCTGTCAGAAAACACCTAATTTGTAAACGGAGTATGGCATAACTGTCATCTACCTAAATTTACAGGCAATGCAAGGAGAGCCTTATTGATAGAGGCAGCCCACGGTAAGTCTGGAGGTGCTACAGCTTTGCCTGCATATCGCAGTTTAGGTGGGAGATTTGTTGACAGGGCAACTATAACTTGTACAGTTCACAAATCTGGTATTTATAGAAGTGTGAAAAGAAGAAAACTGCTGTTAAAAGAAAGCTTTCAGAAGTCCTGTCTGCAGTGTTTTGCCAGGTAGGACACAGCAATTGTGGAAGCAGGCATTCTGTTCAAATGAGAGTAAAACTAAAAATTTTGGCCTACATGCAAAATGGTCTGTGTGGTGAAAATCAAACATTGCCCTGAAAACACAATTCTCAACATGAAAAAATGTGCCAGCGCCAACATTCTGTGAGAATACATCTCTTCAGAAGGGATAGCGAAGGTGGTCCGCGTTGATGGGATGATGGATGGAGCTAACTTCAGGGTGATCCTGGAAGTAAACCTGTTAGAGGCTCCAAAAGTCTTAAACTGGGGTGGAGGTTTACCGTCCATAGAGACAAAAGCCCTAAACACAGAGCAAAAGCTGGAATAGAATATCTGATCAGATCTGTTCAGATCTGAGCATTTTCATGTTTTAGAATACCTCTGTCAAAGTCCAAACCTAAATATAATTATTAATTAGTTCAAATACTTAAAAAACTGATCACCATTCAATCAGACTGAGTTTGAGCTATGTTACAAAGAAAAATGGGTACAAATTTCAGTCTCTAGATGTGTAACACTGGTAGACATAACTCCAAAAGACCTGCAGGTGTGTTGTTCGACAATGTTGGCTCTATAAATTGTTGACTCAGAGGAGCTTAATGTATGCATACCACAATTTCACATTTTATTCACCGAACATTTGAAAAACTAGATATCATTTTTGATCTGTTTCACAAATATGCACCACTTCGTGTTGTTCTATCACATGAAATCGCAATAAAATACATTTATGTTTGGGGCGTTGCATGGCGCAGTGGTTAGAGTGGGTGCCCTGTATACAGAGGCTACTGACCTCGACACAGCTGTCCCGAGTTCAACTCCAGTTCTTGGTTCCTTTGCCGCATGTCTTTCCCCCCATTCTCTCTGCCCCTTTCCTGCTGGATTACTGTTAAATAAGTGCCACTAGTGCCAAAAAAATTATCAAAATAAAAAATATATTCAGGTTTCTGTTTGTAACAAAAAGTAAAAAAGTTATGGGTACGAACATGTTTCCAGGCACTGTACAATATGCATCAAGGTTAATAAATAAAGAATCAAAGTCAGGCACACTATTATAGCCATTTACACCCCCTACACATATGCACAGATAAAAAGACATCCTCAAGTAGCTGTGAAATTAAACTTCTATTTCATTTTGACTTGTTGGAAAAAAATCTTTTGAGTGGTTAACCAGACACAAAAGTGCTTTTCACCACCCTTTTGTTCCATTATGAGGATTTCCAATTAAACAAATTCTCCACAACTGAGATTAGCATCACTAATTTGCCTCCTCCACTCCACAACAAATTACATTCTAACATCAACAATATGGCAAAGTCACCTCCAGTTGTCAGTGGTCGGCTGGAGAAATTACAAAGTTAAACTGACGTGAGATTATGACAGGCGACTGAATTGCGTACGTCACTATCTGTTCGCATCCTCTGCTGTGGAAGATTTAGAGGCAAGCTCAGGATGTGTGTGGTAATTGGCTGGAGAAGAAATGAATTTGTTACTGCCGTCATTACCGACAACTTGTGGCAAAACAGAACTCAGACTTAATCACTACTCTTTATATAAATGCATAAAATGTTACCCTGAGATCCAGATGTTTATGTGGGTTTGTGTGTGTACCAGGTACCTAACAATATGACTCACCAAATACATGTGGGGACATTTCTGTTGAGAAGTGGAACAAGCATTCATTAATGCATGAGAGTATGTGTGGGTACTAACTTTACTTGCATTCAGTTGTTTGTGAAACACTGTGCGTCAAAGGAAAGAAAAAAATCATAGCCTTCTGGTTCACATCTGACATTTTAAAAAGCCAGCCAGCAAAATACAGAGAAACTTTTATGAAAAGAGACTAACTGTCCAGCAGAGCTGACAAAAAGAGAGACAGGCAGCTAGAAACCCAGAGACAAGAGAAGGAAAGAGAGAGAGAGAGACAGATGGAGGAAAAAAGTATTGAAAGAGAGAAAGAGGGTGAGAGATGGAGAAAACACAGCAGGAGGGTAAACTATTCTGATGATGGGAGAGGGAACAGTATTCAATGAATCACAGGGAGAGGAAGAGCCTGTGCAGTTTCATTGATTTGGAGCGGCAGGAGGAAGGGAAAGCGGGTACAAACGGGGGGAGCTCGGAGACAGAGCGGCTACTGTAGGAAAATGGCTTTATAATAGAGTTAAAGAGCAGGACAGATGACGCGGAGACCCAAAGACAGTGGGCTATAAAGAGCCAGCCTTGAAGGAAGCAGCAGATCATACAGAGAAACCCTCAATTTTCAGATTTTTATGTGCTGAACTTGCACTGTTCAAGTCTCCAAATGGCACCTAACTCTGGATGAGGATGCTGCAGTGATTCTTAAACTGCATTCACACTGCATAATCAACGCTGTGGTCATCAATGAGTGTTGGTACACAGAAACACATGGATCAATAAGCTTTCGTAAAAAAGCTTTAGCTAAACTTCATAATCCAAATGACAGAAACAGATTTTCACGCATTTTATGTTTGTTTACAGGATTGTTAAGGTGACATCGCTGATAGACTCAAGCATGACTAAATCATTTTGATCATGTTATTGGCACTTAGTGATGTGAGAAATGTATGATTATACCAATAACAGTTTTGAATTGATTTTGAAACAAGTTGAGACTGCTAAGGAGAGAGGAGTGGAGACTGCGGAGACAAAATGAGGGTCGTGTGGTAATACGACATCAATTTGTGGTTATTTTTTGTAAATAACAATCTCATGCAAGCAATAAAAACAAACCAGAAACACATTTAGCAAATGGTCAAGTATGATAAAGACAAATACCGAAAATATGCAGGTTACTTATAATCTGAGAATAAAGAACACCAAGCAAGATAAAACAATCTGAGTGAACAAAGATGACATGAGGTTCTTCAAGACAGCCCCTCGTAGTTCAGATTATGGAGTGATACAACATTTCTTTCTATGCCTGTGCTGATAATCCCAGCTTCACATGTCTGTTCCACAACATGACCACACTCCACTACAGTCACTGAGTCAGCATGTACATAATATCAGTAGGTGGATGGTTAACAATTTCTTCCACCTCAATGCAGGAAAAAAAAAGAAAAAGAAAAACACAAATCACTGCTTTTGGGCCCAAAAGCGACAAAGCATGCAAGAAACCTCTGTGTTGATTTTATAAACCATTCTTTTATTAAATCAGCCTGATTCTATTTTAAAAAACATTGCCAGAATAAAGAGGGTCCTGTCAAATTAGTACACAGAAAAACTGAGTCACACTTTCGTTTTTTAATAAGGTCAGAGTAGCGTAATGGTGTCTTTAGTCGTGACTGTAGAGAACAAAAAGAATCAGGCAGCTACAACTAATCCAAAGCACTGCTGCCAGAGTCCTGACAAACAGCAGGTAAACAGATCATATCATACCAGTCCTGAAATCACTGCACTGGCTCCCTGTTTGTAAAAGGATTGATTTTAAAATTTTGATGGTCCACATGTCTTTGAATGGTATTGGCCATAAACACTTTTCAGGTGCTTTTACATGTGTTCCTTTATTCTCCATCTCGGTTAGTAAACCAGAAGTATCCAACAATCTTCAAGAAATCACTTGACAAGGTCAGATATCAGAGCTCTAAATAGCTTCAAAAGGAATGTTTTCTTTAAGTAAAATTCACCCTGAAAGATTTTTCGTTGACATGGAAAAAGCAATAGAAAGAGCTACAGCAGAAACTCTCTTTTTTGTCCTATATAGTATACCATTGGCTCATTGCATCTCTGTTTAGCTGTGGTGCATTTCTTTGACAAATCCATTAATGGGCCCACTGCTGCCAGTAAGTCTGTACAGATTTTCTGTAATGCAGAAAGTATCCCTGACTTCTGTGTTTTGCTTTGTTTTTTTGTTGTTGTTTTTATCTTTTTTTGTCTGTCAAACTCACAGTTGGTCGCAGCATGTGGCTTCTAATAGTGAGTCAGTTTCTGCTGGAGGTTTCTTCCTGTTAAAAGGGAGTTTCCTTTCCACTGTCGCCACATACACGTCCAGGATGAAGGTTTGTTGCAAAGTTAACAACCAGGGCATTTTTAGATTGATAATTTTTTAATCACTTGGGTTTATAAACTAAATTTGTATGAATTCTGATATAATTTGGAACAAATAAGGTTGTACTGAATTTGAAACTGCCTTGATGATTGGAATGGCTTACTTTGATTTGGTTATAGATTTCTAGGCATGATTTGTACTTGTTTGTAGTATAAAGTACTTTGAGATGCCATTTTGGGGTTTTTTCAGCAATATATAAATAAAGTGATTTAAATTGAACTGCATGTATTTATTTTTACATTTCTAGCTCTAAATAAGCACATTTACAATCATTTTTTTTTTTATCTTTACCTTCATCAGTCACGTTCAAGGTCTTGTATTTTAGCATCTTAAGAAGCCAGTAAATGATATATTCTTAGATAGTACATACAGCAAACATACCAAGACATGCTGCAAAACACAATTTGTCCTCCTTACCGCATAAAATCAGTTTTTATTATGTTTCACTGAGTAACATTTTTTAGATATTATATGTAAAAGAATGAGGATATATAAACACACAGGATAGGAAATCATGCAGGCACCTACTGAATTTTAAGGGTAATTCAAAGAGGCCAATTAATCTAAACTGCATATTTTTGGGTGATGGGAAGAAGCCGGCTTACCCAGTTAAACTATTGACAGCAATTTACAAAAAAAAAACAAAAAACATACAAATGCAGTTTTAGCCATTTAAGGATGGGGGTAGGGGGTATGCAAAATCAACTTTTTCTGAGCAGAGTGTTGCTTTGACTCAATCATGCATGTTTGAGAAATCCTGGAAACTCCCAACACAGCCATTCGGGAGTGCCTCAACACCTGCTCATACGATGCGCTGCCTAGTTACCCAGAGCTCTGCCTTGGAGCTTTAGTCCCCAGCCGAGCTCTCGCCCCACAAAGCACCCCTCATGTGAGCTTCCCCAACACAGCTTCACCAGACTAGTGGCAGCAGCAATTAGCAAACACCTGGTGGAACTGCAAGTCTGTTGAGCTTATCATACAAACTACAATGCTCCTTGATTGTGATATAAAATGGCATAATGTGCCTGAAAAATACATAATATGCCCTCTTTAAGAAGTATCCTACATTAAAGAATCAACATATTTTGAAAGCCATTCAAATTTAAGCATTTCTGGGTAAACTTGCAGGTTTTCTGAATTATGACTCATCTTTGATAATGTCAATTATGAACCCTGAATTAATTTGGTCTGTTCAAAACAAAATTGGCAGAGAACAGAGGTGAGGTGGAGTTGCACTGAAAAAAAGAAAAAAAAAAAACCAGTACTGATTGGTTTACTTTGTTGATGTAAACTAGTTGTTTTATACATGATATTTGAGACAGTATTGTCTATTTCCTTTCAAATCAAGGTCAGGCAAGGAGTATGTGCAAATAATATACGGATTTTCTGACAGCGCCGAGTGTTTCTAAACAGGAGACACTACACAGAATGAGATAGGTAATCAGACATTCAAACAGTACCATGCAGCTAAACAGAAATGAGAAGGCTGAGTGGAGGGAGAAAATAGAAAGAGACAGACAGAAAGATGAACAGATAAGCCCAGAGCTCAGAGGAGTAAACAAGACCAAGCTGCACTTTTCTGTGACCTCTGACGACCCGTTGACAATGTGACTAATGGCCTCAAAACATGGATCAGGGGAGATGGAAATACATGTGGATAAGAGGCTGTGGGCAAGCACAATCCACACCCAAAAGAAAAAAATAGTCAGAACTTTGCAATGAGATAGAAAGTGAATATACCGTTCAAGAAAAGGTGTTAGGTTTGTCTTCTCCTGCCTTCCTATTTAAAGAGAGAAGTGAAAAATTCTCTGTATCATAGTTGTAAAGAGCTGCTTATTATCTTTTATTTAAAAAAAGAAAGAAGTGTGCAGCTTCTAAAGTCTCATTTCTATCAGTTATAAATTGAAAAACCAGCTGCATTACTGCAGCTAAAAGGAAGGATGCTTTATTGCATAAAGAGTCATATGTTCCTCCAATGCGAACCGAGATGAAGCATTCAGCATTTGGCACTGCGGCAGATGGGGGATCATGGTATTCTGCTGTACTGAATAACACATAATCCACTTGGATTTAGTAAATCATATCATAACATGACATTATTATATACTTTCATTGTCATTACAATATGCTGCATTATAGAGAAGAAAAAAAAAGTAAAAACCATCTGGAGTCCAGAATTACTCAATATAAAAGCAAATATAACAGAATTTTACTTCAATTAGGTCTACTAATACTTTTTTTTTTGTGCTGTAGTGTTAAGCCCATCAGTTCTTTTGAGTACATCTTAAATGTAACTACAAAGAAGCTCAGTAGTTTCCTCTATGTTTTTCTGATATTTCCATTGAAATTTCTGTCAGGATTTCTGCTGAGATTAATATTGATTTAAACAGTGAACTGACTGGCTAATTAGAGGCTGATATAGGTAAAGTAAAAAGTAAGTACATTCTCTCCCAGTGTCAAAGAACATAAAATAAAATGGTCTGAACAAGGTCTTAAAATTATGTAAAATGTCAACACAATGTGTGACCTCGCTGCTTTTTTTGAAATTAAAGGGTTTGTGTGATTTAGTCATTATCAGCAAGTGTGAAAAAGCAGATGTTTTGAATCTAAAGCCTTCAGGTGTTTGCTAACACAAAAAACAGGAATGAAAAGATACCAATAATGATAATAAAAAGCTAGTTTTGCATCTCGTACGCTTGGGAAGTCACTTCTAAATACTTTGATCTTTATCTTTACAAAATAAACAATCATAAAAAAACATCAAGGGGAAGGCATTCAAGAGTGAAGTAGAGGAGTAAACACTGCAGAAAGTAAAACTTTGTGGAGCAGATCGGAGCAAATTTGAGAAGCTTGGTGATGACTACCACATTGATGATGGAAACAATCGCTACACTTCTGCATTAAGACATTAAATAACTTGGAAATGGGATGGTGGAGAGGTGATCAGGGTTTATTTTGCAGCCTCATACCTAAGGGGATAATTACTTATGTAGCTGCCAATGAACTCCTTTGTATAAATATCTTGGAGCCAAATGTGAGGCCATTTTAAGTGTGTGCTGATAATGGAATTTAGCCATGATGTTTCAACTCACTCATATGAAACCGAATATAGACATGCAGTGAATGCTGGTTGTCAGTGTTTTGGATATAAGGGAACTTGACATAATTTATATAGCATTTTTCTCTTCATACCGAACACTGAAAGGGCTTTACACTAGAGCCACATTTATCCAGTTGTAGTCACAGACACATACACATTTATATGCTGATGCTTTCCTGTTTTTCTGTTGACAAATTGATCTCATTTATGTCTTTCCTTATAGGAGATTTCAATCTGAATGTTGTTAACTGAGCGCTTATAATGATGTGTTAGAACTGTTCTTTTTCCAGGACTGAATGAATAATTCCAATAATAATCAAAAAACAACATTAGCGTGCAGTCATTTAAATTTGTTGGGAATTTTTTTCTAACCCACACATGCTCAAAAATGTACTTACAGGCTCAAATATATACATACCCCCTATTAAGTACCTGCTCTGCATTATTCACTAGTACATGGTTTGGTTTGTTTTCCATTGAAACTGAGTACTACCTCAGTGTGGGTGGGTTGTCACAGCAAGGCAGCCTGATAAGTAACATGATAGGATTTCTATGCAACACAAACACAACACAGTAATGGAGGACATTTTCTTGTTTTGGCTTATTCTGTCTATCTCCTTTTATCAGCCACAAAGCACAAAGTGCTGATTTTGGTGATGCCATATTCTTTTTAAGCTTGGAATCCAGTCGGAATATGCTCAGTTGGTGTTGCGAGTTTTTAAAGATGGCTGGTTTGATTTGTGTAATAGAGTCACTCTCGTGACCCAACCAGTGACGCCGCCGCCTGGCCAAACTGAACGACAGTCTTCTAATGTCACATTTTCAGCTCGTCTGGAATCTCAGCTGAGTTTGACACGAAAAAAGGAGCTGGTACCAAGTACCAGTACATAATGGAAAACCCTAAAAATCATAATGAGTTGGGTGGGTAACTAGTGGAAAAGGGGGATTAATGTCCCCTAGCAAGTTGCACTTTGACCACATTCTTTTTGCAGGATGCAAATTCTAACTGTATATCTGACTTGTCAAACCACAAATCTTAGAGCTCATTTAAATTGGTTTTTATTTTCAGGCGCTTCTGAGCATAGTCCACAAATTTTCAGACAAATTTAATCGGAGCCTGTTTTATCCATTTCCATGCCAATTTATAAATTTGTTTGGGATTGTAACACCCAATTCTGTGACCCAAACTACCCCTATAAAGTGAAATTCAATAAGATGTTCAAGAACAACACAAGAACCACCAAAGCTCAAGCTTACATGAAAATATGCTGAAAGACCAGCATCACTGTCTATAGTAAGCCCAGTTTAATATCAACATTGACTGATAAGGTGCAGATCAAGAAATAAACACCTGCTCCAAAATCAACACTTTCAAGCTTGACTGAAATCTGTAGCTGCCCACATGGACAAGCCAAATATATTCTGGAGAAAAGATTTAAAATAAGAGGAGGCAAAGGTTGGGCTGTTTGGCCACAATGTCAGGATAGAAGTTTATAGGAGAGACAAGGTTAGGCTTTCAAACTTGGACAAAAAAACTCTACCAGTTAAATAAAATGGTGGTGGTAGCAACATGGTGAGAGTCTGTTTTGCAGCCGCTGGTGCATTACAGATTGTAGTAAGAACAGCAAAGTGAGAGTATTTTCATTCGTCAACTTGAATTCATATGAACAGTTAACTTACACACAGTTGTGTGATCCAACATGACAATGATCCCAAAACACAGATCAAAACTGGCTATGTTGTTGATGGCCAATAAATAACACCAACAAATAATTTTTTATAACATCATAGATAGATAGATAGATAGATAGATAGATAGATAGATAGATAGATAGATAGATAGATAGATAGATAGATAGATAGATAGATAGATAGATAGATAGATAGATAGATAGATAGATAGATAGATAGATAGATAGATTATTTTGGGGGGATTTTTATTTAAAAGCAACTTTCTGTGTTCTCACAATCTTATTAACATTTTTCACTGCAACTCAAAAAGAACTGTCTAATAATTTTCAGCAACGCCGGTTACAAGGTTAATTTAGATCCCCTGCTAATCCTATTATATGGAAATTACAAAGGCTGACAAATTTATGTCCAGACCACCAAGTAACAAAATTCAAGATTGAAATGGTACTAAGCTCACCCAAACAATAAGAAATATGTTGTTAAAAATAAGGCAATGTAGTAAGCCAGGTATGGTCACACATCAATTACTGCAATGCCCCCAAATAAAAAACATTTTTAACTGATTTATGTGGGTTTTCATATAATGGTCTGTGAGGTAGACTGAATGATGGGGTATGGAGTGACTAATTAGGTTTGCATATAAAACAGTAATGAGGACCATACTTGGTGAATTGGAGCAAACTGAACTGGGTCTCTTGGAGTGAATCTCAATGAAACCAGCAGGAGCAGCTTCTCAGGACTGGAGTGGCAATCTCACAGACACTCAAAGGATTAATCAGGTCAACTCAGAATATTTGTTTGACAGTTTTTGGTTTCTTGTTTCCCATCAAGTATAAAAATGGCATAACACAGCATACAGTGGCTTGTAAAAAGCATTCGTACCACTGGAATCTTTTTATATTTTATCACAGTTTTCAAATTTAAACAGAAAACTTGAACACTTGTTATTTGATATGTTGGACGTACAGAAAGTATATGTGTGGTGAGCATCTGAATTAAGCCCTGAGTCAATACTTTGGAGAACCAAGGGTATGTCTCTACCAGCTTTGCACATCAAGACACAAAAATTGTGAAAAAAATCGTATTTAAATTCATTTAAATCTGGATTTGACTAGGACATTCCAAAACATGAATTTGCTTTGATCTAAATAATTTTGCTGGAAGATGAACCTCCATCCCTGTTTTAAGTCTATTACGGCTTCCAACAATTTCTTACATAACCGTTCTGTTTTATCCACCTACCCATTCAACTTCCTTTTCCTTATTGAAGAAAAGCACCCCTGCATCATGATGATGCCAACACCATGTTTCACACTTACTTACTTGATAAAATCTAGCATACATTTCCAATAACATACATTGGATTCTGGGTGTGTTATGGGACAACATTTGAACATGTTCAAGGTGTACAAATGCTTCTTAATCCACTATGACATAGTACATATCAACCATATTCTTAATATTATGGTTAAGTATGTGTTGTTTCAAGGCACCTGTTTAAAATAGATGGATTGCAGTTTTAAATTAAACCACTTTTACTTTTAACAGTTTAAGTAATCCCAATGTTTTCTGTCAATGATAAATAAGTTATTACTTTTTATGCAGCAGAAGAAAGGAAAGACATCAAACATAAAACGAGGTGTGTTGGTCCAGGAGGCAACAAGTCAAGATTAAATTTATAGAAAGTTTGGGGAAGGGCTGAGATTAATAGAGTGATTGATTGCCCAGTCCTGGGGGAAAAAAGTAAGGTGTGCAATTTTTCATCAGCTTCTGTTTTTTTCTCCCTCTCACCAAGTTTCATCCTCCTGTCCACCATCCTTTCATTCAAATCCTGTATCCTTTTGGCACTCGTATCTCTTTCTTTAATCTAATTTTGACACCATGCATATTTCTGCCTGTCTCCCTGTCTCACTCTCTAAATGTCAGATGCTGGGCTGCCGTAATAATAATAATCCATAGCAGTGGATACAAATCTCCCCAGTACCTACACCTCATATTTAACAACCTTCCACCAACATCCAAAAAATATTTTTAGTTGTAGCCATAAATCTAACAAGCGACTGAGCATTTTAGAGATGACCAGACATCTAAATGAGATCTATGTCTGTAGACATCTAGGCTGATCATGTAAAGTACCTACAAATGAAATTTGTTGTGAACTAGCGCTACTTAACTAAATTCAATAAACTAATATTAAGCAAAATTTTGTTGAAAAGTGAATTTTATTTCTACCCTACTCACATGTAGACCTTCATTTAATGGCTAAACCTTACATCTAATGAACACTCCACAAACGGTGAACTGAACACAGGATCACTGCTTTCAAGCAAAACCCCACAGTATTATATTATGGGACAATAACAGTTTGCAAGAAATTTCAAGTCAAAAATTTTACTTTATGTCAAATAAAATGCTATTTGTTTCCTTTGGAAACAAATTTAACACTGGCCATCTCCACATTAACATGAATACTTAACACATCTGAGATTTTCTGATGCGTTTGCACTTATCTATCCACATGCAGAGTTTTGGTGAGAAAAACTAAGGTCTTAAAAAGCTTTAAAGAGACCTATTTGTGATGTTTCTGTGAAGATTTCATATCTGGTGTTTACTGAAAACAATTTGCTAGATGCCCATTTGAGGAATGATCATTAGAGTATAACTCTTTTTTTACTGTCTCACTTTGTCCTGACTGTGTGTTTCTATTTAGCAACTATGTGAGTAACTATACTTTCAGTCGATGAACTAACATGCTATTGGTGTCACGAATAACTATATTTTCTGGAAAACTAAAAGAATGATCTTTTTTTTTCATTGCCCATTGTTTTGTCAAAGTGTAAAGAGCAGTAAACAGTAGGCAATGTTCTTCATGCCATAAGGATTAAGTCACCAAGTAGTCCATTCAGCCTTAATCAAAATAAAAGAATATGACCATTTAAAAGAATGAGGAAATAAACTGGAAAAGAAATGTGAAAAAAGACAAAAAAAAAACAAGATAAGGCAATATTAATGTTTAATATAAAAGAACAACTGTTTTATAAATTTTTGCCACAGTCTGTGGACCACACTTTCCACTAAAGAACTTTTCCAAATTTCTTCCATAGGTCTATGTGATGGTTGTTTTATAGTTTTCTGAGGTTGGTCATCTCTCCCAAGAAAGCCACATTACAAACACAACAAACTGACTACTTATGTGCTGTTGTAAGGTTTCGTTTGAGTGAGAAGTGAGAACCAGGAGTGACAGCAAGATGAGACAATAACAGAAAGTTAAGCAATGAAAGAGCCACATCTATTCAACAGATTGCAGATTACATCATGGTTGCAACCACATATCCTGCAAAGAAAACAAACAACAAAACAATTACATCTAGCTTATTGTCTAAGTGGTTGCAACAGAGATGTAAACCAATTCCTAAACGTTCACAAACATGCATGTGCAGATCTTAAGTGCATCATTGTAGCAGCCATGATGAAGTTTTTCATTTTATCTTGATGAATACTGTTTTTTTTTTGTTTGTTTTTGTTTAGTGAATTATGATCCATTAAGATGAACCAATAAAGGCCTGCAACGAGGCCTGTTGTACTAAAATTACATTACAAGATTTTTTTTAATGAAAAAAAAAATCTTTCTTAAAAAAAAATATACCAGTTATTTATGTTCAGATGAAGTTCATCCTTCCCTTGTTCCATTCTAATGTATCAAAACATGTTCTGTTTAATCAATGCACTGAATTGGATTGAATCATGGTTGAGTGGCGATGTTGAGTGGTTTCTAGTGTTGTATTTCTAACATAACAAATTGTTGGCAGTGCATCAAGACATGCATCATACAATCCACAAGAGATAATCTGGAAGACATTCCCAACCCTTGCGGCAAGCTATTTCTAAACATCAAGCAACACAAGGCTGTTTACCATCAGATACCCTCGCTTCATTTGGTTTCAGTACCTTGTAAAAGTATTTCTAGCACTTATACTTTTTTTTAACACATAGTAATCACAAACCTAAATATACTCCACTGAGAGTTTTTGTAAGAGAGCAACACAAAGTAGAGCCTAATTTTGAAGTGGAAGAAAATCAAGATTTTCAACATTGTTCTAGTTTTGAAATATAAATCTCTGCAAGATTTGCTCATGTAGAGATCAAATATATTCCTTTTTTCAAACAAGTACAAACTTGGTCAGACTGAACAGAGTGTATCTGTTAATCTCAATATTCAAGTCTTGCCAGTGACTCTTGATTTGCTTTAGGTCTAGCTATTCTTTTGTAGCTTTCTCTCTAAAGCCTTACTGTAAAGGTTTTCTTCCCAGACTGTTCTGTGTATATGCCACTACCATTTTGCACTATTAGCATGGTTTGTTCAGGGTGTCAGTATTCAACCACACAGTGTTTTTCAAGTTGGCTAATCGTTCTGTTTTATTCACAGCAATTTGCCACAAACACAAAAACCTCTAATAAAATATATTGAAGTATGTAGTTGTTACATTTTAAAATGTGAAAACAGTTCAAGGGATAATACATTTGCAATACAGAGTACATTTTCTTTCAGGTCAGTATGGAACCTTGTTAGAGCAGACATGTCTTAGTTTGATCATTAAAAAAAAGTCTGTTCCTGTTCTTTGAATTTGTCTGATTATTTCTGTGTTGGCCCAATCTTAAAAAAAAATCTTTAAAAAAAAAAAATCGTATTTTCACTTGTGTTAAGATGGTTTTTATTACCATGATAATGTTAAAAAGCATTTTATTCACTTTCAGATGGTTTCATTCCCCACTCTTCCAGCTCCTTGAAGTAGACTAGAGAGGTTTCTTCCCAAAGTTTCTTTAGGGCTTTAAGTCTCTGAAAACCAGCTACAAATTAGGGAACAAAATGTTGAACACAACACAAGGTTCTAAAAGGTAAAATCAATCAACAGCTCCTTAGGCTTTGAACAAACTCCACTCCATTTTAAGCAGTTGTTTTCCTCCCTTTACCTTCTCTTGAGTCTTTGCATGTCCTCCTCATATTGTTCCCACTCGCTTTCTTTGTCATTCAGCTTTACTGTACTGTCAAAGTCAGTGAAGAATGTTGCACTTAACACCCACACATGCATGCTCGATGAATGCTTATGCAAACATGCAAGCATGGAGAAAGACGAAAGTCACGTCTGAATAAACTTTTTGGATGCCTACATATGTGTGTTGCATGACCTTATATGTAAAAACATGGATTTTGAAAATGTTCAAACAGCCTTCCTGCTTCATAACTTTCACTCAGCACCTGTTTCCCACTTGGTTGCAGTATCTTTCTCTCCCTCCAGACCTCCTCCTCTCTCTTTCCCTTTGTCATCTACCTTTACTCCTGGGAGGCAATTACCGTTTTCCCCTGGACTCAAACTAATTAGCTTAAAAACTCCCACAAATAAATAAAGCATTTGGTGATTGTGTGTAAGTCTCTGCTTGTGTGTGTGTGTGTGTGTGTGTGTGTGTGTGTGTGTGTGTGTGTGTGTGTGTGTGTGTGTGTGTGTGTGTGTGTGTGTGTGTGTGTGTTTTTGTGTGCATTCAAATGTCTGTGCAGACTATTTGTGCACCAGTGTGCTTGTGCCTGTGAGTAAATGAGTGGAAAATGAAGTTGAATATATAAATACTAATATGGCACAGATTTAGGCAAAGCCTAAGCCCTTTAGAGGCGGGTTCCTAAAAAAAAAAAAATGGCACTGAAGTGAGAGCTGAAACATGCACGCACAAATGCACATGAAATAAACTTTCAAAGGGAGCTCAGTATCGATCAAAAGTATGCACGCTAAAGAGACATACTTCTCCACCAGCTTAATTTTGATCACATATGAAATGCAAACATGATCGGAGCAGCCTATCTGACAGCTCGTTTTGCTCCAGTTGCAGGGCCAGAGAAATACAAAATGACGGCAGTAATGGCAGGCAGCTGTGTCACAAACACATTTCTACTTGTCACTTTTAATGATTCACTGACAAACACTTTTCTTTTCAATCAAGACTGAAGGGAAAAAGGGAAAGATGATAAAACAGCAGCTCCAGGCAACAACATAGAGATGCAGGTACCGTTTGTTATGTCCACCAAAAAGAAGCATTCATATCGAATAAATACAAAAATTACCCAATTTATAGGGTATAGAAAATTGACCAGCAAAAAAACCCAAAAAACAAATGCAATAAGAAGTGAAATTGAGACTTGGAGAATCCAAGAAAGACAGAAAACAAAATTTAAAGGCTTATACATTGAGGATTTAGTCTATGTATACCAAAAAACACATGTCCCAGCTATACACAAATGAAGACACACACAAAGTCATTCATAGATAAATTAGCACACCTATAGCTTTAAAGGATTTACTCACACTGTAAACAGAGAGCTAAACAAAGGTACAAGTCTTTTTCAGTCAATAAGAATATCATAAACGGGTCCATTTACTTCAACAAGTCAGTTTAAATATTGAAATGCATATTTTAGAAAGATTCATTACACACAGCATATATTTCAAACCCTTAATATTGATGATAATGACTTACACTTATTGAAAACCCGAAATTCAGTCCTTCAGAAATTAAGCATATTATATGAGAGAAATAAAAAATGATTCCTAATCAAGGAATGTTATATTATGAGCATATTATGGCCTACACTATCACAGGGAAGACTGCTGACTTGTGAATTGACCACCAAATAGTCACCGACAACCTTTACAAGGAGGGTAGGCTACAAAAGGTAATTGCTAAAGAAGCTAGATTTACAGCAAACTGTATCCATGCATAATTATGGAAAGTTGAGTGAATGGAAAAAATTGTAGTAAAAAAGGCTCAGGTGCACCAGGGATATCCACAGCCTTGACAGGATTCTGAAGCAAAGCCCAAGAGGGTTTGAAAGACTCACAATGTATCATAACGAAGACTGTTTTTAAAACAACTTGGGGTTTCTTAACATCTCAACAGAGCCACAGGCTGATCACCTGCAATCTACGTAACATTGATGAAGTAATTCATGTAAAAGGAGCCCAACCAAGTATTGAGTGCATGTACTCTACAGTGCATGGGTGAAGCATCATACCCAAGGATACAACAATGGAGACAGACTGAGCAGGGGCTTGAGCCTGCAACCCACTGATTACAGGACGAACTCCAACCACCGCTGGCACCATCAACATCAGTTTTCACAAACGTTAAGCCATACTCATCAAAGTAACAAAAATGCATACCTAAAATATATCACTGTGTGTAATGAATTAGTTTTTAAAGTAAAAAGTAAATTAACTTTTCAACTTGATTATAATTCAGTGAGATGCACCTGTGATTCTTGATTTGCTGATTCCTCATGAGGAACATGGGGTTACTCTTAGTAATAGCACTGTCTCTCCACAGCCAAAAAATGAACATCAACACACACGCTTACACACACAAAACACTTGGCAGCACGATGGAAGAGAGACCATGTCCCATTTTTAATAACAAAAAAGCTCAGGGGAGCCGTGCGTGTTGATAGCTAAATGACACTTACAGGTTGATGTGTTGCGGATGTGGCAGGAGAAAAATAACAGGCTGCCAGACACAAGGGAAGGAGGCCAGGCCTACATGGGGAATTCATGCAGCTTTGAGGAGCTGATTAAAGTGCCAGGCTGAAAAAAAAAAACTGCAACTAGACACAGAGGATCAGGGCTAGCCGGGGAGTCTCAGTTTGGAGGGTAACAATTCTGATCCCTGCAGGCACAAATGTTGTGTTTTTAAAATCATGCATGCTCACTAGAGGACCATAAAAATATTTCAACTTAAAAGCAATGGCGCAGGTAGCAAGATTAGCCCAATTTAACATGCTGAGAAAACCTGTTATCAATCAAAGCTGCTGCAAAGTTTCACATTTAAGTGCATTTTATTACATTTTTAGAAAGCATTTACAGGTAAAAGTGTTTTGCATCTGCAGGGTGTACAAAAAAAAAATATGTGAAAGGTAATTCTGTTGCTTTTTTGAGAGCTTTTAGCCTGTCAGTGTTTTTTTTTTATTTTTTTTTTATAATCGAGCTTGGACACATTACATGTTTCTATATTATTGTTAAAAGCAGCACATCAGTTAAAAAAAAAAAAAAAAGAAAAAAAAAAAGGGGGGTGAAAAACCTGATTTTCCTTCAGCCGGAAAATGTTGAGGCAAATATGGACAATTAATTCACTACGACTCACATGCAAAAGACCTTTAGGCCAAATACCACACCGAAGCTTGTGTTGTGTTTAAAGATAACTGGAGGAAGATGCAATGGCTTCAGATGCAATTGAGGAATTGACTGATAAGTTGGGCTACAGTTTTTATTGCTTCACTTGAGTACGTTTTAAATCTTCTGAAAGAAAAAGTCCCATTTCTCAATGTTTTTGGAGAATTACATGTAATGCCTGTAAGATTTATTCAACTCATTATGAAATGTTATGCTACCAGGTACTGACAGCAAAGACAAAATATGAAAACCCCAAGCACAAACGTGTTTCTAATTGATTAAATTAGTTGTTCAATCTATTTCCATATCTATCACTTAGACATTTTCTGAATTTAGCAACAGAACACTTAGCCTGAATCCAATTTAACCCCTATTTTGAAGCTCTACCCCAACATTTTGACCAAATAAAATACTAGGTTAAGGGGCGTTGTAGTACTTTTAGTGATGCAAGATTTTTCAGAGATGCACTAGAAATCTACTACACACAGCAAACAGTAAATTATATCCCATAATTCCCATAATAATATTTCTCTCAGGTTTACAGTGAATGGTTTGAAACTGAGAAAATATTGAAGGAGCAGCAGTTATGTGGACAAACATGCCTTGTTTATGTCAGAGGAGAATATGCACCCTGTCCGAGGATGACAGAAAGGCAACAGTATCTCATAGGACTGCTACAGGTTGTTGCAACTGCAATACAATCTCTGAACATGCAACATGTTTAACCTTGAAGCATATTAACTAGAACATCAAAAGATCACACTGGGACTCACTTCTGTAACTGAGAACAGCAAACTGAGGCTACAATTTACACAGTTGCACCAATTATTTGACAATAACAGGTTGGAAAAATGTTGCCTCATCATGAGTTTGCGATTTTGATTGTGACATTCAGATGGTAGAGTTGGAATTGGACATGAACAACTTAAAACTATAGATCCAACCCAACTTTGTACAACAATCAGGCTGAAGGGGGTAGTATAACCCCAGTATCAGTAGTGGTATAATCTCAATCTTCCAGTCTCAATCCAGAATATTACCTTTGTGTTGTGGATAGAATGGGAGACCCACATTACAGACCTGCAGTACAACAATCTGCAGCAACTCCATGATGCTATCATTTCCATAATATGGAAATGTCGAAAAAGCAGTGTGTAGAAACTACAAAATATAAAGATTTTAAGTGACTTTGCTTCGGACTGGCAATATGCACTGATAACAGCTAACCCTGGTGTCTCTATAAAACACTGGGGTGTAGGTTAAAGAGACGGGTGGTGTGAAGCAGGAATAGGTACACTGGAAAACTATTATGTTATATTGTACATATTTGCTTCTCTGTGTTTGAAGCCCCTTTGCCCCCTTTTTTTCTGTCCCACTCCCTGATTCATATACATCTCCATGGAGATTGCCGCCTGGCAACAGCTGGAGCAGAGCCAGTTTCCGTGGTGACACTAACGCCCAGCAGTAAGGGCTGATGATGTCACAGCCTGTCCAGGATGGGCAGACTGTTGCAGGCAGCCCAAATGATGAGTGCTGTGAGAGTTAAACTCTCCTCCTCTTCTTTATCGTGGTTATCTATCAAGCATTGCTCCTCTTCAGTGACGGATTCTCACTGTTGTTCATCTTCATTAGAGGTGTTTCTGTGCTGTCTTTGTTCATTTCTCTTTATCTGCTTCACATTCAGTGGCTCAAGCTCTCTTTCTGTTTTACTTCCTTAATTTGTCTCTCTGTCCTATTATCTCTCCCTCTAATTTTTCCTATTCATTCCTTCTTTACGTCTTTCATCAATTTAATACAACTCAAGAAGCTTTAATGGCCTTTCAGCATTAACTTTTCATAACACACTGCATATATGCAACTCCATTTAGATTAAAATGGACAAGACTCCAGTCCCATACTTTAAAATCAACATTATGTTAATGCATTCAAGCAAGAGACTCTTTACATAAAAAGGGCACATTTTGCTTTTAGGCTTTTCATTTTATTCCAATGTCTTAAATAGATTTTATGTACGAGTGACAACTTACTAAGGTAGAGATCCAAACCAAAGTCAGACACTTCCTTCCATCAAAGGAAGTGATGGAAGGAAATGTCTCGAGTGAACTGGTTTTACTAAGGTTCTACTAAGTAGAAAAGGTCTTTCTTTAATGTTTTGTTTACATCATAATGTAAGATGCAAAATCCTGTCACAACAGGCTATTAACTCTGAAAGATACTTCTTGTTCAGTGCTGTTGAGCGTTTTTTTTTTTTTTTTTTTTTCTGTCTGCTTCCTGTCCTCTCAACCCTCAGCCAGCAGTGACAGATAGCCGCTCAGATTGGCCCTGGTTCTACATGAGGTTTCTTTCTGTTTTAACTGGCTTATTACTCTCTACTGTTGCTATGTGCTTGTTGAGTTTAAGGGATTGCTACAACGTCAATGACTCAGTGCTATCAGCTGGACTGCCCAAGATAAATTGCTACCAAATAACAATTTTTGATCAACTGAATTTTATTGTGCTGGATAATAATGAGGATTGAACTGGACTGTTTGTAATTGGATCTGAGTGTGACTACATAAATGAACTGGATTAATTTGAACTGAACTCAGACCGAACTGGGTTTCATATTACTGTCTTTGACTTGGGTCTGTTTGACATGTTAAGTGTCTTGGAATGACATTTATTGTAATTTGGCACTACAAAAATCAATTGGATTGAACTGGTGTGCTCTGGTGTATCAATAACCTTGACAAAGTGATGTAAGACGGGTGCTGGGTCCCTGTTGGGAAGTCTAGTCTATCCCTGCCTTTGGGAATGTTAAAGCAGTGCAGCAGTTTTGCACTGGTTGGTTGTTGTGCACCTCTAGGGACATAGCACTACCCCTTCCTGCATCAGGAGGAGGTTTGGGGCTAGAATTTTAATAAAATGAATCAACTTAAATCGTGAGGAGGGCTTCATTATCAAGGTCCACCACATATATCGCTGAGGCAATTCTAGTCGGGTCAAAAGAAAATTACTAAACTTTAAACTATACAGAAATATTATACCTGGAATCAAAGAATAACAATAATAACATTCTGAAAAAAAAAATTATTAAAATAATTTGAATAACAATAGAGAAGGAAGTTAGAAGTCAAAAATAACATAAAAAATACATTGTCTGCGATGGCATTGATTGTAAACTTATTATCCAGTGTCAATAATGACGTTCGCAACCATTTTGTCAATGGCTATTTTCAGTTAGGAATTGTTAATGTAATGTATTTTTAAAACACTTAAATACACTTATAAAAACTGAATAGCTTTAAAAAAAAATGTCATCTATTTTTTTTTTTTTTACTCTATCTTTGATGAACATATTTGAATGAGCAGTGATAAATTGAGGCAGTCTTATTTTGTGGCAGGTTGAATATTAGCACCAGTGATAGAGTGAGCCATCTGTTCCTCAGCTGCAAGATCCCTGACAAAATAAACTGAATTTAAAGTAAGTTATAAGTTACACTATGGCCAAGAGCAAGGTTTTTCATATTGATCTTTGTTATTGATTTAATACATCTTAATGTTTTGTAGGCTGATAGAGATTATTAGACTACTTAAGATACTGTCACGGTTTAGCTTTTACATACAAACTCTATTTTAAATGTAGAGGACAATCTATCTGTGTCATACTTTGACATTGTAAAACAAAAACAGTAATTTGTAATTACAGTTGGTATATGGATTTGGAAGAAGCAAAAGGATTATTAAACAGGTGAGCATTTTTCTTACAATAGTTTACAGAATGTTCTCATAATATAATAATAATAATAATAATAATAATAATAATAATAATAATAATAATAATAATAATAATAATAATAATAATAATACTTGCTTTTCAGTGTTTATGTGCATGTTTCACAGGTAAAAATGCAGAAAAACTTAGTCTGTGACACTATCTGGTGTCACTATTGGTATCATCTTGTGACTTTGTCTTTTGAAGTAAGTGCATGTCACTGTAAACCACAAATATAAAGGTGAGAGTCTTGAGACTTGGTACACTGTTGTATTGAGTCTCTTATTTTGAAGTAAGAGGGGTAGCAGAAATACCAACAGTTTAATTTACCATTTTAATGCCAGTTGCGAAAGACTTTTTTTTTTCATTTAAACAGGGAAAAAAAAGTAAACCAAGATTCCTTAAAACAGGTAGAACTTTATGAGCTTTTTGAAAACACAAAAAAAGGTAAATTTTTATGGTTTTCTGTACAAAGGCCACCTGAGATTGAGATAAGAACAACTACAACAGTCAGACTGGACTATTCTACAGTGATTACAGACTCAGTGAAACAGTTTCTGATTATAAAACCTTTACTCTTTTTGTGGGGAACAAAGGATTCCAGGTTTTCATAAAGATATTACTAAAATCTTATATCATGTGCAGTGTTCCTGAAAACGTTTGGGAGTGTCTCAGGCAGGACAGTTTTGAAAAACAAAAGACAACGTAGTTGTGTGCTGCAGATTCATATCTATTTATTAGTGGACATTGCAGTGACCTCTAACATTTGCATATTTTGCACTGTACTTTAAAGATCGTAGATAAGAATTGTATACATACAGCAAACAACAGCTGCTGCTGTTATGGTTACAGCTTCTGAAAGGAGTAATATGCCTGACAGTAATGATTCTGATGATGATGATGATGATGATTGTGGGAGCTTTCATAAAACAGGACTTTGAGACCAACTGCAGGAGATGGGAGGGCAAATGTAATCCTGATTCCAGTGTCTCTTTTGAGGAAATCTTTACAGTAACTTCCTACGGTTAGAACTGTAATCTGGTATAGGTATTCATTACTAATAAAAGTGGTTTGAGGTCACACTTGTGTATTGCTATAATGATCTGTTTAATAATTTGAAAAAATAAAAATAAAAGCAAAAAAACCAAAAACAAAAAAACCCATCAAAGTTATTTTTTGCAAAGTGCAAAACATTTTCTACCATGAGGTCTGGACAATCACTCTGCTCAGAAAACATAATAAACCACCTCAGATTAGGTCAACCCCCATGAGAAAGTCTTGTGTGAATGGTATTTTCATTAAGCAATGACTTATGAAGAGAAATAGCTTTAATTAGCCAGAATTATTTATGTGTTTTATTTAGGTTTAAGTCAATCTTTGACCTTCATGCTGTAAGTCCCTCACTTTCATAAAGTTTATTACTGCTTGCTTACCGCCTGCGTTTTTATTTTGGTGACACCCCAAGATCACTGGTCCCCCATTTAACCCTCTTTAAAACCTTCCTGGATACACTCCTGCTCAGCAGTCTTAAGGAGGCAATTAATATTAACAGTAATATCAAAGCATTGATACCTTCAAATATTTTGAATAAGGTGTACTAAATTAAACAAATTAATTAAAATTAAAACCCACTTAAGGGTTAAACACAGCAGGTCTGACACATTAATAAATATCGTTATTGATTCAAACTCTTGTTTGTTCTGCTTCGTGGCCACAATCTGCTCAGCTTGGATGCAATGCAGTCAAAATGTGCTGTGATGTGAAGTCAAGCAGCTGATTGAAATACATGGGAAAGTTGTACCATGGAAACAGACTTAAATCCTGATTCACCTCCCATCTGTCATCTAAAGTCTCTGCTCCAAGGCAAATACAACTACTGCAGACTTTGGTCACAAAGTTGTCAGACATATGTGACATCAGCACAATAATTCGTCAGACAGTTTTTTGGGGGTTTTTTTGGCAGAACAACTCCATTTGTGCAAAAGGACACACTAATGAACTTTATTTACTCAACCTTAACACTGCTTATAGCCCCTCATATTTTTCTCTCAGTTTAATTTCAGCTTTGACTTTACACATGTTCCAATAATAAGGATTGTAATCTCCTTAAAGAGTTCTCTCACAAGGATAAAAATATTAAGCAGGAATGCAACACACAGATTCAGACAACTCTTCTTGTCATGGTTAGCTGGTGACCCCAAGAGAAAATTAGAGCTGTGAAGCCAAGAACCGAAAGAATTAAAGCCTAAGAGGAGAAACAGGCATGTGATGAGGAAGGCAACAAGGCAAGAGAGCACGGTCCTGCTTCAGTTACTGCACCAACGTGATCTGAAATGCACCATGCTCAAAGGAGACTTAATTAAAAGGCCTGCACTGTGCCTTTAGCTAGGCTAATGCTAAGAGTAATGAAGAAAACATGGAGGCTAATTCTAGGCTAATTCTAGGGGAAGTGCTGCAGACAGTAGAATCTAGTTACTGGGGTGGAGGAGATCAGCACTAAATGACCTGGCTTAGGCAATTTGATCCAGAGTACATAATTACTCGGTACAGTACGCGGTGTTGTTGCTAGAAAAATAAATTTCTGGCTTTTTCATGGATTTTGCACTTTGTGGAATTATTGGTTAAGATATATACAGGTATGGTCAAAAGTTTGGGCACAAATAGGATATGCATCTTTGTAGCTTCATGTTTTGGTGAAAATTTATAGTGTTTTTGCTTTCTTGTCACACTTTGTTCAGATCATCAAACTAATTTTAATATCAGACACATATAATCAAATGCAAAATATAGTATTCTAATCATCATTCATTAACTGAGGGGAAAAAAAGGGGGAAAAGCTATCCAAAACAACATGAGCAGTGTGAAAAAGTAGTGCCCCTAGACCTAAAATTGGTTTTGCCACAAATTGTAGTAAAAACTGTAATTAAGTGTTTACCTGGCAAACAGTCTTTTCTATTATTGTGGAGAAATTAAAAATAAACATTCTCCTTCAGGATTTCAGGACCTGGTGGACATCAGAACTGATGCTTCCATCAATTACCACAAGCTGTCCAGATCCTGAAGTAACAAAGCTAATCCAAATCATTACACAGCCAGGCCCATGTCTGACTGTCAATAGGACATACATATTTTAAGATTGTGTTTTAGTTTTATGCTTAATGTAATGGGACGCATTCCTTATAAAAAGGTCATCAAAATATTTTTGGAAAGTGTGAGACAGGTCTTTGTGTTTTTTAGAAATAGCTTTGTAACCTTTTCCACAGTAATAAATGTCACTGACTTTGTTTCTCATCTGTAGTTCAGTTCTGTATGATCAGCCGTGATGTGTTGCTTTTTAATATCTTTTAGTATGCTTCAAGACTTATCCAGTGATTTCCTAACTCTTGGTTGGGCAGTAATTAAGCCTGGGTTAGGGCTGGTGAAACTGAATGAAGCTTTCCAAAGAAAATGTGGCTGAGCACATTTAATTTGTAATATAACATTAGGAAAGATGACTGTTTCAACATAGGGCCAGTTGAAAACAGTTTTATATTTACTTAAGTCATCTTTGTCTGAAATTAAAATTTGTTTAATGATTTGACAAAAAAAGCAAAAACTGATGGAATCTGTAAAGGGAATAAATCATCCGCAACGCTGTATGCAATTTTTTAAATTAAGAGCTTCCTATGATGAAAAAATTAAAACAAAAAAATTAAAACAAAAAACTACTTTCACTGTATTTTCGCTCCAGCACAAAATTATCATCTAAGGATAAGCAAGTGAAGATGTGAAAGATTACTGCTAAAATAACTTAATTTAATTACCAGAATGATTGCTGTAGAAAAGACACAGATGTACTTGAAATTTTTGTCTTCTTGTGTTAACCATGGTCACCTCCAAAGAAAAGTGTGCTGCCATCATGGATTTGGATCAAAACTGCTTCACATGCAGTGCGATTACTGCTTGAAATATTGCACTTGAAAGAACTTTTTCCTGGGTGATTAAAAAAACTTCATGTTGAGGTATAATCACAGTGAAGAAGGCTTGAGGACATCCAAGTGTCCTGCAAGTACCATAACAGTCTCCTCTTGAGAGGAATGCAACTGTGTGGTGACATAACAAGCAACAAACACTCAATTCGGTTAAAGAAGAACAAAGTTAAATCACATAGAAAGTAAAAAGAGCAGTGAGAAAACTGGTGTAAAGTTAATTTTGCTAAAAAAAAAAATTGTCCTTTAAATTTTTTGAGACATAAAACGGAAATTATTTAACCAGAGGAGAAAAGTCATTCTATGTCATTCTGAAATAATTTATGTGCTGGGTTGCTTCTGGTACACTGGATTTGTCTAATTATTAATTATCATCAACAACAGTGGCATGAAAAAAGAGAGGTATCAAAACACAATCTAACAATTCAGGTAATATTTGATAATATTTTCCAATGTAATCAACCCCCATGCAACTGAGCTAAATGACAACAACGTGGCACAAAGATCTAAAGATGACTCGGTTCTTAAAGATAAACTTGAACTAGGTGAAATCAAAGAGTTACAGGAACCACAAAACTCTGATTGCTGAATCTCTAACAAAAATATTGAAGCCACTATGCATATTTGTATTGCTGAAAAAGCTGCAAACTTTTTGATCTGTTTTAGGCTATTTGATCAAACTTGCCTCAAACCCCTATTAGTTGAAATGCAGCCAAGCTGGCATATGTGTCCTATTAATGCCGACTGAAGCATAATCCACACATACTGAGGTTTCAGCTGGAAGCACTTTGCCATTATCTTGCCATCAGGGTAATGCAGAATTCTGCCTAATTTTGCATCTTAAACAAATATCTATTGCATGTCTGACAATAAAATTAACAACCTCAACTTGATTAAGCATGTGCTTGACAACAAAAATACTAATCACTTAATATAATTCAATACTTCAATTTTTTAAAAATACTGTAAATGAATTTAGGCAGTAAGGGGTAACAGTAAGAATAAACTTCATAAAAATGAATACATTTGTCATGTGGCCTCTACAAATGAAATGCACCCTTCAACATTCATTCATCAAAACTATTCATGGAGGTGAATTCTGGAGCCACACTGCAGAATGCTCAAACTCATATTTTGATAAATTACCTGGTGTAAAATCCAAATGAAATACTGCTGTTGATGGTATCGATAAAATGATGAACAGCATTGGCGTGTGCATTCCAACATACAGTACAATGCTGCTTTCTCATTTCTTACACATCTGTGAGCAGCCTTCAGGATTAAGTGCTGGCTTTAACCTCTTGGCCTTCTGTCACGTCTCTTATCCCATTTTCTTAGCTTGTTTAGTCCTCTGCCTTCTAATTTGTCCCTCTTTCTCTCTGCCACGGGTCTTGTTTTTCCTTCCACTCCATTTGTTTCCTGTCCCTTCTGGTCGTTGCTCCTGTTCATCTCCTTCCCTTTCGTCTTTCTGGCTGTGTTGTGCATGCAAATAGCCTGACACAAATTAACAAAGAGTGCTGCCACATCCACAAACAACACACCATTTCAGAGGGTCCTAATGGGAAAGCTGGACGATTGATTGCTTCCCATCAACAACGTTGGTTACATGTAGATAAGAGCACCAATCCAGGTGCATGTACAGATAAACAAGTATCATACAAACACGTTTGCCACCTCTTATAATGCTTAAGACATGCAAAAAAAAAATCTCATCTACTTTTTATTTTCAGCCATCAGAGAAAATCAAGAAAAATAATCCTTTATACTTTTGGCTCACATCATGTTCTCTTCTGGTTCATTTTGGTTTCCTTCTGCTCACAGTATCCTACAGCTAGTTGGCTCTCCTTTTTAATGAATTACTGCATCAATGTGGTATACAATGGAGGAGATTAGTCAGTAGCTTTGCTGAGGTGTAAAGGAAGACTAGGTTGCTTTGATAGTTTACTTCAGCTGGTTTGCATGGTTGGTTTATGGTGCAGCATCTCCATAAAGTTTGTCAACAGAGGGAATCATAAACTGCTCTAAAGTTTCCTGGTAAACGGCTGCACTGACTTTGGACTTGATAAAAAAAAAAAGCTGAATAACACCAGAGGATTACATGGCTCCCTAAACCATTACACCTTTATTTGCTGAATTCACTTTCATCTGGAAAGAAGACACAGAGCAACAGTCCAGTCTTTTTTTTTGCCTCAGTTCAGGTAGCACAATTTTAACACTGTCTTGCATAGGAGTGGCCTAACACAAGGGGCATGATAACTGCCCGGTTGGCCCTTGAAGCACTAACATTCAGTGCTGTCCATGCCTTGTGAATCAAGTGTCAAACTTCTGATAATTAGGAGACTGCGATTCACTTTTTTCTTTCACTCAACTTTCCATTGTTGTACTTGGATTAAGCGCTCAGTGAACAGTCAGTTTTGTAAATAATCTGCTAAATTAATAGGAAGCAATACATGCTTGGAATACATATCAAACTGTCTGTGTAATAAATCTACATAATATAAGAGTTTCCCTTTTTAATTCAAATTGCTTATATAAACTAACTTTTCAAGAATATAATGATTTATTGAGATGCACCTGTAATATGGCCTTATTGTAACAGCACATCAAATCACTTTTACATAAAGGGCTATTTTCCAGCTGAATATAAGTAATGCACTTTTTGTGAAATGGGTTTGACATTTAAAGTGGGTGATCTCAATAGGAACACTGCCCACCAGACAATGCTACCACAAAACCCGTAAATACTGTCATATTTTTTTCTGCTTTATGCACTAAAACTTGAGACCCATGTATTTGACTTTATATTCACTGGCGTACATTTTTAAAAGCTCATTTTAAGGTGCATTGTAAAGTCGGTCAGCTTAACAAGGAATTATAGCCAAAATGAGAAATAATTTTTCAGCCAAATGTGGATAAAATTCATCACAGAGAAATCTTGAGTTTGTTCCGAGGCCAAGGAACCGTGACAGCAGGACCAGAACATCTATCCTTATGTTAAAGGCAGAGATAGAGGAAGTTGATTGAGCTCACATTTTCTCACAACTTGCCGTAAAGAACACACGCACACATGCACACACTATTAAAACAACACAGCCAGGCATCAGATTCAAGCCCAATTAAAGTGCAGTTGACACTTTATCGGAGATATACGTGTATGCTTAGCAGACTTGGTGTCAGCGTGCGTCTGCGTGCGTGGGTGAGAAAAGGTGCCCAGGAGCGTTGATTTGTACGAGCTGTGTATGTGTGTGCACTTAATCTTTTACCCAGTTAATGTTTGAGCTTGGTGAATACACATGGGAGAGCCAGTCTGTGTGTAGGCATGGCTTGAAGAACTCATTACTGCATTTGTGTGAATCCAACTATCTCTTAAAGGATGTTTGACTCCTGTCTGGCTGAGATTCTGCTCCGTGTGTGTGTGTGTGTGTGTGTGTGTGTGTGTGTGTGTGTGTGTGTGTGTGTGTGTGTGTGTGTGTTTTAATATTAATAGATACATAATAAAAATCTGAGCATCAGACAGGCCCGTGCCTTTTTTTAAATGTAAAAGTCTGGCTTATAATTGATTTATTGACCTCAAAATATGTATCTTTAAAGGGAACCCTTTGTTATGCAACTGTAAACCAATGTTCTGTCATTGTAAACAGCTGTGTTTGGTGCAGAATATTACAGTGGATTCACAGACTCACAAAAGGTAGAGCAGTTCTCCTCATTAGAGCATTTCAATGACTTCCATTCATTATTGAGAGCCTAACCCAAAATCTACTGTCAGCTTTAACTGTAACCAATTAATGGCCAAACTTCACCCTCAACTTGACCCTAATCATAACTTCGTTTTTTTTAGCACAGCTGAAATTTAGCTTAAGCACTTGACTCTAGCTCCTAATTTACAACACACCCAACCTCTCCACTGAAGGAGTGCATTGGGGGACATTGGAGATATTTGTACTTTATGTTCACAATTTGTTGGTTTTAATGCAAGCCTTTTAACTTTAATATCTCATTATGAGACAGAACTCTATGAAGAGTTTCTCTATCATTGCGATGCTGTTGTATCTCCTAGAGTTTTACATTTTAATATGATAGTTTAGTATTATTGTTTTTCTTGTTTGTTTGGTTTGCCAAAGGAAAAAATTAGAGCCACAACTAAGCATGGACCAGTGGGTCAAGCACAAATCATTCCTACAGCTGCCTGCTAAAATAAAATTCATTAGTATAGTTCTAGTAATAATACAACTAAATGTGGTAGCAGTTTTCCAGAACTTATTGTGTGGATGTTCTGCTTTTCATAGAGTAAAGCTCCAACTATGACAAGTTGATACAGGTTGGTTAATTAGCTGAGCTATCTGCTCGGCTAAACAACATGCAAACAGGTGTTTGACAGGCATGTTAACTTCCCAATTGTTGCTTTTAGAAGTTATACTTTAATATAAAAGATGACACACCACTTCAACTCTGTCTCTATGTTTTAAAACTGGAAATATTTTCAAATTTGTCTGTCTTGGAACCATATGTAAAACTTATCAGCCATTTTTCTGCTTTAGTCAGTCAGTGACTTAGTGCAATCAGTTGAGGTTCTTTAGGTAGATTTTTTTTTTTTTTTTTTTTTTTTTTTTTTTTTTTTTTTTTTAACCAAATGGCACCAAAAATTTATTTGACTGAATTGAATTATAACCAGGACCAAATTGGAACTTTACTTTAATTAAATTTTGATCAGCCTGTAAGATTGGACTTGACCTTATTATATCTTTCTGTGTAGAAATTGTATTCTTTTGACTTGGAGTTTTCCTTGAGCTGACTTTTGATGTGAAATGGCACTAAATAAATAAACTGAACTGAACCAAATTAGCAGATTACAGCAATGGGTGAAGGGTGAATAAGAACTGTGCTACTTTATCCATAACAGTGAAATACTCCTGTCACTTTCTCTGGCTGCTGATTAAAATAACTTAACTGCAGAAATAGTATGACACCCAATCTTTATGCTTTTGAACCCTGCTGGTTTAAAGCCTTTGCATACCTGAAGGGGCTGGAACATGCTTCTCTCTGTGTTTTACCTTAACCACAATAAAATCAAGTCTTAAAAACAAGCTTTAACCTCAACAGAAAAAAATGTGGGTGCCCAGCATTCTAATCCCCACAAGCATTGTAGGTTTCTGGTCTTTGGACTCCTCAAATACAGTATAGCAGGCCCACACACACACACACACACAGTCACAAACTGTCTAAAACAATTCACCAATTCAAGTTCCTCTTCAACAACTGCCTCGCTGTGTCTCTTCCTTCTAATTTGTCCTTTTCTCTGTCTCCTCTTCCACTCCTCCCCCATTGGCTTTGCTCTCTGATGGTCGTGACAGTTAGACTGACAGATGCACAATGACAGACAACACCCTCTGCGTATTTCAAAAGGCCCCACGCAGCCGGGTCTAAGCACACACACATAATCTCACACAAACCATTGCACTGCACACACGCACACAGATACAGTACAGGCACACATTTCATCGTACTTCATGCATTACACATTGTGAATAAACAAAAAGTCCAGTGTTTTAACAAAACTGCTAAGAGAGGATAATAAAGGCAACCCATGCAGATTAGAGAACAGACACATGCACACAGTTCCACGCACACACACCGTACATTTACACAGACCATTTGGCCAATCTGAAGAAAGATGAATCTTGGTGGTGTGCCCAGTGTGTGTGGGCTGGTAGAAGCGTTAGAACACAACAGATTTATAAACTGACCATCATGACTTGCTCAGAGGAACCAAATGTTGATGGTCTGTGCAATTTTGCAAGCCCTCTCCTTTTTCTATGTCAGACTACTAACGGCACATGCATTAAACATAAGACAATTCAATGCAAATTGTTGCTACAACATTCACAAAGGTGCCAAACCTGTACTGTACACATGTACATACTGCCTACATTTCCTACATTCCACAAGCTGAGAAACATAAGCATATAAAAGCCCCAAATGGACTGGAGTTCAATGAACAGTGCTTCGACACAATGTCAATAAAGGTGCGCAGGCCTCACTAAAGGTGGTAAATTACGCAGGCAGTGCACAGAAGATTGCTTATATTTCAGCGTTTCCATCACAGCCATTCGGCCGAAGCATCCTGCTTCACCTGAATTTTCAATACCACAGGATTCTGCGGTGCATAATATTGCTTTATGGTATCACTATTGGCCAGCCATCACTCAAATTGACACAGCAGGAGTCGCTTTGTTTTTCGTTCTGCTTTGTGCATTTGATGCTATAAGCAAATGTTACTTTCTTTTTAAATTCAAGACTGATTATGCTAAACAATAAATGCATTTCAGCATAAGAAAGCCCTTTGGTTTAGCTGTACCACAGGAATGACAGGCAGAAAATTTGGGGAAAGACTTTTCTCATTTAACTTATTGTGCCTTTCCATACATTTTGCGCATTTAACCTGTGAAGCATGGTTTTTACTTATATGGGAAAAGGTGAATGGATTCGAATACTTAATGCAACAAACAAGATGTTTTGTGGGGAAAACATCAAAGAAATTGCTATGAGCTAGCAAAGAAACTAAACACTTATGCTCTGTTAAGTGTTTATCCTAAGGTCTAGTTTAATGTATTTTAATATATGATGTTGTCTGCCTTTATCTTTTTCTTATACAAGGCCAATTCATAACAAACATCATCTCAAGGCACTTTACATGACAAACACGTCGAAATCACATCCACCTATGTGGAATCCAGTTAAGTCCAAATTAATTTTAAATCAGTCAAAATCACTCTTATCACATTCAGACTCAAATATATGCAGCCCATTCAACCCCAAATTACAATGCAAAACAGGCAATCCAGTTGAAGCCCCATTGATTGAATTGAATCATTGTCTTTGCAACAAACCCCTATCCCGAGTAACCATGTGGCGAAAGTTAAAATGAATAACTCCCAATTAACAGGAAGAAAACACCAGAAAAGTCAGGCTCATTGGTCCAGTTGAAATTCTACCAAAGAAATTATCTCAATGGGAGAAAGCCCAGGTGGAGCACTGAAGGGAGATGAGAATCAAGCGGAATTGCATAGGAAGGCAATGGTCAGGCTATACAACAGCGGAAAGAAAATGCAAATAGCACAGAAAGCTATATAGTGCGCATGTCAGGCCTGTACGAAGCATTGAAACTTTGTGAACTTTCTTTTTTGTAACCCTTCGTTTGTTCAGAGGTGCACATGTGATCTGGCCCATGTAATTTATAGGTCTTTGCACAGGTCTTTTCAATTGTTAAAGCAGATTTTGCTTTAAAAAAAATCAAATACCCTGAAGAGGTACATCAGCACATATAGAACACGGAGGTCCACCATTACTATTGCTGTGCGTGGGAGCAAACTGGGCCTGAGTGCACAAGCGCAAGATGACGTGACTGATACTGTTTCCAAATGTTTTCAGTTTGTGTTTACATGGATATAATTTTCACTGTGTTTCTAAAATGTTTCATTCTGTAGCCCATTGTAAACACTTTGCATTTACCCTGTAAATGAGAGGCCAAAATGCAGCAAAACATTTGCATTTTACTGTCCTGGCTATGTTGTGTAAACAGGGCCTAAAACTTCTCTTATCCTTGTCTTTGCAGTTCTTTCTTCTGAACATAAATTGTAAAAAGGCATACCTGATGCATGTTCGATTCTAATCCCAGCTGAAAAATTATGAATGGTCTGTAATGATCAGTAATCTCCACATAATAGGAGAATGCTCTGCACTACATCACCTAGCCACCTTAAACAAGGCTACCCCTTAGTTCAATAAAAATATGTCTGATGATGAATGGGGTGCTTCAGCCACATCACTTAAAAGAAAAAAGTGTCACAGGAAAAATGTTTTGGAGATATTTATGTGCCTGCACATTCTTGTACTTATATTATCACACAATCAATAAATAATATTCAAACAAAGAAAAAATAGAAATATGGTCACATCTTAGGTTATAATAGCCAAGCTCAGCTGTTTTTCTGATCAGTTAATGAAAAATGCCATGATGAAATATGCTTAAATGATGAAGTCAATGCATCATGAGCTGGCAGCCAGAGCATGTTAAATAATGATGCCTGTAATGTGTAATCTGATATCAGAGGGTCTTATTGGACCCATGTGATTGGAAAACACTGAACAACTTTATTAGTGCGGCACTGATGGAAGAATTTGCTGGTCCCTGTGAAGCATGAAGTGAATTTAAGCACAGAACAGCAATACCTGGCCTCTAAACCTAATGCATTCACCGCAAGATTACTATGTCATCAGTGGCCCGTGTTTTATTCTGTAAGAATCTCATTTAGTCTTGTACTTGAGTCGGCCAGTCGGTATTGAGTAGCAAAGTAATTGATGAGGCAGCGCTGGGAGAATCCTCTAGGACACTGACAACTTTAGTAGTGGCCTGTGTTAAATAGAGTGCAATCCTACACATTCTTCATGTCCAAATGATCAGCTCATTTTCCAAATATAAATATACAGGCTGATCTTGAATTTACTGCAAATATATATCAATTAAGTTAAACCTTTAAATACAGCTTTTAGATTTTAGGAGTGGGAATCTTTAGGCAATCCACGATTATTTAACGATTCAGAAGGCAGATGGTGTTGATAGTTGCAATCACTCACAAATCCTTCAGAGTAAAAGCTGCAGTGAACTTTGTAATTTGCTTCCCCTTTTACTGAGTTAGGGGGAAACACTGACATTGACTGTTTGATGACAATCATTTCCAGTCTCAAAAATACCATTCCAGTTACTAAAATTGCATCTGTTTCAATACCAACTACAAGAAAAAAATTCAGACAGGTATTATTAACTACTGAGATTTATTTTCCCATTTTGCTATAAATTAATATATCTGTAAATTTTTAATATCTCACAATTCCCTTAAACATTGTGAGATATTTTAGATCATTGGTAGATCAATAATAAAATTACACTTTCTCAACTAGCAATATACAAAACTCACCTGCAGTTATTTAAAAGTGCAAACAAGTTTCAGTACAAGCATAACATGATGAAAATTAAGTTAGCAAAATTGTTGGAACCTCAAATACATCTTATAAAAAGGCTTAAATAACTGTGGCCCGATGCACCGCCTGTTAGGCCACATGATTTGTCTGTCTAATTGAATTTGAAAGCCTACTTTTATCATTTTTAATGACATTTTCTGTTCCTTCACATAATTTTATAATACTGATTGGGTTAGTGCCTGGTTCTAGTGAAACCAGCTATATTCATCTCCCTCTGGATTAAAAAAAAAAAAAAAAAAAAAAAAAAAAAAAAAAAAACATGTCACACATTTCCAGATGGATGCCCATGATTCTTTATCTTGGTTTAGTTTAAAAACAAATCACTTTATTTTTACCAACATGGAAATGGTTTGGCTCTTGTCCAAGTCAGTTTACCTTTTAGTGCAGTGGTTAAAACTTGTATTAGTGCTGGCTTCGCTATGTGTTCATAATAAACTGTGCAAGTGCTGCAATTTCACACTTTCAAATTTAGAATAAACACAGAATTACCCATTCTGATGTTTTATGTTTGCATCTTGAGGCATTAGAAAAGCTTTTATCCACCACCGTTTTTATATACCGCCTCTTCAAAAAACCACAGGAGGGAAAGAAAGAAAGAAAGAAAGAAAGAAAGAAAGAAAGAAAGAAAGAACTTAAGGAAGAAAGGGAAAAACTGAAAGAAGGATGGAAAATCTGTGAAGGAGAGAATCAAGGAAAGACTGAAATACATGGAGGGAAATAAAAGGAAGAAAAGAGGAATATGGAAAAATCAAAGAAAAGAACATAAGGAAGAAAATGAATGAAATAATATAAAAAAGAAGAAGGAAATGAAACTGGAAGAATAGAAAGATGGAAAGAAGAACAGATGGCACAAAATTAGGTAAATGGGAAGAGCAAACAAAAGAAAGAAGAAACAGCAGAAGGATGAAAAAGGGAGAGTGAAGCAAGATAAAAAGGAAGGCATAGGGAGACAAAGGATAGAAGGAAAGTTGACTGGAGAGCCAAGAGGTAAGAAGGAATTAAGGAAGGGATGGATGGATGGATGAATACAATAGTTCTACTGCTTTCTATGCTCTAATGCATTCATCTACATTTCTCCAGATCATGAAACTATTTAAATCAAATTCCAAACTTTTCCAGACTTTATAGCAACCCAGACTTCTACTATCGCTTTTAACATATCATTAATTTTATTTTTGTCTTAATTCCATTGAAATGATTTAAAGGGCAAGACGAAATGAAACAATATACCACAGTTTTAGGGTGGCTGTAAAGATAAAGCTCTATGTGGAGACCAAAATCATAAAAAAATGACTTTTAAATCCTTAAAACTTGATCATGTAAATGTTATTAGCTTTGTCTTCCCAACATGAGGCACATCAGGTACCCACACTTTCTGACTACCCACGATGTGCTTCTCAGAATGAGACTACATGAAGCTGTAGCTGTGTGTTCCTCTGAGCTACTCACATAAACACAATGAAAAAGAAGTCTCCCATTCTCACCAGGACACACACTGACATAAAAGAACTACATGGAAGCCCCCACGAACACTGGAAGGCACAAACTTATCACAAAAGCATATATAGTCTCTGTGTCGCGCATACCGTGTTGAATCCAGCTATATCCACATTTTCCCATCAAGATAGAGTAACGCTACAGTGGCATCCAATTCCATTCCATTTTTTTTTTTTTTTTTTTTTTTTTTTTTTTTTTTTTAACTCTGACTCTCTCCTGAACCCTCCTTTCCCCATCTCTCATTCAATTCCACTTTCTCCCACTTTCCCTGTCTCCCTTTGTATTCCCTGCATCTTGTCTAACCCTACCTCCAGTTTTCCTTATTCCCTCTTTCACTCAGTCTCTCTCAGTCGGTTAGCAGCTCCCTTATTGCATTTGCTCCCTATTTCAGTCTTTTTTATGCTCCAGAGAGACTGCTGACAGTAACCACAGTACAGTAGGTTGCAATTAATCTTTCAAATAATTCTCTTTCACCAGAGACAGAGGACACACTTTCAAAACCGACAGGGGAGAGGCAGCAGAGAAATGAGACAGCCAGCAAAAACAAAAATGAGACACAAGAGACAACATCTATTTCTATTTTATACATATGGTGAAAAATAAATTTGGGCCCGTATAGCTGTAGCCACATTTGTTTTGCTTTAACATTGTGCTGTAATATTCACTTTCTGAGGCGGCGCAGTCTCTGGGTGCCAACACATCACAATCTCAGAAGGGATAATTAATCAGAAATTGGTGCATGAAATAGGGAGTCCACATTTCATAATACACACAAACCCTTTGTTTTGACATTCAGTGTTTAACACAGTGGCAGGAAATCTAATTTGTTGAGATGTTGGTAAAATTAGACATTCAAAAATGCTCAAATTTTGAAAGGTCATTTGCGGCTGTTGAGACAGGAGCACATTGATTGAGGACTCAGCACTTGAATTAAGACGAGCTCCCTTTCTGCCAGGGTTCTCTGTGTACAGCTCGCTCAGTGTTTTTTATTTCAACAAGAGTGTGGGGTGGTTTTGTAGACTTTTCCATGGCCAGGCAGCTGTTATGGTGGGCTTTTCTCTGGATTTCAAGATGAGTCTCAATCTGAGAAAACGGATTAAGGGTTCTTTTTTTGTTACTACTGTTATACTTCTTCAAAAATGTTCTGAACATTAGAAAGAACTTTTCACTGTAAAGAGCTGGACTTTCAGCGGCCTCCGCAATTATTTGCACTATTGTAAAGGAAGTGTGGAGGACACTCGTCCTCAATTCTCTAACCATGAATTTTTTTAAAGTATTTGTTATTGCTCTGATTATATGGGCAAGTGCAGGTAAATATTTATTTTCTTCAAATGATTCCCTGTTTTTTGAAGAACACACATTTCCTTTTTTTTTTTTTTCAGTTATGTTGTGATGTCTTTCCTGTTTTGAAAAATGTCTTAATGAGGGATGGCATGATCTACTGTTTTTCCCGTTTTGAAAATCTTAGGGAAACAGGAAGCTATAGGATACAAAGTTAAATTTCATAGGGGTTTTTCCCTTTGTACTTGCTTAGAACCAGTGCTTTCACTTCCAAAGGCTTAAGCTCTGATTCCAAAACAGCTGGTCTTTCTATAGCACATATCTTTAACCGGGCCAGAGGAAATAACTGGTTTAACAGGGGTTTGAGGTGAACTCACTGAGGCCAGCTACCAATCAAAATATTTTCTACCATGTTTAAACTCTTCATTTAGTTCTATATTTGAGCTACCTTTTTTAAGATAGAAAAATAGCTGGCGCCATATTTTGACATTACTTGTCGCATAGCTTAGGTGGGTCATTGTTATGCATATAGCTAAAGTTACAATCAACATTTTCTGCTAAATCTCTAAACATAGTTTTTAACTCAGTTTTTAAATTATATTAGTCTTTTGTTTTCACCAGATGCTGTTAATTATAATAAATAATAATAAATCAGAATTCTATGTTAGTTCCTGTTCTTATGTGCTGCTGGTACTGACCAAATCAGGGATCCACTGATAAAGATTGTGAAACATTCACAAACACTGCTTATTGTTAAAACAGCATTATTAAATTAAGATAGCACTATCAAAAAATCAAATGAAAAAAAAATGTATGGTTAAGCTAAAGTGAGTAGTTATTCTCTTGTAGCCATTTTGTTGTTTCTGAAAATCAACACACACCTGCTTTACTTAAAAGGCATGTTCTCTCATCTTCCCTATTTTGAAGAGGGGCTTAGAAAAACGACCCTGTGCTATGTATCAGCTAAATACCATGGAAACAGAAATATATGGAACCCAACATAAAGACTTCAATACACTGATTAACTTAAATTGTTAAGTATATTTTAAAAAATACATAGATTTAATTTAGTCTATCAGACTTATTAAGGGTGCCACTAATGTACCACAGAAAAATTTGTAATAATTCTTTCTTAACAATGTTTATTTTCCCATCTGAATGAATATATTCAAATTCCTCTTTGGATTTTTAAAAATGAATCAGTCTGACATTTTGCAAACGCAATAAAAAGTGAACTTATTGTAAGACTTATTATTCATTGCTCCCAATGATTATGGAGGATGCCTTAACTCAAAACTTACAGTAGGCACTTATGAGTAAGACATGTTTACCTTTCCATTTCTGATAGCCAGTAAGTTCAGCTGAGATTTTTTTGGGGCAAATTAAATAAGGTAACATGAACCCTGATTGCAACATTAGCTCCAATTTGAAATTTTGCATTTCAGTGAAAACTAAGCAATATTCATCTGCTTATCAGTTAGAGATGTGTGTAGCATCAGCTGGCATTTGTTTTTGCTGATGACAGTCAATTACTTTCCAAATAAATCATTATTTTGTTGAAAAAAGGGACTTTTTTTAACATAGTAAATAACCAAACAAAAATGATCCATGACAGAGCACGAACCAACCTGTCAGACGGATTTAGTGGCATGCTGAATCAAGCTTGTGCTTGACTGTGCACAACCATTTTCTTGACTTTCCACTGTCTTCTAATTACACTATTTAATTAGCGTTTATCCACTTACACATATTGCCCGAGTGTCTCGTATTTTTGTTATACAAGTGAAATATGCCCTTGTAACATTAAGTCATTTTGCCTGCTTGCCAGCAAAGCAAGAGTAATTAAGACTAATTCCAATTCATCTGATTGAATTTAAATGGAGAGGTAAACATGCAGTCAGAGCTATATTATTGAAAGGAAAGTATCAGTTAAAAGATCTGTTAGCTCAATCAGTCTACAAGTAATGATGGATGCAGGAACTGCATGTTTTGTAAACTATATATACCAATGATTCAAAATTATGTAAAAGTAGAAAATAAATAAAACAAGAAAGAGCTGAAAATCAGGAAGATCAGGAAAGTATATCAAGAAATCAACTGTTTGTGAAAAAAGAACAATACTGGAGAAGGAGACTGATAGTTGTTGTAGACAAGGAAAGAAGATCAGATAAGACTGATGAGAATTACAGAAGCACTGTGCGCTGTGACACACAGAGATGCTGCCATGAAGTCACACTTGACTCTTGTTGTCAGCAGAAGACAATCATGGTTTAGAGGCAGCGTGTGTGAATGACGCTATAATGTGTATATCTGTGCAAATATTTGCATGCGTGTCTGTGTTTGCTGGCAGCTCTGCTCTCACAAGAAGGGAAACTGTAGGAGTTGAGTAAAAGGCTGAGAAACCACAGCAACAACAAGCAAGGACAAGAACAATATGGTACTCAGTCTCAGTCACAAATCTGAGAGAGCGGAAGGGAGAGATGTTGTGCAAAAAGAGATTTAAATGTTAAGTACATGATCAAGGCTGTCTTTAAAAGCAGTTTTCAGAAGATACTTCAAATAATTAGCAAACAGCAAAGCAAGATCTGATGATTTCTCAATAAGTGAGATATATTCAACTCAAGCAGAGAAGGATGCATTGAAGGCCAAATGTTAAGGTATAAATTCTTGCAGTTAGTTTGAACAGATTTTGCAAACTCTTATCAAATCAGGTCTCTGATAATATTGCAATTACATCAGTCAATCAGTTCTGTAATCTGGGCTCAAAAGAATTAAGGGAAAACAGACACGTGGTATGGTAATGTTATGAAAGTAACAGAATATCATATTTTGCAGGTTTGCTTACTTGTGATATTGGAGCTGCATCTGAAGCTGTGGCATGGAAGCCACAGGGGCTCCTTCAACCCCCTCCCTGAATGCTTGATTGCTACAATTTGCATCAAAATTGCATTCCTTCTTGAAGTCAAAAGTCAGTCAAGTCTGACCATGAAGGTATGAAATTCATATTTTTATATTCAATCACAGGGACTGTTTTCCATGCGGGTGTTCCATGGGGTCAGATTTTAATTCTGGGTGTAAATTATTGAGAGATGATACATAAATGTGAATCAGAAAATGAATCTGCACTGATTGAAAAATATTTAAAATTGTAACTACATTTTATTTCTGTAAATTTGAATAAATATTTTTAATTTCTGACTAAAGTTACATTGTAAGAACATTATGAGTAATAATAGAAATTAAAACATTTTGCGAATCTGATTTACGTCAAGTAAGAAAAAGTAACAACTGATTAGGCTAAGATGTGTCGTTCAGTTCTAAAAATTGCATCAGAGCTGAAGCAGCTACTGCATCAGCATTGTTTGATCTTAGCATTAATGCCGTTGCTCGACTAGCTAAAGATGAAGACAAACTTTTAACCTTTCCAACCCGTTCAGGGTAAGACAAGTGATCTAGCTTACACTGTTTAACTTTAGCACCATCCTTAAACCAGCTAAATATAGGTAAAAATGGCTTTACATATATCCAAAAAAGTTACATGCATAACAGAGCAAGTGGAGCAACACCTCCCTCATGTTCAATAGCAGGGGAGCAACTTGATATTTCTGCTCCCCCATTTTTTAACCCAAAACAATCTTATCTCTGCAGTGTAACAAATTTACAAACTCTGGCCCTTCTCGTTATACTTTTCTACATAGCTACAAAATATTAATATTATAAATAATGTTGCTCTTATTTGGACTGGGGGGCATGGGTGTGTGTGGAAAGGCACTGTGGGTTCCTTTGAATTTTTCTAAATTTGCTCCCCCATTTTACAGCATAATTAGGTGCCCTCGGTTGCATTAAGATGTGTTGTCCATTGGTAATGACTCTTAAAATTTCTTCAGATTCAATAGGACTTGTCAAATAAGTCAATCTAGTTCAAATTTAATCACTGAACATTACATATACAACCTAATGTTTGGTTAATTTTAATTATTTTGATAGCTAATATTTAACAACCACCATGATTTCTTTTTACAGTGTGTGAGACAACGACAGAGTCACAGATGGGATAGCTCCTAAAGTAGAGATTCTCCTTTGCTCATGTGTTGCCAAAATGGTTAGACTGATAAAAGAACTAAATTTAATTAAACAGTAGTCAGCTCGTCAGTGTTATTGCACAGTTTGAAATGAAATATTAAACTGAAAACCTGAATAAGAACATTGTGAATGAGCTTGAAGTAGTTCTAATCATACAAAATAAGGGAAGATGTCATGGAAGATATCATTTTTTAATTACATAGTCTAAACATATAGCCCTCATTAACTGTTTGAAATATCATTCAGGTCAACAAGGATCAGAGCCAGACAGAAATAAAAAAATAAAATAAAATAAAAATACGGATGTTGTATTCATATTTCAAAGATATAGCTTACAAGAGGTCGAAGAGGGGTTTTATTTTTCAGTCAAAGCCTGAGACATAAGACTGAGACACGGACTCGTCGATGGCACATGGAAGGATTAATTAAAGATCTTTATCTTTCATCTTGCTGACAGAAAGAGGAAGAGAAACAGAAGAATGTGCTTGAGAAAAGAGAGGCAATTGGATAAAGGCAGAGCTGGAGATGAAGGATGCTAAGTAGAAAAAAGGATAGATTGTTGTTTGGAAGGGAAAAAAAGGAAATATGCCAATGGTGTGGAAGGGCGGAGAACAGATCCCGAGTGAGGAGAGGAGGAAATGAGACACAATGTCATGACTAGGAAAAGTAAAAGAGTTGGATGAAGGTGTGGTGGTAGAAGGGGGTTGGGGGTTAGGCTGATGAGGTCTTATGGTGTGGTATTTTTACCGCTTCCCCATGATCGAGTGACGAGAGGTGGGAGGTGGGGATGGGAGCGGAAACTGTAATTAAAAGAAGAGATGGGGAAGAAGGAGTTGAGGGGGGGGGCTTTGTTGCTAAAAAAAGAAAAGTAAGTGGATAAATCTTCGCTACCTCTAAATTGATGTTTTTAGGCTGTCTGCGGGTGGATTTTAAAATAAAACCACCTTATAAAAATTACACAAATAAAACACACCCAGTTGCTAACATTTACATCATCGTAAAGCGAAAGGTTTCATGGCACTTTAGACGTTCACTGTAACACTGCTTGCATTAAAGCGAGGCAGCGTTCAGGATGCAGTCAGGTAATACAGCAAATCATTACTGCAATTATCCCCTTCATTACACTGTGATATCATTTTACTCTTTTGCTTTGTGGAACGACTGTGCATTGCTCTTCGGTTATTTATGTAAACACCTGTTAATGACCAGCAGTTTTTTTTGTTTTTTTTGTTTTTTTTTTCAGGTTTGTGTAGCAGCAACAACATGCTAATTACTGTTCGCACAATCGTCCAGCCAAGTACCTCGTTTTATCAGCATCAAAAATGAGCAGATGACAAATTAAAGTGTTAAATCACGTTGGGTTTCATTAACACATTTCAACAAAATTTGCCACACACACACACACACATAAATTTATGCAACTCTCAGTTAGCGCTTGTCAAATTTACACTTGACTAAAAACTCCACAAAGACACAGTTCTGTGTATCAACACTACAAATCAGTGTGCTGCAACTGGCTGACTCTGTTGGCTCAGAAACGCCCACTCAGCAGTTTAAAGAAAAAAAAAACCCACAATTGTACCAACAATCAATGTCAAAACTGATGTTTGACCCTGCGGGCTTGAAAGAGCTCACTCATCAGCTCTGAGATTTACAGTAATTCTGCAAACGGTAACATCTTTCCACAAAGATCAGATTTTCTCTGGTGTTTATAACTTGCAACTACAGTATGTGTCCCTCTAAAGCTGACAGTGCAGTGATGAAATGTTTGTACTTAAATTTTGTTTTGGCCCTTTTTAATCAAATGTTTCAGATGAAAAAATACTTTAATATCAGACAAAGAGAACCAGAATAGACACAAAAACCCTGTTTTTCCTAATATAATTTCAATGCTAAGGAAAAAAGCAAACCAACCTAGCCTATATAAAAATGGAAGTGCCCCTTTAATGTTAAATACTGGTTGTGCCACACTTGACAGCAACAATTGGCATCAACCATTGCGTTAGCAGGTAAATAAGGTTTTTTTTACATTGATGTGCAGGAATCTTGCTGCACACTGCTTTGCAAAATTGTTTTAATTTAGTCACACTGGAGGGTTTTCTAGTGTGGAGAGTTTAAGCATTTATCATAGCCTCTGAATTAGACTTTGACTATGCCACTAACCCAAAAACACTTTAGCATAACACTACCAATTGAGGGGTGGACATTCTCCTTCAGAATTTTCCGACAAAGAGCAGAATTCAAGGTTCCATCAATCACAGCAGGTTGTCCAGATTCTGTAGTAGCACAGCAGCCCTGGAGCATCATACTCCCACCAAAATATTTGACTGATGGCATGATGTTCATGTGCTGAAACTTTGTGTGATTTTAATGCAAGATGTGAAAGGTTACAAGTCTTCCAAAAACTTTCCTTGCTGTACTTTCCAAAAGCCTTGGGAATCATCAAGATGTTCTTTGTCAAATGTAAAATAGGCCTTTGTGTTCTTTTTGGTCAGGAGTAGGGGCTGCACCAACCAGTCGACTAGTTGATTCTTTGGTCTGCAATCACTTTTTATGTGTCACATTGACTTGTTGCAATCACATGACAAAACTGATTTATTCAAGATGAAAGATGAGGAAATAGGTGAGTTTGTCAGATAGTTTGAATTGTATAAAAACAAAGTAATTTACCGTAAGTGTACTGCAAGCTTCGACAAAGGCTATCGGAATAATGTGTGGCATGATGTCAGAGTCTTTTTCATCCATCCAACTTATCAGAGTCATCCTGCGTGCTGAAGCTTCTAACCTGCCGTGAGTCACCAGAGCATCCACTCTGCTTGGTTTCTGCTGAAGAAGCCAGGATAATGTTCTGTTTTTTGTTCTTTTTGTTCTGCATCAGAGGTGGAAAGAGCACTGAAAATTTGTTCTCAAGTACAAGTACTGTTACAGTGCTTAAATTGTATTCAATTACAAGTAAAAGTACTTGTGTTAAAAAAAAACCTTAAGTAAAAGTACAAAGTACTCTTCTCAATAACTATTCAGCATGTTAATTATTTTTAATCAATTAATGTTTTATTGCATTGTCAATAGGCATTTGATTTGATTTACATGTATAAAATATCTATGTTCAAAGCAAATTTCTCAGATGAACAAAAAAGTATAAGTACATGTGTCAAACTCAAGGCCCGGGGCCAAATCTGGCCTGCCATATCTTTTTAAGTGGCCTTCTAGAGGGGGACATAAATAGAACCTTCAAAAAAAGAAAAATGTGTAAGGGGGCAAATACTTTTTCACAGCACTGTGTATGACTATAAGCTGGGCCCTTACGTTCTCACTGTGCTTGTTAATGAATGACTTTGAGAGATGGTTTCTGGTTATCTACTGGGCACTTAGGATTCAGGTCAGCATCACTTGACCCATGCGGTCAAGCAAGCTGAATAGCACTGTAATAGGACTAGAGGTAAGGAGAAAGACATTATATGGATCTGACAGGCTAAAAAAAAAAAAAAAAAAAAAAAAAAAAGATGTTTTGATACTGAGACTCTCTTCTTACTTTCCTGTCATACAGCTCCTCCTTCCTTGTCCCAAAGTAGAGTTTTCCTCCACTTCAGGCATTGCTCAGCTTACTTCCATCGTTTCATCCTGCTGCTCTTTTTCCTCTTCCATCTTGTGTGTCTTTGCTCTACACGTTATCTCAGTTACTCCAGTTCTGTTTGTGCCTTGATGAGATTAGTCATTTAAACGCCTTTTCATCTATATTTTCATCTTTCTTTTCTCATTCAGTATTTCATCCATCTCTGTCTCTCTCTCTCTTGATATACTTCTCTCATCATTTCATTTTCCCCTCATCACTCTCAATCAACTTCTTGCCTTGAGACATCCCCTGTACAAAACTTCTCTGCTGACTCAGTCTCCTTCTCCCTTTACTCAATATCAGGCATGGGGTAGTTTCTGGCATGAAGGTATACTGAGGTTTTAAAGGGTTACCAGTTTTAAAACAGCTGAAAATGTCCCCCTTGTATTCCTGTGGTTTAAACTTACTTGATGACATGCCAGAAAAAAGGGCTGTGTGAGAGATAGTGATTTCAGTTTACAACTTAAACTCAGGTTGGACTTCAATCACAAAACGAAAAGAACAGACTTGAATTGGACTCCTTTTATGTGGTTTAGGACTCAAGAAAAATCCTTATTTCATGTAATCAGGATTACAACTCAGCCAACCATTTTAAACCATGTCCATAAATATTTAATGTTGTCCCCTCCGAGTTAAGGCAATCTACAAATGACTGGTTGTCATGGTAACCTTATGCACAACAAATATAGCTGGTCAGCATCACTTGACCCATGCTACTGTTTTGACAGTAATAGCAGTAAACGGCTTATAAGTTTGTCTGTTTTTATTGCCATCATCAACCAGTATTTACTGAAAGTTAACCACAGACCACAGCTTTAATGATTCTGTTGTTGAAGATGTATTTGATTTATTGCTGTTGAATTATTTCTATCGCAACTTTTGCAATAAAAAAATTCTTAAATTTTACATGTCTGACTTGTGTGCAAAGTTTGGTGACTTTTCATATGTTTAGGCCTCCAAAAAAGCTAATTCATTTGAGAAAAAAAATAAAAATTCGAAGAACAATACGCCTTCACAGCTCTTTCGCTGCTTGGACCCAATTAATCTGTGTGGACATGTTTTTGGTCATGAAAACACCATCAATAGATTATAAATAAATGAAATAGCTAAATAATGAATTAATGTCTTATTTCTAATTAAGTCAACACAGTCGTTAAACTACAACTGGGAAAGCTGTGGCATGTCTGTTGAGCAGCCAGTTGCATGCTAATATCTGCTTTTTACATTTGGCAGAATGGCAAAAAGGAATAACACTGTGCACAATATTTTCTAGAAAACTTCTACGTTTACAGGGTTTTTATTCTAAATTCTTATTAAAATCTACAAATTGAAATAAAAACAACAAAGATAAAATTTAAATATAACATTAATATACCTGTAATAACTGTAATAATCAACATGTTTTTATTTTAGGAACAGACAGAATAACTTATTTTTGGTTTTAAATAAAAATATTTAGTACAGAGTTAACAATTTCATTCTTTGGTATTCTTACCCAAGGTGGCACTCAGAATCTCCCACCGGTCCATGGTTGCTCGTTACTTGTACTTCATGACTATTGCTGATAATGATGATGCTCAACTGCACAAAAAAGGTTGTTTTGATTAAATTAATTATTTTCTCTTCCCTTCTCATTCCCCTGGTGACCATAGCTAATGCTCAACCCTGCAGGCTTAGACAGTGCTCCACCAGTGACCTCATTCTGAAAGCTAGATTCGGGTTCAGCTCTGCTGCCTCTTTCCTAATGCACTCTCACTATAACTGGAAGCCAGCCAGGTAGCCCAGACTAGAGCTGCTGAAACACTGTTACAGATGAGCTCCACACACACACCCCATCGCTTCATTACTGTGGGTTAACTCTTAACATCTTTGGTTGATCTTCATATCACATCTCAGTTCCTTTAAAGTGACCTTTCTGCTTCGCTGAAAAGATTTTTAAGGTCAAAGATAAAGGACGAGATTTGAATCTATACAACGTACAGTTCTAAAACACCAGTATTTTACAAAGGTTTGTCTTAAACACAGACTCTTTAGTTTCATTCCCTATATAGAACATACCCACAGTCCAAGTTAGATGTGAGGTGGCCTTGCAGAAAAATGCCCTCTGCTTCACTTTCTTCCTAAGCAACCAGAAAGAATTGTAAATACAGGGAACTTCTTCTGAATTAAACATTGTTGTAGATATTTTTTTTTTTTTAAATAGTCCATCAGAGGCTTTAGGAAAGTATATTGGAGGTTTTTAAAACTCAGTTCAAATCAATTTTTAATTAAGTGACAATTAGTGACAAAAGCTTATCCTTCTTTCAACTATGTGAAAACAAACATCCTGATGTCAATCAATTCATGTTAATCTACTGGTTGTATTCAACCAAGTGAAAGAGTTCAATGTAACAATGCTATGATAATGATGCCATTCAGGAAAACAGAAAATCCTGCTGATTGTTCATCAAAGGGCACCAGCTGACTCTATCTAATCCTCACTTTAATGCAATCATTCATCCAAAACAATCACAGGCAACAGTGGAAGAAACAGAAAAAGAAAAAAAGACTCTAAAAGTAATAAGATATGAATCGGTGGCCCCCTATCTTAACCCTATGAGATTTTTTGTCTCCCTAAAGTAGAAACACATAAAAAACAGAACAAGGTTCCACTGCACAGCTTTATTACATGTTGTATTTTAATTCTTGTACACTTTTATGCAACAAAATATCTAAACTTGTGTTGCTAACTTTTGTTACATAACCTGCTCTTCATCAAGAACAGAAAACAAAAAGCCTTAACTGTCATATTTTCAGTGAATTATTTTAACATATCTAACAAATATATAAACACATAAGCAAGTGAGTGTTGATATTACATCAACACTCACTGTATATAGACTAAAAGGTGTTTGTAAGCATCTTTATACTCTCATTACCATATTGCGCTTACCTTTTGTATCAATAGTATTGGAAAATACACTGCTTTAGGGGAATGAATCTCCAGCGCCGCATCTCTACACATTTAATTCTTTAAAAATGCAAAATACGATCACCAAATGAGCCGTGATGAATAACATTTACTCAATGCCGAGCAATGACCCAATAATATCATTACTTAATCACATGGAGTATTTGATTCACTCTCCTTGGCATGCTGGATGCTGAAAGTGAAATAGGCAGCATTACCTTCTTTTTGAATAATTTAGCTAATAATTATGTAAGCCCTTTGGTGCACTGAGCATTGACATTTCATTTTCAGATTGTTAAATGGAAAAATGCTATTTTCAAACCGGGACTGCATCACACACATGACAGCACTAAAGCAACACGCACCATAGAAATCAATGCGAGAGTCTTTGTCTGCGTTTCAGACTCATTTCCTAAATACGTCCATCCATCCATTGTCTATACCTGCTTATGCTTGCTGGATCACAGTGGGGCTGGTGCTTATCTCCTGTGGTAATTGAGTGAGAGGCGGGGTACACCCTGGACAGATTTCCAGTCCATCACAGACCACCACAAACACACACAGGACAAACAAAACACACACGCTTACCAATGGACAATTTAGAGAGACCTCATAATCTAACAGTCATGTTTTTGGACTGTGGGAGGAAGCCGAAGTACCCAGAGAGAGCCCACGCATGCACAGGGAGAACATGCAAACTCCATACAGAGAGCCTTGCCCAGTGTCAAGACAACAGTGTTACCACTGTGCAGCCATATTCCCAACCTATGTACAATATATACTTGAGGATCAGTTGCATGTAAGCAAAAAGCAGAATAGTAAGGTCATAAAAAGTTACAGTTTTAAAGCAGCTAAATTTTGCATCATGCAGTTTCTATAGTTTGAGGCCCTTTTAATGAGATGTCAGAGAAAGTGTCAGTGAGACTGGAGTTTTTTCTGGCTGAGTGGAGCACAGAGTAATGCAGCTGCTGGTCAGCTGGATGAAAGAAAGCACCTGATTTTATAAGAAAGACAGATCTGCCTGTTTTGGTTTTTTTTTAAAAAATATTTCCAGATATTAATGATGTAGAAACTGAAGGAGTGCAAGCAGTTCCCTCTTATTAAAGTAATACTTTTTCCAAACTACATCTGAAAAATATGAGTGGCAGGTGTACCAGATTAGATGGCTAATTAAGCAAATAATATTAGCTTGCAATAACTCTGCAAAGCTATAAAGAGAAGATTGTAAAAAAGGGATGATATCCTGTCCAGTAAGGAAATTGAGAAGGTGTTTATTCAGTATTTTTATTAGCTTCATGCTTAAAAAGCATAACTGCAAAAAGTATGTGACAGGTGACATTATTGGAAGTATATTAACTTAAAGAGAGACAGTTCAAATATTTTTACTTCAATAGTCAAGAGGCAATGAAACACAGAAAAGAAGGCAAACACTCAGTTCATAACACCATCATCACCATTTCGAAAGGATATAATTTTTATGCTATAGGCTTTCAGACGAAGAACATCACTTTTTTATTTTATTTTTACTCAAAATTAAAAAAAAAACATCTAAAGAATCATAAGAGGGAGAAGGTTTAGATGTTTGTTTTCTCCCTTAATATCAAGCCATTTCTGTCCAATCTTGTTTTGCATCTCAAGTGCCTTCCCTGGCACATGTCTGTTGATGGACTAAACCTGTGAGTTTATTGTTTTGTACACAAGAGTGATTTCAAGTGTATGGTGATTACATCTGGAAAAAGGTCTGGGGTATCTGTGTTACACTTTTGTCTCTCAGGTATAATGTGATTTGTTTGGTGGTTGGGTATTTTCCCAGGGTTTGGTTCCATCAGCTTGTATAAAATGAACAACTGGGTGGCGCCGTTTTATGTTGTCCTCAGATATGAACAACACCTTTGTGTATGAAGGGTATGTCTGTATGTCTGTGGTTCTGTCTGTGTGAAAAATACACTGAAAGCAGGGGTGAAAGTTATCAGTGTAAATGAGTGTGTCTGCAAGTTTTCACATGTCTTGGTACAAGAGACAGAAGGGGATGGTGAAAGGTTAGTGCTGAAGAACATTTCTAAGTATGGCATGAGCTCAGATCAAAGGACTGCAATGGTGAAAAGGGGGAGAAACAGAGCGGGGAATTATTTCTGAGCAATGCAACTCCAGAGTTCTTTTGCTTTTCTCCTCACTGTCATTTTTTTCTCCTTTAAAATTACTTGTTCTGCTTTTCTAACTAAATGTGACAAGGCTGTGTTTAAAAATCTATCCTCTCTCTTTGTTTTGGCTCTGTAGACATCTTGTATTTGAAAAAGGGATAACCCTTTTTGCAATCTGAATGCTGGAAAATGCATTGTAGGGCTTTGCACAAGTTTTCAAGATTATGCATTGAGACGAAGTGGTTAGTCCATCCATCCATCATCTTCCACTTATTCAAGGTCGAATCATGGGGGTAACTGGCTCATGCCTGGTCCACCTATGAATAAGCTATGATTTTAGCAAAAATTATAAAGGTCTCATGTTAACACTGCTGTCATAGAAACTTTGCTGGAAAGCAAATTATTCTGAAATTGTAGACTTCAAGCAGGCCCTGTATCCCCAACTTAGAAGATTTGCAACATGACTGATGAAGATATGGTTCACAACAGCACGCCTTCATCAGTCTGTTGTGTCGCAAGTGTACAAACGAGCACAAGAAAGAGCAACCCCCTACTATTTGACAGATGGACTCAGAACAATCTCAAAGTACACTGAGGTTGAACTGAAAGTACATAGCCAGCCTCAGTGAGACAAAACTAGCATGACATTGTGCCTGAAAGCATACACATAGATGCGTAACTTTATAGTCAGGCAACAGACACAGGAAAACCACTGACATTTTTTTCCTTTATTTTTCTCTATTGATTTAAGGTCACAACATGAGATTTTATTAAAAAGAACTTTAGTGACAGCTTCTTTAATGGAAATTGTTGTATTTTCATAGTGAACACAGATCCAAATAAACTGTCACCAGTATGGATGTCTTCTTCGCAGATATTTAAGATGGCATATATGTTTGAGTTTTTATTTTTCCTTCAATTTTCCCCTTCCCTTCCAAATTAACTGCCTCTTCCCAGCTCCCAAAGGGGTGTGTAATTCATCACACTCTCTCTAGCTCTGTGTTGTTCCCCTTTTTTCTCCAACACTTTGCCTGACTCTTTATACATGGGTGGAACAAATGGAGATCAGACGGACTAAAGCTAAGTTAGGCCCCTTGTTGCTCTGACAAAGCTGCAGCATTACCCTTCTCATTTAACCAGCCCTCTGATCCGCTGCCTTGCTCACACAGACACACACAGACTTAAAAGGGCACATTTTATTCTAATTCCTCTCCTTAACAAATATGTATTGTCCATGTACACACATGTCCAGAGCCTTTCATGCATTCTTTTCATGCACAAGTGACATTTCAGCCCTTGAACAACATTGCCCAAAGGGTATCTGATGATTTTGTCTGTGGTGCTCTTTAAAGAATGGTTCCCTCAGCCAAAATAGTAAGTTACTTTTTTGGGCTTGGATGAAATTTTAACAATAATAATAATAATAATAATAATAATAATAATAATAATAATAATAATAATAATAATAATAATTTGACCTGATGAACTTTAAAAACAAAAAAGTTTCAAAGTAATAAAATTAAAAGACTGTTTTAATTTTGCTTATTTAACAGAGTTGATGCCAAATTAATGTACCATGGTTATTTTGCATGAGTATATAGAACAGTAACAACCAAACAACATCTAAAGGCAAATTTCAAGGCAATTTTTGTTTGATTGGCTATATCTACCTGCAACACATTTGTCCATTTCTGAATTGTGTTTTTTTTTTTTAATAATAATGCCCCAGAACTGTCTTTCTAAATATACTGAAGCACATGTATTGTGATCTTCATTTAATCCAAATTTTGTAAATATTTTTAACACTTCTTAGACTACGTACTTCACTATGGAAGTGTTTAACTGCCAGAGCTAGGGAATAAATACAGAAGTATCTCACCATAAGAAGAAACCTTGTCATTTAAAAATATAAAACTCGTTAAAATGTGATAAACTGTATTTCTCATTATAATGACATTACTCTGTTCCTCCACAGTGCAGAAATACATTCCTCTGACAGATTACCACTTCTGGAAAGGCATAAAGGAGCTTCCTCTGAGTCTCCATCTTCTCACTCCATTTTGTCTAGATGACACTCAAACATCCCGCTAGGTGTTGCACTTTTACTGTTTCGTTTCTCATTTAAATGAAAACATATTTTAGTTTTAATGAGATATAAATCTCAATATTAGAAAACATTTTTTTTTGTTTTAAATGTTCTCATCTTCATGACATACTACTTCTGTATTTATTTCTGAGCTCTGGCAGTTAAATGCCTCCATACTTCATATAGGTTCTACTGCTGCTAAATCTATATAAGTACCATGCAAATACTGCAGCACTAATCCAATAAAATCCTTTTTGATCTCATCCTATACTATCCAGACACTCTAGCTGCATCGATAATGAATCACTCACTTCTGCATACCAAATGCTTACAGTGATTCATAGCATAGGACAATCTTAAAGCTGCAGTACGTAACTTTTACAAAAACATGTTTTTTGCATGCATGTTAAAACTGTCACCATGTCGTGACAATATGATATGAGACAGATAATCTGTGAAAAGATCGAGCTCCTCCACCTCCTCCCTGAGCTACTATTGCCGTCTAAAGAAATGCACCATTCCTGATCTAAAACAACCAATCAGAGCCAGGAGGAAGGTCTTAGTGCTGTCAATCACCATCATGTACGCGCTGCTAAATGTGATAATAATAATAATAATAATAATAATAATAATAATAATAATAATACATTTTATTTGAATAGCACTTTCTAAAACCTCAAAGACACTTTACAGGAATTAAGCAAAGTTACAAACACAATAGTTAAGTACATCTAACAAAATCATAAAAGAAAAACACTTAAATACATCGCACTGAACACTGAAAAAAAGAGAAAAAAAACAGGGTAAGCATAAAACAGGACATTAATCATACATGAAAAGCTGCTGTAAAAAGGTATGTTTTGAGATGTGATTGAATGTGGGTAGATCTGCACAGTGACGGATGACTTTAGGGAGAGAGTTCCAGAGGGTGGGAGCAGATATGGAGAGGGCCCTGTCACCCTAGGTCCGGTGCTTGATTCTGAGTGGTGGAGGCAGGAGGTTGGCATCACAGGAGCGGAGGCTGCAGGAAGGAGTGTGACAGTGGAGCAGGTTGGTGAGGTAGCATGGGGCTTGGTTATGGAGGGCTTTATGGATAAGAAGGATGACTTTGAAATGGATGTGTTGAGGTACAGGGAGCCAGTGGAGTTTCTGGAGAACTGGGGTGATGTGGTCACAAGAGCAAGTGTGAGTGAGCAGGCGAGCTGTAGAGTTTTGCATGAGCTGGAGCTCTTTGAGGACTTTGGATGATGAACCATAAAGAATACTGTTACAGTAGTCAAGTCTGGAGGTGATGAAGGCATGGATGAGAATTTCAGCAGCTGAGAAGGGGAGTGATGGACAGAGACCAGCAATATTTTTAAGATGAAAGAAGGCAGTTTTTGTGATTTGGTTAACGTGGTTTTCGAAGGAGAGGTTGCTGTCGAAATAACTCCAAGGTTGCGGACATGAGTGGAAGGAGACAAAATGGTGTTGTCAATGGTGAGACTGAAGTTGTTGGCGGTTTTGGTAAGGGATTTGGGACCGATGATGATGAAGTCAGATTTGTCACAATTTGAGGAAGTTTAAGTGCATCCATGATTTTATCTCAGTGAGGCAACTGGTCAGGATGGAGTGAGTTGCAGTTGTGATGGATTTGGTGGAGATGTAGAGCTGGACATGGTCAGCATAGCAGTGGAAGTGAAGACTATGGCTGCGGATGATGGAACCAAGGGGGAGCATGTACAGGATGAAGAGTAGAGAGCCAAGCACCAAACCCTGGGGGACTCCTTGTAATAGAGGAGCAGTGGAGGAGGTGCAATTATTGATGCTGATGAATTTTTGCTTGTTTGTGAGATATGACTGTAACCAGGAGAGGGTGGTGACGGTGATGCTGAGGAAGGATTCCAGACAGGGGAGAAGGATGGTGTGGTTGATGGTGTCGAAGGCTGTGGTGAGGTCTAAGAGGAGATGAACAGAATCCAAGCAAAGGAGAAGATCATTGGTGACTTTGAGGAGAGCTTTTTCTGTGCTGTGACCTGAACAGAAGCCAGACTGAAATGGTTCATACAAGTCATTGGAAGTGAGGTGGATTTTGAGTTGACAGCACATTCCAGTATTTTAGACAGAAAGGGGAGGTTGGAAATGGGCTGGAAGTTGCTCATAGTGTCAGGGTTTAGTCCAGGCAATTTGAGGATGGGGATCACAGCAGCTAGTTTGAGAGTTTGGGGGACTGAACCAGAGCTGAGGGAGGAGTTGATGATCTCAGTGATATGTGGGGAAATGACATGGAGACAGTCCTTTACAAGCTTGTTTGGAATGGGGTCCAGAGCACAAGTGAAGCTTCGCATGCCTACAATGAGTTTGGACAACTCCACTGGGGTCACAAGAGAGAACTGAGACAGAGGCTGAGTGCTGCAAAATGGGGAATCATGTGGGGAGGCAATGGTGGTGGTAGTCAGATTACTGTAAATAGTGTCTATTTTGTTTTTGAAAAATGACAGAAAGGCATTGCACTAACTTATTGTGAAGCATTTGGAGATGTTATCACTGGGTTTAAGGAGTTTATTTACTGTGGAGAAAAGACATTGGGGTTGGATGAGCCAGAGTGTATGAGGTTTAAGAAGTAGGTGGACAAAGCTGAGTTAAGAGCATCTTTGTATTGGAGAAGTTAGTTGGGGTAGGCTTGGTGATGGACAGTTAAACCAGTTTTCTAGCAAAGTCTTTCCAGCTGTCGCTTACAGAACTTCATTTGGTGGAGTTCGGTGGTGTACCAGGGAGCAGAATGCCTGACAGTGACTGTTTTGGTTTTGATGGGAGCCAGCTGATCAAGACATGAGGAGAGTGTGTGGTTATAATAAGTCGTCAGATGTCAGGGTTGTCAGATGACAGAGGAGGGGAGGAGGACATTTTGGTGGTAAGAGAGGCTGAGAGGGCAGAGGGAGTGATGAACTTGAGGTTTCTGAAGGTTATTTTGCATTTGTCCTTGGGGATGGGATTGGGGTGAAGAAACATCTTACCATTCCAGGAAAATTGTTTATCCACTGTCATTGGTGGCCATGCTAAATAGCCTTAGCATTCGTAGCAGGCTATGTTGTTATGATCCAGCTCTAGCATAGCAGAGAGCAAGGGAGAGTATGTGAGTGTGCGTACATGAGGGTGACTGACAGCACTAAGACCCTCCTCCTGGCTCTGATAGGTTGTGTCTGAGTGGTGTATTTCTACAGTTAGTATTATGAGCACTGGGAAAAGGCAGAGGAGCTTGATTTTTGTCAGATTATCTGTCTTATACTGTCACAACATAACTTTAACAAATATGTAAAGAACATATTTTTTATGAAGGTTACATACCGCATCTTTAACTACGTTCTGATTATTTTGCGTAAAAAAAATGTTTGACCATTTGGGGGCCCTTATGGAGTGTGTCGTGCATTGATCTTTTAGCTCAAGAGTGTTGAGAGAAATATAAGTATGGAAACAAAACAAACCAGACTGAAAACTTTCAAAAAGTAACTTAATCCACCATACATACTGTAAATGTTACACTCTATCCCAATAGACACAAATATATATGTAACATGATATCATAAACAATATACATACTTCACATCATACTTGATGGACTTGATGTTTCCCAAAATGCAGTTAATTTCTTCACTTTTGGAAGCGCATATAAAGCATATAAACAAACTTTAAGATACATAACAAAATAAGAAACAGTGTCAGATTATTATTGCAAATAAAAACCAATTTAAATGTAAGCACAATAGATGAGCCACCACCACAGACAACAACTCACCACAGACACGACAATCATAAGTTGTTTCCAATCATCTTTCTCATACAGTGATATTGTTAAAAACGCAATCCACAGCTGACCACTTTCATGTGGTTCATAGATCTAAATTAACGTCTTGCTTTCAGTGATTATATTAGAACTTCGAACCATATATACGATAGCTGCATTCTCCTTGTTCAACTTTTCAAACTATACTTTTCACAATGAACAGACAAACTGGTCAGAACGAAATTGTAGACTGTAATTCCTATTTCTGCTTTTAAATTATTTATGTCCCTATGGTGGTATTCAAAGGTAGTTGAATATATGGTAGTAAACACCACAATCATGAGGGAAGGCTGGTATATTTACTTCATGAAAGCCTTTAAAATGTCCAGAGTGGTGGAAAAAACATTAGAAATATAAAGAGCTGCACAGCACAGGGTAAATAGATTAAACTTGTATTACACTTTTCAAGTCATACCAACCACTCAGAGCACTTTTATGCTATAAATCACCTATATCCATCAGTACTCATAGCCTTAAAAAACATACATACACTGATACACAACAGTATATGCAACAGTGTCTTCCTTACATTTTTGTTGGCTTATTTGTTCCAGGTTTTTTTTGTTTGTTTTTTACCCAACACAAAATGTCACAAAGATAACTACAACATCATAAGTCACCTTAATATTAATGTGCGCAATATCGGGAATGTAAACCTGCTTCAATATAATTTTGATTCTGGCAATAATGGAGTTACATAGACTTCTATAGTGCAATTTTACTGTGTAGTTTCCATCAAAATGTATTGGTCATATCTTGATTGTAGTCACATTGAAACCTACTGGTAAAACAGGTTTTATTCTGATGAAAAAGCTACTATCTGCATATATCAAACTTTGAAAATCACCATTGTTTCTAAATAAATGTAAGAATTACCAAAAGAAGCTTTATATGCACACAAATGTGAGAAAGCACACAAGAACAGATCAGCCAAGATGGAACATTTTTTTGTCATTTTAGTTCATTGTCTTTCCATTAAAATTAATAAAAAAAGACAGGTTTAAGCTTTTTCCTGGTGACGAGACTGTTGAAAAAAGTGTTTTACTACTTCTTTTAGTAGGCCTGTCACTTGTTTAAAGCCTAGATAGTTTCTGTTATTGCAGTAAAGGGGCAATTTTCTCTATTGATCTTACAGCAAGTGACAGATAATTTCTCTTCTTTTTGTTTCCCAAGGAGTGATGTATTGGTATGAGATTTATTATTTTTTTCTTTTGGAATACACTATTCTGAAGACACATACACAAATCATATACAACAAGTATTTACTCAGATTCACTAATATATAGTGTACCATGCAAAACTCTGGATACCCCTGGTTAAAATGTGTGTTCATCTGAATACTTACGCCTGTTGAAAAGGCAAGGGTACAAAAAATATATTTTTCAAGGTTTTTAGGTAAATAAGTCGTTTTTAATATGGCATAACTTTATATTAGGCAGAACCTATCCAAACCCTAAAATTTTTGAATTGTACATTTTTAGGTGTAAACCCCTAATAAACTTGTATGATTTTTTTCCCCCTTGATAGGCAACGTTAGCCAATGTAAGTTACAAGGTTAACTCAAGAAACCTTGCTCTAACACTCATGGTTGCACTAAACAACTATATTTACAGAAATTAAAAAATTCTCCAAAAGTTACCAAAACAAATGTGCACTATAGCTAATCAATAGTTGGTAAGTTGGTTGATGCTTGGAAGATCAACAAGCTTTAACAGCAAATTAAAGGGAAATATAATAATAAATATCAAAACATTGAAATATAATAAGAATACTAAGCAGGTTTTGCTATTGCACCGTATTATTCTATTGTGCAGAAACAGTTGTACAAATATAACTTCATTCATTTTGTATCTCTGTTGTAACAAAATAGAGGTTAGGGAGGGCTAGAGCAACCCTAGCCATCATGAAGCAAGAGACTGGTTACAAGATTCACAAGGTTACCCTAAAGACTAACAACAAAGTCCAATACCCATACCCAACACTGATAAATATAATTAATTCATAGTAAAACAACTAACCTTTGCAAACACTCAATGAAAATGCATGTAGGCACAGGAGGTCCTGTACAAATGATCAGATCAAACTCTGAAAGCTTTGTATGCCTTGGGGCATGCTGCTCACAAGAAGTTTCCTGGAGAAACTCTTTCCTGTGTCCTCATAACAAAATTCAGCATCAGAAGTCTGACAGCAGAGAACACCACACATACATATGAGAAACAGCTACACTAGGCAATGACCCAAATTAGGTTTAAAGGGAATGGGATTTGAAATTTATTGAGAAGAACAACCCACCAGCTATTAGTCATCATGGTGATTGTAATTTGGAATGAAGCCATGCAAATCTAAATAGTCAATAAATTATTACAACTCAAATACAGAAAATGGAAGCTTAGATGAAATAAGAAATATGCATACAAGCTTCAAATTGGACAAAAAAAACTACCTCAAGTTTAGCTTTGGTTTTGACTGTCCTAATCACCAAGAGAAGAATGAGTGGAAAGAACTCGAAAGAGTGGTGCAAATATGATGATCAAAGAATTTTACAGATACACATTTGACATTTGCAAGAAAATGGATCAATATCACAGAAGCAATACCTTTAAAAGCACAGAGAGTAGGTTTTTTCACAAAGTTACAGGAAAGTGTAAAACAAGGGATGCAGCAAGAAATTGGGCAGTGATTGAAATTGTCCTGTTTTATTGTTATCTGGAACTAAAAACAAATAATTTTTTTTTTACCTTCAACGAACACCCCATATTTAAGCATTACCAGGTCAGCCTGACAACAGTAGTCTAATGTAGAAGGTATCAGTGGTTAGTGAGCTGCTTAAAAATGAATTTAGAGGAAGCACAACAGGTGTGAGAAAGGAAGCTATATATTTTAGAAGCAAGGTGACTATTCATTCATGACAAGGAGTTAGACTTTAGCAGATAACAGGAACGTCGCCTTGTTATATCCTGTTCTAGTTCAATTCTATCCGTCAAGATACTGGATTAGGAAATTTTGGCAGTCTTTTGTAAATTTCACACTTAACAATAAGGGTCTACTTACTTACAATGACAATATTATGAGATATTAGTGTCATTTGTATTATTTAGTGATGCGGTTTTAAAGTTTGTTTGAAATTTGTTTTACCACAGCATTTTTTCGGAAATAATTTTAGATCAACCTGTGTTAAGTTGTTCAGTACTTTGGTTATCTCCTATTGTTTTCATAATTATTCCTTAAAAAGTTTCAGTTGAGTTTGAGAATTGCTAAGATTTTGTTTAACAACAGAACTGTGTAACACCGACTTTTCTCACACAGTGCAATCACGCCTCTGGTCCTAGTGTAAATAATTAGTGAATCAATCACAACACAAATGCTGCCAAAGGCTTCGGTATAGTTACAATAAATGAATCAATGATTTAACAGTCTAAGTAATAACAGCAAATCCAAGTTTTTCCTCTCAAGTATTAAGTTTGACAAAGCTATTTATTTTCAATGAATCTTGCAGAGAAAAATGAATGTCTTATTACATGGCACACTGACATTTTTAGGCCTGCACAACAAAAGTCAGGGAGCTATAATCTGCCTGGTAAAGGAGTAAACGTTATGCTGTAATCCTTTGCATTTCTAGGTAAAATCTTTGAAAACTAATTGACTTTTCTCACATAGCTTTTCACCCGCACAACTCCCATTTTCCCATGGTGCGGACATTTTTTCGACATCGGCCTATCTGGAAGACCAACAACTTTAAGAGACAAATAAACTTGCTCTCTGAGAACACATTATTACTACACATGTAACAGGATTTAACCTCGTCAACCCAAACACTGCTTTTTTTTCCTCTCTTAAGCAGCAGAATATGTACATTTTGAAACATTACAAGCATACCCGCCCACACAAACTCACCCACACACAAGCATTACAACATGATGAGACATTACGATGTGTCTTGTACTTCAATCAGCCAATTAACCTGGAGCAGGGTAGAACTAAATATTTGGCATTTGCCAATAGGCCTTCAACCTGTCGTGATAATTACTCTTGGAGAGAGTGCAAGCACATACACATATCTGTATTTAGACACATGGCCTAAGGTGCAAAATATCTCACATGTCATGTTGGAGATAATGGTGGCTGTAGTCCAAGCACAATCCATTATTTATCCCTGTCCAAACATGGACAATGCAGAAATACTGTGTCTGTGCATTAACACACATAAATATAATCACACTTACACAACAGAGTGATGACAACTGAATGTAGGCAATATAAATGGGGTGATTCTGAAGAATGCCTAAGGGCATCAGAATACTCAGTAAAATGAATAGCCTACACACATTCTTGAGTAAAGGCAGAAAAAAAACACACAGAGACTGAGGCAGATGAATAAGCCCAACATGTTGTGTACAATTGAGACATTTCTTTCCCAGAGACAGAGCGCCTCGGTTCTGAAATGTCAAGATAAAATGACGTGACTGTAGAGGAGGAAAACATGGGAAAAATGTTTGAAAGAAAAGAAAAGAGAGAAAGATGGCAAGAGAGGGTGCAAAAGCCCATGTATATTTGATCAAGAAAGAAAATGCAGAGAGATGATTAAAGAAAATGCAGAAAAAAAATACAAAAATGATGGAGAGTTACAATAAATTGCCACGGCAGCTTTTGGAAGTACGCTCTAAGGAAGAGAGAAATAGCGTAAAACAGAGAATAGGAGGTGGAGGGACTTAGAGACAAGTGCCGTATCAAGAATGGATTGTTAGCTGGTAAACGACTGTCACTTTCTTTAGGGAGATAAACTGATTTGACACCTCTATATTCCTTCTCCCTTCTTTTTTCTCACTTGACATGGCCTGACAACTCTTCAAAAATAATTTAAAAAAAAAAAGCTAAAAGTTTCTGCCTTTCTGTTCCCTGCTGTTTTGTACCATCACCAGATCCTCCGCTGCATTTCACTCTCTTCTCTTTTGCGACAAACTCTCCCTTCCGGCAAAAACAGAAACATATAAGAAACAGCAAAAGCGGCTGGAAAAAGCATGAACAAGGACCTCATTCCTATTGCACTTGTCTTCTTTTCCTCACTTGTCTTATGATAAGATTAGATGAGGAAAGGAGAGTGAGCCAATAAAAATCAAATGAAAGATTTCTTTCCCAAAGAATAGAAGAAGTAGAGAGGGTTAGAGAATAGAAAGAAGTGAGGAAGACGCAGAGTGTAAACGGCACTCAGAGGGATCAGAGAGGAGGTACGAGTGGAGAGTTTGGAAAAGGGAGCTAAGAAGTGAGATGAATAGGACGACACGCGTTGACTGAAATGTCTTGTGATTCACTGTCACTTGGGATCTGCATAATGAATATGTATGAAAAAATGCATATTAAGTTGCAGAAAAAAAACTACAAACTAGTAACTAAGTAAAAAAAAAAAAAAAAAAAATCACACATAGGGATAGAGAGGGAGTTTTAACCACCTTTTGTTTCTTTCTGTTTTGCTTCTAAGGAGGCAGATTTTTTGCTATCTTTAAAAGTGGCCTTTCTTTGTGATGGTTCTTTTGTTTTTTTTCTTTGGACTTAGCTTTCCTATGCATCTGATACCATAGCACACTCAGAGTGCAAGTTAGCATCTACAATGCTATCAATGCTTATCTAAATGCTTCAATTTTTAATAACTCTAAGATGAATTTTATTATCTTAATTTAGGATCAAAAATATTAGACTGATCAAGATTCTTTACATTCTTCTTTAAAGCACTGTTTTGGAGATTCATGAAAAGTCTGTTAATAAGAAAAGACAAAGTAGAATATTTTGAATATGTTTCAATAGTCACAGCCCTGATACTGTTTGGTGCAGGTTTCTACTAGCGCTAACCTTGACAAGCACACAAAAAAAACTCAGAAAAATCAGAAACAAAGACTTGTTTTATCATGGCAAGCAAAAGAACGTGAAAGTGAAGATAGGGAAAGTAAGGTGATACAAAAACAGGAGGGTAAAAAGCTGGAACAGCACCAGAGTGAGACACAACAAAGTAGCCTGGATGCTTTGGAGCACTTTGGTTGCAGTGTTTTCTCTCTGTGATGAGGAAAGTTGTTCAGCTGTGATAGCGAGGCCACTGGAGGAAAGATGAAGAAAAACTAAACAATGTGAAAATTAGGCCACGCAGACACTCACACAGACACACACAGTACAAACAAATGCACATGTGCTATTTTACTCCCCTCAACACATGTTATTCACTTGAAGCGGGCTGCTAGGAACACAAAGCAAGCCTCCACTTGTTGGCATGTCACTCTGTTCCCCACGAACAGCCTCTCAAACACACACATGCCTCTGAACTTCAGGCTTTTTATGTAGGCAGTGGTAAGAATAAATAAAACACAAGCATCCAACAAATAAAATGAATTTTTAATCAATGAAGTCAGCTGAATTAGCACCGCCATTAAGTAAACAAGAACAAGTCTCGGTTTGAAATATTCATGTTCGGCCCTGAATGCATTAGACTATTAGAACGTGTGGTCCCCCAAGGGTCTCATTCAGATCTGGGGCAACACAGAATGATATATATACAGAAAACACTACATTATATTGGGGAGCAGGCGGGTTAAGGGAGAAGCGAAGCACGAGGAGGCACAAAAACATAACTGCTCAAACTAAAACAATTTTTTTTTTTTTTTTTTTTTTTTTTTAGATTTTTGGTGGAGGGGGTTGAAACACAGTGGAGGTGAAGGTGAAGTGTGGATGAAACCTGAAGAAACTGAAAGAATGGCAGAAAAGTGAGGGATTAAAAGAGGGAAAGAATCAGGGGGGGGATTAGAAGATGACAAGACAGTTTAAAGCGCAAAGGAAGCATAACTCATGCAAAGATGCAATGAAAATCAAAAGTACCAGGTACTGTGGGGCGACAGCCGGAGAGAGAAGTTAATTCACAGCTAGATCAAAGAAGGTGTGGATAACAGATAGAAAACATAGTTGGGGATGCTGCGCTGTGGCTTAATCTGTGGAGAATAGGAAGGGATTTACATGTACATCCCATGTTATGAAGGTTTAGTGTGTACCGGAAAGGGAAGGTAGATAACAGAAATAAAGATGTTCTCAGAAGGAACATAGGGGTTAAAAAAGAATCATGAGGGAATGAGAGGGAAAAAAGTAACCAGACACATGAGAGTGATGGAACAGATGAGATGACATAAAGTGAGGCCAGTGAGTCAGAAAAGACATAAAAAGGAAAAAGGAAAGGAAAGGACAATTAAGAAAAAGGGGAACTATGGGCAACGGCTTAATGACTTTAATGAAAGCACTGAAATACCCAGTGGACACTTTAGATATGACTCTGGGGAACTTGCAGGAATAAAAAGACAGACGGAAGGGGTGGGGAGAGGGAAAAATGAGAGGGAGAGGTGAAAGAGAAGATCCTGTGAATAACTAAAAAAAGAAAGAAAGAAAAGCAGTTCACACAAAGGAAGCCACTGGGCTGCAATTTCAGCTTAGAAATTGAATGGTGCCTGTATGCATGTGTACGAGGGCGGGGGAAGCAGGGACTGGTGAATACAACAAAACATATTATAGTATTTTAAGACGATGAAAGCTCTGGGGGATTTGGCACAGTGTCTTATGAGTAAATCTTCCATTGCCTCAAACATTTATGGGACTGTAGCGGGCACTGGGTTTTGCCTTTGCTTTCATTTTTTAAAAAGGGACAAAAGTCTTTTTGTGCCCCTGTGTGCATTTGTGTGTGTGTTTTTAGGATGGAGAAGCACATGAGAACATCTTGTTACTTTATTTGTAATCCTAAACAGCTCCATACTGATTTCATAATTCCCTAAACCAGATCTGTGCAACACTAATCAGTGAAACTGAACATTTTCCTCCATGCAAACAGTCATTCCAATCACACAGCCACACTGTAGGAATATTTTCAGACTCGTGATAAACTGTTAATCAAAGCACTTCCAGCAAATCTAGATTTTCAAATGGTCTTTGCATCATAATCCTATCAAGGCTGCAGTTGTCCCTGTTGGTTGCACAGCTTTTTCTGTGGTACTTTTTCCTTCCACTCAACTTTGAATTTATGGCCTCACTGCAGTACTCTGGAAGCAGTTAGATTCATTAAGAATGACCTTTGGTGGCTCACCCTCCTTGAGGAGGGGGGTCAGTGATCACCTGAGTGATACTTATCAAGTCACAAACATGATTGTGTAGACCATAACATTTCTATAGTAACTGGATATTCTATCTACGTTTGAATAGTAGTTGTATGCCAAATCACCCAAAATAATCTATACAAAATATAAGTTACACTTTTTAAAATTTGATTACTCAAATTAAAAAAAATTACTTAAATGACAACCTCATGTAGCTGTGATTTTATAGTGTATCATTAATTAATCTGATATTATCAAGGTTACCTTTTAGTAGAGAATATTTATCATTGGTTTAAATTGAAAGAAAAACTTATATTCTGTGAAGTTACTGTTCAAAATACAAATTAAATAAAGAAATTACCGTATTCAAAAGAAGATGGTTTTGAAAAATGATGGATGGATTCCAAACTATTGACTGTCTTGTACCTGTTTTACACAGATTCATGAAACATTTAATTTTAAAAAGTGGTAGCTAACACTATTATCTCGAAGACCTCACCTGGAGCCTTTCTCTGAGGTTTTTGCATTTTCTCCTCATGTATGTGTGAGTTTGCTCTGGTTATTCTAGTTTTGCCACACAATCTAAAAACATGTAAGTTAGGTTAATTGTATTTAGGTGTCTGTATACCCATTTCTCTGTGTCCTGTGAGGAGGGTGAGGGTGTACCCTGCCTCTTGCCTGTTGGCATAGCCACCCCACAACCCTAAACAAGATAAGCAAACAGAAAATATATGGATGGATTTATGCATGAAAAGCAAATTTATTATTTTTTAACATTAACATTTTGTGTTGGGCCTATTTGTGCACATTGAACTTTGGGTTGAATTGGCAAAGTTTATACACTGCTCAAAAAAATAAAGGGAACACCTAAACAAAACAATGAAACTCCAAATCAGTCACACCTTTGTGGAATCAATGTCACCAGTTAGGTAGTAACACTTATTGTGAATCAATTTCACCAGCTGCTGTGCAAATGGAACATACAACAGGTGCAAATGAGAGGCAATTAGCAAGACAACCCCAATAAAAGAATGATTCTGCAGGTGGTGACCACAGATCATTTCTCTGTTCTTGTCCTTTCTGGTTGAACTTTTAGTCACTTTTTTATTTTGTCCATGCTGTCATGCATAGATGCATCATAAGGCGTGTTTTACTGCCCACTGAAGTTGCTCAAGTAGTGCAGCTAATCCAAGACAGAACATCAATGCAAACAGCGGCAAGAAGATTTGCTGTGTCTCTCAGCACAGTGTCCAGAGCATGGAATTGGTACCAGGAGATAGGCCAGTACACCAGGAGACATGGAGGGGGCCGTAGGAGGGCTACAACCCAGCAGCAGGACCGCTACCTCGTCCTTTGTGCAAGGAGGAACAGGAGGTCCACTGTCAGGGCCCTACAAAATGACCTCCAGCAGGCCACTAATGTGCATGTTTCTACTCAAACTGTCAGAAATAGACTCCATGAGGAGGAAGATGGTATGAGGGCCCAACGTCCACATATAGGGCCTGTGCTTACAACCCAACACTGTGCAGGACAATTGGCATTTGCTAGGGAACACCAAAATTGGCAGATTCGCCATTGGCACCCTGTGCTCTTCTCGGATGAAAGCAGGTTCACACTGAGCACATATGACAGACATGACAGAGTCTGGAGACACCGTGGAGAATGTTATGCTGCCTGCAACATCCTCCAGCATGACCATGCTGCCAAACTGGGTAGTCATGGTGTGGGGAGGCATTTCTTTGGATGGCAGCACAGCTAGCCATGTGCTAGCCAGAGGTCCCCTGACTGCCATAAGATACCAGGATGAGATCCTCAGACCCACTGTGAGACCGTATGCTGGTGCAGTGGGCCCTGGGTTCCTTCTTATGCATGACAATGCTAGGCCTCATGTGGCTGAAGTGTGTCAGCAGTTCCTGCATGATGAGGGCATTGATGTTATGGACTGGCCTGCCCGTTCCCCAGTCCTGAATCCAATTGAGCACATCTGGGACATCATGTTTCGGTCAATCCACCAATGCCACATCATACTACAGACTGTTCAGGAGCTAACTGATGCTCTAATCCAGCTCTGAGAAGAGATCCCTCAGGAGAACATCCGCCGTCTCATCAGGAGCATGCCCAGGCGTCATCGGGAGGTTATACAGGCACGTGGAGGCCTCACACACTACTGACCCTCATTTAGACTTGTCTTGAGGAATATTCACTGATGTTGAATCAGCCTGTCATGTTATTTTCCACTTTCATATTAAGTATGAATCCAGATCTCCATGGTGTAATAATTTTGATTTACTTTGATAATTTTTGTGTTATTCTCTTCTCAATCAATTCCACTGTGTTAATATTAATGTTTTTCAATGAGAATATTTAATTAATTGAGATCTAGGATATGTTATTTTAGTGTTCCCTTTAATTTTGTGAGCAGTGTATATTTAATATGTCATTTAGTGACCCAGCGAGGACACGATCATGCTTGTAGACAAATGTTTTTTCTCCTAAAACTTCTTGATGTAAAACATTAGAAATGAGAACGAATGTATTTATTTTTACCTGAACTGATTAAAATTTGTTCATCAAATATTCTTAGGTTAAAATGATTTCTTATGTGTTTCTCTAGGGCTCCGTTTTTATATACAGTGCCTTATAGTAGCTTACTTTTATTTAGATAGATTTTTGTGTGCCAACCAATTTTACCTAACTTGAAACTGCACACCATTGTGACAATTGTGCAAGAAGTCATTAATGAAGCGGCGATCTAGTTCAGGCAATCTACTCAAGCTGTGCTGCAGCTTTACACATGAGCTTTCACACACACAGATTGTGACATTTATATTTACCTTACTATTTTAGATTGTCGATTTAAGCTGCAAAACCTCACTATGCATATCTCTCTGCTTCTGCTTCTTTTCAGCCCCTCTACTACCCCATCATCTACCTGTGGGCTCTGAGATGAGAGACGTTCTTCATATACTCTGGCACATTTGGAGGCATGTTAAGGAAAGGGTTTAAAGATACACTTATCTCTTCATTACATGTTGAGCAACATCCTCAAAGCAATGAGATCAGTGCCTAAAAGCAAAACCCAAACTCATATATTTCTTTAATAAGGAAGCATATATAAAGGTATACTCACTGGCCTCTTTATTAAGTACACCATGCTGAAAATGGGTTGTACCTTTGAGTGCCTCAGGAACTGTCTTAATTCAATGTGGCATATATTCAACAAGGAGTAGGAAACATTTTTCACAGATTTTGGTCAATATCGACAGGATTGCATCATAAAGCTGTAGCCTATCTGCTTTAAGATCTGATATGCAATGCTTCATTGTGATGAGCAGTTATTTGAGCAGCAAAATATTTTCATTCACACAAATACTGATCTCTAAACACTTTTTTTGGACCTTTTTCTCCATGTGCCTGAGAGATGGCTGTGAAAACCACAAAAGCAGTTTCTCCAATCAACAATTGTGCCATGTTCAAAGTCACTTAAATCTTCTTTCTTACCAGTAGTGATCCTCACTTTGATTTCCAGCACGTGTTTTCACAATGTATAGATAAACGCATTGAGCCAATTTATTAGGTACTCCTGTTCAATTGCTTCTTAACACAAATAGTGAATCATAACACTAATAGGGCCTTTGAAGTCACTGAGTGACTTATGCATCCATCCTACGAGGTCTTCAGATCATTGCTCCTCATGGAATACTTCCATGTTCCAGACAAAAAAAAGTTCACTTGTCTTTTATTCAAGCACTTACTGAGGTGAGACTGTAGATAGCATAGCTCGACAATGCAACATCTCTTTCACTCAATTTACTTCAAGGAAGAGTAAAAAGTGGACACACAAATTAACTTCATACCATACTGTCACCCAAGATACATTATCATTTACAAGACCTTATCACTTACAAGTGTTAGACTTCAGAGTGGTCCACAAGATAGAGGCATGAGATGGCACTTCAAACACTTGTCCTCAACCTCCTCTACAACACAATAACATGGCTTGAAACAGTGTGTCCATCTACCTCTCCATCTACTCCTCCCTCCCTTCCACCGCCTGAGTGAACAAGACAGACTGTGGCAGACAGAAAAAGGCTGGAGGTGAGACGGGGGTTAATTTAGTGCTTTAAACAGGACAACCAATTGGATTACCGGCTCTGAAGACCAGGCAGCCACTCTAAGAATTAAAAAGGACACACCTCAAACACATGGACAACCCGAATTAGTCTCCCACCCTCTCGCACTCCAATTACTATGCCGCTCATGGAGCCAAGCATTTGCAGGGCCACATAGGGAGGCCAAACAGGGTTTGCTTTGTGTAGTCAAACCCCATCCAACTTAAGCAAATGCAAAGTGTTTTGTTTTTTAAAGTGAATTGTACTGAGCTTTCTAAAAAGAACAAGGGTGAGCACAAAAGATGAAGGTTAAAATAATACCCTCATACACCCCCCACCCCTACAACGTACTCACAGACACATGCACACAGAAACAAACACGTCACAACAAGATGAAAGAGAGTGGACAGGATGGAGGGGTGATTGATTTTCATGCAGCTCTAAAGCATATCCCTCTGGAGGTCTGGATAACAAGTGAGAAAGGGACAGAGGCAAAAAAGGCAGGACATTTGAAAAGACAGAAAAATAGAGAATAGCAGAACAACATACAGTGAATTGCAAGAAGTATCCACACCCCTTGGATTTTTTTCACATTCTTTCATGTTGCAACCACAAACTGCAAGTGACAGATTAACTTGAAGTAGCATGTAGTCATGAAGGAGAAGCAAAAGGATACATCTGTTTTCAGCAGTTTGTACATTTGAAAATTTGAATAGAGTGGCATAGAACTTTTTAGGTATGTCTCTACGAGTTATGTACATCTAAAGACTGAACATTTTGCTCAGACTGTGGTCCAAGCTCAGTCTGATCAAATAAAAAGCATCCATGAACATAGATTTTCAAGTCTTGCCACAGATTTTCAATTGGAAGTGGGTTTCTACTAGCCTGGGCCATCCTGACATATGAATATGTTTTAACATAAAGTACAGTATTCCATCATGGCTCTGGCTGTACGTTTAAACTCCATCCACCCATCTATCTCACGTCTTGTCTCTAACAAATTTTCCCTGTATTCAGCTCAATCCATCTTTCTCTCAGCTATATCCTGCTTCCCTGTTCCTGCTGATGAAACCATCCCCAGAACATGATGCTGCCACCACCGTGTTTCACTATGGGGCAGGTGTTTGCAGGATAATGCTTAGTGTTTTGCATGTAGGCCAAAATGTTTACGTTCTGTCTCATTTGACCAAAAGTCTATTTTTCACATGTTTGCTATTTTTCTGATGTGGACTGTTGTAAACTTTAACGGGACTTCTTGTGTCTTATTTTCAACAGTGGTAGATCTTTGTGGCTCTTTCAGACTTACTAAGGGCCTCTTTCCTGTTTTTCCAATCAATGCTCTCCTTGTCCAGAATGTCAGTTTTGGTAGAAGGTAATGTCATGATGAGTTTGAAGTTGTGTTATGCAAGACTGCTTGAACAGTGGTCTGTGAGATGTTCAAAGCTTGGTGTATTATGATACAATAACATGATGCAGATCATTCTCTAATGTTCTCTAACTAACCTCTGAGGCCTTCACTGAACAGAGAGAGCTTAAATCACACACATGTGGATTCTATTTACTTATTAGGTGACTTCCAAAGACAATGCATTTTATTGAGATTTTATTGAGAGGTTACACAGCTCAACAAAACTGCATGCCAAACTTTTCAGATTGTAAGTACTTAAATCTTTCTTCATAATAAAGTGCTACTTTTTGTTGATCAAACACACAAATACCAATTTAGGCTGCCTTGAATTAGTTTCTAATAAGGTTTAATTTTTTTTCTTACTACCATGATCTCTTTTAATGTCTTTCTCAGTCTGCAAAAGGATACACATTTTTGGAGAGCAATCTTACAAAATGAACAAACAAAAATACTGGAAAATGCAATGACTGAGGGAAAGATAAGGAGTTAAAGGAAAGGTGAATGGAGTGCATGAAAAAGTTGGTGTATCAGAGTCTGAAAATCACTAGAGAGATTGGAAAAAAGGTGTGTGTTTGCACGCAAGTGATTGGCTGCCTATCACCTTGTCAGCGTGTGTGGTGGAGTCCTCACAAGTCTGTGTGCTAGCAAGAAAGGACAGCTACAGAGATGGAGCAAGAGGTTGGTTGGCAGGGGGTGAATCAGACCAGGATAAAGGGCTTTACTGCCATGAATCTCATACTAATAAAACCCAGCTGGACACTGGGGCTCAACCTTTGAGGTGAGGAATGACAAAAAGGAACAAGGCACATGCAGCAGTGATATGAATGGAGAACAGAAAAACAGGCAACTGAGAGATTAAGGGAAACGAATAAGAAAGAGGAAAAAGTCATCATTCAGGCTGACATATTCACCCAGCCTCTGAAATTTCCAAAGGAAACAAAAGAAAGAGGCTGGTAGAAAGGAATTTCAGACAGGACTACAAAGGAAGAAGAAAGGCGAGAGAAATGAGAGGGGAGAAATGTAAAAAAGAGAAACAAATGGAGGTGGCTAAGGGGTGTTCGAGGAGCAAGATAAAGGTAGGATGAGAGTGGGGAGAAGAAGGAAGAGAAATGAGAGCAAGGCCGCACAATGTTTGTTGATATCCCATTTTCCACAGGAAAGATGAAAGAGAGAAAGAGGGGATTAGAAAAGAGTGGGCAGAGGAGACGAATGAGCTAGAGATATGAAAAACGAGTGTGGGGGGCAGAGACAAAAACGAAAGACTGGAACGAGGAATATGGAAGGTTGGAATAGAAATGCCGGAAAAGAAAGAAAAGGGGGACAGGGGGAGAGTTCTACTCCACTAATCTGCAGCGTGGGGAATGTTTGTGACGTGAGAGAGTCATCATTACTGCAATCTAAAAATAACATTGGCATTGAGCACCAGTGGCCTGAGAAATGGGGCGAGAGCAGAGAAAGAGGTAATTACAGCAGGCCTATTAGCATGCACGATGCCCTCATTAAATATTCACATAGGAAACTGGGACTGAGGAGTAATGTTTCTGGGCAAATGCCAGGCATACCGCCTGCCATCCAGCCCTGAAAACTATTTGGTCATGCAGAAAGAAGCGCAGATAGGAGGGGAGGCTACCAAGTCATCCATCAGATCAGGACAAAACATACACAAACAGAAAAACACAAATGCATGAGCTAAGGTGGCCATGCATTCAGTTCTTTCTGGCTGTCTGCAAACTTATTTCATGAAACCCAGTCTATTTTCTTAGAATGCAACATAATTAAAATGAAACTGTACATTAGCAAAATAAACAGAACCCAGGGGAATAGTTAGGGAACATTAAGTGCAACTGAGCTAAGTAATTAAGTTACAACTAAAAAGAAGCTTATTGTGCTAAAATCTTTGTTTCTCTTACTCTTTCTCAATAAAGTTACAACTTAGGGACATACTCTACTGGTTGGGAGTTTACATACTCGAATAATCTCCACAAAAGCTGTATAAACTTTGCGCTTTAAAAGTTTTGGGCCCTTAAAAAGTTTGAATAAGTTGTGGTATTTCTCTATTTCGGAAAGTTTCTAAATTATTCATACAGTCTTTATTATATCCACACAACTCCCCTAATTTTATGTAAAACATCCTTTAGGAAGGTGCAGTAAAACCACACATTTTAAAGAAATCAACGACTTATAAGTTAAAAAAAAACTAGCCATGTCATGTGGTGACATGGCTGGACATGTCACCACTGTTCTCATCAGAAATAGCATACTTAATTTAAATACCGTATTTTCTGGATTAAAGACACACTAATTTTTCATAGCTTGGCTGATCCTGCATCTTATATATGTTTTTTTTTTCTTCATGATGCATTTTTTGATTAATGCGTTAAATATTAATTCATACAGATGGACACAAACCAAGGATTAAATATTATCATCTGCAGACGTGAGGAAAGCTAATCGCGGGCTGAAAGCAAGAGGGCCAGAGCCGGAGGAATGAGTCCACAGCTGGGTACATAAAGAATGTGCTGCCGGCGTTCTGATGATCTGTGCTACCTCTTCTAGATAGCTGTGTCTATCTGTCGGTGCTACTTTTCGAAACTGCTGGAATGCCTGTTGAAGCTTGTGAACGGTGCAGTTACGTCTCCATGCCCTGGTAGTTGCCAAGAGGATGAATATAAATGACTTAGGCTTATATGGTAAATGGCCTGTACTTGTATAGCGCTTTATGTTGTCCAGCGGACCCCAAAGCGCTTCACACTACAATCAGTCATTCACCCAGTCACGCACACATTCACACACTGATGGCTACTGGATTGTAGCCACAGCTGCCCTGGGGCAGTCTGACAGAAGCGATGGTGCCATGCACCAGTGCCACCAAGGCCCTTTGACCACCACCAGCAGGCAAGGAGGGTGAAGAGTCTTGACCAAGGACACAACGACAGAGACGGATATAGCTCGAACCAGCGACCCGCCGATTACGAGATGAACTCCCCTAAAATTCACAGATGTTATATCTTGTATTATCAGTCCACACAACCAAAAAAAAAAAAAAAAAAAAAAAAAAAAAAAAAAAAAAAAAAAAAAAAAATCACACAAAAAAACAATTCAAATGCATCATTAAAAAGCCTTAAATTAATCTAAATTAAATTCTGATGATGAGTGTATGTCATTGCTTGACCAACACATTATGTTCTTTAACAGCGTTAAGGAAGTAGAACTGAATCTGTTTTTGTTCACTGAAACATCAACAGACACTGTGATCCAAGCAGCCATACAGGTAATTAGCCAAGCAGGTGGATGAACAGCCAGACAGCAGCACTATATAATGAACAGCAGCAAACAGCTCAGCTAAAATAACATCATGTCGTAAACAACAAAGTTGCAGTGTTGGTGTTCAAGTCAAGAACAGATGCAAGCAACAAGTGTGCTGCTTCTACACACAGGCAAAAGGCTCATCTGAGTACTTAAGATCAACCAATAGATGAAATCAGGAACAATGTTCTCACGTTATAAGAAGACTCCAACAGAGACGTAAATCTACACAGACATTTAGGCACAACATTTCACTGGCACTCTGGGCCATCAAAGTGAACACACTCACACAAACCCAGGGTGCCTTTAAACTCTCGCTAACTCAGTGACATTAATCCTGTCTGACATTTTGACACAAATTCAGAGAAGAATGAACAAACACACATCCACAACACATTTGAGACTCAACACAAGACTTCTGGCATTGTCACAAGCCGACTGTCTGAAACAGAAGCAGGTATGACAGTGTTCTCCTGACTCCCCATGTAGCACACACTAAGCAATGCAATTAAGCAGAAAGGCACCACAAGCAGATGTGCAAGTGTTAAAAGGTGCGTTCACACGTTAAATCTGTCTACAGTAATATGGAGAGACAGCAACTAATTGTTGTTTTTACTGGAGAAGGAATGTATGCTTTAATCAGGAAATGAAAAAAAAATAACCCACCGTGACAGTTTGAAAAGTCTTTAGATTTTACATGATTTCACTAGTCATTACCTTAAAATGTATGCATACTATTTGATTTTTTAAAATCTTTTGTCATTTTATGTTTTATTTTTACAATATCTGTATTTCATGCAAGTTAATTTTTAGCACCCTTTTATCTTTTGCCCCTAAATAAAATCCAATGCAACCAATTGGTTTTGAAATTAGAATTTCGTCATTTTCAACAACTCCCTGCAGTTCCCATTTCAATTTGTAGTGGAACCAATAAAAAGAAGCTAAAATTCACATTTCACTGCTGCTTTCCAGATCCAGCTGGAGGCAGGGAGAGTCAAACAAAGGAAATAAAATATTTTAACTCTAAAATAACATATTTATTGATGAGAATGGATGATATCTCATGCATAAAGGATATATAAACCTTTAGGAAGTGAGGCTGTCCAATAAGGAACTAGATGTTTTGTTCATGTTATCAATTTAAAAAGTATTTTTTTCCAAGATAAAAAAACAAGGTTGGGTTTCAAGGCTCATATGGTTTATCTTTCTTTCTTTTCTCTTCTTTTATGACATTTTGGGGCAGATGGATAAGACTAAAGATTCATTTCATTATCATTTTGAAAAGTTATGAGTTTATAGCAGATAAACTCATAACTTTTCAAAATGATAACTGATGCCTTGGTCAGATTTCCTCTCCTTTCTTCTTTAACACTATGAAACAACTTGGAAATCACAAAAGTGATTGAGGAAATGCTAAGTGAGAGAGCAATGAAGTTTGCTATTAATTAAAGACAGGGACGGGCAATACTGAAATTAAAACTTTATGGCAGTTTTTGTTTTTTATTTATGTACTGCAATGACAAAGTGACAATGAAAAGTATTACAAAATTTCAGTCTTTTTAACCATAAATTAGAACTGCACAGTCTAGACCTAATACAAGTGTCATCCTAAACCTTAAATTATAAATTTACAGGGCACCGTTGGACTCAATTGGTAGAGCGTGTGCACCACGTGCAGAGTCTATAATCCTTGACACGGTTGTCCAGGTCCTATTCCCACTCTTAAGCCATTTGTTGCATGTCTCCCCCTATTGTCTCATCCTTATTCCCTGTCCATTTACTGTTAAATAAAGACCACTAAAGCCTAAAAAATTTTTAAAAATGAAATTTATTCATATCAAATAGGCCTCTTTACTACATTGTTTACATTATTTAGTGCAACAGTACATCTCAACATCAACTAGTTAAGATTTCAATCAATCACATTCTAAAAATAAGCACATTCTCTCATAGAATAAAAATAACAGTGGAAAAATAATTTGAGACAACAAAATTAATCCCAATACTATACCTTACTATCACTTGCTGGTAATAGCAAACAGTGCTAATCAGAGTTTTACGGTTATTACTCACAAACAGTTTTTTGTTGTTTTTTTATACATTTTTGTTTATCTCTAAAGAGTGACAAATCTTTCGCCAATTTAGTATAGATTTACCATAGATTGTTTAAATTCACATTAAGATGTGTTGCCACTGAAAGGCCTGAAGAAGTGCAAACATCTTAATAAAATTCAAACCACAGTGATACTAAAAGATTTTCACTGTAGGTGGAAGACAGAAACAACTAATTTTGGAACTAAAATCATCTGGTGAAGTGAAAAATATTTTCTTAAAACAATTTCAACAAAAGTTTTGTCTTGGGATAACAAAACAGTTCTTTGTTACCTTGAAGCCCAACCAAAAAAATCTTTATTGGGAGCAGTGTTCTTTTGACAGCGGTGATATGGCTCACTGCCCAGGGCGCCAGTCCATTAGGGCCAACATGAACAATAAAAATTAGGTTAGTTGCTCCCCTAAAATGTCCAGTCGGTGTGCTGTTTGTCCACAGTCCAAGCACTTAGAAAAAGTTTTACAGTACACCATAGCTTAAATATTATAGTATTTCATGTTTTTTAAGTTGATATCTTCAAAATAATCTCCAAGATTATTTGTGAGAGGTAAATGATTAAATAAACTATAACAAAGAAACAAACAAAAAACAAAAACAAAAAAACAAAAAACAAATTAAAGATCTAAACCTAACTAAGTAATTTACAAAGTAGTTTTGTAAATTACTTAATTTTACTTTTAATTAAAGTAAAATTAATTCATATCATATATACAACAGAGGCTGTTGTCTTTGGGGTGAAAGCCATTTGTCTAACACACATGTCTCATTTATGCATTCACACAAACACTACATCACAATGTATGCAATGCATGTAATACCAAAACCAACTGCTAACATAATGAGTAAACAATTGGTAGGGTTCACCAAACTTAAGCTTAATTATTGGCATTTAAAACCAGATCCTCAACAGGCAACATTAAACAAAAGATGGAACTTGGGGCTCTTGGATGCTACACACATCATTAATGAAATAAGCTGTTTTATCTTTAAAAAAAAAAAAAAAAAAAAAAAAAAAAAAAAAAAAATTTCTTCATTAAACACAATACTTCAGTTTGGGTTGATACCAAAATAAATCCCTGTAATCCCACTGTGCAATTTTTTACCAATTAAATTAGTTCCACTAAAAACATACCTTGGAAAACACCACTCTGGTAGTCGCAGAGACATGTCGAGATGTTTAATGTATTATATGCTGGATCTTTCTAGCCACAACAAATCTCCACTGCAGATTATAAAAGATATTGTTCTAGCAACGTATTGTGATTTTTTTATCAATCAAGTTTCACCAACAGGGTTTTAGAAACACCAAGTTACGGTAGATACAGATAAAGACAATGTCAGAAAAACAGACACAGGAAGTCAATAACAGAGCCAGGTTCCCATACTAAATTAGCCACAGTCACACCTTGGCACACACTCACAGCCAGCTTCCCGAAACTAACAAGTACAAACATGACCTAGCCTTGTCCCTGAGAAAAATCACAACGGCGAGTTGGCATACAGTGAAACAGCTCTGTGCCAAACATGGACACCCACACGCAGTGTACCTGCAGCACACTGACATGTGCATGCAAATGCAGGGAGCTTGGAAAAGGAGAACACTGGATGAGAATTAGCAATCAGCGTCAACAGTCAGGGACTGCGTTTGTAGGAAAGCCATCTGGCCCCCATTGCTAGCAGTAACACTTGAATGCACATGTCCACGGTTCACAGCGATGCAGGCATTAAGAGCATTCACACATAACTTAATACAGCAACCGTTAGCTTAGTGGTTTTTATGTTTGTATGTGTTGCAACACTTCTTTTTTTCTTCATCCAACCCTCAAGCATTTAATGTGATCTGTAAGCGTTTTATCAAAGCTTTTTTTATGATTAAGTGCATGTGCAAAAAAAAATGCTTATATGCTTTGATACATATGCACATGCTCACTGAAAAGAAATAATAATCACAAAGGAGAAGAAAAAAAGTGTTTTCAATTTCGCCTTCTGTTCATAGACTACATGTTTGTACAATAGAGACTTTAAAGTTAACCTTGCTTCCTTTCTTCCTTCATTCTATTCATCCATTTATCCATCCATCCATCCATCCATGGACGTAATAGGTCTGGTAGGAAATTCAAAAATTCCTTTGGGCAGAAGGGATTTATATTCCATGTTGTTGGGTTCTGGGTCTTCCCCAGGGTCGGCTCCCATTGGGACATGCCTGGAAAACCTCCAAAGGTTGGAAGCATCCATGAGCGAACCATGTCAAATAACTCCTCTCGCTGCAGAGGAGCTGCAGCTCTACTCTAAGATTCTCTGGATTAGGAGCGTCTCGTCCTATCTCTAAAGGCCCCAACATATGCATCGTTTGTATACGCACACACCTTTCATACAACAGTTCAGAGCACCTGGGGGATACCCCTCCTGCTTCAGTATACATCATGCCCCTACCCACCAGGGTTCCCACTCCCTGCATCCTCTGTTTTGCGTTTACAAAACATCCACAGAGAGAGCCCCACACTTTTGTACAGACAGCCTCCTCTGTGGACAACAGCGTTATAATTTCCATCCAGGAGTTATTAACCATTTGCCAGTCTTATTATTACAGTAGTTATTTAGTAAAGAATCGTACAAATGTACATAATTCCTAACTGTGTCAGATAAACGTTCCTCAAAAGTATTCATATCTACTGGACATACAAAAAAACAGTGGAAATGAACTAGTTGAAGAAAAATATCAACAGTGCTGTCTGAACGCAATTCTGCATAAAACACAGCAACAAACTTCTGATCAATCAGACAACACTTCGCACAGAGCTCTGTCAAAATAGTTCAACCCGGGCCTGGTGTCGAGTTCGGTAGACAGATGGCTTTCTGAGAACAAAATGACAATTTTCTTCACACGTCTACCTCAATGAGGTAGAACTTTGGATGAAGTATGTTGAGGGCTTAAGGCTAACTGTAGCCACTGTAACTGTAGAAGCTGATTATATGTGAGCTTGTGTTCTTTTAGTCATTAACCATATCTTATGAGCAACGGTGAGGGTCAGAACATAGAAAACCCAGGTAAATTGAGAGCTTTGCTTTTTGGCTCAGCTCTTTCTTCACCATGAAAGACTGGAGAAGAGCCAATATTACTGCAAATGATCCCTCACTCCATCTATCCATCTCCAGGTCCATCCTACCATCCTCATTAGCAAGACACCAAGATACTTAAACTTCTCTCCTTGAAACCGAGACTGGCTGCTATCCAAAACACAAACCACTGTTTTCAGACTAAGACCTGTGGTTATAAAAACTTTGCAGCACAGAATATAGAATCAGATTCTCTGCAAAAAGCAAAGATGATGTCTAAATGTTTCCAATTCAGACTCCCTTCTCATCATGAATATGCATTGAGATCCAGTCCTTAAACTGGATCAGTGACAAGAAGCAACTCTGGTCCATGCTGCACAAGGAACAAGTGCAACTTTTTACCTAGAATGTGGGAATGGCTCTTGCTTTGGGTATCCAAGGACCTATTTATCCTATGCTGTCATGGCACCCTCTGCAAAATACCTTGAGGGACACGATCATACAGATCTTCCAGTTCCATAATACACCTTAATAATATAAAAATGTCAAAGACATAACCCCAACAGGATGCTTTGCTCTCAAACTGGAGGCCAGCTTGTGCAGCTCCTCTCTTGATGAACCAGTTCCCAGTTTGGTTCCTGACCAAACCCTCCCGATCTTTAAAACAACACTTCAAACTTTACTGAATATTAAGGTGTAGCTTTAATGACATTGGGCTTGACCATTAGTCATGCGGTTGTACTCTAGTTTGTCTTCCTAGTGATTTGCATCAAATTCTAGTTTTTTAACCCCCTCCTCCTCCAGATGGCTGCCCTTACCAAGTCTGGTCTGGTTTGACATTCTTTTCTGTTTAACTAGGAAAACATAAAACGATGAATTAATGTGCAATCTTGTATACCTGGCTGTGCCATTGTTTATCTTTGTCTTTCTCATAAATAGGTGGGAAAATTTGTCTCAAAGAGGTAATAGATCAAATCTTTTTTTTTTTTTTATTTACTCCAGGGAGGGTTTTATTGTGTTGTATTTTTTTCTCCCTGCTACTACTGAATGTAAAATTGTTATGTTAACACCAGGGGAAATGGGAGACTGAAGAAAAGGTTTAAAAGAAACAAGAATAGACAACACACAAAAAGAATGCAAATAAGCATCACCCAGCCTCACCAAGACTCTATGATTAAACTTGATGAATGATATAGGTTGGTTAGATCTAAACTAAACAAACTTCCCCACTCTGTAAGATCAAATTAGGGTACTGAAACAGCTACTGTTTAAAGTTGCATAAGTTCCAAGTTTCTACTGGGATTGAGAGTTTGACTCTTGTTTTCTCTGTTAGGAGGTCAGATTAGATTTTTTTTGTCACAGTGGATTGAAGTCAAAACTCTGTCCTGCAAGACTGGGGAAGTGCAATGATTGAGGATGCAGGTCATATTTCCCATCCATGTTATAATGTCTTATTTTTAAATGTGTGCTTATTTTCTGTTTATTGACTAATGGGCCAAGTTCTTTGGTTGCTTTCACTAATGTCAAGTAATATGTCGGAAAGGAGAATTTTTGAGACTTTTACAATTGTTTATGTTGGTTTTTCTTGATTTAAGTAGGTGTTAAAATTTATTACAGAGTTTGACTTATGCTACTATGTTATACAGCTTTAGCGCCTTTGAGGGTATACTGTCAATATACACAAAGGCTGTATTGTACAGAAATGGATTACTCTGAACCCTGAATCTCTCTTCCACTGACATTCAGAAGGTCTCTCCTCTCGAGTAGTCTTGTTGTTTTGTCTTTTTTGTAGCCCTTTGGAGCATAAACTCTATTGAACATCCATCCATATATTATCTATACCTGCTTATCCTTGCAGGGTCACTGGGAGGGGGGTTGGCTGGTGCCTGTCTCCAGCAGCATTTTATCATAAACACTTTAAAACTCAACCTTGATTGGAGAATGTACTCCCTCTGGTTCCTCAAATGGCTGAAAGTGAAAGTTCATGATTTAAAAAAGCATGCAAGTTAAAGTTAACAGAAAATATGAACGTGGAGGTAAAATCTTTTACAGCTCATAATTTAGTAGTCTAAGGCCTAATCTTCTAAAGGGTTGCATGTATAAAAACAGGTGTAAACTTGACAGCACGTCCAACTCTAATCTACAAACAACTCGCAAATAGGATTGTCAACAGAATGAAGAGAACAGCAGGTGCAATAAATTTAGTATCTGTTTTCATGAATATGCAAAACATATGTTGATCATCAGAAAGGACTAAATACTGGGAAGGGGATATGCAAATGTAATAACTTACCACCCATAATCTAATTTACTAAACCAAAACCAGATTGTGGGTGCTGTTTTTGTGTCTATATTTAGCACGTTTGAAAAGCGGGTGCAAACTGGCCTGCAAAAATGTCTGCGGTCACTGTGGCAAGCAGGAGGCATAGATACAATGACAGAAAACATTGCTTGTCAAATATTTGGAACATTTAAAGAATATAAAATAAAAATAATAAAATACAATTCAAAATTTCCTCCAGCAATTAATTATTTTGATTGATTTTTAAATGTTTTCACATGTGTTGTACCAATGTATTAATTATTATTATTATTATAGTATATCCAGCATAATGGCTTTCTATTTCATCTTTCTTTTATAACCAGTTCGCTCTCTGACACTTTCCATGACCACAGCCAGTAGCACACACAAAATCCTCATTACAGGAGCGCAGTCAGCACCACTTTTGCAAGTGCAATCAATTGCACTCGCAATCTTTGTACTTTTTTTTTTTTTGTTGTTCACACAATTTTGCACTTCTTATGTGGACTCTTTGTAGATCTGGTCCTAAGTTTTCTGGGCTGGCTGAAATGTAATGCTATGCAAATTCAAACAATCTCAAAAGATTACGACCTTCCCTCTGGTAAGTTTCTCTCTGAAAGGTTCAAGGTAATGTCAAATTGCTATGTCTCTCTAAGAGCCATTTTCTAGGGTAACTTTTTACCTGACTAATCGATTTTTACCCTTGTACATATACTGCAAATGGAGGGGGGAAATTATGACCTTACAAACCTACCCTGACTCCTAGAAAATGTTCTTTAAATGTAAATGTGCCTTATGTTTTATCTTAACCTCTAGATTTCCAAAATGAGATTAAAAGCTAGACAGTCGAATATGTCGAGCTTTCCTGTTATCTAGTGAAAAAGATATGATTTCTAAGTTCCCAACAGGCCAGTAACCAGTCAGTGCAGACCAAACGGAAAATCTTGGATGTTTAAAATAATAATAATAATAATAATAATAATAATAATAATAATAATAATAATAATAATAATAATAATTAAAAAAAAGAGTTTAGTAAGTGCCCAGCCAAACTTAACCCCTTAACTGTCATGATGACACTGGCGTCCTCATGGACCCACTGGCAACCATGTAAGGATTTTGAGGGTGCCAGCTTATTTGTTAAAACTGTCACCATGTGGAGACGGTGTGGTATGAGACAGATAATCTGTGACAAGATCGAGCTTCTTTAACTCTTCCCTGAGCTACTATTGCTGTCTAAAGAAATGCACCACTCCCAACCTAAAACAACCAATCAGAGCCAGGAGGAAGGTCTTAGCACTGTCAATCACCCTTGTGTACGCGCTGCTAAATGTGCTAATGGTGAAGAAACAACTTACTGTTCCAGGAAAACTGTTTATCCGCCGTCCTCGGTGGCCATGCTAACTAGCCTTAGCCTTTGCGGGAGGCTATGTTGTGGTGAACCAGCTATAATGTAGCAGAGCACAAGGGGGAGTGTGTGAGCTGTGTACATGAGGGTGACAGTGCTATTATACTGTCATGACACAATGATAATTTTAACAAATATGTAAAAAACATATTTTTCATAACAATTACATACTGCAGCTTTAAGGGGTTTTAAATCTAAATCACCTTTTTAACATTTGACAGTAACAAAAAAACTTCTCTTCATTCTGAAGCTATGTTGGAACAAACATCAGTAAGGTTCAGAAAAGCATCACTTTCACCAATATCAGTGTGATTACTCTAAAGAGGTTGCAGCCCTGTGTTTACAGTCTGCATAGTGATACAACGCAGCCAAATTCCCAGATCTCCCCATCCACAGATCAGACAAAGACCGACAGTACATCCACAGTCTTACACATTCATGGTATAAATCTTCTTACATAAGAGTCCTATATGGGTAAGTGTTTGTGCATCACCTCAAACTGTGAATGCACATAAATACGAGTCACATTGTGCGAATAGGAGTCTCTCCTATGTGTCATTGTTTCTCAACCATATGTGCCTCGCCATGTCTTATGACACATGTGCACATCTGTGTTTATTTCATCCATAAATCTCCACTCAGCAGACTGCAATGCAGTGTCTGAAATGTCGATCCTATAAATGACACGAGCAAAGGTGCTTGAAACTGGAGGGGTGGCAAAGGTCACTCAAGCATGCTTGGAAAAGGTTGAACAGGAAAGTACAAAAGGAACCCATAATGAAATTCCTTTCTTTCTAGTTCATGAAACCCCAGTGAAAGAGAAAAAAAAAATGCAGTTTGTTCTCTCAGTTCACAGAACAACACTCTGGTTTGTTCCCCCAGCTGCTGCAGATGCACGCAGCGGCTGACTGATGGTTTGAAAGGACAATGTAATTGGGTTTTGTAAGAGCCTCTTCCCTGGGGAACTGCCCCATGTTTGCTTGTGTGATATCTGTGACACCAAATGACTTGGCTGTTCAAAACTACTAAAATTTAGATGAGAAAAAATATAACATTCAGTGAAACATTGTAATAACTATTGTGGTTGATAGCCAAAAGCCAGATGGTTATGATTATCGACACATAGCTAGTAATTTGTCAATATAAAGAAAATAAATAACAAATTTCAGGGGTTTTGAGTGTGTGTTGCCTTTTATTAAAGCCAGAAAAACATGGGATAAAAGCTGTTATTTGAGAAAGAATAGACAAGTGATCTCACATAGCACCATTTATCTTCACACCTACCCCGGGAAAGTGGCCTGGCTGGCACAAACTTAACATTCTGGTAAAGTAAAAGAAAACCCTCTGCTTTTTTGTATTTCTCTAATCTAATCACGATGATCGTTGGCAACATGCCCAGGATACGCAATGCAAAGAAGGCTGCGAGAACAGGATTGTTTTTTGAAAAGAAACAGTAGTCAAGAAACTTTCCTGCTCAACTGTCTTGTTTTTGGTAAAACATGTTGATACTTGATTTTAGATCTTACCATATCTTGAGAGTTAAATTTTTAAATATTTGTCAGTTTTTCAACTTACTTCACCCTTTTTTTCAAATCTCAAATCTCTGACCTAGTTGTCATTAGGTCTTTTTGAAGAGCTGAATGTATTAAGTAAAATTGTTACCGTTTATTTCAACGAATTAAGACATTGCTAAATACCCAAGCAGGAGTTGCTGGATTATATGATTTAGACAAAATAAACCTGTCATTAAGCGGTTAAACAAATATAAGCTGGTATCTCAAAATATAGTTTTGTTTATAGAAAGACCACCAATATTGTGACTAAAATCACTAAGGTAAGTCGTCTTTTTTGAAGCTGCACAAGCTCTTTGTCCCTCAGATGTCATAAACGAAGTCTACCATTAGTAACTTTTGGATTTTGTTAACACATTGACTCGTACATGTATATGCTCTGAGAAAAGGAGGTTTGTCTAAACACAGAAATGTACTTTTAGAAATGTTTATTTGTCTAAAAACCTTACCCAGCTCAGACAAAAGGCTTGACGAATGTTTGGGTACTTCATTTTTTTAAAAGTTCTTTTGCATGGTAGGCCAGGTAGATTTTCTGTTCTTTTTGCCTTTTACATGCGTTTATGCCTCCATAACTTTTTCCAAGAGTGTCCTTTTTGCACTCTACACCATGTAGATTTTTTTAAAAGCTCTTTTGAATGGTAGGCCAGGTAGATTTTCTGTTCTTTTTACCTTTTACATGTGTTTATACCTCCATAACTTTTTCCAAGAGTGTCCTTTTTGCATTCTACACCATGTAGAACCTTGGAACTCCATCACATAGAAGATAATCTCCTGGCCAGCCAAGGAGCTTCAGTTGTGAAATTGTACATTTAGAGAAACTGAATCTGTACTGAAAAGAGAGGTTAACATCTGCACGTGTCAGACCAAAGTAAGGCATCTTTCAGTGTCATGTTGCTGATGGTCTAGTGCTGAAAACTGTTTTCAGCTTTTTTTCACCCTCCTTCTTGAATGAAACTGCAATTAAAACCATGAATAATGTAATAGAAAATACATCCCTTTCGGCTTCTGAGAGTCCAGCAGTTTCTTAAAACTTTTAGGTAACCAATAAGCTTTAATCATTATAGTTAGTCTTTGTCAATAAGTTGTGAGCAGAATTTCTTTTGCTTAATATTTCATGTTGACTTTGACCTTTTCACCTGACTTCTGTTTCTAGAAGTCAGGTGAAAATGCAGCTGGAGAGACTGACCAAAGCAAGGCTGCAGGTCCAGTTGGTGTCAGCCCAAGAGCCCTGAAGCCCTGCAGGGCAGCTCTGTGGGATTCTGCAGCACCTTTTTACCTTAGCTTGACCAAAGAGAAGGTTCTATTGTTGTAGAAGACATCCTGCCTGGTTCTGGTACCAAAGAAAACTTACCCATCAGTCATCAACGACTATGGACCATGGAGGTCTTAGAGAGATTCCTGTTGGCCCACCTGAGTAAGCAAACAAGCACACATCAGAGCCCCCTGCTGTTTGCTTATTGCCGTGGAGTTGGAGTTAAAGATACCATTATACACCTGCTTCAACAAACCCACTGTCATTTGGACAAAGCAGGAAGCACTGTGAGAATCAAGTTCTTCGATTTCTCCAGTGCATTTAACACAATTCAGCCTGATCTGCTTCATCAGAAACTCCAGAAAACATGTGGAGGCCTCAACAATCACCTGGATCAATAATTGCCGGACAAATAGACCACAGTTTGTGAGACTGTAGGACTGCATGTCTAGTCTGGAGGTTAGCAACACAGGAGCACCTCAGGGGACTGTACTCTCACCATTCCTTTTTTACTCTGTACAGTTCAGACTTCCAGCACAAGTCCGATTCTGTCATCTACAGAAATACTCAGATGACTCTGTAGTCATCGCGTGTATCAGAGATGGACAAGAAGCAGAGTACAGAGAGCTTGTGGACCACTTTGTGACATGGTGTGGAAACAATCATCTCATCTTGAATGTGAATAAAACAAAGGAGATGATTGTAGATTTCAGGAGAAACAGGGTTAGATCAAACCCTATTTCCATCATGAGAGAAGAAGTGGAGGTAGTTGAGGAATATAAATACCTTGGTGTGCATCAGACTGGACAACAGACTGGACTGGAAACTCAACAGTGAAGCTGTCTACAAAAAGGGACAGAGCAGGCTTCAAGGTTTTCAGCAAGATGCTGCATATCTTTTATAAGTCTGTTGTTGAGAGAGTTAGCTCTTCTGCAGTCATCTGTTGAGGCAGCAACATCTAATATCAAACTAGGGACTTAAAAAAGCTCAACAACCTCATAAAGAGGGCTGGTTCTGTTTTGGAGACCACTGTGGAACCTCTGAACATGATGGTGCAAAGAATGATTTACATAAAATTAAGTGAATTGTGGACAACTCTGAGCATCCCCTTCATAAGACTGTCATACAAAAACAGAGCGTCTTCAGTCAGAGACATCTTCAAATTTGCTGTTATGCAGACCACTACAGGAGATCCTTCCTGCCCACAGTGATCACCATCTACAACAACTATTTGAAGAATTTTGAATAAATTGAGTTACAACAACATATAATTTACCTTTGGGATCAATAAAGTATTTTTTGAATTTGAATTGTTATTAAATATTGATCCTTCTTTTAAATGCAAGTGCCGATGCAATAGGTAGGTCAAAAAAAAAAAAAAAAAATCTCCCTTGTGATAGGTTTTTAATCCAATATTAGACTGATTATAAGACTCATTTGTCTCAGAACCATTGTCAGTACATACTGTATGTTGCAAATCCAGATGTTGCTATCCAAAGTAAGGGAAACTTTGGAACCAGCAACACCGCTATTTGATGCGGAGATGAATATACTTCGTTAATAGTAGATGTGCTGACTTGTCAAAGCATGAAAAGCACCATTGTAATAAATTACATTAATTATGCCTAAGTTCTCAAAAATTCCTCTTGCTCTTTTCAGTGTCTCACAATGTCTTGACAATGAACCAACATGTTCACCAGCAGGACCCTACTCAGGCCCCCCATCTCATTTCCAAATTTGCACACACTTTAATTCTCCACTCAAATTCTCGCCTTTCATCTTAGTCCCTTTCAACATACATGAGAGCAGGAGGAGGCAAGGTAATAGGCATTAACAAAATGAGAAATCCTTCCTTGAGAGCCATTATTTTAAAGTGATGTCAATTAAATATGACTCGTGACCCATCTGCATAATCTAGTCATTGTTTTATTGCAGTGCAATGCTGTATTTTATCTTTATGTTTCGTTAGATGGGTATTGAATATATTGGTGACAAAGTGTGTCGCATAATCAAATTTACAGTTTGAGATTAATGAGGCACATTTACTTCAGATGTCTCTGATATCATTACAACTTCAAAAACAGTCATGTGATACAGACTAAGTGATCTTTAAATATCTGCTTTTGTACAAAGTTTCTTGATCATCCAGTGACCTGGGTCCCTTCTTATCCTCTCTTTTCTGTTAGATTTAGGGATTCTGGGAACTGATATGCCTATGGAAGAAGGTTGATTTCGTGTCTACTCAAGAATTTCTGTATTCATTTGGATGTAATTTTGTGGATAATTATCATGTTGAAAGACTCAAAGAAAGCCTTTCTTCAGTTTGCTACAAGAGGACACAAGATTGGTATTTAAAACTGTCTGAGATTTTCAAAGGGTGGATGATGCCATGCACTCTTGCTGGGTTCCTGGGATGATTAAAAGAAAAACAGGCCCATAGCATCCCAGATCCTCAACCATACTTAACTGTGGGCATTCTCTTTTCTTTCTCCCTTTTGAAGAGTAGGCAAGAGTAATAGGCAAGTTTGGATCTTGGTGATTGTTTCAGTGTCAGATCATTCAGCTGCAATCGAAGAGGCTTTTTTACATATATTTACCAGGTGGAGGGAAGCCATGTCAATTCTAAAACCTCCAGCTGCAACTTAGAAAGTGAGGGACTTTTCAGATTATTTGTAGGAAAACAGAGGAGAGAAAAGACAAGAATTAACAAAATAGACAAAGAGAAAAGTCTTATATTATTAGTTATGTATTAGTCAGCCATCATTAACACATATTTCCAACTGTGGCTGGTCAAAATCCCTCCAGTGTAGCAGGATCCATGTCACCCTTAATTAGCAGCCAGCTGGCAGCATATAGCATTGAGTGTCATTTGATGACTCAGACCTTTGAGAAAGTGGAGAGAATGGCAAGAATGTACTTATAGCTAGAGATGTACCAATAAATTGACTGGAATCAACCAACATCGGATTGGTTATCATCAGATCAGAAAACAGACTGATCTGATTTTATTTTAGTTTATTTTATTATCAAGTGTTTATTAAATGGATCCAGACTATGAAATTCAACTATTAAAAGATCAGTAAATAGATTAACTGATGACATGTTTTTGACACACTTTTTTGAGTTTAATGAAAAAGGACATATAAATAACACAAAGACACTTTCTTTGATGGAAATATATTTTTTAAAATCTTGTAATTTGTTTTGTTTTCTGTTGGATTCAAAACTACTGTTTCAATTCAACAGGTGGGTTCTCATGTTTCAAAGCAAACCAAAAAAAAAACAAACAAACAAACAAAAAAAAACATGAGGATAATAAAAACCTCAACAGTAGAAATCACTCAGTGATTTCTACTTAAAGAAATTTAAAGAATCCCTTAAATAATAGGAACTCTCAGTATATCTTAGCCTGTAAAACTCAAACACTGACGATGCCACAAAAACATTTTTTGTGAATCCTGTTACCTACTTTTCATTAGATAAAAGACCACACTGGTGTAATGGCAAGACACTACAGTTATCATATCTAGTTATACAAAAATGCATGGTTGTCCCCTTTTAATGTTATTTTGATAAAGCCATGGGGCGTTACAGTGGCCAGAGGTGTCTGTAGAAAGAGGGACTCACACAAGAGGAAAAAAAAAAACTGAAAAAAAATGAGTGTGAGAAGCCCCCAGATACAGAGAGAAGTGGTTGTGTTTGGAGAAGATAAGGCCAAGGAACTAAATCACATAGTAAGCGAGGTGGTATGCTATTAAGCAGGACAAATATGCCTATTCAAACAGCTACTTTCACAGCCCAAATGAAAATACGTCAGGGCAAGAGACGGCAGGAAAGAGGGAAGGAGAGATGTGGAGGGTTACCAGAAGGAGAAGACAGGGAAGGGTAAAAGGGGCAATGGAGGGAAGGTGCCAGAGATGGATTATGCCCAACAGAGGGAAGGCAAAGAGATAAAGCAGAAAAGCCGCCATTTCATTCGTCTAATTATATTTATCTATCTGTTGCTCACAAACAAACAAAGGAGACAAATGGTCCTGACTGAATAAACTAAAGACTGACTGGGTACAAACAGACACCAAGCCACCCACCCACACACACAGACACACACACACACACACACACACTTTAACCAAAGGCATGCTGCAAGAACATGAAAACATATCCAAGGGAAGGCAAAAACTAAAAGCAAAAACAAAAAATATGGGAAGTGAGAGAAATGATGGAGAAATGAAAAAACAGACTTAGAATGAAGAAGACAGTAGGGCTAAGGGCACTAGCCAGATTGACACTGAAAAATTAATGCGCAATTGCAAAGAGGGATGCGACCAAGACTGAGATGGAAAGGCAATGTTTGAGTGACACAAGGATGCAGGAAGAGAATACTGGCCCCAACAGTGACAGATTAAGGGTTATGGTCTATGCGTTACCTCACACACCTTCAAATTTTCCAGATGTGTTCCCTTTCATTTCCCTTTTTTCAAGTTTGACTACTGACACTTTTTCTCGCTTTCTATTCCCATTTCATGCTCTGTTGTTTGACTTTTTCCATTGTCTTTCTCCACTGTGACTTGTTCTATTTTGGTGTTACTGAATCTCAGTGCTGTGTTTGTCAGACTTGCTCATAACATACAGACTGACCAATAACATACAGACTGACTGACTGGAAAAGTGGGTGGGAATGTCTGATGTGCTAGATTGATGTGCAGAAACTGTTGCCTGCTTAAAATGAAGATCAAACATATTACCGTTTACAGTAGGGCTGCACGATATTTGAAAATCTTGTGACAGCAAAATATTAGTAAATATTGCAACGATGATATCAGTCACAATATATGGCTATTTTCTTCTTTCTGATCTGTGCTTCTTACAATCTGTGACCTTTAGCATTTTGGGCAACGTCATGTGTGTCCTGTGATCATTTGCCGCCGTGAGACTCTGTCCAAATGGCTGTGGATTAGCAAGTAATATACAAGTTTAAAACACTTGGAATAAATTGACCAACAGTTATTGTACTCCAAATAGTCCTTTGCAATATGAATATTGCACACACTGATATTGTGATGATGCTGTTTTGTGATATGTTGTGCAGCACTAGTTACAGCAGCTTTCTTGTAATGGTCAAAAACTGTTTCATCAGTTACTAATTCTATCATGTTGTATTTATTTGCTGTTTTAAATTTGCACATTGTTTCTTTTTGATATGATGCCTAAGTTTTGTCGCTATTTGTTTGGCATTTTTAATGTAATATTCTTCAAATTATTTTTTTTTTTTTCTATGAAGGAGTTTGAATTACCTTGTGTGTGAATGGTGCCATACAAATATAGTCACCTTGCCTTGTGCATCATTCTCTGATTTGGCCATTAGTTTTCTGAATGTCTCACACCCACTCTTGCACATGAAGGCACACTCAGGTCCTCCAATGACTGTTCATCTTCGTAGATCTGATTGTGTCAATTTGTCTCAGTGTCACGCCACTTTCCAATTTGCCATCTGCCTGACAGGATCTTATTGATTGGCCCACACACTTGTCATTCTTCCAGTCTCTCGCCCTCCCATCCAATCTCCACATCTCCATTCGAGAATAGTTTTCACATATCCCCTCTCCTTACACCTCCATAGATCCCTGCTTCCTCTCTTTCATTATCACACCTCCTTTAACACGTATATGTCTCCATCTTTCCGCCCTTCTCAACTCCATTCCCACATCCCAACCTCACTTCTTTCCCTTCATTTCACTCTGAGCTTTATAGTGCACACAAATCAGAGCTATGGGCTTTTATGCTGTGATCAGTAACCCAAATGGAAATGCAGGCATAATAGTGATTACCTGTCATAGCTGGGCTTTGCTTATAACAGCACAGGAGCATCCATCGTTGACTCGAAACTACAGACTAACAATCTTAACAGCCCCTGTAACTCTTACAATGCTTTCCAGTAGTCAAGACCTGTGTAGCTCTCCTGCATGCCTGAAAAACTTTGGGAATTATTATAAAGTTCAATTTTGAATGATGAACACGCAGGAGTAAAATCAACTCAAGGGACACAAAAGGACTTATTGAATTTTCTGTTTCTATTTACCTCAACAGTTTTCCTCTCTGCATTTAACCACCCTTCGCTGTCATTCAGTGCGGCGCAGTTTCCCATTTTATATAGTTATTTTTACATATACTTTGAAGTGTATTCCTACATAACTATGTGTGTGATTCAAGGTCTCCTGGGAACCATGCTGAATTTGGAACTTCATCACATATCCCGCTGACAGACAAATCTTGTCACTGTGCAGCAGCAATCCATCAGTGTAAATGCATTCCATTCATTCAAAGGGGGAAAAAACAACAAAAAGAGACTCATTTTTCAATTGTTTACTTCAGAAGAAAAATCTGATAACTGATGAGTGAATTTCCAAATATGTTCCATTTACAACAATGCACTCAAAGATTTAGTCCCTTGCAAATGTATTTAAACCCATTTGACTTTTAATGTGATCCATCGACACAAAGTTGCACATAATTATCGCAGGGGTAAGAAAATGATACATGGCTTAAATGTTTTACACATAAAAATTGAAAAAGTCTGGCATGTTTTTTTCCATTCATCCCCCTAATACCCTTCCCTAAAATCAATCAGCAATTGTTCAGTTTAAATTCTGTTTTTTATGAAGGCCTCAGGGTTTTTGTTAGAAAATATAAATAAGCAAACAGCATCATGAAGACAAAGGAACACGCCAGAAAGGTCAGGTATACGGTTGTGGAGAAGGTTAAAGCAAGGTTAGCCCATAAAACCACAAAAAAATTTAGAACATCTCACAAAACTGTTCAATCCACAACCCAAGAATGGGAATGGGACAACAGTAAACCTGACTGTCCGCCTAAGCTGAAACAGCAAACAGGGAAAGCATTAATCAGAGAAGCCGATGGTAACTTTAGAGGAATTGCAGAGATTGACAGCTCCAGTGGGAGTTCCTTTTTTCAAAACAAGAACTAGTCAATAATACATAAGAGACAAAAAGAACCCCATTTTTGAAAGAAAACCATAAGAAGTCTTGCTTGCCATAAGTCATCTTCCACAAAAATGTGGAAGAAAGTGCTCTGCTGCAACAAGTCTAAATTTAAACCTTTTGGTCAACATGCAAATGGTTATATAAGGCTAAAAACTTTCACAGACCATCACCCTGAACACATCATATCCATGATGAAACATCGTTGGTGTCAGCTGCATGATGAGGGCATACTTTAGCAGAGTCAAGGAAAGTTGTTCAGTGATGAGAAGATAAACTGAGCCAAATACAAGACAATCCTCAAAGACAACCTGCTACAGGCTGCAAAAGGATTGAGAATGGGGCAGCGTTTCACCTTCCAGTTGGACAACAACCCTAAAATTACATTTAAGATGAAATAATTCCAAATAAATCATATTCATGAGTCAGAATGACCCAGTCAACCCAGACCTAAATCCAGTTGAGAATCTGTGACAAATCTTGAGAATTGCTGTTTACAGAAACACTCCATCCAATCTGACTAAATTTAAGCTGTTTTGCAAAGTATTATAGGCAAATATTACAAAGTAATGGCTCAGGGGGACTGAATATATATTCATAGTTTTATTTGTGAAAGTAATATGATTTTTCATCCACTTGAAAATAATAAAACTACTCTGTCCTGTAAAATCCCAATATAACACCTTTAAGTTTTTGGCTATAATTTATACAATGTGAAAACATTCAAGGTGTGTGAATACTTTTGCAAAATACTGTATACAATGTGCTGTTATTCAGACTGGTGAACAGATCTTTCTCCCTACGCTTTGCATATTGTTATTCCCTGTTCTTAGTAATAAAAAAACATCTCGTTTAAACACTGTATCAGGTTTGTATATCATCTCAACAGTTACAAGGTGCTTATCAAAAAGAATCTGATGATGCAACAGTTACAGATTCTGCATCTGCTATTTCAGCCTCTTTTTTGCATTCAAGGTGTAAAACAACTGTCATCATTATTAGTGATCATTTCTTATAAGAATCTGTTCTTTCATGGTTAATGCATAAAAATGATGAAAAGGCTCTTATCTTCAAATAAAAAAGGAATATGATACAGCTACAGAGCCAAGCATGGATGTTTTTCCCTTTGCTCATTTCCAGTGTCTTATTTGTGAGAACAGTTTTATTGGGTAAATAATCGCAATTTCTTTATGGTGAGGTTTTGTTCATTTTCCTTTCTTGAACCCATTTCAAAAGTGCTTTTGTCATTTGGCTTTTTTGGTCTATTAATCCTGAAGAGTGTTGTTTTTATAAGCCTATTACCTTTTATTATTCTCTATTTTCCAGGAATGTTACCCTGGCAATCCCTTTGCCATTTTGTACCCTGTGTTTAGTCATATTTAGTTGTTGAGATAAAGGACGCATTGCCAGAGCCATTTCCAGGATTAGTGCATTTTACAAGCCACAAAATCTAATGTCATGATGCAATCCCACACCTTTTTTTCTGACAGCAGCTGCCATAAAGCACAATGTAACCAGAAAGAAGATACACAAAGGAGATGACACGTCGTCATGATCAATCAAAGCCTGGTGAAACATGGAGAATAAAGAAAAGGCCCATGTAAGGCTGTCAACTAGGTGATGTCTGCCGAATGCAAGCGTTGTTAACTTTGCAGCTATATGGAGACCCCTCAGGCCTGATATCTAACAAACTTTGTACTCGCACATATAGTTTGGTGAAAAATATGTTTGCCCCTTTACAGATTCCTTCTGTTTTGTTTGTTTTTTGTTGGGTTTTTTTTTTGTTTTTTTTTTTTGTCAAACTTAAATGTTTGAGATGATCATACTAATTTTTCTGTCAAAGAAAGGTAACCTGAGTAAACACCAAATTCAGTTTGGGAAAAAGCTATCCAAACCAGCTTGGTTCAATGTGAAAAAGTATTTGCCCCTTAAATCTAATAACTGGTTAGTTTAATAACTGGTTAGCCAGGTTAGTTTTGATAGATTTTTTTCCCCAACAGAAATGCTTGCTTTTTGTATTTACTCAGTTTATCTTGGTCTGATATTAAAAGTTAAGCTAGTCAAAACCTCCCATAAAACTAAAGAAATAGAGCACTTTACAAGGTGTACAATAGGGATATGATGACATGATATAGCTGTATCATGTTTATTACATGCTAATATTACATGTAAATCAATCATGATTGTTATATTTTTTTAATTAAATATGTGAAAAATATGCAAGTTATTGCATAGAATGCAGCATTTATGTGTATAAATCAAGAAAAAAAAACATTTTAAGGAAAAACAATGTAACAATTTTCAAATATGTAAAATTGCCACATAAATTGTAATAAAGTAGTTATATTAATTTCTGTGATATAAACATGGGACCACCACAAGAGATATTTGTGCAGAAGAAAACATTTTCACAGTTAGCATTATTTAGGACTCTGGATATTACATAAATATGTAATAATATAACACATACAAACATATACCTGCCCAACGTCTACCTGTCGACCATTATCATCCTGCACATAAGATCATTTCTAGTGTTTTTAAAAGCTGCTATAAGCAAAGGTAACAGATTTCATAACTGCCCTTTATTACAATAGTAACACAGAACAAATTACAGTCTGCAGCCTGAACATGCACAGCAAAGGAGTTACAGTAAACAGCTTTTGATCTGTTTTAATATATATTATGTGAAGTTCCTAGGGCAACATTAAATATGCTTAAGACTCTTGTTGTGAAGAATTGCAGGAAGCTGTGTCTTAGTTCATCTGCCGTCTAGACACTACTGACAAAATGAAGGGGTGCTAATCTATTTCAAGTATTATTATGTTGGCTGATTTTGCCGAGGATAAGCAGACCAGCAGCTAACATGTTAACAGTCCAAGAAATTTACATCCTGGTGTCTATTTAAACAGATGAACCAGATCTAAGATGCCAGGATGTTTGGTGCTTTTTAGTGGGTGAAATACTCCTGATTTACTTTAAGTGATTCTTGCTTTGGGTCTGTGGGTGAAGCATGTGAGACATAGACACGTTCAACCAACAATAAAACTGTTAGACTTTTCATTTGCATTTTCATTATTGGTAATATGTTTAAACAAAGGAAATACCAACCTTTGAAAAAAGGTGTCATGATAATCATTAAAACCAGTAACCGTTTCATCCCTAGTGTACAAGCTAATGTAATATAAAGTTTAGGCCAGAAGTTTGGGTATACACAGAGCAAATATAAATGCCACTGCAATATTAAAGCATGAGCTTTAATTTAGTTTGGGATATGTAGGATCAAATGGATTAAATCTGTAAAGATAGCCACCTAAACTCTAACTTTATTTATCAATGCTGAGAGAGATAACTTCCTGAGTCCCGGTATCCTGTTAGTAATTGTACTGCAACTAAGCTGAGCAGTAGTCATAGCAGTAACGTAAAAATGGTCTAACAGGACTACAACTGTAAACTCCAAAGAATATAATACAGATCTTTGAAAGAATTTATATGTCTTTCTGCACCAGTAGAAAACCATTTGACAAAACTATTGTTTGGGTTATAAGAAGACAAAGCCACCTCATAAAGGCCTGGAAGATGTGCCAAACCTGACCTTGAAAAAGTTCTTCCCACTTATATGTTACACACAATAGACTATAGCATATTAGGGGGACATTTGTCTTACTTCATAGGTTTTTTTACTCAACTATTCATAGTCCAATCATAAGTCCATCTTAAAGTCAGTGTGTTCATAAATGGTTGTATGTTGCAATAAATTGCTCATTGCTCCATCTCACTTCTTAACCTACTGCAACAAGAAAAGCCTTCCCCTGCCTCAACTTTTCTTACTGTCTAATCATTTTCTATAAGATATGTATTTTTCTAAATGCTAATTTTTCATTGACTATCATTTTGAAAGCACTATTATCTGCAGGGGATGCATTTCTCAAGTCTGGTATTGCATTAAAGTATTGAAAGTCTAACATCCTTTGCAACTACACCCTCTCCTGGGTAGGTCATGCTGTCATTTTAAATGCGGAATTATTAAGAAACACTTCTTGATCAGTTGTAATGTTCATCTGCAGGGGTTCAGCAATAACACTGATCAATGTAAATGTGGCATTTACTTTTCCTGGTGGACAGATGTATAGTGTTCAAGACTTTTTTTTCTATATTTTCTGAGTAAAAAGCAAAAGGATGTAACTTCTAAACATATCATTCTTAGTTTTAGGAGGCATTAGACAAACTAATCAATTGGTCACATATTCATCAGTGAAATCTAAGTAATTAAAAAAAAGCTTGAAACATTCATGAAGGTGTTTAGCTTAAATAGGAAGCAGCATTAATATTAAAAAGAGGTCAGTGAAATAGAGAGAAAGAAATAAAAGATTACCTTTATAATAAATCACACTTGTTCCTTACCATTAATCAGTTCTTCTTCATTCCTCAAGTGGCTTCGTTGTGTGTGTGTGTGTGTGTGTGTGTGTGTGTGTGTGTGTGTGTGTGTGTGTGTGTGTGTGTGTGTGTGTGTGTGTGTGACATCCCTCCTTTTTGTTCCCACACAAACCTTTTTTATTATATTTCACGACCTGCTATATTTCATCATGTCTCATAAAAGTGAGAGCAAAAACTAAGAATAGCGGGACATTTATTAAATTGTTTTTTCCCCAATGCTGCCAAATCATTCAGCAGCAGCAGCAGGAAATTCAAATCTAATTCTCCGACGAAGTATGGATGTAAACACATCAGTAATCAAAGCCAGCTGATTCAGGTACAGCCCTCTGCAGTGAAAACACCTGAAATAGCTGACTTTGAACTGAATGTCATCTTTTTGCAGTTGCTATTTATAAACCACATTTGCATGCAAGTCCAGTAGCACCATCACTGGATGCATAACGAGTAGACTTCATTATTATTATATTTAATAGCAGCTTTCTTGCAGAAAAAAGTAACCCTTCAAAGAAAATGAAGCAGGTAAAAGACAGGTTTTACAAAGAAATGTATTGCAAAAATCTGAATAGTGTGGTGTGATTATATATTCAGCCCTTTTAATCAAGTAGCCCAAAACTGAATCAATTTTTAGTAAAATTACATTTGCTCTGTGAAGGCCTTATAATTTTTTTTAGAGCGCATTAGTGAACAAAAGGTAAATGAATATAAAACACATGGGACAGCCCAAATAAAATTGTGGAGAAGTTCAAAGCAGGTTATGAAACCATACGACAAGTTTTGAACATCTTGCAGAGTTCTGTTCAATACATTATCCAACCATAGAAAGCATAAAGCAGAGCTACAAACCTATCAGGAGAGCATTAATCAGAGATGTAGCAAAGATGGCCATGACAATTCTGGAAAAGATGCAGAGATTGACAGCTCAGGTGGGAGAATCTGTTGATACAGTGCTATTAGTTGTGCACATCACAAATCTGGCATGCATGGAAGAATGGAAGAAAAATGTTGCTCAAGGAAATCCATAAGAAGTCTGCCACAAACCATGTAGGGACCACAGCAAAATATGGTGTTCTAATCACTGAAACACACCGTCCACACTCAAACATTTTGGTGGAAGCATCATGCTGTGTAAATGCTTTTCTACAGCAGGTACAGGAAAGCTGTAATGGTAAGATAGATTGAGCAAGCCTTTAGTGGGGCGGTGGTCTGTATTGGAGCAGGACAGTCAACCTAAATAAACAACCAAAGCTACAATGGAATAATTCAGATCAGGCATATTACTGTGTTTGAATGATTCAGTCAAAGTCCAGACCTAAATGCAAATGACAAACTGTGACAAAACTTAAAAGCCAATATTCACAGATGCTACCCATCTTATCTAACTAAACTTGAGCAATTTTGCCAAGAAGAATAGAGAACGGTATGCTCTCTAATTGTGCAAATCTGGTAGAGACATACCTCAAATTGCAGTGAAAAGTGGTTCTATAAAGTTCAGACCAAGGAGAAGTGAAAAGTGTCTGGATTTTTATTTGTAAAATATTTAGAAAACCATGTTTTCTTTTCCATCCACTTCAAAACTGTACACTTGTTAGTGTTGGTTCATCACTTAAAATCCCAATAAAACACACAGATGTTTGTGGTTGTGACATTACCAAAGTAAAAAAAGTTTCCAAAGAGAATTAATTTTTTTTGCTGGGCACTGTACCAAGAAACAGTCTTAACATCCAGTCTGTTGCACTCAAAATCTTCACCTTTATTAGGGATTATAAAAGATCAAAATCTATAATGCCACTACAGCTCAGAGATTCTGTTGTCAAATCTGCTGCTCCTTGTTCCTCACAAGACAAACAGGCCTTGGCTGAGATAAAATTGCCTTTGAGCTGTTTGGGGGCAGATTTCATCACCCTGTTAGTGCAGGAAATTTTGCCCGAGGCCGGGCAGCTGATCAATATTATCAAGGTGTATCTTCCAATGGAATCAATCACATCTGACAGCTTTCCAATGGGAAGGCAAGACTGAAACGCAGCCGACTCCGATGACAAACTGCTGAAAACTGCAGAGGGCTAATAGGGCTATGCCAGTCCCTATTCAGGTAACCCCCTTTAATTTACCATTATTCAAATGAATATTGTTTATTAAGGATCACATCTAAGGCTTTTTCCTTTGACACTAATTTGACTGGGTTTTGTATTTTTAGAGATAAAACTAATCATCATTTCACAGAATTTAATTTTAAACCAAACTATGAAATGCACTTTTATCTTATTTCCCTCTCAGGCAAAATATCTCATTTCCACACAGTAAAATATACAGCAATAGTCCTTTAATATATTAATACTTTACTCATGTCCCCGAAAAAAGAACACCTAAGGGCTTTGATTGCTGTCTGTAATCAGCCCCAAGTTTTCTTCCTTTCAGAGCAAATGCCACACTTCCAGGCTTCTGATGAAACAACAGGCTTTCTAATTTGGCATTAAATGTGCCGGCAGGTGGCAAATGAGTCTCATAGCCCGGATGGCAGTTCCGCCAGCATGACCACCCACTCTAAAAGCACGGCCATCCTTGATGCAGGCAGCCTGTAGCACTGCCTTTGACCTGCTCTGTGTGTGGGGTTTGGCGAGAATCAGCTGGCTCTCGAGTGGAGCTTTGTTTGATGAGAGCAGTGCTGCTAAACGGGCGCGGCTCAAAATTATGCACTAACTGCCTCTTTTATCAGAACCCAACCATCCTTATCCCACTCGTCTCACATCCCCCGGGGTTTCTGAGGTGATGAGAAAAAGAGCTTGGCCAACTGGGATGCTCAAGCATGTCAGGACTGTGCTTGCCGATGTGTGTATCTAAAAGCAGGCAGGTGTGCATGCTTGCAGCCCAGGTTTCCCGTTCATCACCAAGCTCAGCTCTCGGGGCGCGGCTGGAGACATAGGTCGTCTCAGAGGACACTGATTGGCTCAGCAGGGAATGATGAGCTTGAGGTAGATGAGGTGGAAATGTACCAAACCTGACCCGCCATGCAAGTACACGCAACAGATACATAAGCACTGCTACATGCACACTCAAACAGAAAAATGATTTTCAGATATGCTTTGATTCAACATTTCATTTACAGTTAAATTAAATGCAGAGACCCACTTCATCAGCACATGTAACCCACAGCTTGACAAAACCATACGATGGCTCATCGCTCTCATGTTTGTATTCCCTCGGGCTTTTTGCATCTGTGTATGTTGGTGTGTGATGTTTTTACATGTTTTTTTTCCTTAATTTCCCAACACCCCACTGTGTAGATGCATGAGAGGTTTATGTTTCTGTGTGATTTTAGTTTCTGTGTCTGAGAAATTTTTTATCTTCCCTTCTGTCTGCATTTGGCTGCAGATAGAAAGAAGCTTTGAAGTTTATGAAGGTAAGGGTGTTATGTATGTGGAAAATAATTTCTGCTTATGTTTCAGCATGTTGTACTCTAGTCTCTGTTGTGTGTGTTTATATATATATATATATATATATATATATATATATATATATATATATATATATATATATATATATATATATATACATAATAAAAAAAATAAAATAATATATATATTATTTTATTTTTTTTTATTATGTATATATATATATATATATATATATATATATATATATATATATATATATATATATATATATATATATATATATATATATATGTGTGTGTGTGTGTGTGTGTGTGTGTGTGTGTGAATACCTGTACCTTTCTAAATAAATCACAGTCCTTATTTGACTTTACAACTGTCGAGATGTTGTGCAGTACTTGGAGGTTATTTTAAACAAGAACTACTCACACAATTCAGTGAAACTTCTAATTACAGGAGCATCTCTGTAAATTGGAATATCATCTAAAAGTTTATTCTATAATTTAAATCAAAAACTGAAACTCATAAAATCGATTCATTACACAGACTGTTGCAAAAGACTGCTTGCAGGCGTTGATATTTCAAGGGTTAGGCATTTGCAGGCGTTTTGCAGGCGTTAATATTTCAATATTTCAAGGGTTAGGCATTTGCACTTTGAAAGCCAGTAATACCTTTGGCTAGTTGGAAGAACTTTGAACACCAAGATGCCCACACCTTATTTTTGATGAACAAAATGCTAAATCTCACTTGGAGTGGTGGAAACACTGTTATGATGGTGAGCACGCTGTGCTGGAAATACAAGCAAGAAAGCAATGAGTCCCCTGGACCACCTTCAAATGAATAGTAAGCCATAAAAGGTTGTCGCTGAAGAAGTTTCCTGCTGCAGAGGGCTGTATCTAAGGCAAATGGAAAGTTAAGTGGAAGGAAAAAGTGATGTAAAAAAGTTGTACAAACTTAAAAGTATTATGAAGCAAAGTCCATTCAGTTTGGGGAAGATTCAAAAGGCATGTGGTTGGCTCCATTTCCTCAAGAGCCACCATCCACATGCATATCATGGACATGAGCTACAACAATGGCATTTCTTATGTTAAGCCACACAAACCAAAGACAAGCTCAGAAAAGTCTTACCTGGCTAAGGAGAAAAGCACTGCACAGTTCCAGTGTCTGGTCTGGTGAGAGGCACCAGACCAGATAATGCAGATGACCGCTATTAAAGCCATCTGGTCTTCCTTAACACTTCAGAAGTGCCAAAGGCTGATGCAGTTACTCATGCAAAAGGAGCCCCAACTAGTTACTGATTGCATATAGCTACTATATTGTACATGGAATACCTTTTTCAATAAGCTGATATTTCTATGAAATGAAAATCCTTTATCTGTAAATATATTAATAGTGATAACAGAAAGTTATAAAATAACAGAAATAAATGTTTGAAATTTACCACTGTGTAATGTATCTATCAGTTTGAATAAATCACTGAAATAAATGTACTTTTCAATATTCTTATGTAAACATCTGTATTACTTCTATTCCACTATGCGACAACAAATCTATTTTTACTTCATTAAAACATTTTCTCTTCAAATAAGTTGCGAATTCAAAGCATACCACGACATTATAAGTGCTACAAAATGCAATATAGGTAATAGAATAACATTAACCATCTCACTGTAGTAGATTAAAATACTTCTAATATCTTAAAATTATAGCATGTCTACTTTTACTCACATAAAAGGTTTTAAACTTTATTCAGTTACTTGCATTATGTATATCATTTAGAAGTAAAGATCCCCGCCAGCAGAGAATAAATCTGGAGTGTCAGAATAAAACAACTGCACAGTGTGTAATGAAACACATATTTCTTTGACAATGTGGAGAAAGTACATGGAATAATTTTTTTGGTTCTTGCTCACTGACAAATGTAGTCATATGTAAAACTCCACTTTGTAGTCATAAATGTATGTATACATACATATATTTTTCCCACCATGTCTGAAAGTGAAGGGGCTTTGTGGTTTTTCTCTCCCTTGGTTCCTTTAGTGTCTGACTGATTGTTTCTCTGCAACAGAGAAGGAAAACCTTCCAGCTATCTGCTGAGACGCTTACATAAACAGCAGAAAGGAGCAGAACAAAACAAAACAACAAAACTTTTGACAGTACAGAACAAGAAGGTGACTTCATAACTTATTTTGTAGGTTTGGCAATAAAGTTTTAGCATCATTGTGGTCAGTCCATAAACCTCAGAAACAGTTACTTTTTCGGAAACAGCTGGCAATTTCTTAAAGGGGGTGTATTATGTATTTTCCAGACAAAGTGCCATTTTATAGCACAATCAAGTAACTCTGTTATTTTCTGGAGTTATAAAAATGCTGTATATATCAAACATAACTTAAAAGAAATTTGATTTTGCAATTTTGATGCTTTGAAATTGGCCTCTGTCTCTTTAAGAAGCACCTACTCTTTCCAACACTCCACCTTCAGCATGTCATCACAACAGTGTTTCTCCAATATATACCGTTTTACAACCGTTCCTATGAGTGTTAAACAGAGAGGTAGTTTGTATGATAAGCTCAGATCAGCTCCATCAGGTGTTTACAAATTAATGTTGCTACTAGTCTGGTGGAGCTGAGTGGGGGAGGCGTGGGAAAGGGGTGCTCTGTGAAAGTAGGAGGAAACTTGGCTGGAGACTGCAGCTCCAAGGAGGAGCTTTGTGAAAATAGGCAGTTCTTTGAGAGAGTAAGCGTTTAGTCACCCCCGCATGGCTGCCACGAGAGATTCAAAGTTTTCTAAAACTTGCATGAATTAATCAAAGCAACACTCCAGGTATGTTTTTGATGAGGTAATAACATTATAACATGATATAAAGCTCAAAAAGTTGATTTTACATAATACCCACCTTTAAAATTAGCACAATGAAGTAATGTTTAAACCTGCTGTTTCTCCACAGTTACTAGCACCCTCAGTAACGATGTGGAAGAGTCTTTTATTGCAGTAGCATAATGTAACACATAAAAAAATACTATTAAATCGACTTCTTTGAATACATTTATTCAGTGGAAACAACTCTAACCATTAATATGAATTAGTTTTAAATGAAACAACACATAAAACAGTTGCTGATCTTAACAACAGAGTCTTCTACAACATTTCAAAAGGTTAGAACATACAGAGAGAGAGAGATCATTGACAATTTCTCTTTTCTTCTTCAATTCAGCTCAGCCCATAAGTTTTCCATAGCATTTACTGTAGGCCAAGGGACTGAGATGGCCATTAAAGATGGCTATGCTCTTTCTGCTGAAAGACCCTATGATGGCCCAGTTTCAGTATACTTGTAAAAGACAGCAGATTTTTTTTTTTTTTTTTTTTATTGAAAACATCATAGTATTTGAAAGAGTTCTCTCTGCCATACACTCTAACAAGGTTTCCAGGACCTTTAGAGGAGAAATGGGTCCACAGCATCAAAGAACCTGCACTAAACTTAACAGTGGACATGAGAGGCTTTTCATCCTTTGTTTCATGTCAGATCCATCAAGAGTCTTTGTTGCTGAAAAGCTTAATGGTTGTCTAACTTGAGCAAAGCACATGTTTCCAGTTAAAGGCACAGCAAAATCTTTTTTTACATTCATGGTGATAAGGTAGAAAAGACTTCCTTGGCATGCCTCTTAAGTAATCAGTTGGTAGGTAGATAGCATCTGTTTGTCAAGGACACTTAGTGACCCCAAGATGCAACTCCTTAGTGGAGTTCCCTGACTTATGAAGATACACACAACACACATAAGCTTTCCTTAAATGGTAAGTTGTCTTGCCTTGTCTTTGCTATTTTGAAGATAGGCTTAGTTAAACACAGGATCTTATATTACTTAAAAGTTCCTTTACACAAAGATCAACATTTCTTTTTACACAAGTTTTCAATATATGAAAAATGTGCTATGTTCATTTAATTAAATTGCATTATTCATTTTTCTATTAGTCATGTCAATAGGGCACAGACTGATTTAAAGAGCTGCAACTATAGTGTAATCACACTGGCTAGACTGGTCTTTGTGGCTTTACAACAAATTAGGCTTCTGATGTACTGCAAACTCATGCATCATGTTTGGGTAGAAGCGTCAATCATGGCATGAGTAAGTGATAACTCATGCTGACCCTTGAATAACACTGCGAGCTGATTCAGGCCCTTCTTCGTCCTGTTTGCTATTAGAACTACAGTGTAATGTCTGCTTTACAGTCACCCTGCCATCCAGCTACATCAATTATGCCAATAAAAAGGCTCCTCTGCCAACGTTCCACATACATTACAAAGTGTTGACACATCACTTTTCTCCCAATTGTGTGATTGAAGTAGAAGATGCACTGCTCGCTGAAGTAGGACAAACTAATATGACAAACTAAAGCTCATGCAGGTCATGTAAGGGAGATCAAGGTTCAGTGTTACTACCGTCATCCTATTCAGAACATTTTTTCCCCATCAAAAATATGACTTGGTGGCAAAAAGAGAAACCAGAGAGGGTAATATCCCTGAAGAAACTACCTTTCCATATTACAATTAAAAGGCAGTTTAAGAAGGAAAGAAACACACAGGAGGTTTCAGCAAACGGAGTAAATGAGTAGGCTACTGGTGATGCAGCTGTCAGATCTTTAAGTTATTGAGTACTTTGTCAAATAATACCACAACTTGTGAGATTATTTTTGAACCATACAAGGCATTCTGCAAATATACTTAAGACCAATAAAAAAGGATTTTTTTTTTTTAACATAAATATCAGTCTACCAAAAGTATGACCATGTACTGTACAGTATATGGACTCAATGCTTGGTTAGGGGTCGTTTTGCTGGAATTACAGCATCAATGCTGTGTGGCATGAAAGTGTTCTGTTGTTGAGGTGGTAATGGAAGCCCAGGCTCCTTAGTAATGCCCTTCAGCTCATCATGCTTTGCGGGGTCCAGTGTCTTGGGTCTTCCTAATGATAATAGCCCATAGACTTTCTTTGGGGTTTTGGTCAGGGCAGTTTGCTAGCCAATTAAACACAATGTTACCATGGACATTAAACCAGGTATTGGTACTTTTGTAAGTGTGGGCAGGTGCAAAATCCAGCCGGGAAGTGAAAATCTGCACCTCCATGGAGCTTGTCCACATGAAGTGCTTTCAAAATTTCCTGGCAGACGACTGTGGGAACTTTGGACTCATTTAGACCAGTGGTACAACACCAGCAGATCACTTGGCTTTCCAAATTAACAATGACTGTGGAAACTTCGCATTAGACCTGAAGCAAACTGGATTCTGGGCCGCTGGTCTCACTCTGTAGACACAATGGACCTGTTCAGACCTGGTATTATCATGTGTCCTTGCTGATCAAATTGTAAGCAGAATGCTTAGCAGTAACAATTCACAGTTGTTCTTAAAATCCATTCTTAATGATCAGATCACAGTTGCCTGCTTTACAGGCAAATAAGCACATACCTATGTCACAGCAAGCATTTTAAGCTTGTAGTTATCGCTTTTGCTTGTGAACACACATACATACATACACATATATATATATATATATATATATATATATATATATATATATATATATATATATATATATATATATATATATATATATATATATATATATATATATATATATATATATATATATACTTCTTGCACAATGACCAGTGGAGATGGATATAATATATGAGTTGTACTTCCTCCCCTCCATCTGTTTAGCCATTCATTTTCTATACATACTTATACATGCTGATTCGCACATTCCATGCACACACACACACACACACACACACCTTTACTCCTCAGCCATTTTTAGGGTGTCCAGTTAGCGTAACATTCCTATTTTTGGACTTTGGGAGAAAGCCAGGGAACCTGGTGAGAACCCATGCATGCTCTCTTATGAGACACCTTTTTTCAAAGTATCTTAGCTGAACTCTAACCAAACTTCCAAATTAAGTGTCTTGCACATTCTGTCTTTGAAACCTGACTAGAACTATAAATATAATCTGTCCTCAGTAAAAATATTACTGGTGTCTAAGAGTGGGAGAGATAAACCATACGTGGCCTCTGTCATCATCAATCTAAATGACCAGGAGCCCCACACAGTCTGTCATTTCTCTAACACTGGATGGCCAGACAGGACTGAAGAGAAGACTTGTAAAGTCAGCATAACTGGGCTCAAGGTGAAAATGAACAGTTAGAAGAGAAAGATTTAGCAAACAGAAAATGAATATCACTCCTCATAAAGCCGAGAAAGTCACAGGAGGTGGTGAAAAACGGAGCCAACGTATAGTGGAAGGGTTGAAAAATGACGGCTGGAAAAAATAATGCTCATCCTGCAAGCTTAGAAAGACAGAAGAGAGATGCCGTCAGGCACCGAAGGAGAGAGCAATTAGATTTATCTGCTCATTAACAGAAGGGATAATTGACTACAAGAGTCTGCAGTGATACACTAGGAGACAGGGGGAGAGGAAGAAAATGAGCCAGGGAGAGAAATGAGAGCAGGTGGAAGGAGAAAAGACAGGAGGCAGGCAGGGAAAAGATTGGGAAGAAAAGGGAACAAGGCAGGGGGAAATAAACAGGGGAAGGTGAAAAATGAAAAGAATGGAGAGAAAGGAGAAAGAAGGATGGTAGAGGGAGAAAATCAGCCTATGGAGACAGCTGAAAAAAAGGATTAGTGGGAGGAGAGGGAGTACTGGGGAGAGCAGGAGGAGTAAATGAGAATAAATGTACATCATTGTGTTTGTGCTTCTCTGTGCAAATTGTGTCTACACTTTTTATTTAGTTTCATTTTCTCAAACTTTTTTACTTTTGCTGTTTGACACCAAGACAAGTTCTCACATGACTTGTGTATGGGAGGAACTGGTTTCACCGAAGCTGTAAGTAGAGACTGTGGGAATTCAAATTTACAGACAAAACAGGGTACATTCTAACATACACACACTCTCTCCCTCTCACTCTCTCTCTCCCACACACACACACAAACACAGTATAAAGCAAAGTACTGAATCCAAACCATGGCTAAGGCCTAATCACAGTCCACCTGCAGCCCATTTTCAACAACAGTTGCAATCAAATCAACACAATTCCCAGAAAAGGGTGCCGTTCCCTGCAGATTGGCATGTGTGTCATTTGTGATTTCTGTTGAACAATCCACTCCTCTCCCAGGCATGTATTAGTCACTGAGGTTAAAAATGTGCCACAATGATGATGACGAAAGAATCTTTGTTACTTTTTACTGAATTGTTTTTAAGCTTTTCCTTACAGATTAAATTTATGTTCTAACATGCAAAATGATTTTATGAAAAATATACATTCAGCCAACAGTCATTTTCTTGTCAAGTGTTGTTTAGAAGAAGGTGTAATTGCCGAATTGATTACTCTCAGTGCAATTATCCAGACTTCCCACATGAGCTTTGTCAGGAATAATTACATTCAAAAATCAACTAAAACATCGTAAATTAACAGGATGAACTCTGCCTGTTAAAATCCAGTTCTTTCCCTTGAAATCTTTGTTTAGGCAGTATTGTATTTAATGTCGATAGTTTTCAGTTTCAAAGTGTCTCTCATTTTAAAACCCAGGTGTTTAACTATTTCAATTCTCTATTATTCTGTCATTGCAGTTTAAACCCACATCTATATCGCAATGTACAATTTCTGGGGTCTTTTTGGCTCTAGAATACAATTCTGACACTTGTTGAACAATTGCTGCTCTAGTTTTGGTAAATGTAAAACTCATACTGAGATAGCCAAACATGAACCAAAAGTTACTCAAGACTGATAACCAGGACTGAATTTAGCTAAATCTGTTCTAGAGCCAGTTTTGTTGCACTACCCCCACATGCTTCTTCTATGCATGCAAATACAATTGACTGATGGTTAAGTACACATCAACTTCAAGGGATTTAGAACACACAAATAGTTTTTCAAAAGCAGTTTCAATGGTTCAATTCCAGTTCCCCTTGTGCCATAACTCATGGACCACTTTAGATAGGTAACTAGGATTGCTGCATGTCACTTTTTTTTTTTTTCCAATAAATACACTTTTTAGCACTTGAAGCAATTTAAAGAAAGTTAACGAGCAAGGGCTTTAGAAAAGTTAAATGTTCTCTGTTTTTTAGCTTCATGTCCTATGATACATGATACCTAAATTACCACTCTTTTGCAGTGTTTGTGGTTAGCTACATTCGCTGGCACATCAATTGGTCAAATAAAGAGAACATTTAAGGCTACAGAGGGAAAATAACACAGCTAATTAACATGTTAATTCGCTTATCACGCTCCAGAGAATATTTTATAAGGACAACGGTGGTGGGAGTTCGTCTTGAAACTGGTAGGTTGCCAGTTTGAACCCCCGCTCTGTCTAAGTCGTTGTGTCCTTGGGCAAGACACTTCACCCACCTTGCTTGCTGCTGGTGGTCAGAGTGCCCAGTGGCAGCCTCACTTCTGTCAAACTGCCCCAGGGCAGCTGTGGCTACAATGTAGCTTACCACCATCAGTGTGTGAATGTGTGTGGGTGTGAATGGGTGAATGACTGAATGTAGTGTTAAGTGCTTTGGGGTCCTCTGGACTTGATAAAGTGCTATACAAGGACAGAGGCAGAGAACTACTGCTATTCTTAACAGTATGTACTTTTACTTTAGTAATATATTTAAATGTAGGTGGAATTAGTTATTTAAAGCATCTTCTTTATGATTATCAAAAGTGTAGCAAATTAAATGTGACACTTCACATGAGCTCATGCTAATTATTGATAAACATCTGTCCAATATATAGTTGCATTTTCTATCCTATTCATTCATCTCCAGTTTTTTTTTAACTTGACTGTATCCTTATATTTTTGAAGCTACCCACATTCCATATAATGCTCTCTGGGACTTGAGGCTCAAGAGAGAAAAACTTTAAACATTTGACTCCTCAAAGCAGAAGTCTAACTCTGAGCCAGACGTAGAAAGGTTTTTGGGATGACTAGACACGAGTCAAAGCTGTAACACGTCATTAATGCTACATCACTTATTGATCCCACCATGGTGGATGGAGCCCACACAAAGGAGAACTGACAGAAAGTTAAAGGCAAAAGAAAAAAATGCTAAGATCAGAATAGAAAGCCAGCCTTTGTCACCTCATTCAATTGGTGGTATTTTTTTTTCTGCTGACGATTCAATGAATCTCCAAGCAAAGCATCCATTACCCTCTGTTGCATCATGAATACAGCAAAGATAACAAAGAAATGAAACACATGGGAGAAAGAGAGGGTAGACGAGGAAAACTTAAAACTTCACTACGCCACTTCCCCTTCGCCATCTCCCGCTGTGAGCTAAACTCACCTTATCTCTTTCTTATACTTTCCTTCATCTCATCAGGCACTAAAACTGCAGTGAATTGCACATATACAGTATACTCTTCAAATGTTGGTTTTAAATTAGAAAATGCAATGGTGCATTATTGCAAAGCGAATAAAATGTGTTGTGATGGCAGCTATGTGAACAGGATTTATTCCTCTAATGCAATTATGCATGCTAGTAATCAAGTGTTATGTGTCGTATTTTAATTAGAATATTCCTGAAGTTAATGAAACACACTCATATTTATATGCTTGAACAGCACTTGCGCATATGAGTAAACCTTCAAAGGCTCATCCACTCAAATCCCCTTGTTTTGTTTTTTTTCTTTTGAAGGTCACTTGAAAATAGTTATTTTCCTCTTTTTTGTGACTTGAAAGGTCAAATATGCAATATTTTGAACAAAGAATCTTGCAGCCCTCCCTATATCAGATAAACTTCTACAAACCTTCAAAAAGCAAAACCTCTTCATAATTCCAGTGGGATTTTTTTTCATGTTATTTGAAGATGTGAAATTTTCCCATGTTGTTGTGGGCCCCAAATATTAAGAAACCCTATTTTGATATGCCAGTAAACACATTCGTTTCCATATCAACACAAGATTTTACCACATTTAATAATAATGGAAGCAGATTCCTCTGCCAAATATCGCATTGTACAGAAGCTTAGTTAATGTATTGCTCTTCTGTTAAACAAGGTGCAAATAAGAAAAAGGCGGCTCATTTCCATTGCTTGAGCATCTGAGGATTTCTCGTCATTGTGGTTGCTGGTCTGACAGGAACTGCATTTTAGAGATTAATCTCCTTTATGTGGATATTTTTTTTAATAGTAACATGCTTTTAGATTATTAGTTTTATTAATTTTGATTGACTGTTTTCACTTATTTGCATTTTCTATCTTTGTAGTTTTGGTTATTTAGTACCTAATTTATTCTGGTCCAAATCTGAGGTGACCTGCCATTAGATTTTTCATACCAACCATTCAATCAAATTTTACCCACCAGGGGGGACACCCACTCTGTTGCTTTGAAGATATGTAGTTTTATCTCTCCAATAAAAAAAAATATGTAACAGGAGAGGTTTGCCTAAAGTCATTGTGGTTGGATCAAAATTCGTAATTTGTCATATTTCAACTACCCACACAGACGTCTGTGTGGGTAGTTGAAATATGTGGTTTGTTAAAATATAGCATTTTCAGCAAACAATATACAATTAAATGAAACCATTCATGAGATTTCAGCATTTTTAATACTATCTCCATTATCTATGAAATAATGGTATCGAACAGAAGTAGAAAGGGTTGAAATGGCAATGTACAGGTTTGAAATGGTGGTGCAAATTGGTAAAGGGGCAAATTAATCTGTTATCCCTCTGATCTCCAACAATGTGAAGGTTTAGGGAAGTTACGTCAACTTTGAAACGTTGGAACTAGACTTAAATTTGGAAAAAATCTCATTTTATACATACTTTTTCCATGATTCTCAAAAAGACAGCAGAGAGCTTACACAGGCAGACTTGTCTATTTCTTTAAAGCCTAGCAGAAAGAGAAAAATAAGTCCAGAGTAAACAACATTTCAAAATTCCTCAGGCATGGATGCTAAAAGCTCTGAGGAGGGCTTTGAGATAAGTTGTAGCTATGCTTTCCTTTGTTTTAGACTGAAGCACTACTGTTTCTGTGTGTGTCAATTCAATTCGCAGAGATCATGAAAAAAAAAAAAAAAAAAAAAAAAAAAAAAAAAAAAAAAAAAAAAAAAAAAAACACTGGTGGCATTTTGTTTTGTCCATTCCAATTTTGCAAAGGCTTGCCTTGCTTTGATGTGAATCTTTCCTTCTGATCACCTTGTGTCTAAATAAAGCAAATTTCGGGCCACACAGGTGGTATCTCGAGGTTGAAAAATATGAGGTATATTTAACCTTGGGAGATGTTATGCTCAAAAGTGTTTTGTTAAAGTCCCAGTCAAAACATGTTAGAACCCTTCTTATTTTACTAATTGAGAAATTCATCAAGTTTTAATAATGACTGTGTAAAACCTTGAATGTGAATGTGGTGTTATTCACTGAATATGAAATATTTGCTTACAAATGGCTATCCATTCATCCATCCATCCATCCATTCATCCTCCATATCTGCTTAATCCTTACAGGGTTGTGTGGGGGCTGGTGCTTATCTCTAGGAGTCAGTGGATGAAAGGCAGGTAATACACCCTTGATGAGGTTCAGGGTCAAAAAGGTCACATGACCATATGTACAAACACCTACAGAAAAGTGACCATTTCAAGAGGTTTTTAAAAATTGGTTGGTTGGTTTTTAAAAATAAATAGGCATATAAAATACAGTCAGTCAGGAGTTAAGATGGGTTAAAAGTGTGAGTGAGATTCTTCATGTGTGCCCCAAAATTTCAGTTTGGTTGATCCTTTACTTTGTCACGTTAGTAGAGACAGATAGTTGGAGTCAGTCCCTTAAAGACAGTCCCTGAATGACAGCTTGGTCTTGGTAGGACCAAAATACGCATCCAACCAAAAATCCCACACTTAGTGCTGACAGAACACCTTGCTGCCTCCTTTGGTTTGAACATTTGACCATTTTAACCAGTTGTGTGTCAAGATCCCCAGTCAGCCAGGCAGAGGGAGTCTCTGCCTAGCAACATCCTGCCAGTTCCACAAGTGGTGGCATAGCTTGGTTTAGATTAAGTAAAGAATGCAATTGCTCCTAATATCACCACTGTCTGGTGCTGGAAAGTAGTTGATTTCACATTTTCTGAAGATGAACAACCCTCCTTCCTTGATTAAAATTTGGAATTGGAATAATAATAAGTCCATAAAACCTTTCTTTGCTTCCTAGAATCCTATATGCTCCTGGTAATTCTTAGATTTTTATCAGGTAGATAACAATATTTTGAACATTTATTTCTCTTCTCCAAATGCCATGCATTAAAATTCTGCTTGGCAAGAATATCGTTGGCCACTTTGATGGACTGTTCCACACTAGATAGATCTTAGTAATCAAGTAATAAAGTGGTGTGAGCATAATAAGGAGGGGAGATGAAGGAAAATGTGTTTTTTCTCAATTCGATACTTTCGATATTGTCATCCCAATATTCAGTCATGTTTTTCTTATATTGAGCAACCCTAATTCCCATTATCTAAAAACTGATCGAGACAGAGTTGTAGAAAATAAAGGGTTTGGCACAGCTAGAATTCAAAGCCTTCTCTTGATTCTGACTTTCTGTGTTTGCTCTCTGTTATTTATGCCAAATATCTGTGCTTTTTATCCCCCTCTTCCAGCAATGCTGCACATTTCAAATGTCTCACGAGAAGTGTGAATGTAAAAGTGGAAGCGAGGTTGAGCTTCCAACAGTTTGGCTCTTCTCAAGTTATAACAGTATGAAACTAACAACACAACTCTCCATTCAAACACAAGCGTGCATGCACAAACACATACAAGGACACGCTAGTATAGCAGGCCTCCATGCTTGACAGGAAAAGGAAATGGCTTTTCTCCATTTGGAGGGCCACAAACAAGAGGTACTGCCAGCCTATTTCAGATAGCAGTCTTCTTAAAGAGTCCCTCCGTCTATGAATATGGAGATGAGGATTTAGGACAGTAAGAGGGAAGGAGGGGAAATTAGAAAAAGGGAAAGATCAGTGAATAAAAAATGAGAGGGCAAGATTCTGTTTCTTGGGGGTGCTTTTCCTCCATGCCCTGTGGACTTTGGCTGGATTTACACACTGGATTCTGTAACGTGTGTCTCTATATGCAGAATGTAGGCTGTGCAAATGAGAAGGGTTATGTAGATACAGAGCCAGAGGCGACAGGTCAGAGAGTAATCACTGACATGCACTTAGTTATGGGATGCAGAAACAAACGCACACACACACACACACACACACAATGGCAACCAGCAAATCAGCAACTTTCTCCTCACCCCCCCCCATTCATACATTCCCCACTATCTTCTCCACTCCGTTAAACACATCTGAAATCACACACTCCCATGCAGAGCACACACACCTATGAATCAACTAGGCGGACTTCTCAACCTGGCTCTTTCATCCTCTTCAGTCATCCCTCTGGTTCATCTTCCCCTCATTCACTGCTGAGCGGCTATCCGTTGCACCTTAGATAAGCCTATATGGCTCTTCTCTCCCCCTGCATTCATTTATATGCAGCTCTCTAGCAAAACAAACAGCCGTCAGTGTACGGCAGATTGCATCTCCGTATCACCACCAAGAAGCTATTACACAGCACATGAATTATGGATTGTTGACGGTTTACGGAGGAGGTCAGCGGGGAACCACAAAGGCCAATCCCCTTGATCCTGTAAGATTATCGACAACACTAAATTTAGGAGTTCATGGTCATTATAGTTACTGTTAGCACTGGGGAGCTAATCATATACATGCCTTGACCTCTAACCTGAGCACAGCGAAATTGCATGCAGATGAGCTGAATTACATCACCAGTGATCATCATCAATGCCTCCAGCATTGTCATCTCCATAACTGTTCCTTATATTACTGTAACTGTAAGGAAGCTATGTAGATTCCATTTGCTCTTCAATATGCAACTCTTATTTCACCCTTATAGTTATTATTGCATCATGCGAAATGTTTTCATTAGCGTGATATACAATATTTAAAGAATACTTATGCCTTTTTTCACAAGCTGACATGATTTCCTTGGGTCCTAATCCAGTGTCTGTAATGCTTTGGTCAAAAATAATGCAGGTTTAAAAGACTAAAGCACTTTCATAGCCTTTTTTAAGGGCTACTTTGTTTTATGGCTCGTTTCAGGGGTTGTAGATATTTTCCTCCTCCCCTCTTTTGTGAAAGGAAAGAGACTTCTTAAGACTGCAGAGATACAAATTATGCAAACTCTTGAAATGAGTCCACAAAAGCACACATAGAAAACCACACAGACAGTCAATCATTTTTTTTTTTTTTTTACATTTTCCTAATCTGCCATTGCTAGTTTATGAAAGTTTATGCTCTTTCTTTTAGGTACAATCCATTCCCGAGTCATAATATATCAAGACACTATGCACATGAATCAGTAAACCAGCCAGGTTCCTCTGTCACATATTAAAGTCAAGAACTGCAAACCTTCTGGCTGGTTCATTTCTCAGTGTTTTGATTTAAGGGTTTAGCAGATAACATTAGGAATTAATGCGGGTGCTGATAATTTAGCTCTTTTGCCATTTCATATTTGGGAGTTTTACCCATTTTCTGCCCCAAAAAGTTGAGTATGAAATAATCAAACTAAGTAGTCTGCTATAGGAAGTTTTGAATCAACCAAAGTTTCAATTCCTATCCACTTTGGAGAGTTAATAACAAGGCATAAAAAGTCACAGCAGACTAAAAGTTTTAGGTTTCCACTTACAGTATATAAAATAAAAATCTTATGATGAAAATATTTGAGACTGGAGATAAAGATGATAAAGTGTGATTTCTTTTACTCTAAAAGCATGATGGGCTGAAGTTAAGACTGTCTAAAGAATTACACATAAAAAACTTATACAATGGCCAAGGTTAAACTTAATTAAACATATTGAAAACAAGTTGGATTTGTTGGTGTTGTTGAGTTGTCAGATTTTAGATATCCAAACATATGTTTTCTGGCTCAGAAAACTGGATTCTCATCATTTACATTAAGGAAAATGTCTGCTTTTCCCCCTTTAGAAGATAGAGCAATACTTACACGCTTGAAAGAACAATGACAACATGTGATAATTCTGGTCATGTGGGCAGATTGCTTCACTGCATTGCTTCCATGTAAAAGAGTGGTGGAAATCCAGTTTTTTATGGCATGCAAAAGGCGATTTTAAATTTTAGTCAAAACAACCATCAACCCTCAGAGAATTGAGACAAATCAACTGCTTATCTTTCAAGTACCAGCCTTCTTACTGTAAGACTCCCTCTGAGGCACCCTGTAGGCTTAAAGGTTTAAAGCACTGACCATGAAGTGCAATATCTCTTGTCTGAATCTGGCTTTTGTTGAATTCCTTTACCCATATCTGTTTTCCATATTGGTCCTCTTAAAGACTCCCAAATACCCACTTTGTGTTGCAATCCTTCACTGCAGTCCAGGGAGGAAAAAAGGTCAGAGAAAACACAAAGAAAATTAATGATAAAAGACGGCAACTTAATTAACTACTTTATCTGCCAAATTCAGACTGCTGCAAACTCATTAGATTCATCTGAGATTCAGCATCTATTTTACCACAGAACGAGGACTGTGGTCTCCCGTCTTTTATACTGTAATTACATTAGCAGCAGATCAACAAAGTGGAGCATCCACAGAAGTGAAGTTATGCCAACCAATGAGCCCTCTAAAGATAAAAATAAATACTTGGATAGGAAATGAATAGCGATGTAGGACTCCAATCTTTCAAAGTTCAGGAATTAAAAAAAAACAAACAAAAAAAAAAAACAATATAGAAAAAACAGGCTCCAACTGAGAGGTCAAATATTTGTAGGTTACAGCTCTTGGTTTGCCAAAAAGTTGCCAGTCCAGTAACACATGAGGATTTCATCTACATAATAGGTTAGAGAAATTGATGAGAATTTCACCTTGGAGATACAAGTTCCTGTCAAAAGTCAAAATTGTTTACAAATAATTTGTTGTTTCTTTTCTTGAAAGATGCAAGATTTGACAAAATCGACAGAACGACATTTACTGAAGAATGTATTTTCTAAGCTTTTGAGCTACATTTATGAATAAACTGTAAAAAAAAAAAAAAAAAAAAAAAAAAAAAAAAGGCATTAACAAATGACTTTTGCCCATCTTTGTATAATAAACAATGTAAAATCGTTGTAGGTCAATAACATTTTTTTTTTTTTTTTTTTTTTATTGTTGTGCTTTGTTCCTCTTTGGGTTGTCTGAAACCTGTTTGGCAAAGCTAAATGAAAAAAAAAGTTATGGTTTGACTTGTAAGCTGATGTTTCAACACCTTCCTGTTTCTGAGCATGCAAAGTAAGATATTGTAAATGTATGATTTAAAAAAAAAGAAAAAACAAAAAGTTGACATAAAAGTCAACCATAGTTTTAACATTTTAAAATATGATATATAGTGCTCATAATTTTATTCAGGTAGGTTAGATTTTCATTTCTTCTGTAAGAATCAAATGAATGGGCAAGCAAGCTTATCTGAGGGTGGGCGGTCTGAATTCTGGTTCTGGCGTGGGGTTTGGGGCTTTGAATGAGCCTTGGAGACTTGTTTATCCTGACAGCTCTGCACATCCCTCCTCTTGGCTCAGCAACAGACAACAGAGCAAGAACTGCTTGAGCCACATATAGATAAGCCTACAATTGTTCATATCCATGTCAGATTTAGGTGTAAAGTAAAGTAACGTTTCCTCTGACTGGAAGTGATATTCAAATTGTGGAGGGGCCCTAGCAGAATCCCAACATTACTCTGGTAAAGAATCCGTGGAGGGCTCTAAAATTAGGGTGATGCCAAGTAGGCATTCCATTCTGAAGACTTGGAGCTCATCACAAAAAATAAATCATCAAATACCAGTGGAAACAAGTAGGAAGCTGGTCTGCAATTATACGAAGGGTTTGATTGCTAAAATCAAATACAGATTTTTGCACTGATTACTGAGAAGGGTAAAAATAATTTTGCATCCCATGTTATACTCAATTGTAAATAAAAACACATAAAACGTGTTTTCTTTTGTTTTCAAATTTGATATCATTTCTACATTGCTTTATTTTGTTTTGAGAGATGCCTGTTTCTCTGTTTGTCCAAATGGATTCAAAATTGAATGAAAAGAACTTCAAATCTAAATTCTTCTGTGGTATGATAATTTTTGCTTTGCCTGAAGTATTTATATTTATTATGATTTTAAGTATTTGAATTCGTTTACTAATAAGGTTATTGTTCTTGTTTCCATACATACCTGTAATTCATTCCTATATGCACTGTATATAAATAAAAATGGACAACACAACCTAATATGGAATAACATAAAATCACTCAAATGTCCTATAGATCAGCAAATACAACCCTGTACTGATATAAAGTACAGATTTAATCTTTCCGGGTTTTTTCCTGTATTCACTGGTTGTTACCTTCATTTTTCACCACAATTTAAAAACAGGTTAAACAAAATTGCTACTAATCCAATTAATTTAGCAGAAGAAAAAAAATGTGTTTACTCTGTGTAAGCTCTTGAGGGGAAAAAAATGTTCCTTCCTCTTTATTCATGTAAAACAAATACTGTGCAGCTATTACTGAAAGTTTTCAAAGCATACAACTCTTTCCATTTGTCCAGAGAGAAAAAAAGCTTGTGTGCATTGGGAACTCTATATGTGTTAATGTGACTTCATGGGCACTCTGGCTTCTCATTTCTCACCTAATGCATGCTGGGAATGGCTCCAGCCCTCGCATGACCCTGCACATGATAAGTGAACGTAGAAATAGGATGGATGGATAATTAGAGAGACGGACAGCACTGGTAGCAATGACACCGTAATCACATTTATCATCATCCCCATTATTGTAATCATAATTCCAGCCATTATAATCCTAATCACCGTCACACTGTTCTTCTTCAGCGCCATCATCACCATCCACCCAAGAGCATGGGATCTTATAATATCACCTTCACCGTCATCTTCTCAACTCTGACTGACGTCACCGCTACAACCACACGCAGCTTCATCATCTCGTGTAGTTTCCCACACCTTGTCAGTTCTCATTTCTTAACGGCGGCACCATATAATGAGACCCATAACCATTATTGTTCAAAGGTCTCCTGTTCCAATGCTTTACTTTACCAAATGACTTTCCTTTGCCCCGACTCTCGCACCATCTCTATTTCCCATTCCTCTGCTCTAATTACACACTGTTTGTTTGGCCTCCTGGCTGCCCCCTAATGCAGAGGAGAGGCGTCATTAAAATGATTTACGAATGTAATCCCCCCCCCTCAAACTTCTCTCCCTAAGTTCCTGCCCCCTGGCACCCATCAAATATGACTCACCCTAATATCACCCGCTGGATTAAAATCAGTTTCGATTAATCCTTTTAGCTCTAAGCCTTGTTTCTCAAACTGCCCTTTCCACATTTCCAACTTTCTTTCCTTCAGCAAAGATTTAAGGGTAAAAATTCAATTCTTCCCATCCTTTCGTCTCTGTGATTTCCTTTTAGACTCCCAGACAAACTTTATTTCCTTCTGTAATTATGCAACAGCAAGAAACTCTAATCACTTCAGATGCCTGACTCAAATGTTATCTTCTTTAGATCAGGGAGGGGAGGCAGATGTTTGCTTTCCTTTTTCATCCATTATCATATCCCCTCATAGCTTTCAGTTTCCTCAAACTTTTTCTTTGCCTTATTTGACCTTCTGGAACCGACACAAGAAAACACACTGCGGCACTTGAAAAAAACTGCATAAAACCTATACAACAAGCAAATACAAACAGCAGGATTAAAATCAGATTCAATTAATCCCCCTTTCCCAATGCCACCTACTCAGCAATGCTCCTTTTCTTGTACTTTCCACATCACTAACTTGCTCATTTTACTCCTCAACCTCTATCTTCTTGGGTTAAAATGGGGTTTTGAGTGTTTGTGTGTGCTTGTGTGCGTGAATGTGTGCGTGTGTAAATATGTGTGCATATGTGGGCAGGTAAATATTTTTTTTCTCCTCAAGACTTTTCTGTTATCTCTCTTACCTGATTTTTTTCCCACACCCCCACTCACTGCTTTTAATTAACACTCTTTATTTCACAGGTCTCTCTGCTAATCTCTTCATCAGAGGCCCTATAGCACTAGAGGCTGAGCTTTCACTCCCACCACAGGCTCTTTGTGCTCCTTCATAACAGAAACTGCAGCAAACACGAGTCAGGCATCGCAACACACAAGGATAATAATTCCCTACACACATGCATGCGCTCACCCACACACATCTCTTGAACCACATTAATACGCTCAAATGAAAAAAGCAAAAGTAACAATGCACAGGCAAAAAATATCTCATCTGATTTATAGCGAGGAGCATACACATTCTCCCTGTGCGCTCTGTGCTTCAGGTACTGCAGAAAGCACAAGATGTATCAGAGGTGTTCCATGATTACCAGTGCAGCAGAACATTTAATGAAATGCACATACAGCTGAGGTAAATCTTTAAAGAGAAGATCTAAACTGATTAGAAGGGGTGTAATGAGAACATGTGGCTCAAGATCTTGCAATTCTGAAATGTCACAATATTTCTTGTGAAAGTAAAGTTTATCTTGTGAACAAAAGTAAACCAAGGTTTTAAAAACTGTTGTTTTAAAAAACACAAAGATTTTCTTTTACACAATTCATATGGTTTAAAGTCATTTTAATGAGATCCCAGAGGACGTACTTGAGTGGTCGGAGTTTTTACCAGTTCTATGTAACGTAGAGTAATGCAGCAATATTCTTTTCCAACCTGTTACCACTTGCTGTAAGTTGGCTAAAACAAGTCTGCTGACGGCTCATGAATAATGGTAAATTTAATAGGAAATTCCAAAAACAAGAAACTCAAGATGAAGAGAAATAAAAAAGGTATTTTAGGCTTAAAGTAAGTATTCATGGCATTGAAAGGATCTGACAAACAACTGATGAACAGGTGAGTATGCTGGGAGGGTGATTACAGCGAGAAGGATCGGGTGAGTCTAACAGAACGAGTTGCAGCTGGGTGGAAGCACAAACTGAGATGGCAGAAAAAAAATCTAATTGGAGGAAATAGCTGAACATAATTCAAACAAAGAAGTACAGATACCAGGAAACTATGCTGTTACTAATCACAACATAACCCAAAACATCAATGACTCAAACTATCAAATCAAAAAGATGACAAACATATTCATATAGGACTACTAGGAAAGCAGGAAATTTAAAAAAAAAAAATACTGGACTATCATAGCAAAACTGGAACCAACACAGGAAAAGCTAGAACTACACAAAATCATAAATTGATCATAAAAAACACTAAATTCTTAGTATCCTGACACAATTAGCTGTTTAAATTAGGTTTATATTTTGCAAATTTATCATGAAACAATCAGTCATGCTGTGGTAACTAAAGCAGCACCACCCTTCACTCATATTAAGATATAACAGTTTTAAAACTCCAACTGACTAACTTTAAACAGCCACTACAGTAGTATGAACAGCATTTTTAAGGTCATACTGCAGTATTGGGTTTCAGTTCAGACTTTGACTAGGCCACCCCAACGTTTGTATGTTGCTTTTGAGTTATTCAGAGTTGGTATTGTAGATTGGATCGTTGTCCTACTGCACAACCGAAGTGTAATAGGGCTCAAGGTCTGGTACTGATGGCTGAAAATTCTCCAACAGGATTTTCTGGTAGAGAGCAAAATTCATAATTCCACCATCTTTCACTGTTAGCATGGTGGTCTGTTTCTGTAATGCTGTGTTAGTTTGACTCCAAATGTAACATGAAACACAACTTCCAAAAAGTTTTAACAATTTTCTCATCAGTTAACATATTTTTTCAAAAGTTTTAGTGGGCTCATCAAGATGTTTTTTGGGTTTTTTTGTAAACGTGAGATGGCCCTTTGTGTTCTTTTTGGTCAGCAGTCCCTTGGGCTTGGAGCTCTCCCATGGATACCATTTTGCCAAGTCTCTTTCTTACTGTTGAATCTTGAACATTGACCTTAGCTAAGGTAAGTGAGGTTTGTAGTCCTCACTGCAGTGCTCAGTGCAGTGTTTTGTGACCTCCTGGCTAAATCATCGATGCGCTCCTAGAATAAACAAGTTGTAAACACAGAATACCAAAACTCACTAGCAACATAGCATTGCCTTCACAGATTCTTTTTGGCAAAAACTATAAGACTTCAAATAAAAATTTGAAAAAGCTCATTTTAAGGCATAAATCACAAAATGCTGTGTAAAAGTCAGCATCAAAAACCTAGTGAGGCAAAGGCTATTTTAAAAAGAAGGATTTTAATTGCCTTAAAGAATCAGTACTCCAGTTGTGCAGCTCTAGGCTACAAAAAAATATTTACAAGATCAAACCTGAACCTAATAATTGTACACTGAGCAAGGATTATTAAAAAACTGTTTAAAATTTTAAGAATTTTAAGAACTTCTGTAGAAATATACGTATGAACCCAAAAAACAATGTATTCAAACATGTTCTTTATTATTCAACACTGATTACAGAATTGTTTAAACATTTATTGTATTCATGAAAACAAAGAAATCTTATAACTTTACAAAAAGAACAGCTAAGTCTTGTCTCATCTCACTCTAGTTAACCCAATATTGTGTATCATCTCGTCTAAGGAGGTGGAAGCATTGACATACCCTTACTAATTGATGACAGCTTTATCAAAAGAAGAAAGTCTGTTTATGAGCTTAGGCACTTCTTTGTCAATCAGTCATGATACTGTCTATGCTCACAAGCAAAGTAAAGTCTGACACTTGCAAAGCTGAAAATTTGTCTATTGTTTCTGAAAGAATGATTTGTGGTACCACTTTCACACACACACATAGGCTAGGGTACTCGTCACAGTTTGTGCTACTCAGTCTGTGGATCCACTCCTATGATGTCTTCGGCTGCTGTGAAGGAGCTTTGTCAACTCCAAGAAAATTACTCCTGATGATGCCAGAGTGATATCATTAGGGGTTATCTTGGGAAACAGACTGCTTCTGTTAGAAACTAGGAGTAGAAGACGGTTTATCTCATCCCCTGCTGCTTTGATCTTCTTAAACAGTCTTTCAATCTTACAAGTGTAAAATAGAATCACAGTTGTACCAAATGGCAACTTCAGACGGAAAAATATTAAACAAGGCGTGAAGTGCCAAAAATATCAACTTTCAAAAATGGCCTCATGAGACTTGCTTTTACAGGACCAATGAGCTCCATTTTATAATCCCCAACTTTAGAACAGAAGTGAACTTTAGTTCTGATTTTTATTGCTAATTTACTTTATTTGTATGGGTACCACATCCATTTCAATCATAGTAAACCTTAAAATGATGCATTACTATAGAGAGAACGTGTATGATAGAACAGGTGGGTTATGGGATCTGCATAGGGTTGCCAGGTTTTAATTTGCATATCGACTCTGCTTGTAAAAAAAACCTACAGTGTGGAAGACTATTAAACCAATGTTTCTACACCACAATGACAATGTCCATCTTTTCTAATGTGTCGAAAAGTAGCACTCTGACAAAGCTCATTAATTTACTAAATTACATTTGTACCACTTACCGATATTGAGGTGTACTATGAGTTGTAAAATTTGCATTATAACATCAAAAGGTTTTTTTAAAGAGATATCACAGAAGGTGCTGGAGAGACTGGAGCATTGCATAATTTCCAGCCTCTTCCACGTGTTGCTGAACACTCCCGATCAGCTGACAAAGGAAGGGTTATACAATTTTCCCTTGCTTTTAAGAGTAAAATTCAGCTGTGTAAAGATATTGCCAGTTGTGAAAAACATGTATAATCATAAAATTCAATAGGTTTCATTATCTTTGCATCACTTGAAAACAGGAATGATTTTTGCTTTCCTGTTTTAAGTGAAGGAAATTAGATAATGTTCAACATTTTTGCTTCAAAACATTTGTATAAATACTGTGATGCCATGATTTTTTTTTTTTATTTGCAATACAACAATTAATTGATAAGAGCTTGGAATCAGCCAGTTTTCCTTGGATTGGTTCTAATTGGTCAGAAATCGGATCCCCCCCCACTCCTTCTGTTCCATGACAACATCAAAATTAACAAATGTTCACCATTTTTTGTCCTTAAATACATTAACCAATGCCATGTACTTTGATGTACTTTTGAATTTAATTAAAAGCTCATAAAAAGGTTAGGGACATTTGCTTTGATGCATTAATGGAGATAACCTTGTAAACCCTTCATTTTCTGTTGCGGCAGGTTCCTCCACCAAGGAGTCTGCCACACATTTTCTTTCTTGTATGTTTTAGTCGTGGGGGGGGAAAGAGGCATTGTGTGGTGTAGCAGTAGAGCAAGCACCCCATATGCTATTGTCCTCCATGTGGCCGTCCTGGGTTCGATTCCCAACCTCGAGACCTTTGCTGCATGTCTTCCCTGCTTTTCTCTCTCTGTCCACTGCCTGTCTGGTAACTGTCAATAAAGGCCACTAGTGCTAAAAAAAATATACATGTATATATGTCAAAGTCGTAAAGAAAACTGGAAATTGTTACTGGCCAGGAAGTCCTAATCAATGCATTTCTAACTTTTACTCAAAGTAATATGAGAATTTCATACTGGCTTATGCCCATTACCAATATAATTAACAATAGAGTGGTCATGATTCTCAAACCTTAACTGTCAAGTAAATGCTATATAAACAGCTGCAATAAGATCTATTTATTAGAGAATTTAGCTGTAAAATAATCATAATCTACTTGGTGTCAATACATGTTTTTTTCCCCGTTTCTCTGAAGCTGTTGTTTGAACACTAATTGCACTATGCTTGCAAAGACCTTCATTAGTGTACTGAACTGAGTATGAAAACTCAATATGGCAAAGATAAAGATAACATCAAAGAGGGAGCAGGCCCAAAGCCCTTTGGGCAGCATTTTATTTGGAGACTTAATCTTTTGAGCACATCGTGCTGCTGATCTTAACCAATCCTCAACAAAGCTTTATATTGCAGTAATGGATGTGGGAATTAACAACCATCTTTCACCATGATGGTTTTACTCCGGGGTCAGTAGAAAGGTTAACATACAGTAATTTTAATAAAATCAAAATGCAATGCGAGAACACCATGCATGAGCTGACACAGTAAGATGCATAAAAGCCTTGGAGGGACTGCTAAGGCTTACAACGTACTAGTTTGTCATAAAAGTATGTAATTACAAAAATGGCTGCTGTAGAGCTGTCAGAAACTAATGCCAGTGCTGCCAATGTCAGAGCAAAGAAGGAACAAGTCTGGTGTGCATCTAGTTAAGGTCAACTGAGGATTTGTTGACATCCATTATAGAGTAATTGTGTGAACATGTCTTACATGTGCCCTTGCACAAACTTTATCACAGAACATTGATTAACATGACAAATCAGAGTATTCACAGGAGTATTTGGATAGAGCAAATATACTCATGTTTTTCCTTTTCTTTGGCAAAAAGTTTTACTGATCCATATTCTTTTTTTTTTTTGTTTTGTTTTCCCATAGAAAATTCAATAGAATCACAGCCTTCGTCTCAGTAATGACAGTGCTGAATGGCTTGAATCAGCATTTAATGATTTAAGCTTAATGGGTGCTGTCAGCTAAACCTAATTTCTGTTGTGGAACCCGAGGTCAAACTACAGTTCATGAAATGTATGCATTAATAAGATTTGGAAGTTGTTTGGCTGTTCTGAGATAGAGAAGGTTTCAGCGCTGTCCATGTAGCTTGCAGGCATACATAGACTGGAAGCCAAAGATGCTTATTAAATTTGTGTCAATCTTACCACATCTCAATACAACAAAAGATCCCCAATTAATATGTCTTTAATAAGTACAATGTGCATGCAATAGGGTGTTAAGTCTGTATTGTGTCATTTTGTGAACCAGTGTCCAATGAAAGGACACTGGTTCACTAGCTTTTCAGATAGTCCAATAAAATTGTCTTCAGAAACTTTCACAAATGGTCAGAAATGTGATGTTGCCAGGATTAATGTGAGCCATTTGCCATGAAAGAAATGTAACTTTTACTTCTTCACAGTGTGTTTTGTTTCATCAATACATTCTTCACACTCTGTACTGTATATTGATCCAGAAAATCTGATTAAACATAATAAACTGCCGTGACAAAGCTGTAATCACATAATGCAAGCTTGAGATGTCAAAGTGGCCACAAAAACACTGAGCTTTTCTCAGCTTTTCTCAGTAAAAAAAAAAAAAGCAAAAATAAAAGAACTCTGCAGTTTAAGCAACATTAAAACACCTCTAACAGCAAATTTACAACAAGCACCACATGTTTTTAAGAACATCCAAATAAATATCAACAATTTCTCAAATTTGAAACAAAGCATTACATTATAAGCATGGACTGGGTTTCCCCATAAGATATACAATTCCTATGGTTTTAGTATTTTTTTTTTAATGAGAAGCCAGATAAAAGGCTGGAGTGACCATCGTTTTCTCCATTTGAATAGAGCATGAAGTAGTCCCCTTTCTGCTGCACACTTCCAGCTAGCTGGGTGAAAGATGGCTCACACACGTAAAAGTTCCGCTGTTTAAATATATTTATAGTCGTGTGAAAAAAAGACTGTCACTGTATAGAAACTAAAGGAATACCATCAAGAGCAATACCCATTCAACATTTTTTTTTTTGTTAATTCAGCTTTCCAGTCTGTAGTTGTTGTTGATTTTTTTTTTATTTTAGGTCTGACTTGCTGATCAAGATTTTTTTTCTTCTCAGGGCTATCACCCATAAGAGAGAAAAACAAATGTGCTGCAGGTTCTTTGAAAGACACTATCTTAGAATGCAGCACAAAATGGAGGAATTACAAGATAATCTCCAATTTGTGCATCATAGCTTCTGTCCCAAACGTTTATTTTATTTGCCTCTACCGCCACAAAACTCCATCTAAAAGTTTTTGGTGAGTAAAAAAATGCTCCCTCTCATCCAGGGCCTTTACTTGGGGTGTTCTTTCAACCTGGTAATTTATTTGTACCTTGGTAAACATGGTGGAAATGGAGAAAGAATAATGACACTAGAAATCTACCCTGGTTCTTGGAAAATGTTCTTATTTTTTGATTGCGCCAATAGACAAACATAAACAACAATGTAAACATGTGTATAATGTTTCCTGAGTTAGGGTAATGATTCTGACATATATGTAAATGTTGTCAATATTAGCAAAGACACAAAGCAAAGAGAAGTCCTCTGTATCACAATCAGATGCTTTATTTTCTCTGATTTCTTAGTTTTTTTTATTACATATCTGTAATCCACCTTCTCAAATGTCTTCATTACACTGAATCACACTGACTGTGATTACACTACTGCACTATGTCTACACAGAAGATACACATCAAATAATTGAACAAGTGTCAAATACTGTAATGGGATCCAGACAATTGAAGAATGTAAATATGCCAAAGAGTCTCTGAAATCAATGTTGCATTCACAGTCTGAATAGCAGCTACGTCTGCAGCCTGCAGCCGCAAAGCACAGCTGCTTCCAACCTGAACTCTAATGGCGTGAAAAACAATGTTCTATCACAGGAGCCATGATGTGTCATCGAGAGGTGCGCAGCAGTGCAAGGAAAATCAGCGCTACCTTTGAGCGAAGCTATTAAGTGTGTAATGCGGCACACATCTATGTCTCTTGTTGCACCTCTCAATGCGCCGTTCTCAAAGATGGCTTCACTCTTTCCAATCAGGATTTTATTGTCCTGTAATGACTACTTCTTCCATAAAAAGGTGCTTTGGGGAAAGATGAAGGAAATAAAGAAAGATTCAGAAGATACAGGTAGTTAAAGCAGAAAAAACATCCAACAAACCAAAGCAACAAGGGTCATTTCAGGGTGAACAGATGGGAGACAGGTTCCAAGTATTTTGCTTCTTTTTGTACCTTAATATTTCATTCCAATTGTTTCCATTTAAAAAAAGTTTTAGCTTGCAGCTGACAAATCAGCATTCAGTTAGCTGTTTGCTTTGTGTGCTTGTTTTTTGGCCCATTAAATAACCCTCATTAGAGGGCAGCAGCAGCTAATAACAATGTCTCTGCTGCACCGATCTTTTCCTTGCATGCCTTGCATTCCCTTTTCCCTTTTTTCAATTTTGCTTTAAGGCTGCTTATTGATTTTTAGCCCTTCTTATTCTGTAACTTTTTTTATTAATAACCCAAAGCATTAGCAAGAGTGTCACAACCTCAAATTTTTACACAACCAATTAATAAAGCTGGTGGATGCATGTTTGCGAGCGCAGGTCTCCTTGACTGTGTGCCTAAACTCATTAGACACATGCAGCTTTTTCACGCCTTCTCCTCTTGCATCTAAGCTCTGCCGCCAACTCTTTGCCAAGTAAAACTTCTGAAAGACAAAAAAAGAAGAAACAAGAAGAGGTTTGGGCCGAGTGCAAAAGAATGCCGTTTGATACAGTCTGGGGAAAAAAAGAGAGATTACGGGGAGAAAAGGGGGGCTCTAAGAAGCGAGACAAAAAGGACACAGAGGGAGAGAAGAGCAGGGCAACAGAATGAGGAAGGAAGTGCCAAGAGGCAAGCCTTGGTGGTAAATTCAGAGGCGGACAAGATGGAAAGAGACCAGGACGGAGGGGGGTGAAAAGGCAGGCAGAAATACGGATGTGCTGAGGGGAACAGAAATGAATAAAATATGGAGGGAAAGAGATAGGATCGAAAGGTGGCTGAGGTGAGTGAGAGAGCAGCTGGAGCTATTAGATTCTCTGCAGGCAGTCGCTCTCTCTTTCCATCACCACTGTAGTTATAAACTCTGGCTTGGTGGGATGCTGCTAATGTAAAGTGCTCATTTATATCTGCTTTTTATGTATGCCCAGTAAATATATACGCAAAACAACATCTGCGGATCTGAATTTCTATGCGTGTGTGGAGGGCAAAAAATGGTGAAAAAGAAACCTCCCTGAATGTGATGGTGCACAGCAGAACATCACAGATTATAAACGTGTGAATCTGTTGGATCTACTGACAGCCACAGATTCGGCTCTCTCTGGATTATACAGGCACTTTTTGAATACTTACCTAGAATACATTGCAGTCAAATTACCATACCCGCAGGATTTCAATATTTAAAGAGGTCATCTACATTCGTTGACATCTGGGTAAGAAAAAAAAAAAAAAAGTGCCACCTCAGCCAAATAGGGCAGGTTACAGCTGAGACAGAATGAAATTTGTCATCTGTCTAGATCCTTTTTTTAGTTTAGATTCTGACTACCTTTCCACAGACTTTCTATTGACACTTCTGGAACATGCCTTAGGCTGCAAAATACCACAAACACAAGAAAACTTAAACCCAGGCTGAGTTACACCTGCAACCAGGCACTACTGTTGAGAAGTAAACTCTGCTCTGTCTTTTGGTATTTTTGTTCATATTACTCTGACTAAAATAAGAATTTATCAATATGAGATGACTTGAATAACTATTAGCCAAATTAATCACATTTACTACCCGAGTGAAGTTGAACTGTTATCATACCTTCAGTCAACAATGTACAAAAAGAATTGCAATAAAAGAAAATCCTTGCCTCAAATTCCGACATATAACAGAGCAAGAATTAACAAAAACACAAAGCTCAAAGAAAGCAGCAGGGTTTTAATGACAGTAATTTAAAAAGCTTGGCATACAATGCCAAACAGACCTGCACAGCCACATTATAGTACACACATATTTTTCTCATATATGTTGACAAAGTGTAATCTTATACATAGGATATGCTCCAACACTGAAGCTGTAAATTGACATATTTCATCTTTTAGAGAGTGCACCAAACCCTAGCACCACCAAAACAGAACTGGAATTAAATTGTCCTCATCCAGTTCCTTAAGTTTTAGGGTCAGGAGTTAGGGTTGCACAATAAATCAATAACAATATATATATATATATATATATATATATATATATATATATATATATATATATATATATATATATATATATATATATCACAATACACGTGATCAATATCAATAGAAAAAGACGTCTCACAGAATGTTCAATAATTTCACTGAACTCCAATCCAGAACTGCACAGCGTTCTGAGAGATCTAGGCAGAAGAAAGGCTTTAGCTGCTCAACCACTCTGATTAACCTCAACCTCTCACAGCCAGCTAAGCAAGGTGGGTGGCATCAGCTAACTCACTCACTCACTCTTTGATAAGCTGCTGAGTAACTTGCGCAGTAGCAGTTTAAGGTTTCACCACTATGGCTCATAACTGCTTAAAAATAAAAAACTACGGCATGGAATGAAAGGAGAAAATGAGTACAACAGCTTGAAAGGAAATTGTGGACAAAACAGGAAAGGTGACGTCACCAGTTTGGCAGTACTTCAGATATTTAAGACAAAGAACTAATCAATAATTATCAATAGATGGATATGACAGGCTTATATCGTCATACGTTTTTCAGCCATATCGCCCAGAACTATCAGGAGATTGTCTACTGTTAAACAGCAGGAGATGACACAAGCAAAAAAAAAATATATATCTTCTCTTTCAGCTGAAACTATCCAACAAGGTTTGTAAGCACAATGAGAAGAACATTCTTGTAAAATGGAATATTTTGTGGATTTCTTGATGACCTCTGCAGGACAACTTTTATTTTCACCCAAATAAGCAAAAGAGTTTCACCAAATACTTACCAAATGGGTCTGAAAAAGAGAGAGAAAAACTCAACAATTGCTCATGAATATCAGTGGAAATCTAGATGGATATCTTCTTTTACATTTTGGTAGTGGATATTGATACTAAAGTCCAGTGAGGAGGCTACAGCTTTTTGATACTAAACAGGCAATCTTCTGAATTCAGTTATGCCCCAAAGTTTTATTTTGTTTTTATATGTATATTTGGTTCTTGTTTTATTTTTTATAACTGTAGTTAAACAAGGTTTTTATTTACTGTTTTGATGGGGAGTTTTCAGGCATTATAGGCTCAGTCTGCAAGTGCAAGCTTGGCCTCACTGATTAGCTTCTGAAATTTATGCATCCATGTAATGAATTATGAAGCATAATTCATTATTTGCTTGATGACATGATGGGTTGTATAATGATAAAAGAATTGGTGTTTGCTTGCAGAAAAGGCACTGGGTTTCAACATGGTTGTTGGCTAGGGAATGGGTATTCCCTTGTGTGCTCATGTCAGGTTTTCCCCACATGCCCCAGGTTTGTTTTACAGCTTACGGACACATATAAAAGGTTAAATAATGATTCTTGACTAGCAAAACCTTTTTTCATGATTTTCAACCAAAATATCTTGCTGCCTTCCCATTTTTTTTCCTCACATCACATTTTCTGCAACTCTCGACCCTTAAATGAACAATACTGATTTATTGATCTTTGACTTTAAGGTGTTTTTATTATATTACCCAGGTTACTATATTGTCTGGTAAAAGCATATGCACAGACAAACTACTCCATGCTATACACAATTACAATATTAGAAATTAATTTGTCCGATTATAACCTAGCAACCCACAAACTAATTAAAAGACTGCATGCACAGATCTGCTTTATGCACAAATATTAAGACCAGTTGTGATAAAATGACATTTTAATGACATGAGTCTTTTGTAGGTGTGCTTCCAACACTCTCTGTGACTTTTACAAATTTGGGCACTATAATCTGTATCAGGTGTGGGCATCTACTGTTGTGACACCAGATACAACATGCTAAAAAAGACACTTAAATATAACATCAAACATTTGTTCCATACAAAAGATTCCAATCAATCCTTTGTGATAGTATTATTGTGCACACATATAGTACAATAATGATATTTCATTCAAACCTGACAAGGTTTTCAACATTAAAAAAAAAGAATCAGGAAAGAATGGAATCCATATGTATTTACACCTCTTTAATCTGAAACCAACTGCTTTCAGAAGTCACTGAATAAGTAAAAATGACTCCACAAACCTGGCCTTCATGGAAGAAAAACCATTAGAAGTCCCATTTGCAGTTTGACATAAGCAATATCAAGGGACACAGCAAACATGAGGAAGAAGGTGCTGTGATCTGATGAGGCTAACTTTTTTCCAACCTTAATTGCATAGTTTCTGCTGAAAGATCGTGAGCAAAAAACTTGTTTTTCTCATATATGATGAGTGAGAAACTGGTCAGTGTTAATGAAATGATAAATGGAGCTATGCAGATGGTTTGACAAAGCATTCACTCTAGCATTCTTGATACAAATCCACATCATGCTATTCAGATTTTTATTTGTGTAAAATTTTGAAATCTTTCATCATTGACCTTTCTCTTTGCAATTAAGTGCTACTTTGTTTTGCTCTTTCACACAAAATCCTAATAATATAAATCAAATGTTGGCATAGTTATGAGAGCTGCACAATACATCCCAAAAATACTGTCACAATAATATCACTGTATTTAGTATCAAGATCACAAAGAACTGCTTGAAATGCAATAAATATTAGCTAATTATTTACAAAGCATGAATTCGAGATCTGAATGCAAGTAATATATTTGGCGACGCTTGTTGTAGCATACAAATGTTTTAGGAGGCAAAGTGATGATAAGTTGTTCAAGTCACTAAGAACCTGCATGTTATGGATGTATGCAAATATTCACCAACATCATCCTACATTGTATGCTTTCCCAATATTATGCAGCCCTAGTTGTAATGTAACAAAATTAGAATATTTCTGAATGAAAACTGTTTATGCAGAGTTTTTTTGTGGTGGATTTCAACTACTTGATGCTTATTAACAGAATGTTATTAAAAAGCCACAGGAGTTTTAGCTGAAAGCCCAACACTCCCGATATCTGTCATGACTATAACAGCATTAAACAACAATGCACATCTGTCCAGCATGTTAATTATCACATTAAATTATGCACAAGTTATAAGAAAAAAACAGACATAAACAAGAATAAAAACACAACGTTGGTATGTTGCTAGAGCAGCAATTTACCACCTGCTTTGTGTAATATAAACAATTCCATGAACTAGCAATGTGAGATTCTGTTTTGACAGAACTTTTTCAGATGTTCAGATGAAACTGATAAGAGGGATTATGGCAGTTGTTACATTAGCTGCACAAAATCCCACATAAACCAAAAGGGAAAGGGCTAGAGATGGTGTCATTTGGTCTCATTATGCTGATGTTATATGGATTCTCCAAATCATGTATCTACAATGCCAGTAATGGTCAGGAGTGTGTTTGTATATCGCATATGAAAACAGATCACAACCCTCTAAGGGACAAAATGAAGGTGCTTGTTATCCTGAGCCGTATCCATCTCATCTCGCCATCCTCTCTGTGGCAGGTCTGTGTAAGTTGGTTGGAGCCACATAATTTTTCAGGAGGATCAGAAGGTTGCGCTTTGTACGCACCCCCACTCCCACACACACAAACTCCTCCCAAAACCCGCCTCTATCTATCCGCCCACGTCTGACCATCCCCATCACTTTACAGCTGGATGAGCAAAGCAGCAGCCGCTACCTACCTGGTGTTGTGATTGACTGCATTGCTGCTGAACGCGCTTCACTGTATCTGTGCCGTGTTTATTACTTCTTTCACCTTCACCATAATTGAGTCCCTTCCCTATGCCAAATATGCACCATCAGAAGGGTGGGTGTGAGTGCGTGTGTCCAAGGAATCTGTAAAGGGGTGTGGATGTGTGTGTGTGTTAGCACATAAGGGAGAAGGGAGTTGACTGGCAGGTTACATAACTCAATTCAGCAATTCTGAGTCTGATGGCATTTTTCCTGTGTTGGAATGCATGACGAAGTTTATGTTTACTGTGCAGAGCTATTGGACCTACCCTATGTGGGAAATGATGGGTCCCTGTATGTGAAGAATAATGGGGCAAGCAATTGTGTTCAGCCCCTCTGAGTCAGTACTTTGTAGGACCACCACTTCAATGCAGTTACATGTATGTCTGCAGAAGTTTTTCACCCCTCGAGACATAATTCTCATCTGTGAACATCAATTTGCAAGTATTGCCACTGATAATTACTTGAATTTTACTCTGGACTTTGACTGGACCATTCCAACACATGAATAAGCTTTGATCTGTATGCTTAGGGTTATTGTAAAATTCCCTTGATAGCTTCCCTGGCACTGAAATGCATCCCAACAGCATGTTACTGTCACCAACATGTTTCATTAAAGCCATAGGGTTCCACTGGTGTATATCTAGGGGTATTAGAGTGAAGGTTCTCCCATACTTCACCCGAAGTCAAACAGCTGACGTGGGGTCACCTGTTTGCGGGACTTTTGTATTTGCACACACCCTTCACACACAGTGCAGACCACCTGGGTACACCCCTCCTACTTCAATATATGTCACGCTGGGCTTCCCACCCCCTCCCTGTATCCTTCAATTTTCTTTAACGAAAGAGTCACAGAGAGAATGACACACCTTTCTGCTGACAGCCTACTTCGTGGACGTCTTTGCCATTTCCAACCAGGAGTTTTTAGCCATTTGACAGTCTTTTTGGATATTTTGTGATGAATTGGACAAATGTATGTAATTCTTCACCGCATCTGATCAATGATCCTCAAATAAATTTATGTCACCTGAGGATACAAAAACCAGATAGCGGAAGTGGACTAGTTGAAGCTAAATATCAACACTGCTGTATAAGTGTGTTTCTGAATAAAACAGCCACAAACTTATGATCAATCACACAACACGTTGCACAGAGCTCTGTGCGAAATAGTTTGACCTGGGCCTAGTGTTCAGAAGGGGAGGAGGATGCCTCTCAGCGAACAAGATGACACAATTTTCGTCACACGACTACATCAATGAGAGCCAATTTCGGATTGAGTATGGGAGAGCCTTAAATTGGCTTGAATATATATGCATGCCACATTTGTAGGTTTTTATTTGTTCAAAAGCATGTATTATTTTCCTTCTACTTCACAATTATGCACAACTTTGTATTGGCCTATCACATAAAATCCCAGTAATATATACTGAAGTTTGTTGCTCTAAGGTCACAAACTGTAAGGCACTATACACACATGCACAATAATAGTCACACGTGTAAAGTAGACAACATGCCAAGTACAAGTCAAGTAGTAGAAGTGATTTCTTAAGTATGATGGATATGTGAGCCAAAGAGGTTAGGGAAGAGATGGAAAAAAAAGTGGAGTAGGCAAGACAAAAATGATGATGTGTGCATCTTCATTGTGTGAGAGATGAAGAGCCCGATAGGTATGATCAAACACTGAGGAGTTAAACTCTCTTTTTCTGCTAATAGTAGAAAAAGAAAGTTATTTGTAGGATTTTGGAGACATAAAAGAAGGAGAACAGGAGAGCTGGAAGAGATGAGATAGTAACAAAAACAGTCACGGGAGGAAGAGAAGGAGGAGTGGGAGATGGCTGAGGGGACTGCAAGGTGTCTGAAGGGCATGTACACTAAAAATAAGCTTCAAACCACCAGAATATTGCAGTGCTGTGTAAAATGCAGAGTTCAGCAAGCCCAGAGCAAAAGGGATGGTGAGAGAAGGTGCATCTGGAGGTAGAGTTAAAAAAACAGGAAACAAGCAATTGACTACAAGAAAGCAGAAAGTTACAAGAACATGAAGAGGAAGTGGAAGTTTAAGTTATTTTGAGAAATGGGAACAGTGGATAAAGAATATCAGAGAGAAAAAAAACATTGGAAATGATTTGATGTGGTCTGTGTAAATGGAAGGAAAGTGAAGGGCAATATAAAGAGTCAAATGAAAGGAGAAAACCATTTTGCCAATGCAAATGAGAGAAGGAAAACGGAAACACAGGCGTTCAAAAGCTGGCCACCTGGGTCCCGTCAATCCTCTGTCTCTCTTTTTCCTCTCTTTCTCCCTCTTCATCTCACTTTCTATCTATTCACACCTGGCTCTGCCATCCCTATAGCCTGCAGCGACAGTGTGAGAGGTAGGAGGAAGGAGGAAGAGAAGACATAGATGGGGTGCAAGCAGCAGGGAGGCAGGGGGAAAGACTGCCAAAATATCCATCAGCAAGCTATCTTGGCAAAGAAAAGTCTTTTTTCCCCTTCACCAAAATGCGCCTTTCCAACTATCACTGAGCTCGCCTGTCAATGCTAACTATTAGGAACAGTTGGAGCAGATGCATGCGGACACATGCACCTGGAGCTTGGAGTGTCGTGCTTGGCCATGGGCGTTTGTACTTAGACACCAACAGGGTTAGATGAAGAAATACAGCCACACAGGGAGGAGTCCGGGAGATAGAAATAAAAGCTTTTGTGTGATCATGGTGAGCAAAAACAAAAAGACAGTAAGTCACTGCTGAGGCCCTTGAACAGGCTTCACACTGCAGGAGAGCTGGGATAGATGGATCAAAGAAGAAGAGGCTAAGAAAAAAAACAGTTGAGAATACAAAAAATATTAGGGAAGGTGAACAGTAGCTATGAGTAAAAACAGGTTTTACTTGAGATAAAAGGGCAAAAGAGATGGGGCAGGGCTTGTGCTTTTGTGGATATGTTTTAAGGCTGGGTGTGTCTGGCTGGTTGTCTATAGTATCCACTGGAAAGCTTGTAAGAAGAAAACTAGTAAGGGAGCATTACACATCCAAAGCACAGAGCATTCTATAGGAAGGAAGCACAGTTCCCTGATTGTAATGGAACACAAACCGACCTGCATTTCAAAATCTGTAGAAGTGCAAGCCAGTGATTCATATTTATACGCATTTACACTCATCATTTGGGATCAACTTGCTTTTTAATTACAAGTGGTTTATGATTGTTTTTAATTTTTCCCATAAGCTCATAAATTGTTTTCCCCTCACCTCAAACCAAATCTATCTCCACCATAAACAAGCATGAGTTATTGTTGAATTCACAAGTAATACTGTGTATATATTTGCCAGCTCCTGTAAAGCTGCTCAGCTAACAGAATCAGACTGCAAATATTTGTGTTAAATTGGATTTGCAATAAATTTAATTCACAAATACTTTTGTTCAGATAGTTGTGCTGTAATGATATTGTCAGCATTAATCCCCAGATTTTAATATTTTTAGAGCAAATAAGTGATAAATGGCCAGTACTTGTATAGTGCTTTATCAAGTCCAGAAGACCTCAAAGCACTTTACACCACATTCAGTCAGTCACGCACACATTCACACGTTGATGGTGGCAAGCTACTGGATTGTAGCCACAGCTGCCCTGGGGCAATCTGACAGAAAGGCTGCCATGCACCAATGCCACCAGGCCCTCTGACCACCACCAGCAGGCAAGGTAGGTGAAGTGTCTTGCCCTACGACACAACAATGGAGACGAGGAAAAAAACACTCGAAGTCAGATATTTTCAGAAGTAGGGTGTTTAAGATGAAGTCTGGAGAAACACAAAAGGTTTAAAGAAGCTTATAGAGATGACGCCGTATTTTCAACTCAACTGAGGCATGTTCATTCAAGCTGCCACAGCAAAGAAAGACATTAACAGAAAACAGGAATATGAACATATTACAGCCAAGTTGCTCTGTTTTATGCTTTTGAAGAGTCCAATTATGTCTATCATGACACATGCTGTATTAGGAGATGTTGCCAGTCTTTTGGAAATCTCACATTTAAGTTAGTAGTCTACTTACTCAACAGGGAATATGCACATTGAATGCTGTTACTAATGCTAATCATGTTAATATAAGCTGTTAGGCAGTTTAATATTATAACTCTATGTTTATTTTGTCTTTGCTTTGAAATGCTGGAATCCTGTTTACCTGCAGAGCTGTGTAACACCTACTGATCTTTTTCTCACGTGCTATGATATCACCCCAAGTTCTGACATAAATAATGACACCATCTCTTTAACACAACTCAGACCTTTTTCTGCTTAACAATGAATATGGGCGTAATTGTTATTTATTTTGAATGAACCTTGTAGAGACTAAAAACAATATAGAGAAAATTAAATCTATCATGTAAAGGAGACATGTTATTGTATTCTGCTGGAGTTCTTAAAAAATATCAGGAGATATATTTTGTGTCTGCTATTTTTTTAATTTATTTTAGAGTGATTTGGTTAGCTGTGTTATTGTGTTTAAAGTGCTTTTTTGTATTAAAGTGGCATGCTAATTAGAGCTCTATCGGTATTTATAGAATAAGCTCAAATTGGTATCAGCAGATCAGAGCTTTACAACATTAGTGTTTGGAAACTGTTGAATCTTACATTACTTCTTTCCTTATGTAAAGTGGTATTTGTGGAAAAAAAAACTTTTCTCTATATTTAGTCTGAAAATCAGTAGCACAGTAGTTAGATGCGGGATACTTCCTCATTTTCTTTCATCTAGTCCTGGCACACAGAAATTAACTTTGCCTTCTGGTCATTTCTGCAGACTCAAGCATACCTTCTGCTCACAGACTGTTGAGCTTTCATCTATTCAAATCAAGACAGCAAGACACATATATCAAAGTCTCCCTGCATCATAAGGACCTAATGTAATCAGATTTATCCAATTCAAGCTTATGCAAACAGTGTATTGTAATATACTTGTTAGCATAATGAAAATGCACAGCAGGTTTTTTTTTTTTATAATATCTATATAAAACTAGATATGTTAAATACATTGCATTTATTTTTACAGCATAAAAACATCCAAAAGAAACAGTAATGTCAATTTGTGTCTTGCTTTAGATAGGATGTACTGCAGACTGGAATCCCACTGACTAAAACAGTGGGCAGAGCGACACGGATAAAAAAAAAAAAAAAAAAAAAAAAAAAAAGGGGATAGATGGTAGCCATCATGGCCTTTGGGAAGAGAGAAAATAATCAAGAATGAAAGCACATTCCCCCTACAGCTTTCTTTTATTAGTTTCTCTAGCAATAAACTATGTTACTGTATATGCAGTCAGGAGGCGACGGCTCCGTGCTGTGTGTACTCTGTCGCTCTCCAGACTCTAGGATCTCTATTGCAGACACAGAAAACACTTGCTGCCCATGCCTACGGAATTGACAAAAGCTAAAAATGTCTTGTGGAACGATCCACAGAACCCCACTGGCCGATCCAAGCTGCTTCACAGCTCAGTTCGCCAGTATAGCCTAGTGGGAAGCAGTTGCTATGAACTACCGTTTCCTCTGCAACTGCGTCCAATGCCCAAGGTCTCTGTCAAGCTCACTCAGTATCACAGATTGTTTGCCTGTTCCACTCCTCTGCAGCAACAACCAGAAAGGAGAGCCACGGTCCTTCTGTGGATGGTGATAACATTACTCGTCCACCAGATGGACACAGAGATAGGAACACATCTGTGGATGTGACTTGAGCACCACTTCAATCTGCCGCTGATGGTTTATGGAAGGTCAGGTGAGTGGGTCGGACCTGTTAACAGCCATCAGGTGAATCAGCAGTCACGCACTTGAAAGCTCCTTGAACCGCTCCATAGAAAATGAATCCCGTGAAAGCTCTCCTCAAGGTTGTTGGTACCAGGCCACTTCTTAAACAGCCTCGCCAACTGTAACAATGTGTGCAGAAACACTTGCAGCACCAATCCAATTTGGCCAAGCTACTTTCTTTTTCCACTTTCCTTTCGCTGCAGGCAGCCACACAATAGTCTAACCTGTGTTTAGCTGAAAGCACACCCTCACTTGACGACCTTATGAATCTCAAAAGATCCCAGCCGATCTTTGTGGTAAATCTTGCACCAGCAGAATAAGCATTATAGCAGGCTTTTTTTTTTTTTTTACCCTCCCATTTTTACATTTTTGTCCATCTTTTTACTCTCACCATCCTGCAAAAACATGGGAACAAGGTGTTTGGGAGGAACTTTTATTTGAGGATTGTTTTCATATGCTCTAAATTAATTGCCTCTAATTAGAGGTTGTTTACGGTTTGCTAATGAAGTGGATCAAAGCTTAATACCCCTGATATTGAGGATCTTGTCTGAGGCCAGAGGAAGAGATGAGGAGAAAAGCAGAGGAGTATATTAGCAAAGTATGGAGGATCTAAAAAGTTTACACAGCCCTGTTAAATAGGACCGGTTTCTGTAAAGTAAACATTTAGACCAACATAAATAAGAGTAACTCACCTAAATATTTAAGGGGGGAAAACAAAAGTATGGGAAAGGGAAAAACAAAAGGTAAAAACAAAAGTAGAAGCCTTTTCCTGAAATTTTTAGTTAGTGAGAGCACTGTCAAACGGTCAGAAAAAGGATACAAAAGAATTTCCAAGCTGCGGGAATTTCTGCCAAATAATCGCTGTATAGTATCTGTGACAGAGATCTTAAGTAATATTCATATGTCTCGGCTTGAGCTGCACAGTATATCAAATCCCAGTCATCATCCCAATATCAGCGTGTGCAATATCGAAGTTGCAAAGGAGTGATAGGATCCAAAATTTAGAAGGATACTATAGCTCAAGGTTAACCCATCAACACATATCCATCAATTATTTGGGGAGTTGGATGGAGTTTAACAGCCATTAAAGCTCTTGTATATGTTTAGTGGCTGAGTTTCTAAAGCTAATGGAGTTAAGAGGGGACATTGTGTTATGGTAAAAAAAAAAAAAAAAAAAAAAAAAAAAAAAGGAAAGTGTCATTAAATGTGTTTGCAAAAACATATCTTCAGTCTACAAAAAGCATGAGGGAAAATGTGTTATTGTCTAATGAAAGTAAGGTTACACTATTTCCTATCATTTCAAAGGATACGTGAGGCTCAGAAACAAGGCTGCATGAGTGAAGCATGATGTGTTTATTATCAGCCGGTGCTGGTAATTCAGAATTCATTTCACCTGGGTCAAGGTGGAGGGAATTATGATCAGTTACAAGATCTTCAGGCTTCTACTAAAAAGCTGAAGATGAACTTCATCTTTCATGAAAACAATTTACCCAAAGTGTACTTCAAATCAACAAAACAACATATGGACCACAGGAAGTAAAAAGCTTGAAATTGACCTTGTCCACACTCAGTCCTGAATCTAGTTGTAAAGCTGTGGGGGGATCTGAAGAGGGGTGGGCATAGGGGATGCTATCTGACAGATACTGAGCGTTGTTGCAAAGAACAGTGCCTAAGTCAAGATCATCCTGATAGACTACAGCAGTCAGTCAGTTTGGGTTGTAAAAAAATAAGAAGTTTTTCAACAAAGTTTTGTTGAAGGACTTTGCAAACTCTTATGCAACCACATTAATTCTTTGTCCCCCCGCCAAAAAAGCCATCAGTGTGTGTTTATTTGAGTTCAAAAGGTTATAGGATATATTTTTAAAAAAGTACAAAAAGATCGGAATTAGATCCTATTTTTTTCATAAAAACCAGGAATTTGACAGTTGTTGGTAGTTTTGTCAACAACCACTCACCCTCTATCCAAAATGAAGTGGGAAATCTAACTTTATTTGCCAGCTTTTGCCTCTATCAGTTGTATCTAGTGTTGTAATAGGAGTAATGTTTTTGCAAACACACACATAGTATTGTGTTTGCATAGCATTTGTAGTACTAATGTGTTTTATTTCTTTTCTTTACCATATGCATTCTTTCTCAGCTAGTATCATCAAGCACAGTTAGAATGTATAAACAGTTGTTAATATAATCAAGGTTTGATTGTGTTTGAGTGGAAAAAAGTGAGAAAAATGTTGCAACAGTAGTTGCCACTTTATCTAAGCCAAACATGGTAAGAACTACAACAAATTTGCCACTCATGGGAGAGACATTTTAAGGGTTTTCTAAGATAGAAAACTCATCGGAGTCCTCTCTGGCATTGTTGTCTCCGCACTCTGAAAATCTCCATCTGATTTCCCAGAAGATAAAGCGGCGCTTTCACTGGCAATTTTCAGCATCCGACAATCTCATCAAAGCAAACCTATTAATGGTGATGATATGAAGGAGGATTCTAAACAGCAGGCGGATGAATAGCCCAGTGCATGTGTGGGTGTCCAATTCTCCGTGTAGGTTGGGTGAAAGTAAGAGGGCTGGACATAAGTGTCTGTGTGTAACATTTTCAACACTTGTTTGCTTGAGTCTTGGTGTATGTGTGTATTGTGTGTGGGTGTAAGAGGGCATGCATATACTGTGACCTCATCGATCATGACAACAACTTGTCCCTCAGGTGTGGTCACCTACACAGTGCTTGCCCTTTCTTCGTCTTTATCTTTGAATATTGCCATCAATCTCTCTGTTTGTGAGCTCCCTCCTTCTCCTGATACCAGCACCCTATATTTTCCTGCTCTTTACCCACCCCTTATAACTTCCCTCTTCTTTTCTTCCTCACCTTTTGGGCCCTAGGAATCAGTCATTTTGCACCACAGAGGTTGCCTTCTATCCATTTGTTTATTTATTTATTTTTTTTTTTTAAACACCCTTCTGTTTTAGAACAGAAATCCTGCAATCATTTTTTCGTTTGTTGGACTCCTCTCAGCCTGACTTTCTCCTCTGCTCCACTGGTCTATGACACATGCCCCTGGTGCTTTCCTCCCCTCCTCGCTGTTTTCTTTCTCTTTTTTGATACAGTGTGCAGCCATGGCTGCATACGTCGCTCCCTCTCTTCCTGTGATGCTTTCACTCTCCCTCTGTGACCCCATCAGTTTCTCAGTGCCCCAGCTAATCCTGGTCACTCTTCGTCAGCCAGCCTCCACCAGACACACCAACCTCCCAAGGTAGTGAAGGAAAATGTGGTCTCTTGTGGAGTTTCTGCACCCAGGCTGAAGTTTAAGCCCATCTCTGATCCTCCTTACCACTGAATGAGCACCTCATTACCAGCCATCCGTCCCTCCTCTTGTCTCTACATTAAGTCTTCCAGATGGGATGCGCATTAGCCTTTTGCTCTGGCAAAGTACACAGCTTCTAGCTCTTCAATTTTAGGCACTTGCCCTTTTCAGCTCAATCAGCCTCTCTGGTCCAATCAGGACCAGCGAGGGCTCCGTTGCACCGCTTGAGTGAGGATAATCACCTTGGTTACTGGCGTTACTGGAGCCTGCTGTCTAACCACGTTAGCACTGCACCCTGTGGGAGCTGTGGAGACAGGTGTCACAGTGGCAAGGGAGGGTGTTAAACAAGCCCAAAAGTGGAGATATAAACATTTACTCCCCAGTCATGGGAACTTCAATATTGATAGTGAGGAATGCTCACCCCATGGCTCTAATGTTTTCATGTTCTTTCAGACCCAGAATCCCCTTTCACCAAACCAATATTCAGAACTGACTCCCTTTGACATAAGTACACCTTGTGTCCTAGCAGAAAGAATACTTAGCAACTGTGTCTGTGTGTTGCACCAAGAAGCTATACTGAGGCAACTGCTGTTTACTGATTTCACAGTCCCAAGGCAAAGACAAATGTACATAGAGAAGGGTCAGCTGCTGGAGAAAAGCTGCTGGCTCAGGGGACGCTGGGTCACAGCACAGTGAGACAAGCACCCAGCTGGGACTTTTGCTTTTTTGCACGAAAGCCAATAAGAACCGATGAACCTAAGAGCACCAGATTGATTGGCAGGCTTCAGATGCCAGCAAATGGAGGAGATGTCCTTGGTGTCCCACTCTGCATTGAAAAAACTTACGCACCAAAGTTGGTGGAATGCCAATTGTTCTCAGTTAGCGACACGTAAGGACGTCATAGATCACCATTATGATAATCACAGGCAGCACTATCTGGGGAATAGTAATGGGAAGGAGATGAGGTGGCCGCCATAAAGAGTGTTTCTACATTAGCATTTGCCCTGATGAGATTGACAGGAAGCCTAACTAATGGACAATTTAAAAAAATGGTCAAATGAGATATAAGGATTCGATTACCATTCAGTGTCTTTGTGTGACCCTTTTAATCATTGTGCTTTGTGTATTCAGTTTACAGGAACTCATCCCTAAAGGCAAAGCTTAAACTGAAACACATTCCAGTAAACAGGATGTGAAAAAGGATGTGTGATGTGTGGGCTCACAAAGACTTGTCAGGTCTAATTTCCCTTTTCTATTAAAATCAAAGTCAAAACATTAAATCCTATCAGGACCAGGCTACGGTACTAGAGTAGCTTATTGAAATAAGTGAAAAAGCAGATGCTTAAAACAAGGAGCTATACACTAATCAGGCATAGCACAACATCTGCTAAATGAAGTGAATTCTGATGATTTCTTTATTATGGCACCTGTTAGTGGGTTTGCTATACTACACAGAGTGACCATTTTGTGCTCACAGTTTTTGTGTTAGAAGCAGAAATAAGGGGAAAATTTAAGGATTTTGAGCAGGTTGGCAAGCACCAAATTGTGATGGCTACAAAACTGGGTCAGAGTATCTCCATAACTACAGCTCCTGTGGAGTATTCCAGGTGTGCAGTGATCAGTATCTGTCCAAGTTGATAACAAGTAAATGTTTTATGTCCAATTCAAGTCTAAAGTCATGTGGGCCAAGTAAAAGTCAAGTCTTTAATCTTTTCCCACAATTCTGAACCAAGTCCCTCAATGTTATGTGCCAAGTTCCAATCAAGTTGAAGTCTTTGAGGGCAAGTCCAAGCCATGTGTAAAGTTTTTCACCCCAAGTCAAGTCTCAAGTCTTTCCAGGCCAGTTCCAGGTCAAATCTCCAGTCTTTGGGGGAAAGTCCAAGTAAAGTCTCAAGTCTTTATCGAGCAAGTCCAAGACAAGTCTCAAGTTTCCATTGACTGAAATTAGCTTTCTCACATCATATACATGTAACTAAGTATACATTGGAGCATTGATAGATTATAATTTTAAATCATTAACCTTAAACTTCAGTTAACACATGAACATTTAACATTTTTGTTTATCCCAACATTTAATTCAACATGTAAAAAATGCTGTTATTAACTGTTGTAAATTATTTCTATCAAAAAGATATGTTTACCCAACTAGAAATACATGCATTTTGATGAAACTAGAAATATGTTAATGCCACTTAATGTCCAGTTTTTGAATGAATCAAACAAGAAGTGCTTTCATTTTGAACAACCTAAAATGTCTTCGTAATGACAGTAAACTACCTGCAAGGACATCCATTCTTGGAATTAAGTTAAAATGACCCAAAGTCTTAACACAAAGATCCATTGTAGAGACAACTATGTAGTCATAATTATGATCAGAATCAAAATGAATTTTGTTCACCAAGTTTGTGGGTACAGACAAGGAATTTGACTTTGGTTTCCATCGCTCGATCTTACAGCAAACATGAGACAGTTGCAATGAAACATTAATAACGCACAATCTTTAAACATTAAAGACTTATTAATCAAACACTTTTAAATGGGGAATCTGTCCATTTTTGGCTTACTTACAGTGTTCACTTGATGCCAGCATTAAATAAAAACAACAAAAACACTTGAAAGATGAAATAAACTCCTTTTACTGGCACTTACAGTCAAAAAATATTCCAGAGAACCCACATATTTGTATCATTACCATGACGATGAGTCATTTGTACACAGTAAACTCAGACGGGACCACACTAATAATTTTGTCAAATAATCTATATTCACCAGTTTTCTTTCATTGCTGATTACATGAGATAAAGATTGTTAATGAGCCACTAGTCCCACACCTCAAATCTGAGGGAAGTCACAAGTATTTAGAGCATGACTGCAAGTCAAGCCTGAAGTTTGTGCAACTTAAGTGTGAAGTGAGTCCAAGTTACAGACTTAAGTAGCCATCTCTGATGTCTATCATAAGTGGACAAAAAGGAGGAAATTGATGCATTTGGGGAGCAAAGATCAGTCCCCCTGATCCAATCAAATAGACAAGTTAAGGCTAATTGTGATAAAAGCGTGTCAGAATAAATAGCGTTTCACACCTGGGTTTTTTTGGGGTGCACACAGGGTGCATTACAAAACAGTCAGCCAGCAGATCATGGGGTACTCCCCAGCTTATAAGCCTTTGGAAATGGTCTCCAAACCATGCAAATTCAGTGAGCAGATTTCCTCAAAGAGTGACAAATGATGTGAACCCATTATTTCCTGATGGCTGTGGGTTCTTTTGATGAGATAACACACCCTACCACAAAGCAAAACTGGTTCAGAAACAGTTTGAAGAGCTCAATAATAAGTTTGAGCTTCAAATTCCCCAGATCTCGATCTATAAGATATGCTGTAAAAACAAGTCTGATCCGTTGAGGACTCACTTGGCAACTTCCAGGACTGCTGCTAACATCTTGGTGCCAAATATCACAGTATTTAGCAGTCATTTAGTAAGGTGGTCATAATACTATGCCTGATCAAGGGGGCAAATGAGTAGTCAAGTAGAATAAAATATATCACCTGTGCAAACCTTGAAGCTTAAAGACTTCTGCATCTGAGTAATGGACCCATAAAAGCCCAGAGGAGAATAAAAACAAGCCACAATAAGCTCTGTAACTCTTTTGGTTGTGCCTTTCCCGGGAGAAACACAATTTGTCTATGGAGCTTATGCTGAGGCAGTTGCTCAGCTGAGATAGCAGGCCACCCTGTCAGGGCCCTTTAGGACTGCATCAGTTGATCAAACAGGGCTGTGCACAACAGCAGCAGGCAGCGTACCTTTAAAAAAAGACTCATTTCTTCCTCTCTCCTGTCGACAGGCACGACAGCACTCTCTGCCAAGTTTAGGTTGTCCAATTATTTAGACTTACAAAAGACAGTGAATCAGAGGGGGATCGAACATAAACAACATCGTAGCAACACTGAGATCTGATTTTGCACTGATTTACACCATGAACCAGCAGATGGCAGGGCAGAGAGCAAAGATGCAAGATCTCGCTCATTTTAATTAAATTGTCGATTAGAGTTTTTTTCCCCCTTTTTTGGGGGGGAGGAGTGAATTATACTTTAAGGTTAGGATCAAAGGATAAACCTTTCCATACAGTGAAGGCTTTTGCAGCATATCAGGCAACAAAGAAAGACATAGAAATAGCAAGCCCAGTGAAATATGCAAAGTAAAATAAAAAAGTTAAAAAGGGTATCTGAACTCCTGCGTAAGGCAAACTACGCCTGACAAGCATCAAATGCTGCATTTGGGCTCTAGCAAATTCTTACATAACCAATACTGCTCTGCTCAAAGGAAACCCTAGTTTGTTATGCACCTATGGATGTGTGCATGCTTTTAGTTGAATACATACAGCATCTACCTTAATGTGTGTGTTTACATGCCAAGCTTCCCTTCTGTGACTCAGAGCAACATTGATTTATGCGTGGCTTCTCTGCGTTTGTGGGTGCGCTCACTAACACATAGACACACACACACACACACACACACACACACACACACACACACACACACACACACACACACAGGCCGACTGTAATTGGTATTCAAATCTCCTCCCACAACTACGTCCAACTGCTGCTATTTTTCAGCCACTGGAGCCAAAGCCAAGGTCCAAGCGGGATGATGGGGAACAAGCTCAAACGGATGGCTCTCATTGCACACATTCGGATAAACAAATGGAGGTGATTTAAAGCGCATGGTGATAAGGCGGGCGGTAATGGAGGCAAAGGAGAGGAATGGGGATGAGGTGCGAAAATGGGCGTGATGGAGGGTGGTGATTAAGTGGCAGAGGTGGAGTTAGGAGTATTTGTTACAGTACGTGGAAGTTTTAGCCTGCACCTTTACAAACATATAGCGCTGACTCTGTGTGTGTCCATATGTGTATCCCTCAGGCCTGCCTGTCAGACACACTGTGAAGTCTGCCTGACTTTCTTTTTCCACCATTTCTCTCTTCAGCCTTTCTTGCTCCCATCTTCTCTCCATCCCCATCTCCCCCTTGTTCTATATAAGGGAGGGGGACAAATCTTCACAACAGAACCCTCCACACAACCATCTGTAAAATAACAACCTCCACCCATGTTTTCTTTCATCTGTTTAAACTAGTGATGCATCAATCAGTTGGTCATTATTGCTTTGAAAGGCTTTGATTACTGATTGGAAACTAAAATAGAGAAAATATCTAAAATTAATCAAAACTAAGAACTCTAACAATTTTTGGTCTATAAAACGCATCAACCAAAAGCATGCATTTTGATGCACTTTTTTGACTTCAAAAATCAGACAAAAAGGACATTCAGAAAATCCAAAACTGAATCATCTTGCAATTCCTTCATTTTTTGGGGGGGAGGGGTTGCTGCAATTAAAACCACAATGTCTCTCTAAGAATCTGTAATATACAGATTTATCTCTTATGTGTCATAATGCTTTAGGTAAAAAAAACAAAGAAAAGAAACAAAAGTAAGGGAAAAAACAGAATCTGTCAGGTCAGCCTTCAAAGAAAAAGAAAATCTGAAATGGTGTTGGCCAAGAAAAGCCTGATTATTGCATCTAGTTTCCACATCCCCATTAGAATGGCAAACAAAATGAACATCTGACGCTGTTTTCCTTATCAGAAATAGTTTTAAAACAAACAGCTTTGCTGTGACTTCTTTACCACCTTGTGCTTTTAACATTCCTGAATCCCCCCAGCCTCATGTTTCTCCCCCGGCTCCTGTCAGAGGCGAGATTAATGACAATGATCAGCGAGCAACCCCCAGCTGAGGGTGCCTGCAGCTTAGCCAAAACCCTGCACTGTAAGCAGCACACGCAGCAGCTTCCAGCATCATTCAAACAAACACACAAACCTCGAACACAGTACTCCATTTAGACGAACATACTAACACCTACAGCTCATGCATATAAATTACCCAGCCCTGATCCTGGAGCAGACGCACAAAAATACTCTCTGGGGAGGAAATCAATATGCAAGCGATGCTAAGGCTCTTATCAGTCCAACCATTAAATTTGCAATGGAGCAATGTGGTCTTCTGTGTGAAACAAAACACATCATGACTACAGTGGCAGTGACAGAAGTAATACCTGACCTATCACTTAACCCTTTAACAGTCTTCAGAACACTGGAAATAAAAGCCTGCAAAGCAACATCTGTGTGCATCACTTCAGCTCATTCAGGACCATTTATGTGTTATGGGTGGGATTTAAATGGCTTTGTTATGAGTTTTTGTGTCAGTTCCCTTCTGAGCAGATGGCTTGGGGCTAAAGTTGTTCTGAAATCCAAATTTCCGTATTTTCAGAATGTGCACTTGTAAATTCAGCCTGAGGAAGCAGTGCAGGACCATCCCGAGATAAGGTGCTCTGCGGGAGTCACTGCAAAGGTTTGTAATACCACTGTTAAATGTTATTGTATCTGATAAGGAGGCGTATCAAAGGTCCGTTAAGACAGCCTAATGCAGGATAAAGGAAGAGCAAACACTTCCCCTTCTGCTCGGTGCTATATCTGACAGGTCTGATCCACTGCGGGAATTTGCGCTCATGTAGCTGTCTGTGTTCAATCGGAGCTGCATGCACAGGAGACATATGTCACAGGCTCCAGTCATTCTCCTGCCATGCATATATAAAAACAGGACTAATCAAAATGCTGTGACGCACCAGGGTCATCGGAGCATGGGAAGACCCATTCAGAAAATATATCCGCGAGAGCAAAAACTCACAACAAGCTGCAGTTTTCACTTTTGTTTTGATCATGAGGTGTTTCGGGGTATTTCCAGCTCAGTAACTGGAGTGCGGTGACTCACTTAACAACCCAGGATTGCGCAAAATTGTCTCCAGCAATAATTATCGTCTGCTGAATTTTTAAGCGTTTTGATTTATACACGTGCTTTCGCCCTTTCCTCCTTCCCGCACCACTTGCTGCCTAATAAACCAACGCATCTGGAAGCATAATTCAGCTCTGAGAGGACTTGGGCAAACTTGCCCACTGACTGAGTCGCCCACAACATATCGATGGCTCTTCCATCCCCATTCAGATCACACTCGCTCACTCTTTCGTCTCAAGTCTTACCGGTGTTCACCAAGCAGGCGGCTGTGATGATGACGAGAGGGACGCAGTAGTTCCACACGCTCAGAGCCATTGTTGATATTCCTCTCTGATCTTCCTGAGTATTCCTCTTCCTCGGAGAAATCAGTGTCATGAACCCGCAGGTTCACACTCCGACAGAGCCTAGGGCGGCCGTGCACCACAGCGCGCGCGTGTGGCTGTGTTTGGATGTGTCTGTCTGACAGCGCGCGTGAAACTGCGCGTGGTTTTCCGAAGCGCTTCCTCTCTGTCACACACACGCACTTTCTCTCTTCCTCTCTCTCCTTACGATTATGATGGCTCTGTCGGTTTTCTCGGTTGTTTTAAATTGTAAATATATTTAAAAAGCTTGCCAGCGGGGCGGGCCCCGTGTGTTTTCTGACCAATTACAGAGCGCCGGAGCAGGTGTAGAAGGGGGAGCGGTTTGCGGATAAGAGTGAGGGATCGGGCTTAAAAAAAGAATTGGCTAAAGGAAATTGGAGGGAAATCGGTGAGGAAAGTGTTGCATCCTTTAAAAACAATTTGTTCTAATGTGATTAATTACCTATAGTAATTGTTTTTTTTCCCGATGCAAATAACAAATTACTGGTAACAAATTAATCCTGACTTCCCTTTTTATGAAACCCATTCTTCACAATTTTTTCATCCTGCATTCAACACAACTTGTTTTCCAGTTAACAGCGTAGTTGGGCAATAATAAATCTGAGAGGGCAACATTGTGGGATCCATCAAGGCTCCATTCTCGGACTACTGTTAATTTATAAACCCCATATTATGGAATACTACAAGATCTCCTTCCAAACATACAGTATACTGCTGTAGACGCACAACTTTATATTTCTGCATCAGCCCGTGACCACTATCCCTTACAGTAACTGAATCTGCCATACTGAGGTTATGGATAGTGTATCAGTAACATCGGTAAGAGAATGGGTTAGACTTTTCCTCCAATTTAATGCAGTTGTTTAGACAGAAGTGATAGAAGTATTTTGTTGTCAGTCCCAAAAATACAAGGCAAGAATTCAATGCTAATTCTTCGTTTATTTGTGGACTCTGTTTATTTATCATCCACATAAAGTCTATTGCTAAATCAGCATACTACCACATTTTAAAATGTTGCCAGAATGGTGCACTGTTGAAACGGGACACAGAACAACTGGTGTCTGCTTTTATTTTCACAAGCTTAAGTTACTGTAATGCTGTCTTTAAAATTATGTAAAAATAGATAAGTAAATAAATCCAAGAGTTTCATCTCATCCAAAATGCTGCTGCCAAATTCTTGACCAACACCAGAAAAAGAAATCAAATCTCACTAGTTATTAAAGCATTTTACTTGCTCTTTGTTTTGTCCAAAAAGCCACTGGATGATGTTGAACTTAAACATATTTCAGAGCTGCTTGTCGGATATGAACCATACAGACTCCTCCGATCAATAGAAACCTTTTTATTTAGCATTCCCAGGGCCAGAACTAAACAAGTAGAGACAGCTTTTATTAGCTTCAATGCTCCTCGACCATGGAACCACTCCATGAAAACCTGGGATTTGCAGAAACTGTCGGCTCCTTTATATCAGGGTTTATAAAATGAAGGTCAAATATCGTTCATCAGTTCATTTTATGATGTCTTCACTATTTTGTTGTTTTAATTTAGCCTTTTCACTAGTTATTTCATGTGATGTTTAAAACTGTCTATTGTTCATTTAAATGTTTCCCCTTTTTAATGTAATTTGCCTGTGATCCTTGATTTTCCTGAAAACCATGTTGAACTACGTTGTGTATGAATTGTGCCTTAGAAATAAACTTGCCTGGCCTGAAGTAATGAGTTTGCTTGACAGCTGCATATGTCCCTTCTCATTAGTTTTTAAATAAATACAGTCAAGATAAGAGGAGACAACTTTAATTATGTAATCACTGCAACTAAGGAAAACGTGCTCTTCTTCTCTGATCTATGCAAAATAACATTTTTGAGGCCGAGATGGTTTTAATTAATACATGTTGCTGCATTTGGGGCTCACAGGCCATCAGGCAACCTAAGCATTCACAAATCTTGCTTATGCATTGGGCCTACCTTCCATAAATGCTATATCGGGTAGATTTCCAAATTTTATTTTGCCTTTTTAGTGATAAAACCATATCAGCTCTACCTGAAAAGTTAATCTTGTGGCATATTTGAATTAAAAAGATCTTAAATTCTCAGAAGCTGACTTTTGTTCCAAACAAAGACCCATAAATTGAACTGAACTGAAATAAATGCATCCTGTGTTTTGAGTGATATTGGTTTATTTGTCTAAATGTTTGCTCACAATGATGGTAATGGTTTGGAAACAAAACTTTAATGCCAAGGAACAGCCTGTTTTTCTGGTTATCTGCAGTCAGGGCCTATTAGGTGCTGTTAAAGGGACTCTTTAAGTTTACCCTTATGCCACGCTTTGGCCATAATTGTGTTTTCCAGTCAGAGAGCCCTGCTCCATTATGAAAATTGTTTCTCTTTCCTCATCTCTGATTCGCCCCTCCCCTAATCTTGTCAAAGGAGCGTGTACTTGTGAGCCTGTGAAGCTCCAGTCATCCATTTTTTTATTTTTCTTTTTTTTGTCAACTGTATCTTTTTCGCCCCCCTCAGGTAAGAGCTGGAATAGCATGTCATATGTCTTAAATCTGCCTTGGCTTCTCATCTGTCACAAACCCTCCAGACATTTTTTTTTTCCTTTTTGGCTCAAGTAGACTGAAAATTTCCTTCAGGCCGTAACACATCAAAGTGGTATATTGATATTAATATTAATATTTCTACCCTTGACTTTCATAAAGTTGCTCTGAACTTTCACATCTTACCTCTTCTGATGGATCTGCCTTAAAGTCTCAGTTTAATGCTCTTCCCACTCAGCAGTTTAATTTTTTTGACACATTTAAACTCAGTTGTTTTAGAAAATGATAATTTCTGCCCTACTCATTCCCTGATTCCCAAACCATCCCATTTTTCCTTGTCAGCCTTTTTTCAGAGTGTTTGTTCCCAGGTTGGCAGGGAGTCAGTGGCAAGCAGCTCCCATTCCCGCACCAGATGGGGCATTGTCAGGGAGTAATGAGGGGAAAACACCTGCTTCTCCCGTTAACTGCACTCCTTCATTTTCAGCTATTTTGATGCAGCATATGTGGGATGCACGCACAAAACCAAGTTACCGTGACGAGAACAGCAGCAGTCAGTGACATAGGGAAATAAAGTGCATCAACCAGGGAAGTGACATGTTCAGCTCCTTTTTAGACAAAGGTTTGCGCAAGATTATTATACCAGACTAAAACTACATAAGGGGAAAGCTGCCTGATGTTACAGCTAGAAATCAGCATCTTTATGTTTACAAATGCATCTCAATGACTTTAATCAAAAGTTAATTTATGCTAGTAATTAAAATAAAATATTTTTGAAAGATTAATTGCACAAATAGGGTGATATATTTCAATGTATTTCCTTATCATGGCTGAAAATCCAAAATTCACTCTCTTACAGAATTTAACAATATTAGCGGAAAGTGGAGTGGAAGGAAGAAGTGGGATAAAAATAGTTGGGGGACTACAGCTGAAGTTGTTGATAGAGCCGCCACACATATGTATTCAGCACATAGGCTGCAACTTTATCATTTTGCTATGAACCTCCAGAATCAGGAACAGCATCAAAGATGTCCTACTCAGACTGAGAAGAAATTAGTATGGATTGTTGCTCCATGGTCCAAAATTAGGTTTTCAGATGAAAGTACATTTTACATTTTAGTATCTGTATTTGTTAAAGAAGAATTGAGATGCACAGAATTGAACTTGCTCAATGTGTAGTGGGAATTTTTCATAGTCAACAATGATTTGGACAGCCATATCATCTTCTTGTGTTTTATCAAGTTAGTGTAGCCATCATGCCTATGCTGCCAAAACCACCTGTATCTGCTTTAATGACTGCTGTATTACTGTGGTTTATTGGCAGGCAAAGTGGCCTGACTTAAACCCCACAGACAGTACATAAGACACAACAGCTCAACTGGCTGATGGCTGATCACCTCCATGTCACACCACATTGATGCAGCAATTCATCCCAAAGGACTGGCACCAAGAATTGAGTGTATATAAGGTACAGTATATGGGCATAGTTTGCACTGTACTGATAATCCTTTTTTTAATTTGTCACATGTAATATAAACATTTTCTGAGAAACTGAATTAGCAATTAATCCACATGAATATGATGCTGTAAATGTATACAATATGTGTTTCATTTTTGTAATTAAATTATTGAAATTTGCCAACCTTTTTCATGGTATAATTATTGACATACACTTGTGTGCAGAGCTGCTCCCATTTCTTAGCAACCATGTCAAAGAAAAAAGTCGAAAAAGTTCTATAAATGAATGCATTTATAACTGCAGTAACCTCAAACTGAAAAAAAAATGAATGTAGGAAATGTGAAAATTCAAATTCCAATTAAGAAAATGTTTTCAACATAAATTATGAAGTATTTGTAACCCCTATTTGTGAATAGTTTAAACAGCCACTGTTGGCCACTCTTTTTTGCGCAGTCTTTCTAGATCCATGGTTCTCAGACTGTGGTGTGTAATATGTGCCACTGGTAGTTGTTGGACTGTCTCTAGTGTTAAATGTTGATGTCATTTATTTACAAGGTAACCATAAACAAAATAACTATGAAGTAATGGAACACAGTAAACAAGGAAAACGACTTATAGCTACTCATGTTGTGTTCCGTTTACCTCTGAAGACAGAGGCGTTCCAGTTCCAAGTTCAAAAACCAGTTGAAATGGCTGATCATCTTTCTCTGTGTAGTATCATGTCGTATCAACAAATAGGAAAGTCTATTTTATTTATTTATTTTTTTTTTTCATGACATTGAACCATAAACTTAAAAAGTTAGAGTGCTGCTATTGTGCAGTGACTTTAAAATATCTATAAAGATGTTGGTACTTGGAAAGCTTATTATTTAATGAAGTGGCAGTTGTAATAAGTTTGTATAAGTTCCTAAACACTCTGATTACAACTATAGTTATTAAGTACAAACTACAAATAATATTTTGATTATATTTGTTTTAAAATGATTGTAAGTGCTAATACTTGTATCAGTATTGATTTTCTCAATAAATAAATAAATAAATATATTTCTTAATGTGCTTTTTTTTCTCCCAGTAAATAAATGTACTGAAATTAAGATTGGATACAATTGTTTTCAGTGTGAGATTATGCTTCATAAATAAAAGATACATTTATTTTAGGCTTTTTATACATCTTTAGCAGAGGTACCTGGCAACACTGAACAAAAAAAGGAAAAAAAAAAAAAAAGAAAAGAAATTGAGCTGTTTTGTATTCTCTGCACTGGTCCTGCATCCATCCAAGATGTTGTCCAGTGGTTCAGCCATGAGGCACAAGAGGTCAAAAAGTTATTGTAGAATACTGTTTTTCCTCCCTCCCAATCAGACCCTTGTACCTTTGGGTCAGCTCTTCTGTGTCAATGTCCTGATAACATTGTCGTTTGAGTCCATTCAGTTGAAGCCTCAGAAAAAACACAACTTATAAGCACTTAGGGTTTCACTCATGACTGAATCAAAGGCCAAAACAACCTGGTGCTCACTGGAATTTAACATGCAGGAAGGAATTTTGAGTCTCCTTTTGTTTTGTTTAAGAGCCTTCCTATTTTCGGTCTCTCCTGCAAGGCCTGACCTGAGCCATAAAGTAAGTAGGATCTTGTGAAGTGGGACAAGAAAGTCTGTAAAAGTCTCAACAAAAGATAGCTGCAGCATCTGTACAGGGGGGCTTGAATAATCAGTTTAATAACATTATCCAGGGCTGTGCTCTGCAGCGCATGGAACAGTTAATGGAGTGTCATTGTTAAACCGCTGCTTTGCCCATTATTAACAACAGCCTACAGTCAACCACACACCCATAATAAAACCGCATAAAATCCAACATAACTTCAACGGACAGGCATAATGAAATTCTCAGTAATATGAGCACAGTTGTGGTAATAAGGAATGGTTGTGCAGTGCAGTGTTTAGGGTTACAAAGCAACAGAGGAGAAAATTAAAAAGATGAAGTTGTTGTATATGATGGTTGTATTTTGGAAAGTCATAGGAGGCTAAATTTAGTCAAGTCAAAGCAGAAGTAGCTGCAGCTCTTGCAAAAGATGGGGAAACTTTCAAGGTTACCTGACTCTAAGGTGATTCCTATGGTCTGTGCTGAAAATACTCTTTTCTCGCTGTGGATGAGTTTTGTGCTTGTTAAGAGTTGCGGGGGAAATAATAGTGAAGAACTTTAAGTAAAGATCATTCCCTGAGAGTAAAACCTCCCAGACTGCAGAGGAAGGTCAGTAAACAGGTTGATGCAAACCTAGGAAGACACTGGATCGAGACGATGTGCAGCCAAGCGAGTGTGCATGTCCGGCCTTCGTCATGTTGTCAATACTCCCCAGACCTTTTTTTATACGTCTAAAATCTAAAATGGAACAAAATCAATGACACACTGGAGGTAGGTAAATAATATTTTTAAGAGCCATTTATTGTCAAAGAAATCCAAAAGTACAGCATTAGGAGTGAAAAGTGCTTGAGTGTTGCCACAGTAAAGAGATTATAATAACATTTTCCAAGTACTTTATACTGGTTCCTCTTTTGGGAACAGAAAAAAATGACAGTGAAACAAAAGTGAAACAAATCAACACAGTACACCATTCTCTTATCACCTAAATAGTTCATTTATGATAAACAGCTGAGCAATTATGCTTGCACCTGAAAGAAGGAAATTGTACAAGGGGTTTTTGCCGCTCTTAAGCAGAAGAATCTTCATCATCATTTTTGCAAAGGTAGAGCTAACCATTTTCCCCACTGAAGAGTAAATGAGAAGAAAATTGCCAAGCGGTTCTGTTCAAGATACATAACTGCAGTCTGTTCTAACAAGCAAAGCTGCAACGGCATCACTAAAGCAATCATTTGCCCCTCAGTATTTTTCATTATTTATTTTTTACACCCAGCCTGTTACTGATTTCAATTTTTTTTCTCCACAGTCTTCCAATATCCCTATTTACCTCACCCTATCCACTTCCCCCTTTGGTCCCCCCTTGTGGCCATCCATTCCATCTTCCTCTTCTCTTGCTCCTACTTTCTCATCCTGCTGCCCCGACTGGGCATTCACACCAGCGGCTGTTTGTCCGTACTGGTGGAGGGAATGGACTCCACACTTGATTTGTAGATAGGCTTTTTCTGAGAGTGGTCATCACTGTGGAGAGGAAGACAGGGAAAGACGGAGAACGATTATCAGTGGATCGATCTCGCAACAGGCACTCAAAAAATATAAGTGAGGAAATTATAGGCTGTAACAAAGCGCTGGAGGCACACATGGCTGTAGATATGAAAGTCAATTATCCTTTCTTGTGCTGTCTGAGTGTTTTTGCACACGCCTTCTTGTATACTCACAAGAAACACTCATAAAATACATTCAAGGGAGAGGGATAAAACTGTTGTTCATGCAGTAATAGAAAAAGTATTAACATTTTTAGGCATTTTTATGCTTTTGATAGTTTGAAAAGATTTTTACCTGCTGCTATTTTTCCTTTGTATACAGGAAGTGTTAAAAAGGTAATCAATAAAGTAAAATGGGGCAGAACTAATGAGTGTAGCATGAACCAACCTATTTTGAAAAAATTAACCATTAGTTAGCCTAAATAAAACATTAAACTAGCACTCTCCTATCAGTGGCTGTTTTCTAACATTCCAGTTTGTTGGAACGCTATCTGCAGCTATATTACACCTTAATAAACAAAATACCAGCTTATGAGGATTAACTACTTTTAATAAAAAAAATCTATAGTTGATCTTTGCAATTTAAATACTGAATGTTCAACTTTCACAAAAAAATGACTGTGAAAGGACTTTTATGCATGCAATAGAATAACTAAACGTAGTAAAATACCTTAAAAGTGAACCACCATTGTTTCGTGACTTGTTTAGTTAAGAAGAGCCCCTTTAATGTCAGAGGAAGAACTCTCTCTTGTGATTGGCTAATCTTAGACTGCCTTTTACTCATTTCTTATAACATAACCATCATATTACTCAAAAAATAAAATCTACTCCTGAATGGCTGCCCCCCATGTCTACTGACATGAAAAAAAAAAAAAAAAAAAAAAAACATGGGTCCACACCTCAGAAGAACAAAACCAAAACAAGAATCTCTTACATTATGCACTACATTTATTTTTCTATTTTGAGTAAAGCTCTTCTTGGACATGTGTTTGAGGCTTCACTACATTTTTAGTAACTTTATTATCTCTTTGCATTAACACCCTGGTTCAAAATCCAAAGTGTGGAACCTCCAGATATCCAAATCTTAAGCAACAGAGAACAACATCAGGATATCGCTGTCCTGCAGTGCTGTGTTCTGAGTCCAATTGTGTGGTTAAGCCGGAAAGACAGACGTAACACAGCCGTTTGTCTCCCATAAGACGGCAGCATGCACCACATCCAAAAAGGTACTTTGTTCTGTGTGGGCATTGATGTGATTGATGGTGGATTCTCTGATGGACTGTAACCTTCTCCCATTTCCCATTTTAAATCCCCTTCTTAGACAGACAATAGGTCTTAAAGGTCCTACTCAGACCATCAAACATGTTCTTCTTTTTGACATCTGAGAATCAGCCAGAGTTGTGATGATATCTGAGAGTTAAATCAGTTTATTCTTATAGAAAAGAGTACCTGCCTTCAGATTAACTCTTCTTCCACAAAAAGCACAAGACAGTTATTAGATATTTTCTCTATAATCTTTTGTAAGGTGAAGGATTTTCCAGGATGATTCGATCCATAAATATTAGCCATAATAAGAAATTACTTCTTCTTACTTGCAACCATTAAGACCTTATAGGAAGGTGTAATTCACGCTTTAGATGAAATTCATTTATTTATAACTTATAAGATGGAGTCGATATTAAGAATTCATGAGAGTGGCTAGTTAACCAATATTAAAGCTAAAGTAGCTGAGAGTTGCTACATGTGATTGATTTTTAATATTCAGTCTGGGTTGTGCTGGCTGGTTCAAAGGTGCACACACCAAACAGAAACTCTGGATATGAAATAGCCTTTGCTCTGCAAAACAACAAAATGAAATATTGCAGTCTTAGTTAAAATAAAGGTAAATTGCAAAGAGGAGCTCCAAGGAGTGGATAAAAAGGGAAGCAAGTGTGAGTAAATAAACACACACACACATTCACCTCTATTCAAAGACATATTAGCCATCAGTTTTTGAAACATTATTTAAGATGCTATTAACCAAAGTGATTTCAAAGTGGCGGCCCGGTAAGTGTTCTTATGAAAAAGAGGCAGACAGCAGCTGAACAAATCACCTTCCTCTCTGGCTTTGTTTATGTGATCAGAATCTAGTGCTTCCACAAATAAACTAATCTGGGCACATTAAAAAGAGACAGGGGCTGAATCCATGCACGCAAAAAAAGCTCCTGGGTTATATCTTTAATCGAAATGCTGGGTTTGTTATGTTTGGGTAGGAGTTGGGCAGTTTTAAGTAAAAATTGGGTCAAAAATTGTCGGGCCCCACCACATGACCCTACAAGGATTAAGCAGCTAAAATGGGGGGATAATTCATAGCCAGTTCTGGTTTTCCAGTTTGTCTAATAGCTCAGTGCTTACTTGAAAGATTCAGAATTTTTTTCCAGGGATTACATTACGTACAAACTCTTGTGAAAGTTTGCCTTAACTTAAATGTAACAAGCATTGGCCATGAAATTAAAAATGTCCGGCAGGTTGTTTTGCAAAGGTGGCAGCTTAAAATCGAATGTAAATTGAAGGAATTGTGAAGTTATTCCAATTTAGGCATTAAAATGTGTCCATAACCTCTATAGGTTTTTTTTCTCAACTTAAAACAAAATGCATGAAAGAACATGTGGTTCACTGATCATTAATCACAGTGAATCAAGGGGAAATTGACCAATTCTGATCACTGGCCAATCGATTTACTATTATTTAGAACCCTAGATCATGGGTTATTTTTTTCAACCCACTCTTTGCTAACTCACTCTCAATCTAACCCAGAACCCTATGTAAGGCCCATAACCCAACCCTGTTTTGTTAAATCAACAAAGTGTTGGATTGTTTAACAATTTGACCAGGACTGGGTTGGAAAATTAATCCGAAGTGGGTTGTTTTAAGACCAGAGGTTTTTAGGGTGTATGAAGAAACCTGTTTGGGGAAAAAAAGCAGAAACAAACACTCAAACAATGGTTACTTACATGGGCCCCTTGCTGTTCCTGATCCGCTTGGCCCTGCGGCACAGAAACACACTCACAGAGAGGATGAACACGACCAGAGATGCAGCGGCCGCGGAGGTCATCAACCAGAGTCGCCCATTAGTAGTCTCATACCAGGCAGCATCCTCTGTGGGACGGACATGAAGGGAAACGTGCATGACACAGAATCTAAAATCAGATCTCAAGCAGATCTCATATCGCCTCGAGGTAAAAAGTATCTCTAGGCAACTCCCTGCTTGAATGTATGAAAGACCATGTTGGGTATTCACACAGGTCATCGCAGTGACCTGTGGAAAGTCTGCTTGTTAGAATTTTTTAAAATGGGCGATAATATCCTGCATGTTCCTTGATTTTATATTTAGACATAAAGTCAAAATAATTGCCTTTTCTGAACCTGGACTTTAGAGTTTTGGACAAAACAATCAAACGCTAAAGAAAAAAAAAAAAAAAAAAATTGAGCCAAAAATCCTTTGTCTTCTTATACACAGCGTGTTAAGAGGATTGCTGTTTATCTGGAGTCACACAGAGAATGTTTGCTTATGGTTTGTGCAGCTGATGTAGTGGACCCCTTCAAAGAAACCATAGAGGTATATGTGGTGTAGTATCACCGAAACATCAGGGAAGACCACATAAAATTCCAATATCTAGACTTGAGTTTAATAATTACTACAGAGAAATAGCTAGAGGCACGGAGGAGCACCAATGATTCATTGCAGCAGTGTTCATTAACCCAAACTGTAACACACTATTTTAACCCCAGCAGTTGCATAATTTCTATTGGAAAAATCCCTACAAGAGTTCAAAACTGCAGTAAATTAATAGTTATCAACAGACAGGTCAGTAATACCGATGATGAAGACAAATGGAGGCTGTTATTAGATTAAGTATATTAGTGCGATTAAAATTATGGTCTGGTTTTTAAATAAAGAAAGTTTATCAGTAATAAGGAGAAAGAGAAATTGGACAGAGAAAGCATATGTATGTCTTATACTTATGTTATGCTTATATATGCTGATATGTTTAATGTAATATATAATACTGTATGCTCTGTCTATTTACATCTGTAATTATATGAAATTATATATTATATAGATTAATTGCAAACAGAGTGGTATTGTACTAATGAAAAAACAAAATTCAGTGTCTCAGACAATTACATAAAGCCAATATAAATATTTTTTAATACAGAAAAGTCAACCATCTGAAATGTACATCCATGTACTGCATAATATACAGACATTAGTTGGTTGGAGCTCCCTCTGTGTGAATTACTGCATCAGCATGGCTTGGTGTTCAGCCTGTGGCTCTGCCGAGGTGTTAAGGAAAAATGGGCTATTCTTCACATTCCTCTCAAGGTTGCAGTTATCCTGATTGCTTGTTCATCTTTTTCTACCATTTTTCCTTCCACTCAACTTTCCACTTGTGTCCACCCTGTGGACACCATCCTTCTTTAGCAATGACCTTCGGTGAGTTACCCTCCATATAGAAGGTGCACATGACAATCGACTGAACAACTGTCAAATCAGCAGGCTTCTCTATGATAATGGAAACAGTATTTCTCTTTACTGTATAGATAACAGCAAATCTATGCATTAAAATATTTTTATTGTCTTATGTAATATTTTTGTCTTATTTAAACACTTTAAATATATCACTTTGGGTAAATCAATTTTTTTAATTTTTTAAATTGAACTACTAATGAAATTATTATGGTAATATTTAAATCTATTCATATGCACATGTAAACTACAAAAAAAATAATTTGATCTCAGTGTATATGCATTTGACTTGATAATTCTGTTAAAAGGGAAAAAAGAACAAAAAAAACATGAAAAGTCATAGATGATAACTGGTTCTTTAAATCCCAAAATTATTATCCTTTCAAGTTTATACAGTTTTGGTATCTATTAGATCTAGGATATACTCTGTCATCTGCCGTGATCATCTTACAAGTGTGACACTTTAGACGTGGTTTTATTTCTCTTACATAGTACGTGGGGAGTTTTGCTAAACATTTTTACCTGTGCAAGTGGGAGCATCATATCCTTTTTCTTCTTCCTTGATATGAAAGACTAACTTTCTTCTGCTTCCCATAAATTTTGGACATGAAACAGAAAAACTTTTTTGTAACTGCTCGGTCATCTAAGAACATCCGCATGAGCTGACCTTTATTGTGACATTTAAGTGGCTGATTGAAGAACCAATAGATTAGCACAAAATGAATTCCCCTACAGTTCTGAAGAAAAGCCCAATCATTTTGCAGAAAGAGGAAATGGTGAACAAACTCACAGGGCTTGGCTAGAATGAAGATTAACAACAATCACCCAACTTACCAGGTAGGAGTGTGATGCTGATGGTGCGCTTCTTGGTGAGGGACTTCACTGAAGGATGCTCAGCCATGCAGGTGTACTGTCCTTCATCCATTTCACTCAATTTCTTCAGTGTGAGCGTAGAGGAAGGCAGAATCCAGTCACTACCCTGCAAGAAACAGAAAGAAAAGAGCGCTTAAGAAAGAGAGTGCTTTATTAGTCAGGCTGTTTTCGGCCTTGCAAAAATACAAATTAAGAGAAATGAAGAGCATATGATGCTCCCTAACAAAGGAAAAAAAGAAAGGGGAGCTCAGAGATGTCAAACAAACAGTGAGGCAAATTAGAAGGAAAACAGGTAGAAATGGAGAAGAGTGTAGTTATTTTTGGTGTTCTGCAGAGGGAGGAGCAGTGGGACATAGTAAATTAGAGCAAGACAAAAAGAAATATAGAGACTGATGGAGACAGAAACAAAAAAACACATTCTGCTGGTATGAGGTTTTCAGGGAGCAGTCCCAAAAGCCTTAAAGGAACTCTATTTACCTGAGCAGTAATCCCAATGAGTGAACTTGCATCGACACAAGTCAATAACCCAGATAACAGAATCATCCGCGAAGAATGATGCTGCAAGAGCTCACTGTTAACACAACACATAATGAGATGGCAGGGGAGCACGATGAATTGTTGAGACAGATATAGCAGCACTATTATGAGGTAGAACCTAACATGGGCGGAACAAATAATAGGCCAAACGCAAGGATTGGAAGACAATGAATGTGGAAGAGGGGGGTAAAAAAAAGAAACAACAAAGAAAAAACATTACACCATGCAAATGACTTGGCGCTTGGGAGCTACAGTTCCTGCCAAGAAAGTCCATTTCAGTTTGAATGGATCTGAATTAAGAGGATTTCCCATAAAGGCCAGGTCTGGCCAAAGCAGCATTTTGTATGCAAATCCACTGGCGTCCAAAAGCAGTATGCCGTTCTTGCCTCTGTCCTGCTGTCATTTCTGGGGGCCAAAGCGCTCACACCGGCTGTCTGTCAAACTGGGACGCTTTCTGCCTAACATCCACTCTTGTCAATGACACAGAGGGCTTTTTATGCACATTTACAGAAAAAAATATTTCTAATCATATGTGAATAGAGACACTTCTGTTTCCATTTTGTTTCTCTGAGTATGACTTTTCTGAAAGCTGATATATACAAAACCGGCCCATCTTTTCTAAGATTATTACTGTTCACTAAAAGTGGCAGCAGAGCATTGTCAACAGATAATGACAAAAACCTTAAAGCCCCTATATGCGATCATGCAGAGGACAAACAGCAATAGCGCCATGACAAGTCAACTGAATTGGATTTGGACTTGTAAACCCATTTAAAACCCGGATTACTGATGACCCTTTAACAAGCATTAACCCTGAGCCAACTTATTGAGAATGAAAACAAAAATAAGGAAAGTGAGCAAACATATCTGCCCTCCCAAATATAAGGTCCAAACAGGATTTAGAGACATATTGCAGAGGTAGTGCAGATTTTGACAGTAAAGATGCAGCTTATTAAATAGGAATGTCATAGAAAAGCACCGTCCTTTGTACCAAAAAGCAATTAGTTTCTTAAACAAGTTGAAGCGATAGATTTTTTTAAAAAATTGTCTTTTATGGTCAGCAGCTCTGAACTGGTAGAACTTTTATGTTTCTTTTATGAGAATATGTTTTATTCAATTACATATTTATTGTTTTTTTTTTTGTTTTTTTTTTCAGAAATTGGATATCCTGGCGCATAATTAAGTAGTATGCAGAAAAGCAATGAGCTACAGAGGATGTTGTTGTTTTTGACTCTACATTGTCTTTGGTTAAGTGTGTTTTGATGGAGATTGTGTGCCTTACTTGATTAGTTTTTGTTTAGTTTGTTTGTTCGTAAGTTGATTTAAATGGCCAGTGTCATGCATTCACTTAATGAGCAAAATTTCCTATTTCCTAAGTGGAAAAATGACTAGACTAGCCTCTTGGTCCAAAGCATTTCATCTGGAAATCAAGGTTCCAGAGTATGAAGAGAGAGTTTTGTGAGGTCCAGAGTGACATTCTGATCAGTGATGAGGAGCTATATCATCTGCTGGTATTGGTCTACTGTGTTTTATCAAGTTCAAAGTGATCTACAAGGAAATTTTAGAGCATGTCTTGCTACCATCTGCTGACAAGGTTCATAGAGATGCTGATTTCTTTTTTCAGCACTTGGGATCTGCTCACACTGTCAAAAAGTACCAATACTTGCTTTGATGATCATGGTATCACTGTGCTTTGATTGACCTTGACCTAAATCCTGTGGAGAATCTGTGAAATATCGTCAAGAGGAAAAGGAGAGACACCAGACCACAAAATGCAAAAATTCTAACTTATTTAGAGGGACCTGTACCTCTAAAACACACCTCATGTACTATGTACAGTACATCACCTGATCACCTCAGATAGGTTCATCTTGTTCTACATGCCAATTGTCACTCTGGCATTTTAAAACCAGACATCTTAATTTCCTTTCAGTAACGCTTTCTTAGTTCAGTGAAGAGCCTAGCTGAATTATTCAATGCCAGTTAACCAAACACTGCAAAAATAATTAGAAATCTATTCACATAATTGTTTTCAGGTTGACTGGTTCTCGTCTAGACCTCATTAAACTATTAATCCTCTGTAAGTGGGCAAGCTTGCAATTCCCAGCGAGAGGTGAGGCTAAGCCAACCAGTCACTTAAACACAGAACTCCTTTCGTTTAGGGGATAGAGAGAGAATGAGAGAGAGAGCAAGGGGAGACTAAAAAGACTTTAGAAAGTCAGTGAGAGAAACAGAGATGTGTTGGAGGAGGAGAGACAATTAATAGAGGGCTTGCACAAAGCCAAGAGGCCGGCAGAGACCTGGTGAGGCTGGAAAGAGAAGGGGGTAAAAGGAAATATAAAGAGGTCACATCCAGAGATGGGAAGAGGAGAGAGACTGACATGTTTCCAAAAGTATAATGAGGACACCACCACTGTACGCATACCCAAGATTTTCTCACCTCTTTCTGCCAGTAGTAGCTCGGCTCCTCTGACGAGCTCGCCGAGCACTTCAGCTCTACATCATCCCCCAGCCGCACCTTCAGGTCCTGCGGGACGCCCAGGTAGCTAGTGTAGCCTTCCATAGACACCGACAGTTCTCTCATATCTGGAAACACAGTGCCAATGGGACAGCAAGATCAGGCATTAATGAAGCAAGTAATTTAATGCATGCTGTGGTAACCTGTCTGAGCATTTGGAATGTGACTGAACATATGTCATCAGCACCAGCATCTGGAAAAAAACTCAGATGTTTTAAAAATACTTGAGAGCATGTGCCCTTAATAATGAATGCCTCCAATAGATGCTGACTGTTACGAGCGATCAATAGTAACGATGATAGGCTTCATCTTATCGAAGTCTTTAGAGAGGCAGTGTTGTGAATAATGGCTCATTTTCTCTTCCATTTCAATAGATGGCTCACGTCCATCCAGCTCTCTGCCTCCTTCCGTCCTATAGCTCATTCTAATCTTTTCCTCTTATTGATTCCTCCCATGAGGCTGCGGAGCCGATCAAACAGCATCAGGGTCGATATGATGGCCACTGAGAAGAGAGAGGACAAATCCTGGCCAGCTACCGAAAAGATACTTAATGCAAGTCTCCCACATTGGTGCTGTAGCTTTAAACTAGAGCCTAACCAGTGCAGTCTGGCCCTGTTTGCATAAACACAAAATGAAAATCAGTCAACCTTTCTTAGGTAACAGCATTTGCATTTGATCTTTATTACGTGATGTTGTTTTATGAGTAAACTCTGCTGCAGCCTTCAAAATACATGTTTTCTGTTCATATTAATGCTTTTTTTCTACCCTCACTGTGAGGAATCCATTGTCTTTACCTCCTGCTAGTTGCAAACATGAGGAAATATGTTTCAGATACCTCCTGTTTAGCCATCTAGCCAACAACTTATGTGTCAAAACGTTACGTGTATCCTTCTTTGTTAGAAATGTAACTCTCACTGTGCTGCATTTCCTTTTTTAAGAGCGAAACTGCAAGTCAATTTGTGTCACATAATAATTTGATCTTTATCTCACTTCTGTAAAACATTACAACAACATCAACAGCCAAATTTGATTTTAAATGACATGTGCACAGATTAAGAGAACTGCATCTACAACCCAATCTTCCCATTGCAAACAAAAAACTCACAATGGACTTTGAAGGTCAGCGGCTCGGACGCATTGTCTGGAGCGGTTGTGTTTTCGTTGTCTGACACACAGCGGAAGGGCACCCCAGAGAACATTGTTGGGTAGGAAATATGCAGAACTCCATTGCTCTCCTGCTCGTTGTAATAACCACCCTCTGAGAAGCAATACCACCTACGCAGGTTGGACCCCCAAATTTTACGCCACAAGTTGTCTGAGTAGTGGTACTGAGAAAAGAAAAAAGTGAAAGAGAAGAGAATGGTTTAGCTTTCAGTGTGAAAAAATGTGAAAAATCCTAAAGGTTGTGAGTAAGGCTTACAATGCACTCTTTCCATCTGTTAATAGATTGCAGTGAACCATGAGATTAATATTTCTGAAAATCCCAGTAAAAACATATCTACTGAATGCAGGTGATGTCTGTAATTTCTATGCAAAGGTATAAATTGTATCAATCAGAAAATGAGAAAAATCCCCTTTATATATATATATATATATATATATATATATATATATATATATATATATATATATATATATATATATATATATATATATATATATATATAAAGAGAGAGAGAGAGAGGTATTTGATGAATGAAAAACTAATTTCAAAAATCATAGCAGTCACATTCTCGTGACTGTGTGGGAGGGGGACCCTGAAGCATGAGGTGTGCAGCAGTCCAAATCTGGATCCACCCAGGAATACCTTTCTTATTCCAGTAATAGAATATGTAACTATATTGCCTGTGTGATTTATATTAGATAACCTTTATACCACAATGGCTCAGTGGTAAATGAATTAAACAAGCCTATCTGCATACCAGATTGGTGAACAATCAAAACATTTGACTTATTATGGAACAGAAAACAGAGTAGAAAGCAGATTTTCAAACAGACCCTGTCCTGCTTGGAAATTTGCTTTCATAGCAGAATGTTTCCTCCGTTCACAGACAGCTAAAGAGTGAGAAATGAAGCAAAGCAGCCACCGCTTCTCAGCATTTCTCTAAAACATGTCAAATGAAAAAGCAGCATTGTTCAAGAAACATTAGCATTAATGTCACTGCCGTACTCTTTTCAATTAAATTTGAAGGTTTTCTGAGTAGTGCACAGTCCCTCACTGTATTTTGCTAGTTTTAACATTTTATATATCAATATATATGTGATTGTAATTGGAATGTAATCTAAAAGTAATATGACTATGGCAGACTACTGTCAATCAAAATGGTTGGATTGGACTTTACTCCATCTGGAAAATTCCCCAAACAGAGGATAATACTTGGACATATACAAATTAGCTTGTAATAAGTATCACATCATGTGACTGTGCTCAGTTCAGTGAACCTTTCCATGGTGATATATTGTACAAACACAGCCTGGAATGAAAAATAATTCTTGAATAATATTACACAGGGCCAAGATCTTATGAGGCCTTAAACTGAAATTGTATGTGGGGACTCATTCTCAGTTTACCTCTGTCAAAATTATGGTGAATTTAATTTGTTTTGGAAGGTGGAGCTTGGATTTAAAAATCACCAGAGTAGAGAACAGTCATGTTGCAAAACAGTGGGATTTGATAACTGTTTTAGTTATAGTTACTGTTAGCAATACAAATCAATAAAAGTGTGCTTCTCAACATTTTATTTATTTTTTTGTAAAGTCCCTCAAAACAACATTTGTTGTGAATTGGAGGTACATAATAAATTTAATTTAATTTAATTTAATTTTATTTAATTATGTGTTCAAACACAAAAAGAACGCGTTTGGATGTGAGTATTTTTCCATACTATGTGTGTCTTTGGTGTAATAGGATACAAACCATCAGAAATATTAATAAGTGGTTTATACCTGTATATTTCCCTGTTTACTATATAAATCAAGGCCTTTTTGATCACTGAAATTAGAGATCCTCACAAAAATTCTAACTTCCCAAGTCAGAATTATGATTTCAGGTGGGACTGATATTGTAATTCCAACTGGGATATCAAAAAAATCTGACTTTCATGTAAAAAGAGAGTGCAACATTATTACAGACTTGAGAAAGCTGAACTCTATTAATATAAACATTATAAACTCTATTAATATAACGTTTACATTTTGAGGATTTTCTAGCAGGAGTCCTTAAGCAGTTGCAAAATTTGTCCAGACTTCAGGCCAACTCTGATTTTATGACTTACTAGAGTTTTGAACATACACAGTTTCAGTAAAAACAATCGCAGACATTGCCTATAACAGCGCAGCTACATCATTGCAAGGTCCAGTTTTTCCCTCAGCCTTTTGGAGGCACCACTAAGGTCATATCATATCTACCCACTCAATAACACCTGCGACTCACCTGAGAACGGTACTCAAAGTGGACCTGGCTGACGTTGAGGTCAGAGTCTGTGTACAGGCATTCCAGTGTGACTGACTCGCCCTCCAGAATCGGTTCAGTTGGGCCTTTGATGATCAAAGTTGCTGCATATGGACAAAAATAACAGATATACAGGTAAATGATCACCGTATGAATGGATATAAGCCTTGTTGACACAGTGGATATCAAACCAACTTCTAGGCTTCACCTATTAACAATCTGCAACAGATTGTTGACATTTGTTGAACGCTCAAGTTGAAACAGATATTCTGTTGATGAAAATATAACTAAAAACAGGTTCTACCAGTTTTCTTTGTTAGTCTCATCTTTGACTTTAGGTTCAAATAGCTTCACAACATTTTGCAGAATTTCCAGCTGTTATGAGCTAAAAATTATGTTCTGTGCACAAAAAAACATTTAAAGATTCAGTCTCTGGATTTTAATTTTTTCAAGCAACAAGTTCCTGTCTTTGAGACAGACAAACAGACAGAGGTGAAAACAAAGTGTTTCCTCAAGAGAAAGATATAATTTAGACAACAACAAATATGGAGCCTAATAAATCCAAATAGACTAGAAAATATGGGGGTTTTGAGGATTAAACCCAAAATCCCAAAAAGTAAAAAAAACAATAATTAACGCCAGTCTCTTCGAAACAATTGTGAAACATTTAAAGGTAATGATTAAACATATTTACCATTAGTGCCATTAATCAGGACCACCAATGCAACAAGTAGAAGGGCTTTCATGGCTGTAAAAAAAACAAAGCTTTCCAGAGTTTGAGAAGCAAGTGTTGTGGTACTGCGCAGCTTCTAAACAGAAATGAAAGTTTGCTTTGTATTAGTAGATCACAGAGTAGGTGTGGCTTTCTTTTATTTTTTTCAGGAAGTGCGCTCAAAACAGTTTAAAATTCTGAAAGCTCTTATGCATTATTTTCATTTTAATAGCGAAAATAAATCCGGCTGAATAGGTAAAGTTTTACCACTGACAACTGTAAGGTCTCGGGATTCATATTTAGCTGATGTGCATTTACGCATGAATTACTATGTGAACTGTAGATGCGACTGCCGCTGCTCCAATAATTTAATTTATTCTTAGCGCGTCAGTTGTATCTAAACGAAACCGCACCTACCACGTTTAATTTAGGTGTTTTTGTTTTTTTTCTTCTGTTTCTTCACCAGAAATTGAAACTAACCATCACATGCTTCGGGGGTTTTTAGGCGTGATATGTAACACCGAACAAGCCAACATTTTACGCTGCATTTATTTTGACTATTTACTCAAAAGGAGAAGTTGAAAGAGAGGTCTTGTCTTTGTCACACGCTATAAAGTAAATCGCCTCATCTTTGAGCCTTGGGACTTTTAAGATCAATAGGGTTGGATACGATCTAGCTGTCCACATTTAAGAATAAAATTAGCGAGCCACATAATAATCATACTACTACTACTACTACTACTACTTATAATAATAATAATAATAATAATAATAATAATAATAATAATAATAATAATAATAATAATAATAATAGACCAGATGTAACATTACTCTACAAATTATTACTAAGCGCTTTGAAGGACATTTGGTAGGCTTGGCTCATCATCTCTTCTTCTAAGATTACCCTCATGTGACGTTCTCCCCAAATGCTTAAGTGTGTGGTGGGATTTGCTCATTGTGTCCAAGAGAAAGAACGATGACTTTCAACAACATATTTAAAAACGCTCTTCGAGTGTTGTTTATGTTGATGTAGTTCCAGACAATGTCCAGCAGGAGGCAGAACAAAGGCTACTCGATGACACAGGAAACAGACCGATGCTTAGCGGAAGTACTGAGAAACCTCGGTGATTTGTTTTTGGATGTCTGGTTTAAGACTAAGAGTTTATTTTTCTTTCTAACGTAATTATTTGTTGTACGACAATGAAGCATGGGCAAATAATCTTCATTTAACCGGGTAAGGTTACACATTTTGGTACATTTATAGAACAAAGTGCATAATTTTCCCACCGCTACATTAGCAGCTAATACTAGCCAGTGAAGCTAACGTCAAAGATTGAGAGTAGCTTTTGTTTTTAGCACACAGATTGGTTATAAGATGCATCTTACGTGTTTTATTGTTACATTGAAATTATTAGGCTGTCAATTGTCGTCTTTTTGCTTTTCATCGTTTTTTGAGTTTGGTTTTAGGGTCTCTGTTTGGAATTTGTCCCGAAAGCGTTATTTCACAGCTAAGCTACGATTAGATTAAGTAGATCAAAAAATAGAAGTGATAAAAGTTACAACTGTTTGTATTTACAAAGCAAATACAGTAGAATCATTCATAATTTTAGAGCAATTCAATAAAATGTGCATTTTATTATGATTAGGTTTTTTTTTTTTTTTTTTTTTTTTTTGGTGGGGGGGGGGTCTAAATCTTAAACTGAATACATGTTCAAAAACTGAACAAATGTATTAAGACTTACCTGGAGTGAGTAAGTTGAGTTATTTTTATCCAATGGCTTTTATTCGGCTAACATTCTTCTTAACCTACTATTTCCTGCAATCTAACTTAAACCTGACTTGTTTTATTAATTTAATAATTTTTTTCTTTGTTGCAGATTATAGGTGGCAGTCTCTATACAGAACTAATCCATCACATCTGTGCTATTGGACTGTCATTTAGGACTTCCACCGTCACGCATTGGCCACAAAAGTTTTGAAACTTCTCCCTTGCCTGTGGCCACCAGCATGGCTAACAGCACCCCAATAATAGTGAAGGGTCTGGCCTCAGGTCCTGCAGGCAGGAGCAGTCCGGAGGGATCTCAGGTTAGTGTTTTTTTGTTCTTTTTGTCATCTTTCTGGTTTCTTGTTTGTGCCTGATAAAAGGAATGATGAGAGGTAAACAGATATGATATATGTACATTGACAATAATCGTTATTGCTGGAATGTGAAAGAAAACGTGAAGAAACAATCGTAATTTTGAAGAGAGATTTTATGTGTTTCTAAGTAGAATAGCAAGTCAAGTTTATTTGTGTAGCACATTTCAGCAGCAAGGCAGTTCAAAGTGCTTTACGTTGTAAAAACATCGGTCAAGCATACATCAAAATCATCAAGCAAATATACATCAAAATCATCGAGCAAATATCAATGCATCAAAATCAAAGATCATCAAGCAAATATCATCAAGTAAAAATAATTTTAAAATATGAATCAATGTCTCACTTTCTACTAATCAAAGGCAACTCTAAACAGGTGAGTTTTTAACCTTGATTTAAAGGAACTCCGTCTTTTGGCTGTTTTGCAGTTTTCTGGAAGTTTGTTCCAGATTAGTGGAGGATAAAAACTGAATGCTGCTTCTGCTCATTTGATTCTGGTTGTGGGGATGCAGAGTAGACAAGAACCAGAAGACCTGAGTGGCCTGGAAGGTTTTTACAATGACAACAGGTCTTTATTGTATTTTGGTGCTAAGCCATTCAGTGATTTATAAACTAATGGAAGTATTTTAAAGTCTATTTTCTGAGCTACAGGGAGCCAGTGTAAGGACTTTAGAACTGGGGTGATGTGCTCTATTTTCCTGGTCTTGGTGAGAACACAAGCACCAGCGTTCTGGATCAGCTGCAGCTGTTTGATTGACTTTTTAGGCAAACCTGTGAAGACACTGTTCCAATAATCAATTCAACAAAAGATAAACGTATGGATGAGTTTCTCTAGATCTTGTTGGGATAGTAGTCTTTTAATCCTGGAAATGTTCTTCAGGTGATAGAAGGCTGATTTTGTAACTGTCTTTATGTGTCTCTGAAGGGTCAGGTCCGAATCCATCACTACACCCAGATTTTGGGTCTGATCACTAGTTTCTAGTTGTATTAACTGAAGTTGCGCGCTGACTCTAAATCCTTCTTCTTTAGGGCTAAAGATAATAACCTCAGTTTTGTTTCTATTCAGCTAAAGATAGTTAAGGCACATTCATGCATTGATTTGTTCCAAGCATCTGTTTAGTGCTTGGATGGGTTCAAAGTCACCTGGTGACATCATAATGTAGAGCTGTGTATCATTTGCATAGTTGTGGTAGCTAATCTTATTACTTGTTATAATCTGAGTTAGTGGGAGCATGTAGATATTAAATAGGGGTCCCAGGATTGAACTTTGGGGTACTCCACATGTGACTTTTGTCCACTCCAATGAGAAGTTGCCTATTTACACAAAGAAATCCCTGTTCTTTAGATAGGATTCGAACCAATTGAGTACGGTACCAGAGAGTCCAACCCAGCTCTGAAGTCGCTTTAATAATTTGTCATGGTCAACTATGTCAAATGCTGCACTGAGGTCCAACACTGTGGTTCTTCCACAGTCTGTATTTGTGTGGATGTCATTAAACACTTTGATGAGGACAGTCTCAGTGCTGTGGTGAGCACAGAAACTGGACTGAAAGACATCAAAGTGGTTTGTCATTGTTAATAATCTGTTTAACTGTTGAAACACAGCTTTTTTTAATAACTTTGCTGATGAATAGAAGGTTGAATAGCATGAATAGCAAGTGAATCATAATTTTAATAATCTCAAATTTACTTATTTTTTGTTCCTCCAGGTGCTCAGTAAAAAGAAGCTACAAGACCTAGTGAGAGAGATTGATCCAAATGAACAACTGGATGAGGATGTTGAGGAGGTCTGTCAGAAATTCTGTGGTTACTTTTCAGGGTAGTTTGGATTTTTGTTGTGATGTTCTGTTGAGTTATTACCACAAAGAGTTTCCACCACCTGTAATAAACGAATGTCATTTTTCCATGAATTTGCAGAAAACTGAAGAAATTTTCTGACTACTGGGATATTTCTTATTACTCAGACAGCCCCTGTTTACATAGATTTTTTTCAATCAATTTAAGGTGACTCAATCAAAAAATCTTTGTATCCACGGGATACTTTAAGTTTGAGACTGTTTTCCATAAGGAACAACTTCAGTGTGACAATGTTGTTTGCCATATCAGTCTGCCTCATCACCTGTCTGCTCTTAAATCTACCAAGACTGGAATAAACTTTTGAATTTTGTGGCAAGGTGTCACTTAAGCAATAACATAAAACATGGCACATTATCGACGCTCTACCAGGTCTTTTTTTTTTTTTTTTTTTTTTTTTTTTTTTAATTATCTTGACAGACTCATGATCAGATGATGAGGTAAACTGATACAACTGATGCCAATACATAAAAGCTGTTTTGTGATGTAATGCAAATGTCTACTGCAAGTAAGCAAACTTTTACTTATAGCTTTTTCACAGAACCTCTCTACATAAAATCCAAAGTATCTCTTTAAGTAGCTTTGAAAATATATTATTTTGTGTTGTTAAATAAAGCTATTGTTATGCCCATTATTTGGAACGGTCTTGAGATTTGGTAATGTGGGGCTCTTTTCAGATGCTGCTTCAAATTGCAGATGACTTCATAGAAAGTGTAGTGACAGCAGCCTGTCAGCTGGCACGCCATCGCAAATCCAATATGTTGGAGGTTAAAGATGTTCAGTTACATCTAGGTAAGTTTCATACACAATCGTTATTCTCAATTTTATGGTCAAAGAATTTAAGGGTATTGATACTTCCATACAATCTTTAATTGAAAATCACTGGAAAAAAAGGAAAAATGTCAATTTCTTTCTTTTTTGTTTTTGAGGACTGTATTACCATTCATAAATTTCCAAATAATTCTGCTGTGTTCAGTTTGAACCAAACACTCCATCAGATATTCACATGAAAATTACTTTATCTGTTTATAGACACGGGTGTTGATTACTTTTTGCATTATTTTCTTCTAGAGCGTCAGTGGAATATGTGGATTCCAGGTTATGGATCAGATGAAATCAGACCCTTCAAGAAAGCTTGTACCACAGAGGCTCACAAACAGGTAAACAATAACAGGATTTGGTTCATTTGGGGAAAACCTGAGGGCTGTTTCACAAAACCAGGATAGCGGATTAAGCCAGGATTTTTCTGGATGTCCTGGCTGAATTAAGCCCGGACTTGGTTTCATAAAAGCAGCAGCGCATAAGTTACCATGGCGATTTATCCTGTGCAGCTAGCATGCTCCAAACCAAGCTAACAGCCCAGGCTTAGTTAATGCAGATGCCTCATCTGTTCAGCCAGCGGTCACGCCGATCAGAAACCAGTGTGTTTTGTCAGTGATTCCATTTTCTTATCTGTCTGTTTTGGTCTTTTTTTAAGCCTGCATTAAAATACTACTGATTCATTTTGGTTTTCAGTCCTTACTATTACTATTTTAACATTATGATGTTAGAATATACCATTATCTATTTTAGAATTTTCCATGTGGGCATTGTTACTGTTTGATTGTGTTTCTGAAGACTGCTGCTCTTCTAAGTTTGACAGAAACGCCTTTAATAGACTATTGTATGTGCTGAGGGTATTAGAGAAATCGCTGATAAGAAAAGCAAAGATGTTGTTATCAAGTCAGGCCATATAAGTTGTAGCATACCCTCCCGAATGAAGAATGACACTTTACTCATTAGTTTTTAGGTTTGATGGCAATAAACCCTCTGAACTTAAAATAACGTTTACAACTTAAAATAACTTTAGTTTTTGCAAATAATTAAACAAATCACAGTTTAAGTAATGCAGTATTTAAGACATGAACATATTTACATCATAAACATACCTTCTGACTCTATCAAGGGGGCTGCTAATAAGATACATTTTATAAGGTTTGATTGCTTTTGATTGCTGTTAAGCTTCCTGTGCACTAACAGTTAAACAGGAAGTTTCCCCTTGGAAATAAAAGCATCAAAGGGAAGGAAGTTGAACATATTTAAAACTAAATAAAGGTAGTAATTGGCAGAAAATGATGCAAACAAATAAAGCAATGTATTTAGGGATATTTTACGTAAGTATCTCTAAACACGTGTCGTCCTTTACAGTGGTGTGCCCAATTTATCTTCTGTAGCATCAGTGAATCTGTGATCGAACTCATGGTCTGTTGAAGAAAGCTGTGGACACGCATGTAACTGAATTACTTAAACCTGGTTTGACATAGCAGCACCTCCTGAGCCCAGTTTGGTCTAACTGATCATGCTTGATCAAGCCTGGCTTTTGTCTCTTATCCTGGATTTCTGAATTCTGCTTTTGTGAAACAGCCCTCTGGTCAGTTATTTATATACTTACGCATATTTGTATTTTGGGGCTGATTAATTTATTTTTCTTTTCCAGAGAATGGCACTGATCCGCAAGACAACCAAAAAGTAGCACAAGAAAGCTAATATGTTGTACCAACTTTGTGTATTATTTTTTTTCTCTCTGTTTTTTTTTTCTCATTAATGAAGTAAAAGTGGTGTTGGTAGGGGGTGTTTTTTCTTCTGAATTTAAATTGTAATATTGTCTCCCTAACTTCTGACTGTCTTGCAAAAATCATTGCACAAAACTTGGTATTCATGTTTTGTTCTGTTTCATTGCCTCTAAGCTAAGACTGGCAGAACTCCAACTTAAAATTTTTGTCAAACATTTACTGGATTATTATTTCTTTTTTGTATTGAATATTGCTGTCATTGGTTTTGCTTTTGATACTGTTGAGCATGTTTTTGTGAGTGTTACTGACTCTTCAGCCTTCTAAAAATGATCATTTGTAATATTTTGCCAAGGTACATATTAAGCATGAAGAGTTCCTCTGTTTACTCACTGTACTTTGTATTCCCCTTTGCATTTTCTGACAATTATTGAAAAAAATGTATTCAGTTGAATTTTCACAGTGTCTAAATAAAGAAATGATACTGGTAAATAGCAAAATGATTTTAAGTGTGAATTAAATATTGTCAAACTAAAGCATGACAGACATTCATCAGTCAGAGGGAATGAGTGTGTTTAAGCTGTATTCTTATTTATAGGTATCTTAACCTTTTAAAATCCTTTCAATTCAGGTGGCTGTTAACGTTTAGGAGCGAGAATCCCAGTAGATATAAGAATAAGTTAGAGTGCAGCAATGGGCTGGTTTCTGATATTAAAATGTACAATGTTTTAAATAGTTTTATAATCAATCAAATTTCACATTATGCAGTTAGTATAGTTTAAAGTCCAGTGTTTTTATGGAGCATAGAGTAATTCACAGCAATCAGAATCTTATAAAAAGGTCAATGAGTAGTAATTACAAATACAATAATAAGATTTCTTATGAGTATACAGGATAATAAACAGAAAGGTGTTAACAACATGCAATTAATCTTAAAATAAGAAGTCAATACATTGTGGTACATAAACAAGAGGGACATTCCTTAATTGTGCAGAAAAAACTTGTTACAGCAGTATCCAGAGGTACCCAAGAGATTTTAATTTTAACACCTGGGAATCAGTACTTTGTTTCCATCCACTAAGGCCTAAGATGAAATCATAAAAAGGTGATGTTTTTAATTTAAATCAGAACTCTTGTTACCTTTACTACTCCCTACAACAAACAAGTTACAGACAAGAAATACTTAAATAACTCTCAGAGAAAAATAATGTATGCAGTACAGCGACTTCTGCAATTTTTCAGGACCCTTATAGCACAGCATCAGTCTTCATGCACCAGAGATATATTTTTTTGTTGTTACTAGTAATAGTTTCCCCCTAAAAGACTGAAACCACACTTTTTGACCTTTGAGATATTTCTTGGAGGTCTTCTCAGTGGGAAACCACCTATCCAGTGTCAGCTACATGTATCGATGACAAAAAACAACTCAATGGGAGGAAAAAATGCAATATCACCCCATGTTTTAGCATGGATGTAGCTGTGAAAGAGTATGATTTTTAACATCTTTTAGACTAATGCAAAAAGCAAACTGCAAGACATTAAGCCTTATTCTCTTTTGCCACTGAACTAAGGTAAGGTAAAGACAGTCAGTCCATTAGTACAATAGGCTGCGGGCAAAGAAGAGAGAAAGAAAAAAAACTGCTCTAAAGTATAAAACACTATAGCACTTACTAATAAGAGGTAACATAATTTGCGAGGGCAAACCTTAAGATAGATTTAACATTAAATATAACATGCTCTTTAAAACAACAATGATGTCCTCTGTAACAATTTCTGTAAAAACCTTGAGAAAAAAGCGGTGGGTAGTAGATTAGTGAAGCTGCTAACCTTATAATTGAGAAGATATCACATTTAAGTACATGTTGCAAAAGTATTTAGACCTCTTGAACCTTTTTACATTTTCTTATGTTACAAATGGATGGACAGTTGCTGCGTTTCCATTAACCTTGAAATTGCACAACTTGAAATTACGAAAATAAATTCGCTTAATGGAAACACGCCATTTTCGAAAAAAAAAAAAAAAAAAAAAAAAAAAAAATCTCCTTTTTCGAGAAAAAGCTTTGGCGCTATGATGAGGTGGCTTCTTGGCCGTATCGAAATTGCTTTATTTCGCAAAACTGCAATGGAAATAGTTTTTTCGCGTCACACAAGTCACATGACCAACAACCGGATGTTGGCATGAGCGCAAACCACGAAGAAGACGACAACAGGAAGTAGTTGCAGGATCATGGCACGCCATTTTTTAAATTACTTATCGCGTGAACAAGCTTATTAACGTGTGATTTTAATTTGTTTTCTTATTTAATGGAGACACCGCAATTGCGAAATTATGTTTTTTCGACATTAGCGGAAAGTCGACAAAGATTTGCACACCAGACAAGGAGAGCATTAATAAAATAAACAATTCATGCTCTTCAGCAATCAAGCCTTTATGAAAGAGTGCCCAGAAGAAAACCATTAAGAATGGCATAAGAAATCTCCTTAGCAGATCAGCTCAAGAAATATAGGTGACACAGTAAACATACAGAAAAAATACTCTGGTCAGATGAGACCAAAGCAGAACTTTATAGCTTACAAGCCAAACTGCATATTAGAAAACACTGCACATCACTTTATAAACACCATCTCCAGTGTGATACTTATTAGTTTTAACATCATGCTGTGGGGATGCTCTTTTTCAACAGGGACAGGAAAACAAGCCAGAGTTGATGGGAAGACATAGGGGTCTAAATACAGGACAATCCTAAAAGAATACTTGTTAAGCAGCTGCAAAAAATGAGACTGGGGCAGAGGTTTGCTTTCAACAACAATGATGGCACAAACACAGCCAGAGCTTCAATGGAATGGTTTAGATCAAAGCATATTTATGGTTTAGATATGGCCTAGTCAAAGTCCAGACCTAAATCAATTAATCAATGAGAATTTGAGGGCATAATTGCTGTTCACAGACAGTGTCCATCCAATCTGATTGATCTTAATGGGTTTTTTTTTGCAGAGAATAATGTACAAAAATACAATATTTACATATGCAAAGCTGGTAGAGACATACCCCAAAAGACTGCAGTAAAAACAAACTCTGGATGGAATACAACTGCATGCCCCACAGATTTTTTTTTTTCATTTCAACTCACAATTATACACAGCAGAAAATTTGCATAATATAGATTTTTGATGGCAACATGACAAAATGTGGAGTCCAAGGAGTATGGCAATGTTTGTAATTCTCTATAAATCTGAGGCTGCTGATGATGTCAACAAAAGTTATACATTCTAAAACTATATTTGTGGCTTTCAGTGTGTTTAGATTCAATATTATGTCATAGTTCTACATATTTAAAACTTTCCACATAATAGAAATGGAAAAAAAAACAAAAAACATTTTGAATGTCTTTTAGGGTGGTCACACATTACTTTGCCACCATAAATCCAACTTGCCAGCAGCCAGTTTTACTCCCACAGTAGCATGAGTTATATGTTAGTCCAGTATTTACCCACAGCACTTGTTTTTGTTTTTGGTTGGTGAGCTGGGTTTAGACACACTGTTTCTTTGTAACTGCAGTGCCTGTGGGGCAACACACTTGACACCATCCCAGCCTTCCTGCAGTTCTATTTCCCCACTCAACAGACCCTGGTAGACCCGTCGAGTGAGGAGCTCGAATGACTCCCTCACGTTTTGTCCTGTCTTCGCAGAGGCCTCAACGTAGGGCATCCCCAGATGTCCAGCCAGTTTCTGGGCCTCTTCATGGCTCACCGCTCTCTCCCCGTGAGCGTCCCGGTCAATCTTCTGACCTACCAGGACAAACAGAACCTTCTGTGGCTGCACTCGCTCGCACACCTCAGCGTGCCACTCCTTTATATGGTCAAAAGATGGTCGGCTGGTGATGTCAAACACTAGCAGGCCTCCGACTGAGTTGCGATAATAGGAACGGGTCACTGATCTGAAAAAAGTGAGACAGGGGGAAAAGAAAGACATTAAGTGAGGAAACTGTTGGATTTTTAACACAAAAAAACTCTTAAATATTTAAATAGAAAGTCCAAAGTTCAGATTATCCATCTTATTTCCTTCTCCACTGAACTGTGTTATACGAGTTAAATTCTCTCAGATAAGCAGGTAGAAAAAGAATCAGTCTTTGTTAGAAACTGATAGCTGCTGTGTTTAACCATCAACAGACATGTAGATCCCCCATGAGTCACTGACAGTTTTTTAGAACAGGCTTAGTAAGACATCCTCCCACTGATGCAACTTTATTACTTCATTAAACACACATCTCATTAAAAACAACCTGAATTTTTTTCTTGTTTTTTTTTTTTTAGCTGACTGGTGGGAATGCAGAGCTGAGGTAAATACAAACAGGCACAGTGTGCAATTTGTCACAGTTCATTCAACTGGACAACAGAAATAATGAATTTAGAGACAGAATGAAACAGGCTACTTCTACTTCTTGCATTAAATATGCTGAGCGGAGAGAACGGTGCCCCGTGAAGGAATTGCACCAACTGCATTTCTGCACACATTGCACTATGAGTTAGTGATGGCTGAAAGCAAACATAGATGAAGAGCTTGGAGGCAAGTGAAGTAGCTGGAGTAGTTTGTTTGGGCACTGTATTTGCATACTTTCCTAATGTTGTATGATGTTCACAACAAGAATAGTGTTTTCAAGATAATCATCTAATGAAAACAACTAAACGGTTATACCACCAGGCCTTATGGTTACAGAAGTTTTATGTAAGTATGTAAGTTTAATATGTACTCACTGACCACTTTATTAATACAGCTGTTGTATTGCTTACTAACATCAACAGCGAACCAGCAAATCTCAAGGCAGTAGCTTAATTAATTTAAGTAGAGACAACTTTCTGGAGTTGAAATCAGAATGTGGCAGAAAGGGTCTCTGGTTGTGGCACTATTCTTGTTGTATTGTACAAGTATTTCAGAAAGTGCTGATCCACTCTGGTTTTCACAAATAAGAATCTCTCAGGTTTGTAGTGAATGGTCTGAAAAAGAGAAAAATGTCCACCAACTGGCTGTTGAGAGGACAAAAATGCCTTGATGATTTCAGAGGTCAGAGGAGAATGGACAGTCTGGATTTGAAATGATAGAGGGCCAGGAATAGCTCAAATTACCACTCGTTACAAAGGTAGTGAGAACACCATCTTGAAGCAGTTGGGTTACAGCAACAGGATTGAAGAATAACAGGCTGGAAGAAAGTGTCACCTGGTAAGATGAGTCTTAGCTGCAACATTCAGCAATTAGGGTCTGATTTTGTTGTTTTCTCATGAGAGCACTGATTCAACCTGCTTTGTCTCAGCAGTTCACACTGGAGTTGATGCTGTCATGCTGTAGTGAACATTATTATTAGTACTCTTCGTACTAATCAGACATTGTTTAAACACCAGAGCCTAGCTGAGTATTATTGTTGACCATGTCTATCTCCTGTTGACAACAGCTGACCTATCTTCTGGTGGCTACTTCCAGCAGAATAATGCACCATGTCACACAGCTCATCTTAAACTGGTGTCTTGAACATGACAATGAGTTTAGTGTACTCTAAAGGCCTCCATAAGCACCAGATCTCAATCTAATAGAGCATCTTGGGTATGTGGTGAAACAGGGGATTAACATCATGAATGTACAGGTGATAAATCAGCAGCAACTCTGTGATGCTATCAAGACAATATCGACCAGAATCTCAAAAGAATGTTTCTGTCATCTTGCTGAAAACATGCTGCAAAGAATTAGGGTGGTTCTGAAGAAGAAAAGGATATTCAACCTGGCAGTTGCATGGTGTATCTACAAAAGTGGCTGGTGAGTATAATCATACATCTAACAATGCAAAGGATCCATGAACTATAAACATTTGCACATGGAAAGGTGTTAAGCCACATGTCATATGATTCTTACCTGAACCTCTCCTGCCCAGCGGTGTCCCAGAACTGCAGTTTGACCCGGACCCCCGGCTCCACCTCCAGGAAGTGAACGTAAAAATCAACACCCACTGTTTGGTTAATGGACTCCAGGAACAAGTCCTCAGTGTAGCGCTTCAGGAGGGATGATTTGCCCACGGTGGAGTCCCCCAGCATGATGATTCTAAACTGGTACTGCCACAAAGTTAGGTCCATTGTTGCTGGGAGTGAGAAATTATCTGTTGAGATAAATTTGTTGGGGTGTAAAAGTTTGAAGTGAACAAATAAAATATAATAATGCTAATGAAAGGTTAAAGGGAAGTATAGTAAACAGGGAAAATGTCGATATTGAAATTAGAATAGCAGAAACAGTGTCTGCAAGAGATGATCACTCCCACACCATCTTCAAGCAGGGTGACTCCTTACCTCTGACACTCCAAGTGTTGAGAAACAGCCAAACAGCCACGCCTTGTTAATCTTCCAAACAGTGGCATCGTCTATGATAATTCCCTTCCCAAAATGCAACGCATTTCATAGCCAAAAAGTCTCCTATTCATGGTGGCTCATCAAATCCAGAATGCAGGAAAATATGTTCCACAGAGATAACCCCAGCAACACTACAGTTCTCATCTAAGCTGCTGAAGGTAAATGCTACTAGCATGTGCATAAGAGTAGTTGCGCAGGGGTGTGAACTTTTAAAGTTTGCCTGTTGATACTTGACAAAGGGAGGGGCGAAGTGCAAGGACACAGGGAGGGCTGTTATGGAAAGGGAGGGCTATATGTGGGAGGACGCTCTAAGGTAGTGTGTAACACCATGTAGAGACAAACTCCAGTTTCCTGTTGATACAAACACATCCATATGTATTTCATAGGAATATAAAAAAAGTGAGGATAAATGTTGGATGGTCTTTGCCCACACAGTTTGCAGCTGTTTTATTCACTTTATGATCTTGCGTTTGGAGTGTACATTGCTACCAAAAAAGGGAAGTTGATAACAATGGAGCTTTAATTCCCATGAGAAAGGCTGAGGATAAACTTGATGCCGCAACAGGCTTAAAGAGACGGTGCTCACATTTATAACGACACTTCAATTAATTTGAGTCTTTTATAGTATATAGATTTATTGCATAATTCAGTTCAGTTCAATTTATTTATATAGCACCAATTCACAACCAATGTTGTCTCGAGGCACTTTACAAAAAATCATTTCAGTTCATTCACACATACATTCCAACTGATCCTAGTTATCAAATAGTACAATGGGCTCAGTTAATTATTCCAAGTAGTTTAAAAAGTTTCTGTCTAAGGAAACCCAGCAGATTGCATCAAGTCTTGCAGCATTCAATTGTACAGGAATTCTTGTAAATTTTGAAGACCATGTCTTACAGTCAATAAAAATCCAAAATTCAACTTTCCAGACCTTTTTAATATTATGTAATATTAATTAAAAAAAAAAAACCCAACAACAACGTTAAGCCACAAAAGCTCATGCTATAGAGTCTGACTGTTAATAGAGGGCTGTATCCAAGCATATTAGTGGAAGGAATAAGTGTGGCAGGAAAGGACAAACAAGTAACAGGGATAGCTGCCTTGAGAGGATTTTCAAGCAAGGTGGCCATGCTTTGATGTGCTGAACTGGCCACCAAACTTGATTAACCAAAATCCCAGAGAGAATGTATAGGGTACTGTCAAGCAGACGATAGAAGACAGAACAATGCAGACAAGCTTAAGGCTGCTTTTAAAGCAACATTTTAACACCTCAGCAGAGCCACCAGCTGATCACCTTCATGCCATGCTCCATTAATGCAGTAATTCATACAAAAAAAGAGCCCCGACCAAGGACTCAGAACAATATATATCCCTCTGTATACAGTTCATTTCTGTGCTGTTGACTCTAGGGTGACTTAAAGTTGGCTTAACTATGACAGATTAACTGCATTAACATAACAGAATGATCTGGGATATGGAAATAAAAAGTAATGGATATAAAATCTGAATAAATGGTAAAAGGACAAAAGACTTCAAACACAAAAGACTTCTACTAAAACAGTTAGTTCAATCTCAGTGAATAAAAACGAAAACTCTAATCCGCACAATTGCACAATTACACAATTGCATAATATTGTAAAATATTATATAGTAATATAATATTTAAACATTTAAACATACTGTTAAAAAAAACAAAAACAAAATGATACTGAATTTGTTCTTTATGCCAATGAAAATGGTAGATTTTTCACATTTTTTTCACCTTACAACCGCACATCTTGATGTATTTTATTGGGATTTAATGAGATACATAAACACAGAGTAATGCATCATTGTCAAGTGGAAGGAAATGGATAATTTAGAAAATGACATTAAAAAATGCAAATCTGCAGTTGTATTCAGTTCTTTTCAAGTCAAGGCAAGTGTAAGGCAAGTTTATTTGACTAGCACATTTCAGCATCTTCCATTTCCTTTTTGCCACACTTACATCTAAAGATTGACAGTTTTGCCTAATTTTCTATGTATAAAAGAGAGCTCATTAAGATTACATTGACAATTTTTGTGAACAGCAATTTAAAATTGTGCCATAGATTCTTGGTGTGATTTAGGTCTGAACTGTTGATCATTTTATCATATGAAAATGCTTTTATCTTATGCTTTTAGGAAACGTGCAGAGAGAGAAGGGGGAGGACATGAAGCACCCCATGTATCACAGCTTCTGCACACGGGGCGCACGCTCCACCTCCACACCACGCTGCACCTCAATTTGTGTTTGTGTTTTAACCATCTCCTTGGTGTTTGTTTATATTCAGTAGGTCTTACCATATTCTATTCAGTTCTGGTATTCATTATTGCTCAAAAGGTTTTACCATATAGTTTCGTACCTTTGTTTTTCAGTTTCTGAATTTATTTTTGTGTTCTGTTCTTTGTTGGATTTAGCTCTTCTAGATCAGGGCTGTTCTTTTCCCCTGGATTTGTAGTTTCTTTGTGTCTCAGTTCAATTCCAAGTGTTAATTATTTACTTTGCCTCAGTCTACCTGTTTGCCACCTCTCCCAGCTTCAACAAGTAATCAACCACCTGCCTCTTGCCTATAGTCACACTCCCCTGTATTTAAGCTCCTGGATTTTCATTGCTCTTTGCTGGATATTTCCGTTGTTCCACTCATGATTATGTCTGTTGCATTGCCCGTTCCTTTGCCCACATTCCATGGCCTGTTCTCCATGCATTTATGTTATTTCTTTCCCCCCAAAAATTATTCAAAATAAAAATCAATAGAAATGCTCTTCACTTTCTAGGTTTCGGAAAGATCTGACGTTTTCTTTGGCTTGGGGTTGTCCAAAACAGTAAGATTTAAAAACCTCATCGATGTCCACATCCAGACTGATGCAAATGCTGCAGTTGCAGAAAGTTTCCCTGAAAGGAGAGAGGAAAATGTTATGAAATAAAAAATATAGCAGTGGTATCTGTCACTGATCATTTCATGGTGGCTGCAGTGATGAAATACTGCAGTGTTAATAGACCTTAATTGCAACACTCATTACTCTTTTAGTTCAGTTCTATGCATATTCATTTATTAAGCAGTTAAGCACTAAAGGTAGGGCTACATCCATCCTAGTTATTATTTTATTCAAATGTCAATTGGTTTATGTTTAATAAAATTAGCATTAAATCCTTATTTGCTACCATTATATAATCATACTGTAACCTTCTAATGATAAAAACGGGCAAAGTTTTAAGTTTTTGGGTGTATAATTAAAAGTAGCTGAGATCAGCTTTAAGACAGCAGATGAACTTTAGAGATTCTTGGATGGAAGAGAACAAAATAAATGTAGATATGCAGACATGTTTATATTTTAGGCATAAATTATACAAAAACGACTATTTTGAGCACCAGCAGATAAATGCAATGGTGAAAATTAACATCTTAAAATAAATCATTTACTTGCTGAAACTCCCTCCCAGTTATGACAAATGCAAAGTTTTTCATTCCGTTCAAACCAAATTTATAACCTTCCTATAAGATCCCTCTTATTTCTTAGTGGCTTTGGATAAAAGTGCTACTAAATCTGTGAATTTTTCCTGTCTGTGTCACTATAGCCTCAAAAGTTTGAATGATAAACCAAGTAGAGGAGCTCTCAACCACACCCAGTTACATCATACTGGAGATATAACAGAAAATTTGTAGAATAAGTATTTATCTTTCAACTTATCAAGCAAAAATAATATTTTAAAGCCAGAAAACCTAAAAATCATAACCCTTTAGATGGCGGTAGGTCATGTAGGGGCCAGAAGAATGCAAATTTTCTTTCAGAATGTCACCATTTAAAAAAAAAAAAAAGAAAAAAAAAAAAAAAAGAAAAAAAACATCTTAACACCTCTGAGCCAGAATGCCCACCAGCTTATCTTCTTTTGACTGACACCTATTTTGATCAATTGCATCGGCCTATACTCTCCTCAGATCCAATCGTATCCACCGTGTGTCGTAGATCATGTGATACAAGTCCCACATGCTTACACTTCTAGGTCTGGCCTATCAGCTCTGACAGTGATTCTGATGCTACAGGTATGCTAAATCAATACAATTCATGAAATTCGTGTCATTACAATGTATGGCAGGTGGAGTCAAACTCAAAAATGACTTCAAAAAACACATATAAAAACACATAAACAGTGTTTATTTCTGAGACCTTACTGCAAAATTGCACTGGATGACTTTCAGACTGTTTCACCAAACAAATCATGGTAAAACACATTGTTAACAGTAGCCAAATCCTTCATGAGGCCGGTAGAGTTGGTCTGCAGAAGGGGCAGCAACGTTTTAGAGGAGGACCTTTGTGTTGCTCTCATAACAACAAGTTGGCAGCTATATTTTACTACAGTTACACAGCTGATCATATGAAGGAAAGTGAGACTATTAGCCATATTTATTCACTGCGGCTATTCAAAGATTGATTACATTTATAGTTGATGTAATTTTAGTATAAAATTCATAGCTGTTACCAGCATATATGATTCTCATGCTAAAGTTACCCATGGCCAAAGTTCCAGTGTATATTGTGTATTGGTTTCTAATTGACTATTTTGGTGACAATTGAAAAATAGGAATGCCTGTGTATGGCTGTGCACGTCAGATTAACAATACTTGTCAGAACCAGAGCAGTAATTATAACATTTATCTGAATGCTGCCATAATTTCTTTGTTTTCTTTAACTGTGATGAATTAAAGGCAGATGGGGCTGAAAACAGCCATTTTAAATCATTGGGTACAGTCCAGTAGGTTTCCAAGCTACTGTGCTTAGAAAACATTTCTCTTACTTCCTCACTGGGAAAAAATGCCCTATAAATGTGCTCCATGTGAACTATAATCAAGACAAGACTGCTATCATTATCTTCTTGGGTGGCCATTGTTTTATGCACCACTTCCCAAGTTTGGGCTTCCATACATTACACCATAACTCTTTGGGAACTTTCAGCTGTTTTCTCTGATGCTCTGTGCAGTTTCTTTCCTTTACCTTTTTTTCCTTTACATATTTCTGGTAATAAATATGACTGTTCTAAGAAAAAAAACACGAACACAACTGAAAACAAAAAGTTGTAAAAATGACAGACATGTGCTTCTTAAAACTGTCTTAGCTAAACTTTTGCTACCCTACAGCAAAAAAAAAAAAAAAAAAAAAAGGCAATGGCTATTGGACAGACAGCTTTGGAGTTTTCCCAAAGCAGCAATACAAAACCTAGATGGAGGACAGAGTTTAATAGGCCTAAAAGTGAAATCTGGATGGAACTACACTCCATCAACGTAACAATGACCTGAAAAATAAAGGAGAGCTTTAAGCAGATTGTTATGATCTCTTATACATCACGACCTCATTCATTAGACTACAAATATGGCTAAAACATGCAGGTATGGTGGCTACTGCAAGATTTTTCCAAGAGCTTCTCTCTTTAATAACAGTGGTAAGCGAGCATTTTTTTTTAGTCTCTCCTCCTCATGTTCTAACTCAGTGACCTCCCTTCTGTCTTTGTTGACCACCAAAATGAAGTACATTTTTTTCAAAGTGGTGCTTCAGCTCTGGGTATACCTTTAATGAGAGAAGATTTCAGTGAGCCACATCAGTCTTTGGAGAAGTGGCTCTTCTTTCGTAGAACTCAAATCATTTCTGGAAAATACCTAATATGGTTATGAAATTCCAAAGTATGTTTTCATATTAAACAGGATGTTTTTAACAAATAAAATGTTATTCATACCAATACTAAAACCTTTGGAAGGTTTTAGTATTGATTTCAGTTAATATTTAACTGAAATCTGTTTCTGTGTCTCTCTCCAACATACTCTACATCTCTATATAGTCCTCCTCCAACAACAATAAATGAGTTATTATAAAAAAGTTGTTAATGGGGGAAAATAACCCTGGATATTATTGCAGATGCATGATCAGTATACTTGTGCTGGATGAAAATGGTCGGCCTCCTGTTTATCCCGGGTTGTGCTCTGGCATGTCACTCACCTGTCAAGATCAAACAGAACGCCAAGCCTTCCCTGCTGGTATAATGTAATTTGAACACAGTGTGAAAAAGAAGACAGCATACAACAGGGTGTTTGGTTTCTGGGTTAAGTTCAATGGATTTGCCATATGTAAACAGCAAGTGAAAGTGAGATCAACTTTGTTTCCCAACAGCTTTTCATTGTTTTCTGCTTCAAATTAATTTTTAATGATATCTACAAGGATTTGAATTAAAATAAAAAAGATCTGCACAATGTAAACAGCTCTCATGTGTAAAACAGCTTTATTTTCCTATAGGTGTACACTAATGAGAAAAAGGAGTTTTTATCATAGCTTGTTAGATTATTGAACAACTTTAAATGCTGCAAGTGGAGACAATTAAGCTTCTTCATTTCATTAGAGAATAAATGTATTAATGTCAAAGGGGAACTGATTTTAAATGTTGTGCACATATGTAATGCAAAGTATCTGAACCTAAAAGGTATATTTTATTACAGATTTGCATTTAAGTCAGTGAATTGGGAGTGTGTAACAACTTTCCAGCTTGTCTGTGCATACTTATGTAAATTCCAGTTAGATTAGGTTAGATGGGTACATGACTACCGCATAATTTTCTGTTATGAACAAAATCCGGAGCAAGAAAATTGCTAGACTTACCGTTTATTTATTTATTTATTTTTAAAGAATTTTTTTCTCTTTTTTTTTTCTTTTTTTTTTTTTTTTGGCTCTAGTGGCCTTTATTTGATAGTGAGTCGGCAGGAAAGCGGGTTGTGAGAGAGGGGGAAGACATCCGGCAAAGGTCAGGTTTGATGATGGCATTTTAAACAAATGAATGTTTATTGCTTATTTCATAATTGGTTCCTGTATTATGTTTTTATGGTGTAAAGCACTTTGAACTGCCTTGTTTCGTTTAGTCCATTCTTGGACACAATGCACAGCAACCCACTAAGCAGGCGTGTCACCCTTCAGGAAGCAGAGTTCTTACCTGGACTCCTCCAGAGTAAAAAATCTAACAGTCTGTAAAAGAAGTCTTCAAATAAGGCAATGTTGTCAAACAGTCTCCTATCTGTAGTAACATTTTGGAGAGAATTTGTTTTTTTTTTTTTTTTTAATAACTGTTCTCCTAGAACTGTTATCAGTGGCAAAAATATGATTTTGTTTGGATAATATTGATCTGCGGCTTACAGGTCACAGTATGGGTGAGTGAGTTTTCACTGTAGTGTGACATTTGTTGTGATTGTTTTTGGAGCAAAGTTTAGTTACTGTGGAAGTGAAATTCAGTCGAACAGCAAGAATCTGAGCAGTCTGTTAGTGTAGTGCGTGTTCACTGATTTTAACACAGGCCTTAGCCTTTGGACGCACTAAAGTAGCATTGACAGAGCCACTGGGAGGTTTACTATGTTGGAGATTTATGGGTCAAAATCTTCATTTTCTTTGCATGGATGGTGAGTTTTCATTCAGTGTAAAATCTGTTTTGCTCTTACTTTTCATAAATCACATCTGTTAGGCTTATCAAGAGTTTTGTAACCTTAATGCCACAAGAATTTGCCTCAGATAATTCTGAACTATGATAATTTACAAATAATATAATAAAGGTTAATTCTACTGATGGTGTTGTTGACAACATACTGTGTGATGTGGCCACATGTTTTAGATTGACAGATGACAGAGAGATGATGATCTGATCTCAATTTGAATCAGCCAAGATGCAGGTTAACAGACGAGCTGAACAGGACTTAAATATGATATGATTTCATTGCAGATGAAATACTACATGATGGAGAATAAAAACCCTAAAAAGGTTCCTACTGTAGGTTCTTAAAAGAGTATAGAAACTATGGTATGTAAAAAGAATAAGGTAGTGACATTAAGGAGTCAAGATATCAGAGTGCTCAAATGGGGTTTGTTGCTGTCAGTCACAATCTCGCACAAGTCTTAAGAAACCAGGTCAACAATCTTAAAGCTATTTTCATTGCTGAGTAACAAAAGAAATGAGAACTAAGATCAAGGCGAATGGGTTTGATATTGAGCTGCTGCAGAGTTCAGGTTTTTCAACAAAAGAGATAGGAATGAGTCAGGGATTTAAGGTTAACTTGGGCAGTAAAATTCTTGATTCTCTATGCTGTGAAGAGATGATGGGGTGATGAATGTCATCTAAAAGATGATTGCAAGTAAACTAGGCTATCATTGAAACTCGCATAGAATATATTGGGCATGCTTATTTAGCTTAATTAGGATGTTTATTCCTTACAAATCTAAAATTATGTTTGTGAATAAACAGAATATGACACAAGACCAGAAGCATTTAAAAAAAAAAAAAAAAAAAAAAAGCATCAGCCTTTCAACGGCTGCTGTACAGTATATGCGCTCAATACTTGGTTGGGGTTCCTTTTGCATGTAAGACTGCATCAAAGCAGCCAGTGGCTCTGTTGAGGTGTCAAAAAAGCGCAGGTTGCTTCTTTAACAGCCTTTCGCCCTGTCTGCATTGTTGGATCTTTTGTCCCTTATCTCTTGACCATACTCAATAGATCATCTGTGAGGTTAGGGTCAGCCCAGTTTGCCAATCCATTTTAGTAACACTATAGCCATTAAGTATGTTTGGTATGTTTAGCAGTGTGTTCAGTTACCAAGTCTTGAAAATGAAATCAGCATCTACACGAAACTTGTCAGCAGAGGGAAGCATGAAGAGATCTAAACTTTCCCAGGATATGTCTTCTCTGACTTTGGACTTCACAAGACAAAGTGGACCAATATCAGCAGATCACATGCACACCCCCCTCCCCCAATATGACTGTGGAAATCTCACATTTAATCTCAAACAACTTGGATTATGTGCCTCTCTATTCCTCCTCCAGAATTTGGGACATTAATTTTCCAGATTTTTTTATTTTTTATTTAAGCTTTATTTTACCAGGATTAAAAAACCCCATTGTGATTAAAAACCTTTTTTTCAAGGGAGTCCTGGCCAAGAGGCAACAATAAATACAACAAAGAAAAATACACAGTTAAAAGAAAAATATACTTTGATCTGAAAACTGGTACTGACTGACACAGTAGTCCAGTCCTTCTTCTCCATAATCCATATAAAATGCTTCTGATGTTGTCTTTGGTTCAGGAGTAGTTTAACACAAGGCATGTGACTATTGTAGCTCATCTCCTGAGTATGTGTCTGTGTGGTGGCTCTTAAAGTAGTAACTCCAGCTGCAGTCCAGGCCAAGTGAATCTTCCTTTAACTAAGCTTCTAAAACATGTGGTAATCCCTTTTTCCTGTTCACCATTCCCCACCACATTTCATCCTTCCACTCAATTTTTCCAGTAATATGTTTAGATTCATCAAACTGTTAAAAGACATTGTTTTAAACAATGGCCTTCTGCAGTTTACCCTTCTAGTGGAGGGTGTCAGTAACTGTCTGCTGGACTACTGAAAAGTCAGAAATCTTCTACAGGATTCTATTGGTCATATTATGGTTATGATAACATTTTTAGGTAAAACTAGAGGAGGGGATGCTCTGCTATTGAAATTCTGATGGTAGAGTTGGATAGTAGAGGAATTTCTTAATAAAACTTTGTGGTTCTAAAATGGTGAATTTGAAAGGGATTGGGATACTTTTACAAGCCACTGAGAGTGAAAGTTAAATTGAAAACCTTTATAGTGTTTCAAATATTTTTTTAAACTGACAAACCACAATCTTGTACCATAATTTGTAAATAAATACTGTAAAGAACTCCCTTAGCAGGCAATCTGTGTCCTCGATATCTCCTCAGTTTATAGAGTGCCACTGCTGCTGGAGGATCATAGGGTTCTTAATAATTTGTGCCTGAACATCCCTGTGGAAATGAGGCCCAGAAAGATGCTCTAGAAATGGAACAAGTTGGCTGAAAGGTGCATAATTTTTTTTTCTTGCTGTATATTTTTGCAATTGGACACAAATACCTCTCAGTTATGTGACAGCTTTGTCTTAGTTTCACCACTGGGAGTTGCTATACCTAAAGAATGCTCAGTTCCCAAAATAAGAGACCATCCTTACTGTAATACTGATCTTATTGTCATTTCCCATAGTTATGATGAGACCACATCATAGTTTGTCACTGTAAACTATCTGCTTCTGTTTACAGGTCTGACCCTCTCTTGGTGTGTATTCCTATAGGATTGGTGGAAAATACACAAAGTTATCTGACTCCTACGCGTCTGTTATAAATGCCTTAATGCACTCGGCCCTCACCATTAATCAAAAACCTGAGGTAAATATATGCAAATGTGGTGGAGGAGAAGCAACGATTTAACTCACAGCATGTTGCTATATACACAGTGTCAGCAACTAGATAACAAAACAATCTTATGGTGGGTTGTTAACTTTGATGTTGTTTGTAAAGAAAAAAAGTGGTAACCTGTTACTTCTTTAAACTTCTACCTCAGTGGAAACACATCCTGGCTTTTCTAGTAAAGACACACAGGACAATGCAACAGTATTTTTACAATGGAAATATATTTTCACTGTATATTTGCCTTTGCATAATTTATAAGACAATTTTAGTACAGCATAGTTATATTATGAGTGGAGGTGAAGCTGTGAGAATCTGAAAATACTGGTTCCAGTACTAAACTGGTGCAAGTGGTGCTTACCAAGAACCAATTACTTTGGGTTTGCACTAATGCAAACTCTGGTTCTGGCCCCCAAAAAAGTGTTCCTCACCCACCACCAGGTACAGCAGCCAATGAAAACATTGTCTTGGCACCATGCTTGAAACTGCAGAGTTTAGTTTTAGTGCCAAAATGTTCTATGTAAAAATGTTTTATGTAAAACTTAGATTTGAAACAAATCAGTTTTTTTTTTCAATTATTTGTCTCATTTCATTAAATTAACAAAGCACTAAACACATTATTAAAAATGAGTATTACGACTGAAACCAATCAACCTCTTGGTAACTAATTACACCCAATGTGTGCATACTAGAAAACCCAACCTAACATGGATCCTGCAGAGGTTTTCTAAGTTCTCTTTGAACTGGAACTGTCATGTCATCGCTGCAATGACATGCTCTCAACGTCCCCCCAATGTGCCTCCGAACTGTTGACACAAAACAACAGCTTAAACCACAGATATGCAACAATCACAGTTGCTTTATTACATCTTCCTACTGATTTGAAGAGAACAGAATGCAGATTGCGTGACTGGAACTGTAATGCTGTCAGAAGGTTGAATTATGCTCTATGAAGAGAACTGCCAGAGGCAGGTTAATTATCTAACTTAATTTAATTGAAGATGGAGCCTAATGGTCCTCAGCTGCAGTTTTTAAAGTTGAAATAAGTTTTGCAGTGCGCACTATGAAACACACTGTTGATTTATAACACTAAGAGTTACCGTCTTTAAAATAAATCAGGTATATTGCGTGCTTCTTTTTCTCCTTTCACATTGCTGTAAACATGGCCAACCTGAAAGAAAAGGGTTATTTTACAGCCTCCCTTCAACAATTCCATTCTTATACCCTCTGATTTTGTTTGAGTCTCTTGAAAATGACTTTTGTTGTTCTGCTTCACTGACACATCCATTTGTGCAGGTACAATGGTTTCTAGCCCCTTTTTCTGAATGCTGAAGATATCTTCTATCGCTTCAGGCAGCGTATTTGCTTTCATATTTGATTGAAAACCTCAATTTCTCTAACTCACTAAAAACAACATCCCGGTATCAAATCATAGAGTGAACCATGGGAGTAGACTGTAAACGTGACATTTTGACTTGGCAAAACTGGGGTTGGTTTCTGTTCAGTGTGGAGGGAAAAATTGTTGGCTAACAGACATGATGAAGCCCTATTTGCTGAAAGCCACTTGCCTCTATAACACACACTAAGGCACCACATCATCATCATCTACCAAAATCCTTGCCTGATTCATTAGCCACTCAGTCTGAAATGTTGGATAGGACTAAAAAACATTTTAAAAAATTCAGAAGGGTTTGGAAAAGTAAACTAAGCAAGCCATGTCATCAGGGATGCAGATAACAAAACCGATTTGCATGCACTTAAATTTTACAAGTGGAATGTTTAATTCTGCAAACCTCTAAAGACCAATAATTGTTTCCCCTAGTTTCCCAAATCTAGATCTACACCTCTCCACCATTATCAAGACGAGCTAAAAAGCTGCAAGTAAAACAACCTTGCCTTTCTTAACGTCTCAGCAGAACCACGGATTGATCATCTTCATGCGAAGCAGTATTACTTCAGTAATTCATGCAAAAAGAGCCCATGTCAAGCATTAAGTGAAGAAGGCCCACATTTTCTAATTTTTTTTGCTACTTAATCAGTTAAGTAATATTCTAATTTTCTTAGAAACTGAGTTTTAGTTTTTCCTTTCCCAAACTTAGCAGAAATAAGTGATTGGAAAATAACACTGTATATCTGTATGCAATAAAATTATCTTTTGAGCTAAATTACTGAACTTAACAAAAATTTTGACTGTATTCCAATTAACTTAGGTGGACCTGTAAAAAAAGATATGGAAAAAGACAATAAAAAGTAACTGTAATAAAATATAAAGCCGTCCCATTACTTGTGCTTACTTTCAGTGACAGCTGGAGAATCCTTGCAGTCTACTTGAGCTCAGTTTCCTCTTATAAGATCAAAAGCAGGACAAATCAGAGGAACTTCAATCAGGAAACCATGAAGGATGAGAATTCTATGAGCAGTCATTTATTTTTGAGTGTTTTCATACCAACTGAGTAGTTATTATTTTTAATTTAAACTGTTTAAAATTAGGCTTACTGTTCTAACTAGTTTTTTTTTAAGTTTATTATTTACTTTGCATTCTGTTTACAACACCATGTTAATTGATAAAGTGACCCTAAACGCATCATTTTTGACTCCAAATGACTCAAAGTTACACTAATTAGAAGCTGCTAAATTTTTTTTAGCATCACTTTAACATGTGTTTTTGTGAGCACGCCATAACATTAAAAACACTCAACTCCATGTTGGTTGCAAAGGAGGACAAAAAATGTCCAAACATGTCCAAGCTCTGTTTTTAATCATGTTTACAAAATACATGCCAGTGTGTTGGTGCCTTCTGACCAACCCATACTGGAAAACAATTTTTTTTTTTTTTTTTTTTTTTTTTTTTTACCAAAAGTTTGTTTCCTCTCATTTCAGGCATATGGGTATATTGTTCCCTTACTCTAACTTCTCAATCAAGGATGAATTTGTTTTCTTTTACATTTACATGAGTGTCGTGAGAAACAAATAGGCCATTTCAATCTGTGGTAACCGAAATTACTGTAAAAGCCCTTTACATGCCTCGTCATAAAATACTTTTTATTGGTCTTATGTAATATTCTAAATCCCTGAGAAATTGAATTTTGTATTTCCATTAGCTATAATCTTTAATGATGAAAAGTAACATGAACAAGTGCTTGATCTTCATCACCCTGCATGTAAAGAATCTCTATAATATAAGATTTTAACTTGAGGTGAATTCTTGAAAAGACTAAGTATATGCTTAGTTTCTAATTAGATATACCTGTAAACATTCTTACTTGATTTGCTCTTTGTATTTACAAGCAACCTTACCACCAGATGGCTCTAGTGTTCCATGTAGTTTTCTTCAGCCAAGCTTATTGAACCTTTAACATGCAGAACAATATTCAAAAATAATGAGACTTCCGAGTTTATGAGAGAAAACATGCCACCAGGGTGTGAAAATATGCAGATTAATACAAATAAAACCATGGGTTTCCTCATATATCCTGGCTCAGTAATGAGATAAACAACAAGCCATCCCTATTTAAAATCTCAATTTACATGGCGACTGTGTCTCAGGGATATGAAAGTTTTCCTATGTCTTCATTGCTGTGCTGCTCCAGTTTTGCTGTGGGTAATGAGAACGGTGATTCTAATTCATTTCTGTCTATGATCTTGATCTAATTAAAGGCCTCATCCCTGCCACCTCATTTTCTTAAGCTGTTCCATTCACTTACATTTGACAACAGAGCACAGACACACATTAACCTCTTGCATCAAGACGCAAAGAGCTGTGTTCATTTCTTTTCAGTCTCAAAATAAAAAACAGGGCTGTTCAAATTTAATCCCACCTTCTTGAATGTATGCAAAACACATCTGGGGAAAGCCCTCCATCTGTCACGCATCCATTTCTTCTCTTCTCTTCTTCATTACGGTTAGCAGAACAGAATCCACCATTTTTAATATGTTGATAGTGACAGAAGAGAGTGAAGAAATGACTCATCTTTATGTGTTGTTATTTTCTCCAGCACCACTTAATTTTCATTTCTCCAAAAGAACAAAAGAAAGACAGCATCTTTATACTGCAGACATAAAAACTGTGTTGAAATTTTAACAATTTAAAAATGATTTGAAACGGTCATACTGAACTGATTGAAATTGCTATTATTAAGCAGTCATGTAAGCCCCTTAGACTTTTGATTAAAAAAAACTTTAGTATTAGACATAACATTACATCACTAATTCAAAAGGATATGTTCTCAATCAACTATAAAAAATATTACAAACTGCATAAAAATGTTGTCTGCTCTTGATCTTATGGTGTTCCTAGCTAAATTATTGGAGAGTTTGACTTCTGAGGATTTTATTTTCTGTAGCTTGTGTTTCTACTCAAAATAGATTACAGGATGTTTTGTACACAGTGTAACAGAAGAGTGTAAGCGTTTTTCCCCATTAAAGGAAATTTTTCTACTGTAACCATTAGCAAATCAAGGCAAGGCACAGTTATATGTTTAGTACAAGTCATAAACAACTCTTGAGATAAACTATATCATGCATATTTAAAACAAATGATAAACATCAACTCATAATGTAATGGTGGAGTTTCATGAGAAAGTTACAATATAATATGATGTTTTCAGTCCTGATTTGAAAGACCCTAACTACCCACATATCTCAGGTTTTCAGGCAATTGGTTTCCAAGCAGAGGTGTTCAAATTTAATCCTACCTTCTTGAATGTATGCAAGACACATCTGGGGAAAGCCCAGGAAACTATATTCTGAGTCTATGCAATGCTAACTGCCTTTCCTCCAAATGCAGTGCTAATTCTAAAAGAGGGGGTTTAAACATTTTTCAAGAGGAAACAGAAGTTAAAGTTACTTTGTCAAAAGATCAAATAAACCTCTACCACATTAGTTTTTAAACAGAATATAAAGAGTGATTGCCATGAACCCATCCAACGGTTAAAACTTTGAGTAGTGATGAGTTCTTGAGAAAATACTCTAAAATATTTTCTGGTTAAAACAGAGAGGACACAAGACATCAGAGAAATTCCTGAGTTATATTTACAACATCACAAATTGCACATGAGGCCTCCTGACTTCTTTTGAGTTCATGTCAGTATAGTTTAATGCATGTTTAAAATTATCAACATTTTGATGGTTGAGTGAACAAGAACATACAAAGCAGCAAAAAAACACATGGACCAGCAACTAATATCAGTGTGTACCCCACTTCCCATCCTAAAAAAAGAAGAATCAGTGCAGCTGTGTTCACATATGGGCACGCTTGTTTATTTTCCAAACTCTTTCATAAGTAGTTGGCTAGGGATTTTCCAGAGAATCAGAGAAGAATCCTGATGAGATTTCACACACACCCCCTCAGAACATTTCTGGAAAATCTCAGAGCTGCATATCATGCCTGAACACCTCATTTCAAAGCACTGTTTTCCTATGATCTGAAGCATAAAATTCTGTCATATTTACTTTTATATTCCAAAGTATAAGTAATGCACTATCTTCCTTAATGGTGAGGTTTATAATACTAATGACCCCTGTCTCTGACCTATTTCTCTTTATGTTTTATTTTTTAGAAATTTTCTAATAAAGATTTTATCTGTTAACAGTTCTGTTTCTAAAAGGGTATTCCATTCTGCTCTCAATTTATTTTTTTAAGATTTCACACCTTGAGTATCCAACAGAACTGTCTACATTTTAGATCCACTGACTGACTTTTCCCAAAGGCACCAAATCTGACATGATTTTGAAAGGACACATCATATAGCAGTCAAGAGCAAAAACTGAAAATCTAAGAGAAGGACAATATAAGCCATTTCTTTTTTCAGCTGTGATGGGAAATGTGAGGTCCTTGGAAAATAAAATGAATGAGCTTTGGGAGGAACTGAAAAAGAAAAACACAGCTGAAAGATGGGAATGCAGTATTATGCATTTTACCATAACGTGGCTGCAGGAAAGTATTTCAGAGCCCAATGAGTAATGACTGGTCTTTCAGACTGTAGCTACAGACAGTGTGTAACTCTGGTTACATCTACCTCTTCCTGAGCTAGATGTAACTTTTATGTACATAGAAATAACATGGAATTTCATATTGTCATTGTCACATTACATATGGAAAGAAAAAAAGAGTTTTTTTTTCACATTTAAAAAATGAAAATGTAACCACCACCAAAATAGAAAACCAATTACGACATTGTGTTGTTTAATGAACTGTAGGACTTACAAATATTAAAACATCACAGAGACATCAGGTACTCTGAAGTCAGGTATGCTGTAATGTATTTTAAATGGATAAAATAGTTAGAACCAGAGATGTTCATAAATCATTTTACCCAAATAAGGTTTCAAGTATCATAACTGAAATAACCATTAAGTCTTCAGATGATACCACCGCATTGCTGTCAGTTGGGAATTCAGTCCTATACTATTTTTCCATATGCTTAATTTAACACATACATCTTTAGTAATTCTCTTTTAATCGCCAGAATTTAAATAAACATCCAAAATTATTTAATTTTGATCAATTGAATTTAATTTAAATCGATTAAGTGAAACTTGCATACCATTAGAAAAACAAATATAAATCTATATTAAAAAATAACAGAAAGAGATCAACTCCTGTTAATGTCAAATTTCTGAATAAATAAAAAAAAACAGTTTTTATTTTGTGTTTTCAGTGATTTTGTTAATATCTGTTCAGAGTATTTTTCATATTAACAGCAAACACTGTTGTAAATGTACATTTAGAACCTTTGTTGTCAAGTCTTGACAGTAAACATGTTCCATCATAGGCTATAATAATGAATGAGGTGCAGTGTAATAAAAAACAATTAGAGAAATTGTCAACCTTTTGAAACTTATGAGAGAGAGAGAGCTTCCATTCATACATCCATTGTCTGTACCTGCTTATCCTTGCAGGGGAGCTGGTGCCTAGCTCAAGCGATCAATATGTGGGAACACCCTGGACAGGTTGGCAGTCCAACGCCGGGCAACATAGAAACACACAAGACAAACAACCATGCACAAAACTAAGGACAATTTAGAGAGTCCTTCTAACCTAACAGTCAGTTTTTTAGACTGTGGGAAGAAGCTGGATGCTACACATAAATGGTTTGAAGACAACAAGGTGGATGTTCTGGAGTTGCCGAGTCAAAGCCCAGATGGCATTTCGATGGAGTATTTGTAGCAGGACTTGAAAAAGCCGGAATACCCAGAGAGAACTCATGCATGCCTGGGGAGAACATGCAAACTCCATGCAGAACCCAACACCTTCTTGCTGCAATGTAACAGTGCTACCAACTGTGAGAGGGAATTTGTCAGAGATAATTAAGGATGATGTTGTAATGAAACAACACAAAGTCATTTTATACAGAATTCAGTTGGAGAGACATACGTGGTCAATATTATAAATGTACAAGCAGCATAGACCAATTATTATAAACTGTACAACCTACAGTCTGTGAAAAGACCCTATCTAATGAATAAAATTCACAATTTATCAAAGAAAACATGTGCATCTGGTATGTTTCAGGACTTGTGGCCTGATAAAAAGGCTTGCTTTCACTCTGAAGTGAAAATCTCAACTCACACCTTAGGTCTTTAGACCACTTCTTTAAGTCAGGTTTCTAGAGCATGAGTCCAAGACAAGTCTGAAGGCTTTGTTTGTGTGACTCCAGTCCAAGTCTGAAACTCAAGTCACCATCTCTGGTGTGAACTCTACATGCAGTAGGCAGTCATCCAGGTGTACATTCATATTTATTATGATAGCATGACATAATGACACCTTCAAAGCACCATTTATTGTTTGTTTGTTTTTTGTTTTGTTGAGCTCTTCACTAACTATATATTCTTTTTCAGTGCCACATGATTTGGCAATATACAGTGCCAATAAAAAAATGTTCATCCCTTTGGATGTTTTATGTTTTTTATTGCTTTCACAAACCAATCATGATCAACAAAAATCTTTAACCAAAAAAATTACCCAAAACCCCCTTTAATGTCAAAGTGAAAACTGTTTTCAACATAAATAATGACAATTAAATAAAAATATGAAACATAAATAAGTGATTGCAAAAATATTGACCTCCTTTAAAGTGGCGGACCTAATTCAACAGAGGTCCAGCCAATTGGTGCTAGCAGTTTCACAATGAGTGGAAAGCTGTTACCGTGGTGGTCAGGGGCGGACTGGGAAGAAAAAGTGGCCCGGAAGTTCCTAACAGACTTGAAAACATCGGTCTGAGTGTAATTAATCTATATAATGTATTTCACTTAGTGAATCAAGTTTTTCTTCTCTTTAATATAATATGTTTCTTTTTAACAGTATTCTAATTTATTGAATTTGACTATTTGGTTTCAGTACATGACTTACTGAGTAAAGATTATTGTTATTCTAACCATAGTGCTTTCCCTTTGTTTTTGTAAATGCTCTGCAGGCAGCTCTTCTCTTATTCTTATATCATAATCTAAGCTTTGGTCCCTCTGTCTTTCTATTGGCTCAACTGAGTCATCCTCAGCCACAGTCTATGCAACAAATTAGTATTGTTAATGTGTAAAGGGCTATGTAAAAAAAAAAAACAAAAATATTTTCAATTTAGAAATATAATATATGGTAACCTCGGTTAAGCTGCTGCAGGCAGTGTCATCTGACCTTTCGTGTCTGGTGGAGATACCAGAACTATGGGAAGACTCACCAAACAGGTCAGAAATTTTTACATTCCTTGATGCACACTCCTGCAGGGCTGTCTTTTTTTCTCTCTCTCATCTTTTCAGCGCCACCTTAACACTTTGCTTTCGCTGCTCCATCTTTGCGTCTAATGCTGAGTTATTTAATGCTGCTTATAGTGACAGTGATTGACAGGTAATGTTCCGTGGAGGAATGAGATGACAAAATCGTGCCGCTGCACTGCGCATCTCTCTGTTGGATACCAGAGACAAACAGAGATTTAATTTATGTGGCACTAATATTGACAAGGCATTTCTTATTTTGTGAATGTTTAGTTTTTAAGTTTAAGTTTTTAAGAGCCAGTGTTTGTTTTAGTAGCTCAGGCTTATTGGGACGAGTTTTTCTGATCTCTGCTCTTCATTGTCAGCTCAGCTGGCTGGCCTTGCAGCGTGTGTTCATGTGTTACAGATCAGCTCTGCAGCCACGCGCAACAGAACTGGTCTGCCTGATTGGAGCAGAGGAAAGGTAGAGAAGCCATTTGGTATGGCATAGTTTGGGGCATAATTGCCCAGCAAAACATCAGCGCCCCAGAACCTGTCGCCTCTTGCGTACTGGCTGTGGCACTCGCCCTGGGCTGGTGGTTCACGGGCTAAACCACCACCAGCCCACTAAGCCACCGGCCCACCGGGGATTTCCCTGGTAGTCCCATATGCCAGTCCGCCCCTGGTGGTGGTAGCAGCATCATGAAGTGGGGATGCTTCTCAGCACCAGGCCATGGAAGGCTTGTAAAGATAGATTGTAGAATAAATGCAGCAAAATATAGGGAAATCCTGGAGGACACTTTGTTTCCTTCTGCAAGAGAACTATTGCTATAGAGAACATTTACTTTCCAGCCAGACAATGACCCAAAGCATCCAGCTACAGCTACACATAAATGGTTTGAAGACAACAAGGTGGATGCACTAGAGTCGCCGAGTCAAAGCCCAAACCTCAATCCAATGGATATTTTGTGGCAGGACTTGAAAACCTGGCAGAGATTGAAACGGTTTTGCATGGAAGAATGGATTAAACATGTAGTGTCAGATGTGCAAGCCTGACTGGGACCTATCCACACAGAATCACTGTGATTGCAACCAACGGTGCATCTACGAAATACTGACTTGAACTGATTGAAAGCAGTCACTTATTTTATGTTTCATATTTTTGTTTAATTGTCATTATTTTGAAGAGATCAGTTTTCACTTTGACATTAAAAGTTTTTTTTGTATTTTTTTTTGTCAAAAAAGACTTTGTTGATCATGGTTAATTTTTAAAGGCAAGAAAAAGAGTAAAAACGTCAAGGGGGGTGAAAAACTTTTGTAGGCACTGTAAATCCATTAGTTATAAGAAAGAAAGATTCAGATCTGTCCAAGTCAGTGAGTTAAAATTAAGTAATGTGTTTTAGAGTGTGCTGGCAAGGATGAATCATAACAAGTAGGTGTATGGCGATCAGGTTGATTCACAATTTTCTGAGAGTGTAGCTGTATTTTTACCAATTAAGTGTTAAGTTCCACATTTAAATACACTAAGCAAAAAAAAAAAAGCCAAACGTACACAGTTTGACCTTTCTAAGTATTTAAGATTTCTGATTTATATAAATTTCCAGAACTTGACATATGCAGGTTCTTTTCTCCACAGAAACAAAAATGCCATTCTACAACTGACTTGTGGAAGAACTCATCAGACTGCTTCTGGCTCTGGCTCAGACTCTACAAATTCAACATCACACTCTGAAGATTCTTCTCCCTACCCCCAGCCAAGTGTAGAGACCCCCTCTCTTCGCCAACCCTACCCCACACACACACTCTCAAGCATCCATGCTCACTTACGTGTGTGCACACAAGCCCTGCTGTGCCTGTAAAATCAGCATAGTTTTCACAAATTCCTCTAACACCTCCTATCCCACGTGGACACACACATCCACATTTACACTCACACACAAACACACGCTTGTGTGAACCCACACAATTAATGTGAAATCACATCCATCTTCCACCCCACTGCCCCTCCCCTGTTCTCCATTACAAATAGCTGAGGATTGCATTCTCTCCCTCTGGCCTTGCCTGATGTTGTTTTTACATGTCTTGTTGTGCGCAGTATTCTCCCTTATGTAAGACAAAATTACCCAATATGAGTGTTACTCTCAGCGGGGGTGACTGCACTGGTGCATTCCAAACTCAATGAGAGAGGGCGGGAGATTTAGAGAGAGGTGGAAAGGGAGATAATCTTTCCTTAATGACCGTTTTTATGGCAGCCATGCTGGATGGTTTACAAGAAGGACAAGAGGGGGGATACAGCTGAGAGAGAGAAGTATGCTAAAAAGTCATGAGTCAGATTTAAACTCACCAGCACCTGCTGAGTTACCAGGATGCATTAGAGTCAACAGTCTTAAGTGGTTTATTTCGGTGCAGATTTAACTCCACCCTTGCCACAAGAACCAATGATATCTTGATAAACATTGACAGAGGGCTAAGCAGGCTGTGGATGTAGTTATTTTGTTTACCCTATAAGGATTCATTAATGATGGAGTCTTGTCCTAAATACATCCTAAATGGATGGAAAAAAGCCATATCATTATCAGGCATGTGTAGTAAAACAAATATACACTTAAAGACCACTTTATTAGGTACACTTTGCTGGTGATCGCTTGTGTCCCCCATATCTTGGTTATAATGAGAGGATATTTGAGCTGCTGTAGCCTTTCTGTCATTTTGAGCTGTTCTCTTCTGACCTCTGACATCAACAAGGCGTTTTCATCCTTACAACTGTCACTCACTGGATGTTTTCTCTTTTTTGGAACATTCTGTGTAAACTGAAGAGATGGTTCTACGTGAAAATCCCAGTAGATCAGCAATTTCTAAAATACTCAGGCCAGTCCATCAGATTTAAGCAACCATGCCTTGATCAAAGTCATACAATCTGATGCTGATTTTGAACTTCCGCAAGTTGACTTTATCATGTCTAGATGTCTAAATGCTTTTAGCTGCTGCCATGTGATTGGCCAACTTTGTATGTGTTTAAAAAGCAGTTCAACAGTTATAGCCATTAAACTGGTCGGAGCGTATGCCACTACTTACAAAGAACTGCATATCATACCATATCATAATATCATATCATAATAATTTTGTTGGTAGCAATGATTGTTATAAAGTCTAACAGCTGCGGGGAGCTAGGATCTATGATAACGCTCCTTTGAGCATTTAGGATGCAGCAGTCTGTCGCTGAAGGAGCTCTTCAGTTCAACAATAGCTTCATGCATGGGGTGGGAGACATTGTCCATCAGTGTTGTTAATTTAGCCCAGACTCCTTCTGTCTCCCACCACCTGCACTGGGTCGAGGGGGCATCCTAGCACAGAGCTGGCCTTCCTGCTAAGCTTATCTAACCACTTCCTCTCAGCTGCAGATAAGCAGCTGCTCCAACAGACAACACCACAGAAGATGGCTGATGCTACTACAGAGTCAAAGAATGTCTTTAGGAGCGCCCCCTGCACTCCAAAAGACCTCAGCCTCCTCAGCAGGTTGAGTCTGCTCTGACCCTTCCTGTAAAGTGCATCATGTTGTGTTATGAGTCCAGTCCAGTTTATTGTTCGAGTGAACACCCAGGTACTTATAAGAGTCCACAATCTCAATGTCCACTCCCTGGATGTTCACTGGTGTCAGTGAGGTGGGTGTCTGCCTGTGGAAGTCCACCACCACCTCCTTGGTTTTAGCTGCATTGTTCAGGAGGTGGTTCCGCTAATGCTAAAATATCACGCATGAATTACTTATCTGTATATTATTTTTCGAAAACTTTTTAACACACCATATCGGGCATTTACTTTGAGTTTTATCCCCATATTTAATTCAGTTCAATTTATATACTGCTAATTCACAACAAATATTGTCTTGAAGCAGTTTACAAAAAAGTTAAATTCAATAACACATACATTCCAATCGATCCTAGTTATGAAACAGGTAATTGGCCAGTTCACTCAAAATCTGTGACCAAAAATAACTCTTAAGTGACTTATTGATATAGTTTTACAGAAATAATTATTGGTTTTAGCTGTTATAAATAATTATTGGAGATATAAAATTCTTTCATTGCAGCATACCGAATTGATATATATAGAAAATATTTTAAATCACTGGTTGTCAAATCAGGTAAGGGATACCTCAACCTGGTGGGTATGAACTGGTACACTGTCAGTACACATCATCCGAAGATAGACAGCACTGTTTTACACCTGAAAACGTCACGTATGATACAACAAAAACTACAAGGTACAAAATGTCAAAGTGATGAAATGACGAGCACCCATGTTAGGGCAAAGAAGGGGATCTGCCATTAAGTAAGAACTGTTTATCTATTTCCGATGCTTCAAACAAGTAACACATTCTGTTTCTTTTCAATGAAGCCCATTATGTCACAAAATTACTTTTAAATGTTTCATCCATAAAGCAAGTTGTTGTTTGATTAAGGTTTGTTACCAAACAGGTCATAATCCACAAGGGCTTAGCCACATTGGTTCTGGTTGGTCATGTTCCAGCATTCTTTGGTACATGTGACCCAAAGTGATATGTCTTCTAATCAAGTCATCCATTGTCTTTGCACTCCTTCAGGAAGACGTCTCACAGACTGAGCAGGAGGCTGAGATACTGACAAGAGACAGATCCTCCATTGATAAGGACACCAAAATAGAACAGTTCTTTGTGTAAAACTGTGGTTTCTTTGTGGGCACTGGAAGGTCCACGTGAGGAATGGGACAGAACTGGAGACATCTTACTAATACTGGATTATTGTTGACTATAAGAAACGACTGTAATAGGAAACTTTGTAGAGTTATAAATCCTTAAGTAACAGAGTACAGTTTGATCAATATTAAGGAAGGGATAAGGAAGACTGTAGATGGGTATTAGCTTCTTTGGCTGATGCCAGTACAAGTATTTAAAAATCTTGGCAGGTAGCAACAGATATCCAAGGCCAATTATTTTCATGTTATTCGACCAATTTGGATGTTATCCTACTACTTTCTTTAACCTTGTATCAAAAAGCTGTTTGATAGATATACAGTTGACCCCTGATTATTCTTAGTTCAGTATTTGCAAATTAACTGCAAATTAACCTATTCACAGATTTTTCTATGGAACATGACTCCAAATCATATGTGGAAAACCCACTAATTTTTTGTGGAGCATATCTAACATATTTGAACGAAAATGTAGCTTGGGAAGCTGAAATACCTGGGTGCAATCCTACTTGACATGGTACTGACAGCCGTTTGCAAAGCATCCAATTCGGAAGTGCCACATTTATTTTCTATGGCAGTGATTGGTTGTACCCCCAAGAGTGGGGATAAGGAAGACTGTAGATAGGTATTAGCTTCTTAGATAGTGCATATTAATGCATCTTAAGGTATATTTGGTGTTTGAACTATTAAAATAGGCAGTTATAAGCATTTAAGAGGAGGTTTTAAGTACTTATGGATTTTAGCTATTCGTGGGTGAGTATGGTCCCTAACATCAGCGAATACCAGGGATCCACTATCGATCAGTTCTGACTCATGCAGAACATACCTAACCCTACACCTGACCTGCTGTGTATGGGCCAGATCTGGTCTAGTAAAATGTGTTCCTGTGAGTACTGGTCTAGATAAGCAGTGGTCTAAATAAGACCTTTTACCATGAAATCTTACAATTGTAAAACAGTTCAAGCTGAATTATGAAGCACTCTGTACTTATTGTGTCAACATGGCTTCATTTCATTTCAGTTCAATTCAATTTATTTAAATAGCACCAATTCACAACAGATAGTGTTTCAAGGTACTTAAAAAAATCTGATTTTTGCAAAGAAATATATTGTTCATTCATCCAATCACACAGATTCAAAGTCAATTACATGCATTCCAAATTGTTCCTAGTTATAAAACAATATAGTCAAGTTCAGTTTATTATTCCAATAGGTAAAAGTTTTCTATCTAAGGCAACTGAGCCAGTTGCATCGACTCACTGACTTTGCTGCTATCACTCCTCCAGATGAACATGTGGGGCATTGGGTAGTCGATTGCATTTGGTGAAATACGTCTGAGCTAATATAATGAGCCCTGCCTGGCATCAGAGAATAGAAAAAATGACATACAAGATCTAAACAAATTGCACTGTAGAAATATGGCCATCCTCTATGAATCCTTAGCAATGCTAAATTTAGCATTTGATTTGCAGCTTCCTGTTGATGTCATTTCAGCTAGTTTTTTGGGGTAATTTCAATCTTATTTCTTCCTCTCTGGTTCAAAATCCAAAATACATCTATATGTCAAACTTGGACCTAATTAACACTTGTTGAAGATTTTTTTTTCTTTTTTTTATAAATCAGCTTGTTATTTCTGAAGTATGAATTCTTTGTTTTCCCAAAACGTTGTTAAATGTTGTCCTCCCTGGGTGTCAGGTCTGTGTATTTTCCAAAGAAACCAAAACAGTAAAGACAGACATCAATACTTTCCACCTTAAAACTACTGTGAACTTCATTCAAAACCTTTTTGAGGTATGTGATTCCTTTCCATTAAGGAATACATTTTATACAGCAAGATATCCCCTGCCTTAGATAAGATGACAGAAGTACGCTTGGTCACAAGCTAGTTTGAACTCTTAAGCATCTGAGTTATCAGCAATCAGTCACACCTTTCCTGCCTGTAAATGATGTTGTCACAGCTAAATGGTGTGAGCAGCCTGAACAGTCTTCCGTGTTGAAATAACTGACTTAGTGATAAAAGGACTGCTTGTTTAGCCTTGTCTAGCATCTGACTTGAGGATGACACATGGTCTGCTGGAGTGTTCCTCCTTGGGTGTCACAAGACATCAGGGGACAATTCAAACCAATCATTATATGATTAGCTATCATACAGAGTAGTCAATGTCCTGAATGAGCTGATTACCACCTCAGTTATTTAAGGAAAAAAAAACTGAGTATTATTTCATGATGGCAGAATAACATTGGTTTTTATTTTTCACCAAAAAGAAATTTCTAAAATAATAAGGTATCAAAAATGCTCACTTCTAATGTGCCCTTGTGATAATTACAGGACTGTGAAAAATTATTCCCCCAATAGTTCTGCTTTTGCTTTTTCTCACACTTATATTTTTAAGATCATCAAGTACATGATAAAATTAGACAAAGATAAGATGAGACAATACAAAAAACAGATTTCAAATGATACTTTCATTAATCAAGGTCAAACACCTATCTAAACCGGCCTGGCCATATTTAAAGAAGTAGCTGCCCCTGAAACCTAATAACTGGTTGTTTCACTTTTAGAGACAACAACTGCCACTAAGATTTGCGATAGCAATGTATCTTTTACATATTGCTTTGGAGGAATTTTGACCCACTCTTCCTGGCAGAATTACACTAATTTAGCAACACTGCAGGGTTTTCAAGCATAAACAGCTTGTTTATTTTCATGCCACAGTATATCATATATCAGTAGGATTCAAGTCAAGACTTTGATTAGACAAATTCAAAACCTTTGATTTTTTTTAGCCATTCAGAAGTGGACTTGCTGATGTGTTTTTGGTAACTGTCCTGATACACAATCAAGCTTAAGGTCACTGTAACTGACACTCTTCTCAAGGTTTCTTTGGTAGGTAGCAGAATTCATGGCTCCATCAGTTACAGCTATTTGTCCAGGTCCTGAAGCAACAAAGGAGCCCCAGATCATTGTAGTACAAGAACCATTTTAAATTGTATTCATGGTGTTCTTTTTCTGAAATACTGTGTTAGTTTTATGGCATGGATGTTATGTTTGAACTTTTTCTTTCTTGTTGTTGAATCATGAACACAGACCTTGACTGAGGGAAATTAGCAGCACTGATGGTGGCCTTGCCGCAAGAAGGTTTAAATATGGGTCAGGGCTTTTCTGCATGGAGTTTTCATTTTCTTCCTTTGGATCCATGGCCTCTCTTAAGGTACTATGGTCTCCTCCCATAGTCTAAAAACAAACTTGTTAGGTGATTTGGCTGTTCCAGTCTGCCCTTAGGTGTGTGTGTGTGTGTGTGTGTGTGTGTGTGTGTGTGTGTGTGTGTGTGTGTGTGTGTGTGTGTGTGTGTGTGTGTGTGTGTGTGTTCTTTTATTTCCTTCCTTTTTGAGATTTTGTGGCTTACTTCATGTTGTAAGATAGATGCTGTTCAAGTGATATTTTTTTTATTCTGCAGGTCAGACAATAACGTTTTGGTGTAGCTCATGAAAACAAATCCAAATTGTGTGAGAAATGACAGTTAATTCATGATTCATGCCTACACCAATTACCAAAGGAAATTCCTTGTAACCCTGGGCTTGGCAATTAAACCTAATTTTGATTCTGATTTAACAAGGTGTGCTAGGTTTGTTTGAAAAGACTTTTTACCTTAAATGAAAACTTCTAAAAACTGCATTTAGTGTTTATCTTTGACTGATACTGAAATTAGTTTGATCATCTGAAAATATTAATGGTAGCAATAAAGCAAACACTAAACACTATATATTTACCTTTCTGCCTGTTTTTTGAATTAAACTTTTAATGTAGTTTTCAAATTGAAAAAAAGTAAAGCGCCCCAGTTTCATATTAAACCCAACAAAAGAATCCATCGCTAGTCAGTCTGGCTTTGATATATTGATCTTGTAACCATTGCACCATAAAAAACTCTTAACAAAACATATAATAGCAGTGCTGGTCAAAGGCCACCACTCTAGGCACTCAAGCTTGTTTGCACATTACACGCATTTACAATGGAATACATGGCTTGATAAATGCATTCCCATAATCCATCTATCTTTTGAACGGGTATGTCCTCCTAAAGGGCGGCTTAGCTGAGAAAAAAAAGGAGGGGCTGTGTTCCAAATCAATCAGGCCTCGTCATTTCCTTCTCTCCACCTAGGCAGACAGACTTCCACTGGAGGGGGGTCTGCGGCAGCAAGTAGGGCAAAAAAAAAAAAAAAAAAAAAAAAAAAAAAAAAAAAAAAAAAAAAAAAAAAAAAAAAAAAAAAAAAAAATACACATTGTTGTGTGTTTTTATGGACATGGCAGAGGCTCAGGCTCTGGCTGTGTTTTGGCTTGGGGAGAGGAGGAGTGGGAGGAGCAAAGGTTACAGTGGGAAAGAAAGAAAGAAAGAAAGAAAGAAAGAAAGAAAGAAAGAAAGAAAGAAAGAAAGAAAGAAAGGAAAAAAGAAAGAAAGAAAGAAAGAAAAAAAAAAGAAAAAAAGAAAGAAAGATTGGACAAACTAGGTGGGAAAAGAAGTGAAAGACATGATATATCTTTAGGCTACAAGTTAGAGGAGGGCTAGAATAATAGCAGAGGATCATGGAATATGCTGGCCCACATATGAGTAGAAAGGAAGCTCACAGATGACAGTGCAGTGGTATACCGGGCACTGATCCAGACTTTCAGCCCCTTTGGGAAGAGTCTGTTTTTTGCTCTTTTTGAATGTCTCCCTTTCTCTTGCTGCCTCTCAAAGCACTTAGTTACTATTTCTCTTTATTTCACTCCCTCTCATCTTTTTATTGTGCCACATTATTCAATAAAGTCTGTATCAGTGCTTTTCCTTTCTGGTACTCACAATCATATTACATTTGCTTGAGGAAAAGGAGGAAATACAAACTGTGACTACAGACAGCACAGACAACGCCCTTCAATCGACATTTGTTTTCCCAGTAACTTCTGGTTCAGCACAGATGCTGGTAGATGTCACACTCCCATAAAGGTACATGTGCAAATACACACAAAACCACACATGAATGTATGCATGTAGCATAAACAGAGTATTAAATAGGTTTAACACAATGACAACAAACTCAATGTGGGTTTCCCCAGAGCCCTATAAGCTGGATTTCTAAGAGAGACTATTGTTCACTTGTGGCTTTGTGTTTATAACCAAGCTTGACCTTGGTTTCGTATTTGAGTCAATACTATCTATGTGGAAGAGTGTCAGCAATGGATCTGTAAGCTGGTAAAAATTTTAATATGGTTTAAAAATGACTGCTCAATAAAGTAATAAACTGCTTCATGTTATTTTTGTAAACACACTATATGTCTGAGATGTGAATAGGATATTTCTTAGATATCCAGCCTTAACAACATATGTAAGCATGTATCACTCATGCACTGATTTGACTGTAACATTAAAGTGTTAGCATCCAAGTTTGGCATAAACAGTATCAAAGCATTGATCCATAAGGCTTTTTTTAATCACTGGTTCAAGCTAGAAGTGTTGTTGTAATGGTGTGGGGTAACAATTTGCAGTCCTTAGTACCAATTGAGCATTGTTTAAGCACCATAGCCTACAAGGAGTGTTATTCCTGAGTTAACTCTCCGTATTCCAATGGCCACCGTAGTCACCAGTTCTCACCCCATAACTTGAGTGTGAAGTCAAGATCTTCTGTCATGTGGTAAGGAGGATTATAAGCAAAATAAGGTATCACCCCATAGCTACATGGGATCTGTTTTATGTGAGCACAGTACAATTAAAAACAGCCCTTGTAACCCACTATATGTGATAAGGCATTGAATACTTGTAGCCACCTGCTAATGTAGGCAAATGTACAGGCAGGTCTATCTTAAGCTTGCCAGGGAATATCTAAAGGATATAGAAAAGGCTTGGGTCATATGAGACTAAAACTGACTAAAACTGAGCTCTTAGGCATCAAACTGATGTGTTTGGAGGAAGAGAAAGGTGTTGGACCCAAAAAAAAACCATCCCACAGGCAGTGACAATATTATGCTTTGAGACTGCTCAACTTCACCTCAATGGATAGGGCGATGTATTATAAAAATGTTACAATTTTGGCTATATTTGGCTTATTTTCAATTTTTTTATGTATTCTGTCTGCAGGTCAGAGTGTGCTCCATTCTCCAGAGAATATCTTTGGATTAATTTCTGCTCATCTCTCTGTCTCTGTGGGTCTCATCTTAGGAATTGTTGACTGCTGATGGCTTGCCCACTTAATGTCTGTTTAAAAAGGACCAGGTTCTCAGCATCAACCAGCAGCTTTATTTCCCTCAGCCCCCTAAAACCGTTTTTGTTCCCAAATTTCTGTGATTTTTGTTTGCAAGTATTGTGAACACTTCTATTTGCCTGTAGAGGTGAGGATTAACATTCATTTTCTTTAATTAGGCTTCTCCTGTTGTTGTTGGTTTAGATAGTTGGTGTCATCATTGTCTTTTGGTTTATTTTCAGACTGCTCAGTTTTGTTAGACATTATTTTCTCTGTTTTTATATAAATAGAACAGTGATTTCTTAACTGTGATTTGTTGACTACTAGGACATTTTTCTTTTTTAGTGTTGCATTCCATCACCCCTATGCTAGGCTTAACAGATGAGAATCTTCATCCATCAGCATAAAGCTAAATTTAACAATAATCTTGGTCCTTTTTTATCAAAAAACAGACAAAAAAATAAACCATTGAAACATTGAAAAAAAAAATATCAGTTCTGACATTTCCTCATTCTAATTAATGGATGTTGCATGTTAAAATGTTCCATGTGCATGTTTTGGCTCCGGTGCAGAGCAGCACAGATCATTATCATTATCCTGGATACCCACATGCCTAAACCTTTGCTACCACAATCACTGTTTATCAAGTCTACCAAGCACATGAGCAGCCATTATGACACTAATTGCCCAAGAGCTCACTTTTCCACCGACCCGAGGGGTTATGTACTACAATGTGCTTTGAGTCATTTGTCTTGTCATGAATTAAACTCCACTACACCTTTCAAGACTACAAGGAAATACCAGTGTACCTCTCCATTTATAAATAATATATTTGTGGGGATGTTTGAGCTCTGAGACATTCTGCTCAAAGGGATTTTAGCTTTGTGGAATTGAGTTGAAAAGAAAAGCACATAATCCCAAAACTAATATTTGAGTTCATTATTTTTTTTAATGCTTATTTTAACTTATTTCTGACCAGACTTCATTTATCAAGCTTAGATCACTGCATCAAAGGACCAAATCATTTTACTAATCAGAGGATTCCTATTACACAGTTACATCAAATTCTTGTGTACAATGTCATTTTAGCAAGACATGAAGCAATGACATTATGGCGTCTCATTGACTAGGAAAGTTGGAGGGATTGTTTTATACTCTCCTAAATGAATCCAGATCTTACTCGATAAACTCAAACTACTTGATATTTGGCAAATAAATCTGAGGGATCACCTGTCAGGGTTCTTCAGTGAGGCATCAGACAGCTATAAGAAAACTTGCATTAGTTTTCCCTGGTGAGTCAGAGTATTGCCTCTTTGGGGCAATGAGTTGTGCTTGTGCATGAAACAGCAATTCAGTTAAACCAGCCTTCATGCAGTTCCTGGATGGTCTACTGAAAGAAGGACCCTGCTCTGCTCTTGACTTCTATCCCCATGTGTACAATGATGAAGTCACCTGAAGGGGGTGAGACTTAGAGAAATGGCCTCCCTGATCTGAATCTGAGTGGTGGTCTAGATTTCTATAATAGAATTGGGATCTCCATAGTAAACACCATGGTCAAACACGAGGTTGTCCATAAAAGTCCTTGGTATCAGGCCACCTTGTTGGCCTGCTATTTATTTTTGGAACAGTTCTATTGGACCTGCAACATTATGGCTTAGACACTTGGGTGAAGAGAAAGGCAGTGCTTTCAACTGATCATCACCTGGAAGTCAGCTGAATCTATGGTGGGGAAAGCTGCTGGACAGACCCGGGAAACTTAAATGAGTGGTAAGGGAAAACGGGTAATGTTGAGGGAAGACCCACCTCTAAGAGAGTTTGTTTGTCTCATCTTCTGAGGTAGGCTGGGGACTTATATTTTCAATAGGCCATGTTGAGGACTTCCATTCCAGATTGGTTTTGCAGGAGCTATGCCCTGAGAGCCATTGTTTCCCAGAACCAGAGGACATGTTGGTTGACACCAGCAGTGATGCAAGCTGTCAAGTTGAGGAAGGAAACTTTTAAGATTTGGTTAGTTCTGGGGACTCCTGAAACAGTCAGCAGGTTTCACATTGCCAGAAGAATTGCAGCATTTGTAGCTGTAATAACAACAACCTTGGCAAATGGAGAGGGCTATGGAAAGGGACTTTCAGCTGGCCCCAAGAAAGATTTTAAAAACTGTCTAGTAACTTAGAAAGTCATCTTTAGATAGAAATGAAGTATAAATATTTCATTTCGGGTAGATAATCACATTTGCACTGAAAAAGATGAGGGAGCATATTTCAACACTAAGACCTCTTCCTGGAATTTGAAATCAAACTTACACATTTCTGCCTACATTAGAATGAATACATTTAGGTTAAAAAGAGATAAGACTGCCTTCAAATGGAAGGTGGACCTGGGTTTTAAAATGACTTTTAGCTAAGGTAAATCGTTAATAGCCAACATAATTAATGACAGTTTCTGACAAAGATGTTCAATAAGCCTGTACTTTTTTAAGATCAGAATGTCTAATTTTATGTAGCTGCCTTGCTTCCCTGTAGTATAAATATAAGGTGACACAGAGGGTCATTTCTATCAGCCACTCTTTAATAAAGGGGAAAGACAAGAGAACAGGCCTTGCATTTAAACCAGGTGTTTGTTCTTCTTCATTAGACTGGAAATGGGTACAAGGCAGTCGCTATCCAACTAAATGTACCCATATCTATATTCAGAGTGACAAATGAAATGTTTTAAACAACTGGAACTGTGACATACAAGGCTGGATGATGGCCCAATGTTGTCTTACCAGCATGGAGCAGGATGGTAATGGAGGCAAAAAAAAAAAACAATATCTAAGCATTGTTGTTAGAGAACTGCAGAAAAAACTGGTATATAGGGCTCACAGTTTCTCCATAATGGGCATTAATTTTGAGGCTTGGGGTTCCAGTAATTGTGGAGGGCAACATTTCTGGAATATGCAAGCTGGTTCTTAGATTTTTTTGCAAGCCAAATTTAGTTTAAAAAAAACCCCAAAACATTAACTAAGTTGTGTTCATTTTGTTTAGCAAATAGTATATGTTTTTTTGATTTCTCATGAATGCATTAAACATATTTGTTCATATGTTTCACTGTTTTATTTCTGACATACAACAGTTTTAGATCCAAATTTTTTATCTCAGTATGAACACATTGTCTGGAGCTCTGTAATAAGATTTCAGTGACCCCTTCAGATCATACTGTTCCATTAAATTCCCAATGAGAATTTATGAAAACCTGATATTATAGATGAGTTCCTCAATTGCTTCTCTTATCTATGTTTCACTCAGTTCCCTTTGTTCAATCCAGCAATTCACTCTCTCTAAAACCCAAAGATGAGTCAAATGCCCAGCCCTGCCTGTATAGCCATATTGCTGACCTGAATTCCCTCCCCCGTTGTGTTTTACATCCTCTTCTTCATTGTTCCTCTGTCACCACCACCCCACCCCTTAATTTCCTTTTTCCTTCTGTCTATCCCTCCAGCTGATCTTCTCCTCTAGATGAACCTAACACATTCTGTAAGATTATTGTTACTGTTTTATTTTTCTTTTCAAGCTGTTCTTTTCTAATTGCAACATTCACCGCTCTTCACCTGTTTATCAAGATCTCACTTTGTGAAAGCACTTGCATACAGGATGGGTGTTTCCAAGGTTACCGCAGAGGCTCTAAATAACTGTGACAGCTGTGGCTGGGGAATTTAGTCAAGCAAAACGGCATCACCTTAAATACAGAGTGCTGGTAAACAACAACCATTATGTCTCATTATTCTTAAAACTAACAAACTGGTGTCATGTTTCAGATCTTGATTCATGGCATGTGTGAGGAAACCCATTAAGTTTCTTTATGTTTTATGTGGTTCATAAACCAATCAGTCTCATCACCTTTCAAAATGAGTCTGAAGGATGAATTGTGTCTTTTCAGGGAGCAGGCTCTGTGATCTTTGCCACATAAAGCTTGAGCGAATATCTGAATGTTTGTCAAAATTTTGATTTTTTTTTTTTTTTTTGCAAAGATAATTAAATTAAACATTGTAAGAAGAGTCAACAAGTTGGACAGCTGAGCAATTCTGATCTTTGGGCCACTACCGGAGATGAGTTATTGATACAAAGAAGATTTTATTTGACAAATGTTACTAAGTGGTGTCTTGCATGGTGTAGGAAAAAGAAAAGCAGAAGCTAGAATAACAAAAATACTTATCAAAACCACATCTGAAAGAGTGGTCAGTCTATTCTCTGAATCAGTTGGGCAAAACTGTTGCTGATTTTAAAACTGCAGTCACACTGCTTCTACCTATTCATTTGTACTGGGACACTGAAAAACATGTGCTATGTGGGTGTAAGTGCAACAAAATGAAGGGGATTTTGTTGAACATCAAATCCTGTCATGTCAGTCATGTATGTGTCACTTTTTATGTGCTCATGTTCTGAAAAATGCATGTGTATTGGTATTCATGGTGTGGAATTCACAGTCATATTGTGTCTCAATAACAAACTATTTTGTTTTATTTTATCTTTTCATGTAAAATGATCAGTTCACTGTCTGGATATTCATTTTGAAAGAAATACATATGCAATAGTGTAATGGTGGTATAAGATATGAAAGCAGCTCAGAAGCATTTGCTTCTAGCAGAGCATTCATCAAAAGTTATTGGTTAACCAATCAGAGGTATGCTTGAGAAAACATGAGACCTATGTCCCATCAGACAGCCGATAAAACATGAATACAGTTTTTTTTTTCAGACATCTTTAGTCATAGGGAGACACAAATATGTCAGCAGTCAATCGATGTACTCTAACCAGTACAGCTTGATTGAGATTGTTTCCACATCACTATTTTACTAAAATGAGATCATTTTATTGAGAAAAATAAAGTAATAAGATTCATGGCTTGAAACTGTAAAAAAAAAATCTGCAAATTTATTAGTATAATAGATTATTTCAAAATTTGACTTTCTTAATTACCGAAACAAGATTATTAATAAAAAGAATAACATATATTGAAAGGCATTCAGACAAAACTTTTGTGCATAACAACTGATATAGATGGGTTAAGACCTCAGGAGGCCACATGAGCAGAATAAGAGGTTATTTTGACTACAATTGTGGGTTTATGAAGACATTTTAAAGGGAGAGAAAAGCAGTTATTGTACATGAAAGGTCAAATCTAAGGTGCTATTCTGAACTATACCCAACTAAGTGGGACTAAGAGAAGGTTTTGAAAAGCATACACTCCCTTCCAAAAGTGTAGAAATATTAAGGTAATTTTTGTAGCTGTTACTGTAGGTTGTAAATAGGTGGGTTTGACATAAAAAATGTGTGACAATAGATCATTACCTGTTTCTTTTTTGTTTGTTCGATTTTTACATGTGGATCTGAAAGACAACTCTGAAGACAGCAATAGAACACCAAGTTATTAGGTGTTTTTTTTCCCCCTTTTTTATATCCATGTTTTTAAGTCTTGGAGCAGATAGACTTAAAATAGATCAACACAGATAATTATTTTTAAACCTAGTTGAAAATCATTTGCTTGTAGTAACTAAATCAAGCTTGTGACTCAAAAACTTTTGTGTTCTTTTCTTATTAAGCTTTTCCATTCCTTTTTTTTTTTTTTTTTTTTTTTTGCTGTCATCATGTGTTACATCCTCAGTAAAAATTACTAGGTTTCAGAACACACCATGCTAGCCCAACCCATGACGTTTGACGTTCCTCCACTATCCTTTTTTAAAGCCTACAGACCCATTCAACCGTTAGAATATATTGAAAAGCCTATTTATTTTAGGAACTTCATCACTAAGTGAAACACATTATATGGATTAATTACACACCGATGAATGTTTGAAAGCCATTATTTTTGTTAATTATGATGATTTTCACCTTGCAGCTCAGACCAATAAAAAAAATCTTTTTAAAAACAGAAACGTGGGCTTAATAAGAAGTATGTTTAATACCGATATGGCTGCCTCGCTTCTGTCAAACTGCCCCAGGTCAGCTGTGGCTATAATCCAGTAACTTGCTATCATCAGAGTGTCAATGTGTGCGTGAATGGGAATGACTGATTTCATTGTAAAGTGTCTTAGTGAGTCCTGAAAAGTGCTATGTAAGTCTGAAGTCATTTCATTTCATATATGTTATGTATCATGAGCAGATCCCTTGTTTCTCCAAACTTCAGCCTTTATATCACGTTGGTACTCCTTGTTTCATCAATCCATACAATTTTGTCACAGAATTTTTCAGACTCATTTCTGGACTTTTTGGGAAATTTCAGCTTGACCCTCCAATGGTTTTTGTTAATTGGTGGTTTGCTTCTTCCAGTGTAGCCTTTGTACTTTTGTCAATAAAATCTTCTACAAGCAGTAAATCATGATGCCTTCACGCCAACCCTCTGCAGTTTGTTGCTAATATCAGTTGTTTTGTGTTTTTCTTAAAGCACTCAGTGTTTCTTTGGTCAGCTGCTAATGTTTTAATTTGGTCTTCGGCTGTTGCTTAGTACTTCAGTTGCTTCTTTCTTCTTCAGTACATTCCATTGTACAGGCTATGACCAATGTTTCTGCAATGGCCCTAATGGATTTTCCATCACTTTTTAGCCTCACAATTGCTTGTTTTCCACCTTCAGGCAGCTGTCTGGTTTTTCTAATCTAAATGCAGTCAGCAGGCAAAGTCAAACTGAGAGCAGATATTTAATGGTATTATGCTATTATTTGAATAATCAGTGTAACAGGATGCACCTAGGCAATAAAAAACACATATCAATGACATGTAACAGTACTTTTGCTCACCTAAAAATAAATTGAACTAACTGTTCTAATACTTTTGGAGGGTCAAGTACACTGGCTTGTCAGGAAGAGACCCAAAACATAGTCAAATCTAACAGTACCACAAATCTGTGACTGTTTTATATCAACTGACTGAGAAAGCACAGGCTGTGGATTGTAATCTCCTCAGTAGTGTTTCTGCGGCCATCTGTGTCGCAGTGTTAGTGTGTGTGTGAAGCAGTCTGTGTGACGTCTGTTTGGTGCCCGTGCAGGCTGGTGCTGCATTCATCTTTCAGTCACCCAAAAGCAGATGTCACCAGGACAACGGGGAGTGGCAGATTGTGGTAGCGACCACGCAGTGGCAGGTTGAAGGTGTCTCCGCCCCACTGGGCCCAGCAGATGGAAGCTGAGGTCATTATCTGCTGTTCAGTTTATCTCCTTACTGCCTTGCCGTGCATCTCTCACTGTGGTGATGTACTGTAAAGAGTCATCAGGTTAGTTACTGTGTGATTGTCATTAAATGTAAACATATCATTAGGAGCTTGACGTCATTGGGCAGCTTAGACTGTTTGTCCTCCTGGTGATCTAAACTCATTATCTCTGTCTTCCCTGTGGATTGTCATAAATATTTTCTTACTAAGTCCAAGGCACACAAATCTGATGGAAATATGAAGACAATAAAACACCAAAAAACTCTCCAACAAGCACAATTGTTACATGACCCCAATTATAGAGTGCTACCACTTCATTATATAGAGCAAAACTAAAGCACAAACAATGATGTGTTGCCAAACAGGATACATAAACCAAGTCATCAACTACAGACAGAAAGTAGGGCAACCTGGAAAAGAGCAGCACTCCACAGAAAGCAGCAATTTCTAGTTTGTTATGCTGCTAGAATCCTATAATAAGCAGTATAGAGGACATAGGCAGATCTAGGTTTTATGGGCTTTGGTTCACATGCTATTTGTTTGGCATTCTGCAGACAGCCGTCAGTAATGCTGAGTTCTCCTGACCACTGCAGCATTCACAGTCTGTCTCTCAAGTCAGGAGTGTCAGCAATTATGCCTCAAAAACTGCCACAGGCTACAGTATATTGAGCAAATATCACCTCCTGTGTACTGAAAGCTCCTGCTGATTTGCAGCTTTCTGTTGCGTTTCTCTGTTTTACATCTTAAACAGAGACACTCCAGATGTGTTATGTTGTGCATGGTTAGGGTCACTGAGTGTTTCCTTTGTGCTAGCGGCATAATGTTTGCAGCTCTGGCGCAACTCCAAATGTGCCAGGTTACTCCTGTTTGTTTGCTCTCATGGTCAAAAGGGCTTAGCAGCACTGTGCTGAAACTGTTTAACTGGATATAGGCAGCTTCTCCTGCAACTGAGTGAATGCCAGTTGTTTACAGCTGGTGAAAACATGTGGCACACAGACATGCTGAAAACCAGCTCAGTGAGGCGTTACTGGCTAACATTAAGGTTTGCTTTAAAGACTTACTTAAAAAATCAAATATGACACTTTAGTTCACTAAAGACTTCCTTTTCAAATATTTTAATTTGCTGCAGTTTTATTTATCTTTTGTGTTTCATTCATTATTGCATTGCTTCTTTACTCCATCCACTCAAACCTATTTTTATCATTTTATAAATAAAAACAATGACCTACAGGTAAAAACAAAGTACACCCCCTTTAATTCTGAGACTTTACATACTTTACAACAAAGGGTGTAATGATGTCCACAGATATGACATCTGTGGACATCATCATTGTTATTATTGAATAAATCAATAACTGTCTCTACAAATCATTATCCTGCATGTTTTTCCTATGATAATTAGCTGCACTTTGGTTTTGTTTCTGTGTAGACTGTGTAGACTGATTGTATATTGGTATTTTAACCTCTTTCATTCATCTCATGTATAGCATTGATCTAAAGACACTTTTCTGGCCGAAAAACATGTTGTTGTGGGGAAACCAACTGCAGACTGTACAAAGTGTATGCCCGGACAGACTGTGTCTTCTTTCACAAGTAAATGACAAAGTGACTATGTGGAGAAAAGTGAGACTTACGCAATCACATGTGCTGATGCATGTCTGTTCAGATCAAATGCACAAAGCTGATCAGACTTGGAGCAGAAATTACATCTACCTGAATACTGACAGAATTGTACGTTTTAACAAACAATTAGCATTGGGTACTGTTACAGTTAAAAGTTACTAAGTTTAAAATGTGATATTAGTATAGCAAATGAAATCTCTTTACCAAATTAGTGTAATTAATCATGCAATAGTAATGTAGCTAAACTCATTTGCTGCATGATTATGCTTCCTTTCAAAGAGCAAGACAGGACAATTTTTAGATTTATTTATTTTTGATAGCTGGGATAACTAATTTTTGTCCCAGTACTGGTCACCGGGAGAATGCTAAATATTTGTTGATCCAAACTCAAATATGTTCTTTAGAAAATTTTCCTCTTTGCTGTTTTTAATGCTGGGTTTTTTGGTTTTTTTTGTTTTTGTCATTAGAAAAGTCCATCCAGATGTTGCTGTGTTTTCTTTGGGTCTAACTTTTCATTTGATCTTTTTTACTGTAGCTAAATTAGAATCTCTATATCTCATATTGCTTTAAATCTTGAAAAAAAACAACAACAATATTTTATACATTCCAAAATTGCAAATGCAGAAAGTGGTTTACATCTTAAACCTATTAGTGCTCAAAATAAGAACACACTTGCATACTTATGTATACATATAAGCACAGTGGGTTTTCTGTGGTTCATTACTGTGATAATCATAAAAATAAAACCTGTTTATATTCCTGTTGAGAAATTTCTATTTTTTTATCATTACCAATGACTACAGTATTAAAGTCAAGTGAAGATTATATTTTCATACTGCTCTCGTATTACTCCTTAAACAGTGTCCCAATGGCTTTAAGGTTTATGTGCTTCTTGCGGCTGCCCACACGGTGACTTTCCATATCACCCATAAATAATTCTATTGGGATGAAGATGGCTCAGTGCCCAGACGGAAACTCAGTGATTAACATAATTCCTGACTATGAGGCACACTTCTCTGCTACGAAGCTTCCTGAATGCACCTTCATTCCCCCCTCTAGCGCTACAACCATTTTTGTCCCCTACAGTATTTTGGTGAGTAATAGAGGGGCTTTGGAGCTCTAGGTCTTCCATTTACATGTCAAAACCTCCCCAGGCCCTGGATGTAAAGGACCCAATTTAGAATGACAAAGCTCAGTCAGAGACAGCTGATCCACAAAGCAGGGCTGGTTAAGTTCTTCCTCCCAGTCACCAGCTGCTCCACTCAACCATACAACCTCTATTCAGCAAACAGACAGGGAAGTCTTGCAACATGCATTTACATGTAGCTATTGAGAAATTGAGAATGATGTATTTTTCTCATCATCAGAGCTTTTTGCATCGTAACAAAATTGCTATATGTACAGTGAAATGAAAAAAGCCCTCTGTTTGCTTTTTTATTACACCTTTTCCATCAAAGAAATTTTAACATTTGATGAGAATAACCTGCTTTTATACAAAAAGCAGTAATAAATGAAGGGGAAAGAAGATATCCAAAGAAATGTGTCCCTATATAAGAAAGTAAATACTCCTAAAATTTATAACTGCCACCATTAGAGGCCACAGCTACCATCAAGTGTTTGAGTTACCTGACAAGTGAGTCTTTTATGTCACTGTAGAGGAACTTTGCAGCCTTCTTTGGGGAATCGTTTTTCATTTAGTCACAATGAAGGATCTCCAAGCATGAAAGGCCTGTTTGAGATCAAACTACAGCACCTTAATTGGATTTAAGTAAAGTTTACTTTGACTTTAAAGGCCTTCAGTTTGCTTTTTGAGCCACTCAGAGGTGGACTTGCTAATGTGTTTTGATCACTTTTCTGCTCCATAAACCAAATGCACTTGGGCTCTACTTCACAAAATGTCCAGACATTCTCCTTCAGTTAAGGCAAGTCATTCAGGTCCTGAAGTGACATACAAGCTCAGGCCATCACACTACCATGTCAATCTTTGACTGTTGGGAAGGTTTTATTTGCTGTGTTAGTTTTACTACATGCTTAACAGGACACGTACTCTTTTATGACCTCCTGGATGGGTTGTTGGTGTGCTCTTAGAGTAATGGTGGTGGGCTGGCCAATCTTGGGAAGGCTCACCACTGTTTCATGCTTTCATCATTTGGGGATAATGGTTTGACTGTAGTTTGCTAGGGTGACTATAGAAATGGCTCAATAACAGTTTCCAGACTGATAGATGATTTATTTTTCTCAGAAGGGCTTCAATTTTGCCAGATTAGGACAAAATGTCTTGCTTTTTAAGATTTTTAAGCCTACTTCATGTTGCAAGACAGAAACCTGTAAGGGGAAAATATTTGTTTGTAGAACTGTATTTTGAACAGCCTTCAGTTCCTTTACAGCTTGACATCTCAAAACGAAACATGTTTTTTTGTGTTTCCTGTTCTCTTACAAGGCAAAAATAGGTCATGCAAATAACCCTTTGGTTCTTCTGTCTTTGGGTGATTGTTGACCTAACATTTAGAGTTAAATTTCAGTAGAAAAAAAATCTTTATATTTCAAGATTTTTAAAATAGTTTTGACATATTTGTATTTGTATAAAGCATATGGAACATCAGGTAAACTGACCAGTCACTGCTTTATAAGATGACCATGTGGGTGCAGCATCTAGAGCAGCACTTTATTTTTATGTGCATTTGACATAAAGAGGCTCAGGGATCTGAACTGGAAATACAGGATACTGGCTGAAACTTGTCACACCCTGCAGGTTTTGCCAAAAATGTTTTTCATCATCTAAAGGGAAACCCATTGCCCTTTCCCTCAATACATCCTCCAGATCTCTGCCTCATGACCTTGATCTACAGTGTAAGAACCACTGGAGCAAAAAAAAAAAAAAAAGAAAGAAAAGAAAAAAAATGGATTAGAGTAGTTATGAAAGTTAAAAGAGAAGACAACTCCTGAATCAGGCCCAGATGGTAAGGTATCTCTTGTTCCTGCTGCTTCGAGGAACATATTACATAAGTAGATTTACAACAGCAAAAAAGGGGACATGTTTCATTAGCGTCACTTGTGCCAGATCTATATTTGGAGCATGAGCCCACAGAAAGAGACAGCGATGAAAATAGCCTTTAATAACCCAGATTGGGAGCTTGAATCCACTCCCTCCCCCTCTCTCCCTGCCACCAGTACAGTGACTGACAGTACGATTTGCAGAAAATCATTTAGTTCATCCAATCACCGCACTCCATTGGGGAGGGCAGGAGGGAGGAGAGTGTGGGAAAAATGGAAAGGGGGTAAATAAATGGACGAGAAGTGGCAACAAAAATGAACGCAGGGCTGTGTGTGTGGTTTAAGAGGACATTGAGGAAAAAAAACAATAAAAGATCTGAGTAAGTCAAGTGCCTGAGGCTGTCCACATACCAAGCATGAGAGAATGCAATGCAAACTTCACCTTAGCCATCTGTAATTTTATTCATCTAATAATCTTATTTATATGCAGCATAAAAATCTGTTTTCCTATTTTATGTATTATACTATTAAGCAGATTTCAGTAAATTAGAATATCATTGAAAAGTTCATTTATGCTAATAATTAAATTGAAAAAAATGAAAATCCCACCTGATATGTATTCTTTGTATGCCAGATTTTTTTCAAAATCAAATAATTGTGGGTACAACTAATTAAAAGCCCAATTGTCAGTTTCTCAGAAGATTTAAATGTAACATAAGATCAATTAAAGTATTTTAAACCACAAATCCTCCTTACAGTCTTCACAGTCATATAGAAAACTGATGACTCAACAGTAGTCCAGCAATCACTGACATCCTCTATGGGTACTAGTGATGGTGACTTTATAGCTGCTTAAGGATCCAGTGTGAAGTTTCCACAGTTAGTGATGATTTGGAGGAACCATGTCATCTTCTCATATTGGTCAACTGTGTTGTATCAAGTCAAAAGTCATTGCTTGATGACTAGGAAATTTTAGAGCACTTCATGCTTCCCTCTGCTAACAAACTTTAGAGAGACACTGACTTCATTTTTCAGTATGACTTGGCGCCTGCCCCCACTGCCAAAAGCCCCGTCACCTGATTTAATTACTATGGTATCACTGTACTTGATCGGCCACCAAACTCATCTGATCTAAACCCAATAGAGAATATATGGAGTATTGTCAAAGGGAGGTGGAAGATTTCTATCTTCCACCTCCCTGTGACTTAACATTGCAGACAAGCTGAAGAATATTGTTAAAGTCACCTGTTATTTTTTAAAAATCCCCGGCAGAGCCAAAGGCATCTCCAAATTACACCTCATTGATGCAGTATTTCATGCCAAAAAAAGCTGACTAAGTAGTGAGTGCATATCAGGTAGAATACATGATATACATTTAGTAGGATGACATCTGCAGTGCCTTGCAAAAGTATTCATACTAGAATTTTTCCATATTTTGACATATTACAATCACAAACATAAATATATTTTATTGGAATTTTATGTGAAAGACCAACACAAAGTGGCATACAGTTATGAAGTAGAAAGAAAATGATTCAATTTTTTTTTTACAAATAAAAAACTGAAAACTGCAATATGCAAAAGTATTCAGCCCCCCTTTTGTCCGAGTGCAACCAGTTGCCTTTAGAAGCTCCCTGATGATTGCTAATGACTAAGTAGAGTCCACCTGTGTATAATCTAATCTCGGTACAAATACAGCTGCTCTGTGACGCCTCAGAGGTTAGTTAAGAGAATATTGGGGAGCAAACAGTGCTGTGAAGTCCAACGAACACACCAGACTGGTCAGGGATAAAGTTGTGGAGAAGTTTAAAGCAGGCTTAGACTATAAAAACATTTCCCAAGATTTGAACATCTCATGGAGCTCTGTTCAATCCATCATCCAGAAATGGAAAGAGTATGGCACAACTGTAAACCTACCAAGACAAGGCCGTCCATCTAAACTTACAGGTTGAACAAGGAGAGCACTGATCAGAGATGCAGCCAAGAGGCCCATGGTAACTCTGGATGAAATGCAGAGATCCACAGCTCAGGTGGGGGAATCTGTCCAACTATTAGTCATGCACTGCACAAATGTGGTCTTTCTGGAAGAGTGTCAAGAAGAAAGTCATTGTTAAAAGAAAACTATGAGAAGTCCCGTTTGCAGTTTGCCAGAAGCCGTGTTGGGGACACAGCAAACATGGAAGAAGGTGCTTTGGTCAGATGAAACCAAAATTTAACATTTTTGGCCAAAATGCAAAACGCTGTGTGGCGGAGAACGAACACTGCACATCACTCTGAACACACCATCTCCACTGTCAAATATGGTGGTGGCAGCATCATGCTCTGGGGGTGCTTCTCTTCAGCAGGGACAGGGAAGAGGGTCAGAGTTGATGGGAAGTTGGATGGAGCCAAATACAGGGCAGTCTGGGAAGAAAACCTGTTGGAGTCGGCAAAAGACTTAAGACTGAGGTGGAGGTTCACCTTCCAGCATGACAACCACCCTAAACATAAAGCCAGGGCTACAATAGAATGGTTTAAAACAAAACATATTCATGTTTTGGAATGGCCCAGTTAAAGTCCAGACTGAAACCCAATCAAGAATCTGTGGCAAGATCTGAAAACTGCTTTTCACAAACGCGCTCCATCTAATCTGACTGAGCTTGAGCTGTTTTGCTAAGAAGAATGGGCAAAAATTCCAGTCACTATATGTGCAAAGCTGGTAGAGATGCACCCTAAAAGACTTCCAGCTGTAATTGCAGCAAAAGGTGGTTCCAAAAAGTATTGACGCAGGTCAGCTGGATACTTTTGCACACCCCACTTTTCAGTTTTTTATTTGTAAAAAATATTTTGAATCATGTAGATTTTTCTTTCTACTTCACAATTGCACACCACTTTGTGTTGGTCTTTCACACAAAATTCCAATGAAATATATATTTATGTTTGTGGTAGTAATGTGACAAAATATGGAAAAGCTCAAGGGGTACTGTATGGATTAAAAATCATTTAACTTATTGGTCTTCTGTAATATTCCACTTGTATGAAAAACTGAATTTGTTGTTTTTATCAACTGGAAGCCCAAACCATCAAAAATAATTGAAATAAAGGCTTAAAATATATAATTCTTTATGGATAGTTATCGTTATTTGTATACAAAATTACTAGAATATGAACTTGTATGAACTTGTTCAGACTGATTTCATTTTACTAAAGATGTCAAGAAAAAGAGATTTTAGAGGTAGCTACTGCTCATCATGTATTTATTTATGTTGGTCTGCATGAGCAGAGGGTGAGGGGTGTTTGGTGAAACCCAATCTCCTCATATTGTGATGCCCATCACCCCCAGAGAGAAAGCAAGAAACAACAGGCCCATCTGTCCTTAACAATGGACCTGCCCCATAGCAGCCAAAACTCAAAAGATTTCATTCAGTCCTCAGGTTCTCTTGGTGATGCTACTAGGAAAACTAGCCAGGGCATGCTTATGTTCACAGCAGACATGTCTGTCTGTGGTTTGGACAAGCTCAGATTTTTATACCATTCATACATCAAGAGGCAAATATTTTTCCATGATGTTGTTTTCCTATGAGGCTGTGAAAAAGTAGTTAACATCTTACAGATTTCTTCAGTTTTTTTCTTTTGTTGTCACATTTAAGTGTTACATGATATTATATGATGATCATTAAACACATTTTAGTATTAGACAAAGATAATCTTGAGCACAAAAAAATACACCTTTTCAAATGATGATTTTATACAATACAAGAAAAAAATCTATCCAATCAAAATTGTCCCTAAATGAAAAAGTAATTGCTGTCCTTGCCAAATCAGAAACTAACTCTGAATAACTACAGTTTAGGAAATCTCAGTTCGGTTTCGTTAGCCACACCTAGGACAGGTTAAAACCAGTCTTGTAAAATCAAGACCGTCAAACAACATAAGAATAGGCACAAATATCTCAAAAAGCAATACATCGTGTCCTGATCTAAAAAATGTCAGAAACAGATAAACAAAGTAACTAACACCTGCAAGACTGGAAAGTATTATAAAGAGGGTTCGAAGGCTTTGGAATGCTAGCGAACCAATGTGAGAACCATTATACACAAATGGAGAGGCTGAAACCAAAATTATTCCAAGAGACTGTCTAATACTCATCCAGGAGATCACAGAAGAACCAGGAATAACATCTAAACTACTGTAGAACTCACTTTGCTCAGTTATGGTCAGTGTTCACGATTCAGCAGTAACAAAGAAACTGGGCAATTATGGCATCCTTGGGAGAGGTGAAAGCCACTGCTGACCAGAAAAAACTCAAAGGCTCATCTCACATTAGCCAAAAAACCCTTTTGGTGATCCCAAAGACTTGTGGGAAATATTTTGTGGACTGATGAGCCAAAAGCCAAACATTTTGGAAGCTATGAGTCCCGTTACATCTGGTGCAAAACTAACACAGCACTTCAGAAAAAAAAAAAACAACATTATATCAACAGACATACTGGATGGTGGTTGTGTGATGGGGCTCATGTCCTGCTTCAGAACCTGGACAACTTGTCATAAGTGATGGAACCATGAATTCTATTCTCTTGCTGAAAATCCTGAAGGAGAATCTTGGCTGGTTGGGTTATTCAGCAGGACAATGATCCAAAAAACACCAGCGAGTCCAACAAAGAAAAAAATTATGAAGCAATTTAGCTCCTCCTCCTGCTGTCTTGATATCCTATTAGCTAGCTCAGATTATAACAAGTAATGAAATTAGTTACAATTAATTAGTTACAATAACTAAGCAGATGAATCTCTACATTATGATGTCACCAGGTTTCTCTGAACCCATCCAAGCACTAAACAGATGCTAGGAACAAATCAATGCTTGGATGTGCCATAACTTTCTTTAGCTGAACAGAAATAAAGCTGAAGTTATTATCTTTGACCCTAAAGATGAACGATCAAGAATCAGCTCACAGCTTCAGTTATTTCAGCTAGAAACTAGTGATTAAGCCCAAAATCTGGGTGTAGTGATGGACTCAGATTTGAGCCTTCAGAGTGTCACATAAAGACAATTACAAAGTCAGTCTTCTATCACCTGAAGAACATTTCTAGGATTAAAGGTCTAATGTCCCAACAAGATCTAGAGAAACTCATCCATGTGTTTATCTTTACTTGAATTGATTATTGCAACAGTGTCTTAACAGGTCTGCCTAAAAAAATCAGACAGCTGCAGCTGATCCAGGATGCTGTTGTTCGCGTTTTCACTAAAACTAAGAAAATAGAGCACATCACCCCAGTTCTAAATTCCTTACACTCGCTTCCTGTAGCTCAGAGAATAGACTTTAAAACACTTTTGTTATTTTATAAATTACTGAATGGCTTAGCACCAAAACACATTAAAGACCTGTTTTTGTTGTATCAACCGTCCAGACTACTCAGGTCTTCTGGTTCTAGTCTACTCTGCACCCCAGAACCAGAACCAAACATGGAGAAGCAGCATTCAATTTTTATGCTCCACTAATCTGGAACAAACTTCCAGAAAACTGTAAAACAGCCAAAAGATTGAGTTCCTTTAAATTAAGGTTAAGAACCCACCTGTTTAGAGCTGACTTTGATTAATAATAACTAAAGCATAGATCAATATATTTGATGTATATTTAATGATGAATATTCTTGATGATTTTGATGATGACATTTAACAAAATGTAATGTTTATTGCTTGTTTCATAACTGGTTACTGTATTTTTTTTATGGTGCAAAGCACCTTGAACTGCCTTGTTGCAGAAATGTGCTATACAAAATAACTTTAACTGACCTCTAACTTGCTAAAAAAAAGAAAAAGAAATGGTTTTGTGGTGGCTTGGTCAAAGTCCAGACCTAAATTCAATTGACACACAGTGACTTAACGTTAAATAAATTGTTCTATAATGATTTTTGGGTGTTTGTATTTTGATCACTTGTGAGTTCTTTTATGATTTCTTTATTTTTTTAAATGTCTTGACATACTCAGGTTGTTTCTCTGTGTTCATTATTGTTAAAAAAGTCTTGCTACACCATTAATTCCTTTGTTTTTAGTTTCTTGCTTATTTCTTGTCTTCTTCCATCTCTGTATTTTGGTTTGTTTTCTTACTGATCGTGTTAGGCTTTCTGTCCTTGTTTTGCATTTTCTTTTCTTTCTTGTTCAGTTCTCTCTGTGCTAACTAGTCTCCTTCCCTCAGGCCCCCAGTTTGCTCTCTGCCTTGGCTGTTCCACATTCCCCTGATCAACTCACCTGTAACTAATTTCATTCGCCACGCTTCCCTCCTCATATAAGCTCACTGATTTTCATTGTTCTTTAGTGGTTCTTCCTTTTATGCTGCCTGTATTCTGTGTCCTGCTCTTCCTGTAAGCTCCCCTGTATATTCTCTTTACTGGTTATTATTGAGACTCTGATCTTTTTGTCACACTCTGCGCTTGGGTCCTTTACTAATGACAAACACAAGACATTCAAGCAAAAAAGGTCTCTCAAGTGGCTAACTTAAAAGAAAAGTGGGCCATTCCTCCACTGCAATGCAAATAGCTCTTTGAGACTTATTGCAAACAAGTGGAAAAAAAAGCTGTTATTGGAGTCAAGGGGGAATTAGGAGAAGGTTGATTTTGATAACTTTTTATCTTTTTCAAAGGAAATCATCGTTTTCAAACTGCATTTTGAATTTCTGGTTATCTTTGTCTGACAGAAAATAATGTGTGGTCTGAAACATTTAAGTGAGACAGAAAAGCAGAACAGAGCTGTAAAGGCTGAATACTTTTTCAAAGCACTGTATATTTCAGTTTCAATAACCTTAGCCTGCCTCTTTGTTCATGAGCAATGTTGAGCTCCATGGTCCCCATTAAGTAATAAACTGATACATTTTCTAACATACTGACTTTTTCTCAGCCTACTTTATCTACACTCACCCAGTTAATGATTTATTTCGTCTAACATTTCTTTGAATGCATTCCTGAGACTCTGCCTGGAACCACAGCTGGGGGTCACAACATTTCAAAATGGCATTTCAAGATATTTCTGTTGGATGCAGGTCTGTGCTCACAGACAAGAATACAAATACAAATGGTTTTTTTCAGCCTTTAACGTTTTTGCTGCTGCTGGGGGATCAAACCCTTGTCATTTTACCAATGACAAGTCAGTGGTAATGCAAACAGCTTGCCAGACACAGAAAATGGTAAAAATTTTCGTTCTAGATTTTCAGATGATCAGGTTTACATTGTCTTGATATGTTTAGTGAAGCACCAAAGCAGATTATCTCCACCATCCTGGGTTGATTGATATAAAATAGGTTTGAACATGGAACAAAAAAGATGACAAACACGTCATTGAGAAATGCTTCATGTCTATAGTAATAATATCTTGATAGAGACATAAACTAACCTTATTACACCTTGACTGAAGAACAGCTGTCTCATCTCACTTGGCATCAAATTTGAACAAATCATACAAAATATTCTGTTTGTAGAGTGTGAAAAATGTAACTAAATTCTCTTTCAATCATTCCCAAAACTTTCTATTGATGTCTGGAATTTAACAGCAGTTTTTTTTAACTTCATCTTCCCAGATGTTTTAGCTAAACTAATTCTGAGTTGTTCCAGAATGAAAGTTAAACAGAAGCCTCATTAAGTCAACGAAGGGAGGTTGTTGTGATGAAACAGGGAGGTTGCTTTGCTAGGAGGTTAATATAACATAGTGTCAGAAGGATGATACCTGTATCGGCAGTGTGCCAAGTGACCTGCTTTGCATAAACTGGATTGGAGTGGATTTTGCTGGATTGTCTTTGCTTTCCCTGAAGACAATTTTGTTTTTAATAGTAGACAACACATGCTAAAAGATAAATGAAATTGTACTCTGACATTCTGACATTCACATAGTACTCTGTATTTTTCAACATATAATCACTGAATTTTACTTTAAGGTATTTTTTTTTTGTATTTCATCTTATTGGAGCAACAGAGACTCTTTTTCTGTGCTATATTCTCAAACTGTGGCACAAGTATCATTAGCGGTATTTGGGTCACCTTTAGTGGTACTACAAAGTTAATTGATAAACAGCTAATAATCCACTGCCAAAATTAACCTGGAAAGGTTAGTTTTTCAAGCAAGATGTTTGCCGCTTCAGACAAAAACCTCTCAAAATCGGTACCTAACAACCGTTAACTAAACCGGTAACTAAAAACAAGGGGTACTTGCCATTCAAGACAGAACATAAGTAAGGCTTAGGATTAACTATGTTGCAGTTGCAAGTTGGAAACCAGCATAATATGTTAATACTTATGCTCATGTTTGATGGCAAGTTTTAGACCCAAAACAAAAAAAATGAAGGAAACCCAACGATAAGTTAGTGTTTTACAGGGACTGAATTCTTGCAACAATCTTTGATGGTTCCTTATATCATTCCAGGAGAGTCTGTGAGGAAGAGAGGCAAGGAGAGGAGACATACTGATTTCAGTGTGGAAGGTGAGTGTTTTGGAAAGAAGAGGGAAATATTTCACAATGAAGGGAGGAGTTTCTGGCTTCGATAGAATGACTGTTGATCCTTAGGTGCAGCTGGTAAGCATGGCATTTGGGAGTGGAATCCAGGAAACTTTGCGGGGAGATTCAAAGCAGAGCAGTGAAGGGCGGACATGTAAGCAGTGCCAGCACTCCGCCCATCTGCATCATGCATTATACGTAGGGCACCAAAAAATCATCTCATAAAAAAAAAAAATCACAATGATAGGCGGAATATTGTATGTAACCAAGTGAGGCATGTCCAAAAGGATTTGCAAATTGTTGGAAGGAATGAGAAACAGCTACTATAGCGACCACAAAGCATTTGTGCTTAGAGCACCAAAATGGCTAGCACTGGCTCTGTATGCAGGTGTTGATGGTGGAGTGAAGCAGTCATGGAGTCAGGTAAGTTCCAGTAAGGTATACTTAGGCTAAGGCTTGTTGCTTGCCGGGACTGATCTCAATGAGCAGAGTACAATGTGATCCCCAGAATCTTCCCTTAAAGGAAACACTGCGAACAAGCTTTTATCTGAACCACTCCATTCTAGCTCCTACTTAATATTTAAGGTTTTCCTACTGGGGACGTCAGGCGGTGTAGCAGTAGAGTGGATGTCCCATATGCAGAGACTGCAGTCCTCAATACCACTGTCCTGGGTTCGATTCCTGACCTTGTGACCTTGGCTGCCCCCCCCCCCCCCACACACACACACACTCTGTACATTTTCTGTCTGGTAGCTGTAAATAAAGGACACCAGTGCCAAAAATATCTTTAAAAAGTTTTTCTGCAGGAAGATGGATAAGGGAACCCTACTCCAGTCCTTACACTGGAGTAGGGTTCCCTTTAGCTCAGAGAATAGACTTTAAATACTTCCATTAGTTTATAAATCACTGAGTGGCTTAGCACCAAAAGACCTGTTGTCATTGTATCAACCTTTCAGACCACTCAGGTCTTCTGGTTCTAGTCTGCTCTCCATCCCTAGAACCAGAAACAAACATGGAGAAGCAGCTTTCAGTTCTTATGCACCACAAATCTGCAACAAACTTCCAGAGAACTGCAAAACAGCCAACACACTGAGTTCCTTTAAATCAAGCCTAAAAACCCTCCTGCTTAGAGCTGCGTTTGATTACTAGTAAGTCGAACATCGATCAATATTTGCCTGATAATATTTGCTTGATGATCCTGATGATTTTCATGTGTATGTGATTGATGATTTTGATGTTTTTGATGATTTGCTGTATACTTGATTAACATTCTTATGATGTGAATCACTTTGAACTGCCTTGCCGCTGAAATGTGCTATACAAATAAACTTGACTTGTTTTACAACCTAACTTTGCTTAAGATCAGTCCACAACTCTATCCCTGATCTGATCCGTCTGTTGTGGTTTTCTTGGTGCTGTTTGATGTTACATCTGAAAAACAGCTTTGAGGCTTTAATTAAACAGCTGTATCTGTGCTAATATTGATTTAAACACAGATGAACTCTATTTAATCGTGATTTCTGAAGATTAAGTGTTCAAAAGTAAAGAACTGAATACTAGTCCATGTAACACGAAAGCATCATAAAACCATTTATCATTTTTATTCCACTTCTCAAATATCCACTACTTTGTATTAGTCTGTCACATGAAATTCCAACAAAACACAATTAAAATTTGTAGCTGTAACATGGCAAGATGTGAGTAGGGGTGTAAATACTTCACACAGTAATAATACAAGGTGCTCTGGATGAAAAAGCAGTCATACATACAGTACACTCCATAGGTTAGACAAGGCCATCAGGAAGGCCAGCTCTGTCCTCGGACTCTAGCTAAAACAACATTACTGTTGGACAATGTCTCCCACCCCATGCATGAAACTGTTGCTGAACTGAAGAGCTCATTCAGTGACATACTGCTTCATCCTAGGTGCACTAAGAAGTGTTATCACAGATCCTTCCTCCCAGCAGCTGTTAGATTTTATAACTTCAGTGCTCCCAACAAACTCTAAAGGGACCTGCATTGAACTGCCAAAATCAGTTCTCATTGTTGCAGCTGCATGACAAAAATCTCGTCATTTTGTTCTCAGCTTTATGTCATCCACATTCTTGTCACAACCCCGCTGGCGAACTTGTCGCCACCCTCTCCATTTGAAACTATTGTGTGATTGGTCTGAATTTTGTGAGTGTGTTTATTTATGTGGAAAACAGCCCCAACTACTCAACTTCCAGAAGCCGGTTTTTCAACTTGGAGAGCAGGATGGATAGTTTTAGGGAGCAATTGTCCAAAGCTGTAAGAAAGTATATACTGAAACAATAAAAAATAATATTGATAATAAAAAAACACTTCTCGGTTCTGGTCTGATGCAGAACTGAGAACGTCCCATCAAAGCCTTCTATTTTTATTTTTTGATAACATGGAAAATAAAATGAGATTCTCCTGCTCCTAAATTTTAATTATTCATCCAAACTGGTGAGCTGGTGTTATGGATGTTAATAGTCAAGCCTCTCTGCCATGATCGCTGTGTTTACTGCAAAACACCATGACGTTTGACTTGCAGTGGGAGGGGTTTCGCAGGAGCTCAGCTTGGTGTGTTTTGTGGACTGTGAAGGATCTGTGCGAAAATGAACACCCGAAAACCATGTGACCGTGCCTCAACAGTTTGGCTTCAATCGACCATGCAGAGCCCTTTGGTGTTTTCATCTCTGATGTTATTTGCACAGTTTCTCTCATTTCAAATAACATTCCTGGTGTTATGTTGTAAGTTTGCCCTTTCTTTACAGTCTAATGATCTTATTTTTATATATATTTTTACCTATGTGTGAAGCTCCATGCTCCCACTTACCTTTGACTTGCTGTTACAACTGAAATTCCTCATTGTGGGACAATAAAGAATATTTTTATTCTTTATTGTCCCACAATGAGGGACAATATTAGGAAATGCAAACTACCTAACATTCTTTAAACTGGGAAAATGTGGGAACCCTCAACCCAAGCATGTTGTGGAAGAATTTATTTGCTCTCAGTGTTCATCAGATGCTTTTCGCTGATGATTACCCCCTAAGTCTTTCAGTTTATGTTGTGCAGTTGCTGCTGATTGTTAGTGCGATTGTGCAGCATGTTTGCATAAATGCATAGACTTTGAGTGGATACATTAGGGAGATAGACGTGTGGGTGTGACAAAGAAAACAACAAACCATGTGATGGTGTTTTGTGTAGGTGACAGTCTCAGAAGTATTGCAGGTCTTTATTCCACACAGCACAAACACAGCCACCTCTCCATAGGAGGAAAAAGCACCAGTCATTCGGTTTCAGGGCTTAAACGAAGGCTTTCCCCTCCCCCATCCCTAAGACGATCCTGACACACACGTGGACATGTGCACTTCGTGCTTGCTCAAAGCAATATAGGGGTAGGCTTCCATGTTAACACACGCACACACTCTCACACACACAAATTGTGTAGCGGGTCAGCCTTTCCCCTTTACACATTCAATTGTCTTCAGTGCCCTCCCTGTGTTTATTCCCAGCGACCCCAGTGCTGATACAATCTCTTTCTATCTCAATTACATCAGCCAACTCCCCATCTTTCTCAGCAAGAACTATTTTTCCTCTTGCACTTTACTTCCATTTGTACGCTGCTGGATTTTTTTACTTTAAGGATATGTAATAATTCATAGTTATACTCACCCAATCTAAAATAATAATGATAATATATAATCACATAATAAAGTGACCCAGTATTTTGCTAACAAGCTTCATTTGTGAACTGAGCAGTTTAGAAGTTAAACAAAATTAATAGAAAAAAGCAATGGTTGTTTAGAACAAAACAGGGTTACAATAACACACTCCATGGGAAATGATAGGTGCTTACAGTCAGTTGCATCACCAGTCTGGGTTATTCCAAATAATAACCCAAGCTCATCACGTGATATAAAGATTTGCAATGCACAGCATGATGTAATTTATCATACAACAGACCAAATCAAACAGTGCTTGTAAAGTTGGATTTATCACCCGTGTCCTCCTTTTCATGTTGATCCTATATTTACATATTTAGGATCAACATGAACATGCGAGATATATATATATATATATATATATATATATATATATATATATATATATATATATATATATATATATATATATATATATATATATTTAGAAGGTGTTGTTCACACCAAAAATGTGTATTTTAATAGGATTTTAAGGGATAGACTGACACAATGTCAGAGGGGAGGGAAAATCATAAATGGTTTTGAAAATATCAAGCAAATATCAAACATTTGTGTTTAGCCCCCCTGGTTTGTAGTACCCTTTGGAGCAGTTACAGCAGGGCTTAGGTTCTGGACTTTTGCTGGGACATGTAAGAATGACATCCCCACAGCATGGTGCTGCCATCACCATGTTTCATGGTGGTGATGGTGTATTCAGAGTGATGTGAAGCATTAGTTTTCTCCTATTCACTGCATTTTGTATGTTTGCATGCTTTTGCATGCCCAGAATTGAAATTTTGGATTTCCTCTCAGAGCACCCGTTATGTGTTTGGGGATTTTATGTGGCTTTCTTTCAACAATGACTTTCTTTTTATCACTCTTCCCTAAGTGACAGATTTGTGCAAAACACAACTAATAGCTGAACTTTGGATCCCACAAGCTCAACCAGAGTTACCATGGGTCAGAGTTAGTATGATTTTTCCTCCATGTTCAAACCTGGGAAATTTGTTTCATAACCTAACCCTGCCTTAAACATCTCCATAACTTTATCCATGACCTGTCTTCTTGGTTCCTTGGTCTTCATGATGCTCTTTTTGTCACCAATGTTCTCCAACAAACATCTGAGGCTTTCACAGAACAACAGTATTTATACTCAAACCAATTTACTCAGGTGCACATAGTTTACTGATTCTGACCTCTGAAAGCAATTTATTTTACTGAGTAGTTGTTTCAGAGTAAAATGGTCTCAGAACAAGTGGATGGTACATTTTTCATATTCTTAGAATTTTAAAAACTGTAAACCATGTAATATTTTCCTTCCATTTCACAATCAGATGCTGTGTTACATTACATTATATAAGATAAAACCTCATAAAATATATTTGAAAAAAAAAGGTAATAAAAGAACAAAGGGAATTAACGTTTTTGCTAGGCACTATACTTGCTAAATCTGTCATGCTTAACACAGCAAGAGCAAAATGACTTTAAAGCAGAGACCAAGACACCAGCAAAGTGGTTTGAAACATTTATTTTAAACAGTTGGAGAACGGAAGAATCAGTGACGTCAGCAGAATGGGTTCTGGTCAGTGGATGTTCTGGAAGCTAAAGAGGACGGTTAAAATTTCTGGTAATGATATTGATTATTGGTCTTGTGCTTTCTTGAAGGTGAGGAATCAGAGGAGTACTGTGGATCCCTGAGCTGTCAAGAAAAGAAGAGTGTTGGATTAACTGCTGATTCATAGCAGATAAATGGCAGAGGGCAAAGAGGCCAGTGAAGCTTGTGTTTGGCAAATGACGGACTAGAGAACAAACTTTGTTGTTCCGTATGCCTTGTGGTCACCTAAAATGATCATTGAAGTTGACTCACCAATGTTACAACTCTGGGAAACAACCAAAATGCATGACAATCTGGGCAAGTAGGGAAGTGGAGCCGGACCTCTTATCCTCAACCAGTCATTAGCAGAACGCAGTAAACAGGAAGGAGAGGGGGAGAGAAAAACAAAACTCCTTGGAATCATGACAAAATCACTTTAGCATAAGAAAAACATACTCACACAGTACATTAACCACCACTGCAGCTTGACTTATGCTATATGTTAAAGTAAAAAAGATGAAAATGAAAAATTTTAAGAATATCTGTATCACACATAATGTGTAAAGGAAAATAAATGTCTTCTACATAGATGATTATTGGAGCTTAAATTACAAGTAAAGGTTTCCTCAACAACATTAGTTACATTTACAAATGATTTGGCTTGCTGATTGAGGCATATTATCATATTACTCAAACCACTGCACTGTGACCGTCTTGTATATTTTTTCATCAAAGTTCACTTATGCAGTAAAATAGCTTGATGATCCTCACTGATTGCTTGCCTGGTGCTTTTCAGTCAGGATATTTTCTCTCTCTTTGCACTCCGGTCAATATGTTCTTGGACACCTCTTTATTTTTCTCATCTTGTTTTTTTTAAGCTAAGCTCTGCATGCTTTTCTGTAAATATATTATGAAAAAACATTATAGTGATGATAAAAGCTGCTGTAAGCTGTTGACTAACCTTATTGCTTACTGAATGGGGTATTTGGAAATTATCCTTTTTAGGACGTAATGCAAACAGCAAGGTTATTTTTAAGCAGAGAAGAGACAGGCTTATTTATTTGCTTTAGGTTTAGCTATTTGTGTGTTTTTCTCTGTTTCCTGAATGTGTTGTATAATTATGCCTAACGCTTATAAGTTCCGAACATACACACCGAGGGAAACTGAAAGTGTTACACTTATTATATCTAGTGGCTGTACACTTCCTGTGACAGACAATAACAGGAAATGGTTAACGAGGGTTTACACACCATCCTCTACACTGAAAATGTCTCACAGCTGTTTCTGCAGCAGCATGGCTTTTTCAATGTCAAACAGTGCAAGGTCACTACTACAGGATGCTCAGAAAAAAAATACCTCAAAATTCAGGATACAAGCAGCAAACGGTTATGACTCCCTCTTGATCAGTTCATGTGACCAAGCACTGCAAAAGCACATTCAGAGTTATGTCTGTTTCAGATAGGTTGGTTTCATCAGGCAGAGTTTTGCTGAGTTCAGCCAATTAGGGATACGCACAAAGCGCATCTGATGGAAATGTATTTATTAGTTATTCACGTATCCAGGAACTCGGCTAGACAACAGGATAACTGCGGACACATATTTGCTCTGACAATTTGGTCATAAAAGAATGGCAAACCTTTATTTGCATAAAGTATTAATCTTGAACAACACAATTACATATACTGGTCATTATGCCCATTTATGATTTCAGAATCAGCTTTGCTTCCAAATTGTTACACCTACAAGGGTTTTTTTTTATTTTTTATTGGAGGTTTGGTGTACAAAAAAGCAAAAATATAAAACAGTCAGACAACAAACATACTCAACTGCATATAAAAAAAATAAACATATATGTGTACAAACATACATACATGAGAAAAAAAATCTGCACATTGTGTCATCTGTCCATACCAGGTCTAAAATGGTGTGCAGAAGTTAACAGAGGTTAAAATTGCACAAAAAATGGAACTCATTCAAAGCACGCCATTTATCAGGACTTACAAGAGAGGTGCATACCAAAAAAAAGTAACATCAACCTGTTGAAAGATTTACTGCTAACATTTCAGGTAAGCTTGTATTTGTTTAGGAACTAGTGACGCTTTAGTGCACAGTTCAGAAAGCCAGTTTTGATGGGTACTGACTGCTTCATTAAACATGGATTATATTCTTAGCTGACAGAATTATCAGTGTCTGCAGCTGTTGTGCAGTTAAATTCTACATTGCCTATCTGTAAATGTACATTTAACTATAAATTGGAGGTTTTACCCAATTCATATACTTAATTTCATAATGCAAGACATTTTTAAAATGTTGAGTCTGAACATTAAAAGCAAACTTGCAGAGAAGAAATTTTTTTTTACCTTTGATGGAGAGGGAGAAAAATTGCTTAGACTGTTTTATTTGATCATTTCATTTGTCTGATTTTTGTCATTTGGAGAATGTCATATGCTACCCTTGATTTTAAATCCTTTCTAACCATATTTAGAATCAATTTCCACACCACAGCTGAATGTTTATGCTCATTGAGCCCGTTTAAACTCTCTGAATACAGCATAATTTTACAAGATGCTGCTAAAAGTGTATTAAAACCTATTCCTAATTAGCATTCACATGTGCAACCGCCAGCAAAGCGATGCAACTTTTTTCTCTCACTCATTCTGTAATTAATGTTCTTCGGGGGATGTGTAAATATAGTTGCTCGGTCTTTTAGCCAATTATGCAGAACAAAGACGGCGGATGTCAGCAGAATCCTCGCCGCTCTGGGAGCTCCCAGCCCAACCAGAACTGACCTTCAGGCTTTCACTTCTTTGCTGCTCCTTATCAGCCCATATTACTTTGTTATTGTCATCCAGGCAGCACAGCGGTATTCCAAGGACAGTTCAGGGTGTGAATTATGCCAGAGACTTAAGTTTATTTTTCCAGCATAATTACCTTACCAAATGAAGTCTTTGACCTATCACATCAGTTTGTATCTTTCTCTCTTGAAATGTCTGAGTATAATTAGCACTATTCCTCACCCTGCTTGGTATATTTTTATTTAAAAAAAAAAAAAAACTATGATCTAAATAAGAACCAGACATATGTTTCAAATATACTAAATCGAAAAATATCAATTTAAGGATTCTACTTAGCTCAAGAGTGAACTACAGTCAAACTAACTTACATACCATAGTCAAAAAATACAGTCTGTTTCAGTTTCATCTCTGTCTCTATGAACAGGTTTCATTTTTCTCAAAAACTTTTTAAAAACATTTTTAATGATTTATAATAAATTTCATCAGTGAGTCATTACACGACTTAGCATCTGTGGGTGATGCAGTTGTTTATGGAGTTATTTTATCACAGGCTATTTTGTCAAGCTTTAGAAGCCAGAGAAGTATGATTTACCATGATGTCCACATGAATTTACTGGGTGCCATGGTATTTTCTTAGAGCCTAACCTGGTTTCCCTGGTGTGTCAGTTGCTTCCAGTTCTAGAACAGGTTCTTGCCTAGTTTTGTAAAATAAAAAAGGTCTGTTTTTTATTAGCCAGAGACCAAACAGAGGCCTTTTCAGTAAAAAAAATGTGTTTTCCAGAAAATGTTAATACTTCACCTGCTGTGTTCTATATTTCTATAAAGGACTGTAGACACAGAAAAGCAGGGAAAATATTAGTCTTGTTATCCATTCAAACAGATGTCTTATTATCACTAGTTGGATTTATAATTGCTGTTTGTGAATGCAGTTCTAAGCCATCCATTGACCCAAATTAATGACGCAAGAAGCAATACAAACACACATCTTTATATGAGCAATGATATCAAATCAAGTGCTGATTTGACTTTTGTTAAAGCTCATTGTATTTGTTAATTTTATCTTGAGTTGGCAAGTCTTGTGAAATATACCTTAGTAGCTTATAACACAAAGCAGCTTCTTGTAATATAACACTCTTAAGACTGCAGAGTTAAAAATATCCCAATTTTGCTGATTTTGCTTACAAAGTTCCAGGTCAAATTTTGATCCATCCAGCCCTGACTTGCTGTAGCATGCCAAGGTTGAGATATGAGTTAGAGTGAACACACTGACTTGGGTTTTCAGCCCAAAAAGTGGATTAAAGTGACCAATCCGCAAAGGTAAGGATGCTGAAAAGTGGACAGAAAAACAATAATTCCTAACCTGGACTGCTAAACATGTTTGGTTTAAAATGAATAATTTTTGTTGTTGTTTTAGTCCAGTCATTTTCCATAACCTGTTTATCATTGCGGGGTCATGGAGGAAGTGCTGCCTATCTCTAACGGCCACTGAATGACAAGCTGGTTACACCCTGGGCAGGTCACAAGTCCATCACAGTTCAAGCAGAAACACACAGGACAAATAAACATACATGCTCCCACCCACACATAAGGGAAATTAATTGTGACCAATAAAGCCATCATGCATGTTTCTGAATGTTGGGAGGAAGCTCAAGTACCTAGAGAGAACCCCCACATGAACAAGATTCAAACCCAACCAGGATTCACACCCAAAACCTTTTTCCAGTGAGGCAACAGTGCAAACCTGCTCCACTGTGCAGCCCTGAAAGATTTTTGTGAGGTGTTTATGCTGCATTAAAGTGATTTAATTATGTCAACTAGGACTTTTATTAGCAAAGCATTGAATTTAATTAAAAAAATAAAAATAAACTCCTTTTTTTAGGTGAAGTTAATATGATGATGTCCATCAAACAATCACAAAAGCCCTACTTAAATATTTCCAGCATAACAACATCCTGTTGATTTGATGGAATATTGTATATTCTAGCAACTCTTTTTCATTATTTATTTCATTGAACTTGTTACAAATAACACTTACTTTCTTATCATCATTAATTGTTCATGCAATAAATGTATTCACCCAGAAGAGGCTGAAAAAGAGAATAGTATTTTTGAGTACAACTGGAAAGTGATTACTTTGACTGCTGTTTTCCTGAATGCTTGTGGCCAACATTTTATTCACAAATTAAAAATCTGTAAAGAACTGCGTTCAAGGTGTATTTCTGTCCCTAAGTGAACAAAGCTTGGCATATTGATTTTCTAATCCCTGTGTGTCTGCCTGGTTCTGCTTTGGATACAACTAATCCTGTTTGTAGTAGATTTCAAGTAGCCAATTTGTTCCTGAGAAAGCCCCTCTTTACATAGAATAATAATAGAACTTGAGACACTGCCACTTAACTTAGATGCCAAGTTTCCCTTTAAGTCTCTGATGAGTAGATCTAATTCACTTGAACGTCATCTGAACAACTGATCAGGCGAAGTGATCCAGCTCAAGGAAATAAAACCCGCTGTAAAAAGGAACATGCTTGTGCTGTCTTTTTACTATAATGGGTATGACATCATGCAAATGTTGACCTAAAAGTTAGACTTTTTGAACTCTTGAACATGTTATTTGTATCATCTTCACTAAATACTGAATAATTGTGAAATTAAAGGACAATGATACATGTTTTCCTCAAATTTCTCAATGTGTGGCAAGCTTATATAATCATCCACTTTACACTAATACCCTAAATTAGTCCACTTGTACCTTCTTTTATTGCCCAAACAAGCAATTAATAAATCTTTTCTGAAACCCCTTTCATTTCATAGTTATACAATAGATAAGTATGAATTCTTTATAGATTATTAAGTCATGCATATCATATGAAGTGATCCAGTGAGATCAGGGCTATGTGTGGTTTTAGAAGCAACCAAGGAGTATATGGTAACTCTGGAGGAGCTGTAGAGATCCATAACTAAAGTAAGAATTTGACTGTTAGTTGCACTTTCCACAAATTTGGCCTTTGTGGAAGAGTGGCGAGATTGGTGAATTATTAGTAGAAAGCCATAGAAAGCCTCCTATGCAATTTAACACAAACCATGTAGGACATAACAAACTTGGGGAAGGAGGTGTTCAAATCAAATGAGACCAAAACTGAACATTCTGGCCAACACTGAAAATGCTAATTGAGATTAAAGGATATCCATTTGTTAAAATGGTCCAGTCAAAGTCCATGCTTCAAGGTCATTGGGAGTTTGTTGCAAACTCAAATATCATAAAAGGTTTTGTCTCTTAATGTGCAAAGCTGGTAGAGACATGCTTAAAGAGTCTTCGATATTTGTAGCTGTAACTGCAACAAAAAATGGATCTACAGTACAAAAGATGGATCTACAGAGCTTGGTAAGGGGGGGATGGGCTGAACACATTTGCATGTCAGGCTTTTCAAATTTATATGGATAAAAAAATCAAATTAGGTATAATTTTCCTTCAACTTTAGAGTAATGCATTACTTTATATGAGTCCATCACATAATATCCCTTTAATATGCTTTAAAGTTTGTAGTTGTAGCACAAAAAATGGGAAAAAGTTTATGATGTATTAATACTTCTGCAAGCCACCGTTTAAGAATAGATCCTCTGTTCAACTAAGGCTCATCAGTAATTAGCTTTTTGTCCTCTTTCATGATAAATCCCATTTTTATCTCACAGTCTAAAAGCATTGAGCCACAATGAACTGACATGGATCACTTCTAACAAGGGCTTCTATTAGAAAAGACATTGTCTTTACTGTCACTACTTGTCTTTGTATTAAAGCATTTCCAATTCATCTTCCTGACTAAAGATGATCTTACCACAATGTCAAAGAGTCAATGAGCTCTGGAACAGATTTACAGCACAAGAAGGTGCTGTGAACTATGATGAAAAATCTGTCAAGACAGCCTGAGGTGTGGCTCATTGACTGCACAATCTTTCAAAAGTGGGACACATTTTTGTGAGGACAGCTCCTTAAGTCTGAGTTAAATAGAAAAAACAACGAGACTTGCTACAGTCTGTACATGGACATGAATTGGTTGGTACAAATGGGGGCTGGGTGTTTAATGGCATTGTTTAATTAGATTTAGTCGTGGTTGGATCCAACATGAAGAGGGGGGATGAAATGAGTGTGCAAACAAAGTGGACATTCATCAGTGTTACCAATCTCACCGGATGTGATTAAGTTACACACCCTGCAGCTTCAGTGTTGGGGTTAGCGTTACACCAGTTTCTAAGGCAAACATAGGCACAACGCTCTTACAGGCACAAAGGTCAGAAGGTGTTGGGGAATATTTTTAAAAGTATACCCGAAGGTCATATTTACATAAATGTCTCATACTTAAGACAGATCATCATGCCCGATGAACATATCAGTTGTCAAGACAGTAAACATAAAATTAAGTATGATTTAAAAATAAAAAGAAAATGCTGAACAAAAGGCTTTTGTATAAAGATCTGGCCCTTTATGAGCCCGATCTATAAATTTTCAGTGCTCTGGGTTCTATGATATCTATTATGACAAAATTTAAAGATCAAATATCATTTCATTCTAGAGCCGTAAAACTCTAAAATGAGATATTGAATATGGTCTTTCTAGCGTCTTTCAAGGCAGACAGTAATTTTCAAGGTACTCTTGTCAACAAAAAAGCATTTTGTAGCCATGTCTCTCTTAAAAACAGGAAATGAATACCATACATGGATGATGATCTGTCATCTAGATCCAAGGTGTCTAAAGGGCTGTTGTTGTACATCCTGGCTTTCCTTGACAGAAATTAACTTTTTGATGAGAATGTGACGAATATCTGTGTGACTGCTAATTGGTAACATACACAAAAGAATTGATGGAGTGAGCACTTTTTCCATATAGACGATCTATTCAGGAAACCTGGGTGAGCTCTTAATACATAGAAATAGCTTTAGCGGTTATGAATTTATTTTGCCCCAGGAATGTAAAACAATTGGAATCACTGATACAAAGGAAGGAAGAACTCAAAACTGAAAAAAAAAAAAAAAAACAGTGCAAGTTACACTATCCGGCTAGGACAGCTCATTGAGCAGGGAGTAAACATCCACACCATTTTGACCACTACAGCTGTTGTTTGTGAACATAGAGTTCATCAGACAAGAACATGCTTTCTCTTACCTCAGTTTTTACTTTTTGTTTCTTCAATCAGTACAACTTGTCTGTTGATATTCTGCATGATCAGCAGTGATAATTAGCTACAGCTCACAGAGTTTGAGTTGCATGACAGATGGTGTCTTCTAGATTACTGTAGTGCAGTTGCATTCTCAAAAGCAACATGTGAACTGATTATGTGGAGAACAGTAAGAATTGTAGAATCATTGCATTTCTTGCTAATGTAATGCAGGCTATACAGTTGTGTGTGTTGGGGGAAGGGGAGGAATAATATACTGATGTGTGGCTGTCCAAATCAAACAATGCTATTTTTTTTTTTTTTTGGGACAAGCACTCATACACCATAAGCATGAACAGCTGCTCAGACATTTCTCCAAACTTCCTCTTCCTCACCAAGTGAATCACAATATGATCTTGACTTTATGTCTTCAGTTTTGAGCTGGAGGGTTTGTTATCCCACATGACCATTGTATTTTGCACTGATGTCCAAGTATGAGATTGCAAACGCAAGGTCATCACTTGTCTGCAACCTCACTTCTTCTCACTTCCTTACGCTTGCTTTTTTTCTGTCAGCCTTTTTGACATATTTCTTGATTTCAGTTATGATATGGAATAAACAATTGTGACATGAAAGCCTGAATGCAACTGAAAAGGAAATGTTAAACAGATAGTGATTTGACCATCTAAGAAGAAAAACCAAACCTTCTTTTTCATTCCCTTTATATCAAGAGTAAACAGGAAGAGAGAGGCATGTTGTGGGGGATGGGTGAAATGCTTAGAGAGGAAAGCATACATGTGGGAGGAGAGAAATAAAGTAAATGTTATGTAGCACTTTTTAAAAATTATTTTCTGAACAGACATCACAAAAGAAAAAAGTAAAAAGATGACAAGAACTGAAACCCCGCAGTCAAAGAACATGTTGTGATTGACAGCTTTTTGTATTCTTGTGTGTTTCAAAAATAGCTCCAAAGAGGAAGGCAGAAACATGCTGTGCAACATTTTGTTGTTGATCAGCCTGACACATTACACCAAAATGCAGCTTGCTTTGAATAGTGAAGCACAAAACATCTGCAACCGACCATCCTTGACCATCGTGGGATTTGCAACTTGTTGGCAGGCATTAAAAAGATCAACAGCAGACATTTACAAAAAAGAAAAAGCTGCCAGCTTCTCGTCACTTGGCACAGGCACACCATGCAAATTTCATGACCACAGCATGTTACTGCTGCCAATTCTTTGCTTTCAGTCAGTGTCAATGTACACCCACAAAAGCCTGGGGTATCCATCTTTTATAATGCTGCTTTTTTGTCTCCATATGACACAGCCAATTAAAGATTTAGGGAGATGCTTAATCCTGTGGGTCTAGTCAGGTAGACACTTCAGTTGCTGCTGCTGTGATGATGAAACCTGCAGTGGAGGGATGGAGAGAGGCAGCATGCAGACTGACAAGCAGACAGACAACAGTGGCTGCTAATATAGCAGAGAGGGAGGTGCTGATGGCCTGTTGCCAAGGTGACAGAGGCCAGCCGGGTTCTGCCTCATTTGCAGATGCAAACGAGACCTCACAGCTCCTAAAGACGCATGCTAAGCCTCCTCTGGAGACACAAACCGAGCAGCCTCCTCCCCAGAGAATGGCTTCTGCACACACCTGAGTTGAGAAGAGAGGAAAGGAGGAAACGCAACAATTTATTTGCTTTTCATGTTTGCTTGTGATGTGCCTCCTTTGTGCCCTGTGTGCTCCTTTGGGGAAAGAGGGATTGCTTTTAGTTGTCCTAGCGTCCACTGTCCCCTCCTCCCTACAATGACATCTTTCCTCCTTGTCTCCTCTCCCATTTCATTGATTCTGTGTACTGAATTGGGCTTTTCAATGAGGGGGATGGAAAGTGGCATGTGCTGTTGAATAACAGCCCTCAGTCGACGCAGCACTCCACCCCAGCGACACAAAAAAGGCAGACTCCTTTGTTTGGCTGGAGGTAAACAGCTGGGAACAGATGATGCTAGCCAAGTGATTTACGTGGCCACAGCCACAGCCACAGCAGTGACATGGTTTTGTTGAGAAAGAAGCAAACAGATGAAGGGAGGGGGAGGGTGAAGAGAAATGCAAAGAGACAGACAGTGGTTCAAGTCAAGAGGACGAAAAAAATTGAGAGCAGTTGGAGTAATTGTTTGTTTGGGTTTAACATTGGCTCAAGGGAGTGCTTCCTTGAAGACACCTGGAGAGTAGAGTGCAGATCAGATATCCAGCCCTTTATTGTGCTGCAAGAGCTTACAACATATAAATTAAATGGCCAGTGACATGGAGTGGTACTTTTCTATTTCAGTTTTACTGGTTAGCCAAACACAATCATTGTATGTCATTACAGTTTTGAGGTACTACACACAAATTGCTGTCATGAAAACTGCCTCACAAATGAGCCTTCCACGCACTTCTGAGAAACGGCACATATGCCACACAGACCAAATCCTGAATGGTTAAATGGTCATGAATAATTAGGGCATTCTCTCACTGAGCAGATGTCTCTTTCTGCCGAGTACTTCTTCTCACAAGAATGAACGTCAGGGAAAGATAAGCCTTCTGGTGAAACAGAACAGGATTTCGTATAAATGGAGAGCAAGATTAAATTTTGTGGCCTCTGATACCATATAACATATGAACAAACCCACTTGTATGCATATATAGCACCAAGATTTAGTGTCTCCAGCCCCCTGGTCCCCTCCCCCAAAACATATAAGCAGAGTGCACAAACATTATTTATGAGCGTTCCCACTTGAAGCCCTTAAGTCTGGAGAGATTACACGGTGAAGGCTCACCTTAGCTACATATTAGAGTGCCATTGAAGCCATAAATTGTTCACCTCACAATTGAAAAATTGATAGGGTATTCATCAGCTCAGAAATACACAGTGGTAATTTTCCAGAAGTTCTAGTGGATTTCAAAATAGGCCTTCATATAGAAGATTGCATCTCTTTCTGAAAGAACTGGTCTCCTACAGGCTAGTTTTTGCATCACATGGTGAAAGTTATGTAGTTGTTTTTCAAAACAAAGAAATGTATTCATCCACATTACAGAAAGTGATGAAATACCATATACCAAGAAAGTCTTTAAACAGTTTATTGGGAGTTTGTTCAGACAACATTTAATGCTTGCATCAAATGTCCCCTTCATGCTTTCTGGTTCAGAAGTAAATAAGGTATTCTAGCAGACTTTACCTATGATTATGAAGTTTCTGAAGTTGTATAATGTGAAATATTTAACCCAGTTTGATTTACTTCAAACTCACACAAATATCTTTTCATGCCACTTAATAAAAACAAACCAATTACCCTTTTCTATTAGTACCTTGAGTCTGTTCTACTTGGTTATAAGGGTTTTTACACTCGTAATATTTACCTGGTATCAGCACCTTTTCCGGTACTGACTTTGCTGGGATTCCAAACATGCTAAGTCAGGCTGAAAATGCAATATCAGAAGACTGCCAGTCACTGATTGGCTAGGGGGAGGAGTCACAAGAGCAACTCCCTTACAAAAATCAGAACCGCCATTTGTAAAAACTCACAACAGCGACTGAGTGTTTATGGCGCTTTAGAGATAATGAAAACACTGAAAACAACATGATGATCCAACGCTAAGGTGATGATGTTTTTGTGTTTGTTGCATTGTGTTGTGTTTATGTTCCATATAGATTATATCCTATTACTTTTTGGACTATAACCCCAACCACACAGAGCTGGTACTTAACTGTAATGGAAAACAACCCATAACGTGTAAAGTCAAGCATAGCTGAATCAAGCTGCAATGAGTTGGTACGAGTGGAAAAGGGCCAAAATGTCCAGCCATCATGCCCTTCAGGAAGGATACAGGTTCTATGTCCCAGAGATAGATATGTTTTGGTAAAATGTACATATCTATGACAGAGGTGAAGCAAAAGACCTTTTGAAGATGTTGGCTAAAACTGGAGAGAAAATGTCATTATCCATAGTGAAGCAAGTTCTGTACCGACATGGGCTGAAGGGCCACTCAGAGACCAATAGCCATTACTCCAAAAGGTAAATAGAGAAGCCATAAAACAGTTCACAAATGCAGCTATGGGGACAAAGAATTTAATGTTAATGATGCCTTGCAAGAAAATCCAGTTTAAAATCCCATTCATTCCTGCTGAAGTGAGATTAAGTAAATACTGATTAAACTACTAGGAAATCACAAAAAAGTCATCTAGAAAAAAATACTTTTCTTGTCAAGAAAGCCACTCAACAAATCAGACAAAACATCACTGTGCTGTGCGTGCTTTCAGAACATTTACTAAGGATTGCTGAACCAAAAGGTGCTTGGGGTATGACTCAGCTGAATTCACAGAAACACTAAGCATAAAATGTGTGGGGGTGTTGCTCTATGTCCATTGAAAACCCAAATAAACCCAAAGCAGTTTTTAAACATTTTTCTACATATACGTATAGCAAGTGGAGCATTACAGCTTTTGCTGTAATGCTCCACTTGTGAAAGTAAATCTGTTGGGATTCTCCTTGGCACTCAGACAACAATTGTGAGTGCTACTGTCAGACAGGACAGGTAAAAAAAAAAAAAAAAAAAAAAAAGTGTGTCTGGCATTTCCCCTATATTTGGCTGAGCTCTGTGTGTGTTTCAGCTGTGTGTATTTCGGCCACAACACTGGCTGCCCAAATACATTCATTACTTTAAAGACAAGTAAATTGTTGTGGTCGGTCCTGAAGAGGTCATAAGCCAGCTAATCAATGCATTTCTCAGATTAGACGGACATTGGAGTATCATCCAATGGCCCTGTCCCTTACAGCTGCCTCCGTTCTTGCAATGTATCCTACCAATATGTCAAACTTGTTCTGCAATCCTATTTCACAGCTCATGGTACTTACACCACTCATTCTATGTCTAGACCTTTCAGCTGAGGTCCAGACATGTGAGGCATAAAAACAAATGTAGATTGTACAATCTCAAAACGGCTTATGATTTTATTCCTAACATGCACAAGGTTAAAGGCAACAACAGAGGAAAACAGCAATTCTGTTAGCACTTGAAAGTCCAGGTTTTGAGCTGAGAAAAAAATAGGCTATAATGTCTGGGTATCCCAATATTCTTAAGTTGAAAAATCTCTATTTTTTTGACAACCGAGACCTTAAAATCCATTATTGCTGTTGTGGGCGTTAAGTGTCACAGTAAACGACTGTTGCATTTGTAACACTTTGTATTTCATTTTTTATGTTTGTTTACCAGTTGTATTTGAATGCATACATTTTACACAGCAAATAGAACACACAGTAGAGTTCCCCTTATAAAGAGAGGGAAAAGGTGCAATGGAGAAGCTCAACACCAAACAGCCATACATATCTCCATCAGAACCAGACTTGGGAAGGGTGCCATTTAGCTGGACCAGTAAGGGCTGAAAGTAAGAGACAGAGACACCGTTATCTTGTAATTCTCTTTCTACCCTGTGAAATAGAAATGTGGATTTGGAAACAGGAGAAGCTCTTGGTGAGTAGTTAACTACAAAGATTACCTGGGTTTTTAAAGTAAGTAGCTGGATGTATATTACACAGTAAATCTCATGGCTTGTTGCATTTTAAAGGGAGTGTTAGTGGTTATCAGTTCCATAGCTGTGAAATGATTGCCTCTTCTGGTAGCCAGTCTTGTATGCTGGATTAGCTTTCTACTCCAACCCATTAAAAAACAACTAGAATACAAACGTGAATTAAATATAAAATGAAAACTCTGGAAACAACAGCATGTGAATGTAAAGTAAAGGCATCCTTAAAGTGGTACATGTAAATATTGAATCCTACACCTTTTTGACACAAAGTCTGTTAAAAAAGGCAAACAAAGATAATGATGGAGCAGAGCTTCTACAATACTGACAACAAAAAAGACTTTATTTAAGCTCTTATTTTGGATTGCTGTAATTTATTCCATAAAGAGCACATTTTCTCTGTCATACAGACACTTAAACTCTAATAAAAAGAGTTTGGGGGATTCAGTCCTTACTTAAAGGGGTGGTGACATCACTGTATATATTATTTCATGTAGTTGATATTGCCGCTTATGTCAATTCTCTAAAGAATTTCATTTAAAAAAATATCACCTTTTTGCAGAGGGTTGTTTTGGCATGCCAGATTTCCCTCCTCGGTAAAAGGGTTGGGTACGGTAATGATATGAGGCTCTACTTAGTTTACTTCACTCTGAATGGCTACAACCATATCTGGGAATCTGTAAAGTGCGCTGAACATAGTCTCAAATTGGGGTTATAATTTCCCTTAAATGAACTTCAGCCACTCTTCTCTGATTCTCTCATCTTTTGGGAATAAGTGGAAAGTTCCATCCATTTTTGAGCACCCTCTGACATAACAGCTCCCCTTTTTAGTAGTCATCCTCTTCTCAAGTGGAGTAGCCAAACATGCTAACGCAGGGCTGGCCCTAGCCAGATTGGTGTCCTAGGCAAGAAAAATATCAGAAATGTGTTATGTTCACAATACTGTACATGTAAAATACACAATGAATTTTCTGAGATGCAATTTCAATCAGATTGAAATTATTACAGTGAAATACAGAATTCAATGAAGAAATAAGCTTCAGTAGTATGGAAATGCTATATTGATGATAAGTTGACAATAATGTGTACTGTTATGTAATGAGCTCACACAATTGACTTGTTTTTGCTAGTTTACAGTTTTTCTTGATTGCTTTGACCTGCTTAAAGAAACTGGGATCCACTTAGTTTTCATCATCACTATCGCAGCAGAGCAGAAGACACCTCTTCCAAATGTATGAACCATTTTTCATTGGTGTGACGCATCTTCCTCCACTTTTGCAAAACAGTTAATAGAGATGCCATTCAAGCAGTCCAAACTCCATTATTTTAACCATGGTAACCAAACAGAAATAATTTAAATTTTATTTTCTTTATTTCTTATTCCCCGATAGAGTTTTAGTTGACATTTACAGTATTTTCTATAATAGTCACAGTATTTCAGTTTTCAGCCAGAGTAAAAAAAATGCCATGGAATTAATAAAATTTGTATCAAAGCATTTTTGATTCTGGTCCATATTTTTGCAAGAAGGAAAATTTGACACAGCCTAGAAAGATAGCTGTGTTTTTTGAAAGCAATAGTTGCTTTTGTTTCATATTTTAAATATTTTGGCACAGTTACCGCCTAATGCAAACAAAATGTGTCACTTTGACCATGAGTCCCACTATTTAGGCCTGTGTGTTAACCATCATGAAAATGTGGAGTTTGAGTTGACAGCTGAATGAAAGCAATCAAGAAAAACTGCCTAGGCTATATATTAATCTGCTCCATGTTTGGCTAGCTACCCTAGCTGTTACACTACACTGCTAAATAAATGAGAGGCAACAGGTAATTTCATCACATTAGTTTTACTGTACATCTGTTTCTGTCACATTTTTCTCTCTTCTTCTTTTCTCTTTTTTCTTCTTTGGGCTCCAGACAATTTTGACATTTTGACATCATGCTTTCTTGCTTACAAAATTCACCTGTCTGTGCAGAGTGCAACTCTATGAACAGTGAGGTGAGGGGGCAGGAGGCGTGCATGGTGCAGGAACAAACCAACTAGTAGAGAAGGGGGGTAGGTGCTAAGCAAAGCCTAATTATTTTTAGATGTAGTTTTTTTTTTTTTTTTTTTTTTTTTTTTTTTTTTTTTTTTTTTTTTTTTTTTTTTTTTTTTTTGCTGTACAGCTAAATTAGTCCAGAATTGTTCATATTAGGAACTTATATTAGTTAAAAAAAAAAAAAAAAAAAAAATAGTGAACTTTTTTTTTCTTGCCCCTTTTTATGGTGCCCTCGAGATTCCTGGCGCCCTTAGCATTTGCCCATAATCCCTAAACCATGGGTTGGCCCTGGGCTATCACGACTAAGCCCTTAAATTATCTGGTATATCAGCTGGAGGGAGGAAGTAAGGGGAGGGTGAAGGCTGTTTGCTCTAAGGCACGCTCTAATTGCAGAATATGAATCACATAGAAAGATAACCTATGTAGAAAAATAAACTGTTCTCTGAGTTGATTGGCTAATTGGCTATCTGTTTTAAAATCTCACTCTATCAGAGTCCACATGACACCAATAACTATACCATGATTAAAGTCACTTAAATACACTTTCTATCCTGATCGTGGTGTATGAGACTGAGGGTTTGAGTCTTCTCAAACCCCCAGTTGGTCATGGCAGATGGCTGCTTTTACTGAGCCAGGTTGCTGCTGGAGGTTTCTTCCTGTTACAGGGGAGGTTTTCCTCTCCACTGTCACTACATGCATGCTCGGTATGAGGGATTGCTGTAAAGTCAACGACACAACGCCATGCGGTTGCTACATGCTCGTCCAGGAGGAATGAATGCTGCAAGTCAATGACTCAATGCAATCTGCTGGCCTTCCTTAGAAACTTTTTGAACTACTTTGAATAATTGATTGAGCTTACTGTACTGTTTGATAACTAGGCTCAACTGGAATGTATGTGGAATTAAATTGTTTTTTTGGGGGGGGGGTTTTGTCAAGTGCCTCGAGATGACATTTGTTGTGAACTGGCGCTATATAAATAAACTAAACTGAACTGAATTGAGTTGAACTTCAAATCACCTTTTCCTCCTCTAGATGCCTAAATGCATCGTGTTGCTTTCAGGTGATTGGCTGATTGGCTAACTGTGTGCTCAAAGGGATATTTTTTAAAGGGAGGGGTACTATGCAAAATCAACTTTTTTGAGCTTTAAGTCATGTTTTAATGTTATTTCCTCATCAAAAACATACCCGGAGTGTTGCTTTGACTCTTTCATACATGTTTGAGAAATCCTTGAATCTTCCGTGGCAGCCATTCCAGGGAGCCATAATGCCTGCTGATACAATGAGCCGCCTATTTACCCAAAGCTCCACCTTGAAACTTCAGTCCCCAGTCAAGCTCCCGGCCCACAGAGCACCCCTCTCCTGCGCTTCCCCTACACAGCTCCACCAGACTAGTGGCAGCAGCAATTAGTAAAAACTTGGTGGGACTCCGTATCTGCTAAGCTCCTAAGAACGGTTGTAAACGGCATCAGTGGATGGCATGGAGAAGCACTGTTGTGATTACGTGCTAAAGGAAGTGTCAGAAAGGGTAAGAACTTCTTAAAGAGACACAGCCCAATTTCAAGGCTATAATGTGAAGTCAAATTTCTTTTAAGTTATGTTTGATATATTCAACATTTACATACCAACTGAAAATAACAGTTACTTGATTGTTCTATAAAATGGTACAATGTGCCTGGAAAATACATAATACCCTCCTTTTAATATACTAATGCCTCAACACAACTTAAATGAGATGTACTGCCTAATAGATGGACGTGTACTAACTAGTCTGACAGACTGGTTCAACAGACTATTATAGCTTGGTTACAAATGTCATGTTTTTTGCCATAACTCCCTTATACACAGTTATGTATTTAGCCTTACACCTGTAAAGGTCTGCCAAAGAAAACATGTTAGGCATCAATATATAGATTTGTAAGGATGGAAATTAAATAAAGGCAAAGGGAACTCAAACTGTAGGATTTGCAGCAAGGGAAACAATTATTGGTTGTTATGAGGTGGATTGAATTACGGAGATGTGGATTCAGCACAATCAATGGCAAGCAGTTTACTGCTTGAAGCGTATTGATTTGCACAGCATCCTATGCATGCTGGAGGGATTTTGCAAAGCCTTGATGAGTCCAGGTATAGATGTATTATGGCAGGGAACAAAGAAATGAGTCCAAAGTAGAGAAGGACAAAGACTTTCTTCTTTGCTTTGAGAGTTCATTTTTTTGTGCTGAACTGAGTTGAACCCAGGAAGCTGCTGTCTGTTGCAAAACCTCCTATATTGTAGATTTGCTACTCTCTGTCTGTTCTGCCGATGAAATGGTTTCACAGAGAAAGAGCTTGGTGTCGAAGACACTTCTGTTGTCAATGAAGAATCATTGTGAGCAGATAAAGCAGAAGTGTTTTCCAGTTACACAGAGTGTTTTGTTTTCTGTTGAAACCAGACTTTGCATCTCACTTGAGTGCAGAAATTGTCACATTATGAGTCACTTTAAGTTTGATACTGTCTTTAGAGAACAGCTCACATTCTCACTCACAGCTCCTGCCAAATAACTTGCAGGCAGCCTGTAAATCATGCAGCTTTGACAGATGCTGAGGTGTCTCTCTTATGTTCATAACGTGTATATATTATGTAGTAACACCTTGATTACTGTAAATAAGACAGTTATGTTTGTCAGCTCAACTTAGGGAAAGTAAACATCTATAAAAATTCAATAAATGGTCAGCAGCTTCTGTTCATTTGGTTTTTATGAGGAAGTGTGTGTATGAGTCTCCAAATAGCCAGGAAATTCCAACAGGAGGCAGCTTGTGGCACCTCATCAGTGATAAAGCCATCATTGTCCTTTTTAGGAAGAATTGGGAATGAGATAGTTGGCTTACTGCCCGTTGTCAAAACAGAGGAAACCATTCCTACTCTAGATTCAAAAAACAATTTTAGTCAGGTAGATGGTTTTGATACAGTGGCATATTGAGGAAATGACAAAGAACAGTAACATAGTGTTTTCCAGCTATTAACTGCATTCCAAAAGTAATTTTGATTTTTTTTCCCCAAGTTCTGTTATTTTAGGTGTGTGTTTCAGTTCCTGGTACAAAATAGCACATTACATGAGGGTGATTAAAGTATGTTTTTCCCTTCTCTCTTTTCAAAAGAAAATGAGTTGTTAAAGCTAACTTGGGAATGGCTCCTAGCTGTATTCTTCCTCTTGGCACAATTCAGAAACTGGCTTTATGTTGCTTTTTTGGAACACAAGTCATGTTTCCAAAATTAGATGTGGAGGTGTCAAATGTTTTGCTTAGTTTTGGAACAAAAAGTATCCCTTGGAAACAGTTATTTAAAGTGTCCCATGAGCAAGTGCAAGCTTATGTCCATTTTCACTCAGCAAGCAATTCCTTGTCCTTTTAGTTAAATTACTCAATTGCTAGCTTTTACACAGTTTTAGTCCTGAGGGATGTTCAGCAATTAATTACTTTTAACCTTGAACTGAGAAACTCCTGTTTATAAATTGCTATAAATTTACATCTATGAAAAAGTCTATACATGTGAGCTAGGTGATTAACAAAGCAAGAGTTTGGAAAGCTGCCATTAAGGTGACAAAATGAATTAGCCAAACATCTGTCCACACATCTGTACAAAAAGCTGGACACTTGCTACAAACTATTAGCTCTTCCAACCATAGATCACCTATTTTAAAACCAAAGCACTGGGAAGCTGCATTGACCCATATTTTGACAGTAATGCAGGAAGCAGTTCTCACTGATAGTGTTTCAGAATCCTTGGCTTGTTGCAATATTTAGCCCATATCTATAGATCCATCAGTCATTACTCACATACAGCCCAGTCCTTACATAGCAAACCCTTTCAGCTACAGTTAGAGTAGGAAATGCTCCTCCCTCAGCATTCAAACAATTCTACACAAGTATAAACCTTTGGTCAGCCATCCTAACATGTACGAAGGAGATGGGTTTTGTGTCCTAAAGATTAAAGTGTTTGGAGCAAAATGTTCAAATGGACACCATAACAAAAGCAAGACCTTGTCAAGATGCTGACTAAACCTGATAAGGCAGTGTCATTATCTACAGTAATATTAACACTGTACCGAGATGGGTTAACCGGTAGTATAAGTCATAACACCAAAAGCATCATAAAAGCATTTTTACAGTTTTCAAATCCACATAGAAACAAAAACCTTAATATTTGGAAAGATATTCTGTATTCTAACTAAACTAAAAAAAAAAAGCATTTGCTCACAATGATGATCAATACACTGGAGAAAAAAGGGGGAAGCTTGCAAGCCAGAGAAAACTATTCCAAGTCTGAAGTATGGCAGTGGCAGCATCATGTTGTGTGGGTTGTTATAGGAGGGACAGATCCACATCACAAAAAGTGGCTGATGGTCAACTAAGTCAATGTTTTGAAGTGATCATCACAAAGTCAGTCCCATAGAAATTTGTTGGCAAAACTGAAAAGGTGTATGTTTGTGTGTGTCAGCAAGGTAGCCGACAAACCTGACTCAGATATATCAGATCTGTTTGGAGAAATTGGCCAAAATTCCAGCAAACTAATGTGAGAACCTTTTGTGAGAAGCTTTAGCATGCTGACAACACAGCCACAGACACTGACTGCAGCACACTCAGACCTTCTCATTGGATTTTTAATCTAACACTCTCTCATATTCTAATGATTATTATCTAAGCTACAAAAAACTATGAGAATTTTATTCTCTTCTGTCATTCATGAAGGTTTGTAAAGAGAACTGTGGTGTCATCAGGCATTAGCATGTGTATAAAAATCAAATGGGCACCCATGAGTATCCAAAAGTATAAAGCCTGCAAGTCAACATTCATTAAAGTAAATGTGACAATGAAGTTCTTTTTTTAAACCACAACAGTTATTCCTACTTTTGCTTTGTTGAGAAATGTCTTTTATGTAACACTTTTTGAGCATTTTTTTAAGTGTAAAGTGCCCTAGAGGATGTTTCCAGTGTCACATTGTTCATTTGTGAATTTTCTGGTCCCATGCTCTCTTCTTCCCTGACTAACACTAGGCAGCAGGGTGGAGGTCAAACAGAAGCTGCAGATAAGAGGGACAAAGAGTGGAGGAGAGAAAAAAGGGTGTATTCCCTGACTGTGGAGGATAATGTCTTATCTTGTTGCTTGTCCTCTGTGTTATCTCCAGCACATGGATGTGAAGGCTGCACACAGAAAAAATTGCAATTGGATACTTTTATTTTATAAGAATGGAAGTACTACATCCATCATATTGAAATATGTTGCCCAATTGGCAAATTAGCTATTAAATATTGCAGTGTTGCTAAAACAAAAATGGGAACATATGTTTTGATTTTCTGGGCACCCAAAATATAAAGAGCTGGTTTGAAAAACAAAAAACGGATCTAGGAAAATTGAAGAATGTGTTATGTAAAAATGGTAAATGTAAATGGCTTGTATACTTGTACAGTGTTTAAGTTAAAACACTGTTTTAAAACACTGTTTTAACTTAAAGCGCTTCACAAAACAATCAGTCATTCACCCATTCATGTACATATTTACACTCTAATGGTGGCAAGCTACATTGTAGCCTCAGCAGCCCTGGGGTAGACTGACAGAAGCAAGGCTGCCATACAGTCGTGCCCCCCCCCTCCATACCCTCTGACCCCCACCAGTGGGCAAGGCAGGTGAAGTGCCTTGCCCAAGGACATAATGACTGAGACAGACAGAGTGGGGGTTATGGACCAGTTACAGGATGAATCCTTACCTCTTGAACTAACTATAAGCACAGTGACAGGGTAACTTGTGTTTTGGCCAAGTGTGTACGATATGATTGAAAGGAGACTTAGCCACTAACAGGATAACCTTTCTTTCTCATAATAACTTTCTTAACCATCACTGGGCATTCATCAAATCAGGAAACTCCCAGTCAGGAATATTTGTCCCAATACTGATCTGAATTTGCCAATACTAAATCAAAGTCCAATACTTCATTAAAGTTCAATAAAAAATCCCTTGCAAATGTTTGCAAGTTTGCTAGTTTTACAGTGCAGTAAAATAACACACTACATTTCATCTGTACTACATTTACTCACTCACCAACAATTTTCTAGATGTTCATGTCTCTGCTCTTCTTCCTTCTTTTGGTCCTCATCTAAAAATTACAAATATTTTGCCCAACCCAAGTTTCTACAAGACATTCATAATATGCTTCTCTGACATAATTAACTTGGTCAACCACTCAAACTGGATATACTTTATCATTTGTTTCTAAACATGTAATGAATTAAGAATGGTAAAGGTCAGAACTCAGACCACAACCCAGTAAGTGTAAAATAAGTTTTATTGACAACAATTTGAATGTTCAAGATGATCGGTGGCTTCTTCTTGGGAGTGGCTTTCAGGTCAGAGTCTGAATGAGGTGGTTCCCAGAAGATTGTCTTTGGAGATGAGGACCTCAGTTAACATAAATCCTGGGAAATGCAACAGTGGAGGAAAGGAATATGTCTATTTACCAGGCATTGTTTCACCTGTAGGACCATACAGAAGGGAACACTCTATATGCTGGAAATGGGAAATGATGACATTATAGAGTGAACAAACTCTGACAGTGGGATAAGTAGATGAAAACATGGATCCTTTTTACAGAACAAACCATGGAATAATCGGGAGTTAATAGTGTGTTACAATACAAAACTCAACTGTTGAGGAAACCATCCAGATCAGCAATAGGGAAGGTAAAGAAAGCAAAACAGATCCAGAGTCTGTGAGGCAGTAATCAGGGTCCAGGTATATGCAGCAAGGTTCAGAGCCAAAATCAGAGGAACTCACAGTGTCGACAGGAAGCAGGCAGAGGTAATGGTCAGGAGGCTGAAAACAGGTCAGGTACATGATCAGGAGCAAAGACATGGAATGCTTGAAGGCTGTGACAAGGATGACAACAGACGATCTCACACTGAGTGCAGAGCAGGAGTTTATATGCTCAACAGCACTTGTTGGAGCAATCAGCAGCCAGCAAGATTAGGAAGGGCAGAGCAGATGTTCAGCATGAAATATGGCAGGAACAGGAAAATCATGACAAAACATATTTTGTTTGTAATATGTTTATGTATGTTTATACATCTTGTTTGATACATAAAGCTATCGTCTACAATGAACTCATGTCTTGTTTTTGCTGGCTAAGTTTAGGAAAGCCTAATAACGCAACAAGAGCTGTCTTAAAATATGAGCAGCTGGCAGAGCAAGGGAAGGAAAGGTTTCTAGGATTCTTAGCATGAAAGCTGGATTTGATTAATAAAATAATATGGGTGGTCTATAAAACATTTTTCCAAGACATGTATACAAAAACACTCTGATTAGCCATGTGGCTTGTTCAGGATTCGGCTGACAAAAACAGTTCACCTACAATAGGTATTGTGAGAAAGGTTTTGGTGATGCTGATCATTTAAAAAAAAGCCTTGAATGCACATGATTGCATCGGTATATGCCTGTGCCAAATATTAGTGTCTGTCAAGTGATCTTGACTTTTAAAAACCGACTGAAATGGGGAAAAAAGTAAAAGAAACAGTGCAGTTCAGTATCAAACAGGACAACTGGGCACTCTGTCATCAGCAGTAAATGGGGTAAATTGCACAGCACTGGAAGATGACCACTTCTTATTGACTTGGCATACAAAAAGTAAATGAAAATTTCTTTGTGGTATGACTATTCAATTTTTCTCACATTGCCCACCTACATCCATTTATTTTCCTCTAATTTTTAAGTGGTAGTGACTTTGCAAAATATAACCTCTACAACCATACAAGCACTAAGCTTGGTCACAATTGTTATAGGTAATGTATAGCCAGTTTTTCAGGCTTTTATGCAGTTTTATTCTGTGGTGCTATTCCCCAAACCTGAGCAAACAGCAAAGATCCCCTCTACAGGAAATGTGACTGAGCTTAAAGCAAACCAGTAAAAATGGCAGATTTTTAATCACTCACCAAAAACAGTCGCTCTGCTTGAAAGCACTTCTTGCCCCAGGATTATGGAACAAATGGAACCTTTCATTTAATTGAGAGAACAACAAAAATCTATAGGAAGCAGACTTATAATGCAGAGCAAAGTGAAACTTGCACAATCTCTGCATGGCTAACTATATAATCTAGACTATTCTGTGACAGTTGTTGTGAGAAAAGGGGTGAATATTGCTGGTCAGAAATATAAAGACATTACAACAACCTGAAAGGTAACAGAATCTTTAAGTTTCAAATTACAGTTTTTGTTACATGTAGTCATTCTTCACTGTGGTGTATTAAAGGCCAACTGGGGTCTCCACCGAGAGCTTTTTAAATCCCTTGTCAGTTTGCTGGTTTGTTAGGTATTGAAACTACTGGTTGCATTTATCCTGTCTTCTTTCTTTTCACTGGGTAAATCACCAAATAAATCTTCATTTTATGTACTCAAATAGAAGTTAAAGACTTGCTATCACTACTGACCTCTTGAGTGGAATTTTTTATGCACTAATAAGGCCCATTTTCAGTGTTATGCATGTAATATCATCACTCTTCAACTTTAAGTTAAATTACTGGTCTTTTAATTTAAGACTTTTTTTGCATATTTGGTTCAATTGGATATGGAAATGAAAATAATTATTGTGTGCTACAAGCCTGAAAACGAGTCAGAAAAATCTGTAAAAATCAGGGAATGTGGCCTTTAAACCTCTACCATTCCTTTATCCTCCAAGAGTATTGGCAAAATGCTGATATAGATTTTTGTCCTTGTGAGTGAAAAATTGACACAAACTAAATTGTTGCACTAATTTTTTATGTTGAAAGGCTGACAAAGTGCTAGAATAAAATGAGTTGGCAGTAGGAATCTGTTGCCAGAGGTCCTCAGCCAAAAATATTCTGCTGGGACAAAACTTGACAAATGGTCCATTTGAGGAAGCATTTCTGTTCAATCTCTAGCTCTTTTACAGTTTACACAGGGCTGGGTTATATAATTGAATTATCCACTGGTTTCTTTCTTTTAAAGGTCAGCACTGTTGAGATTTCTTGTTAGTGATCATTGGCTCAAACTCAAATGAACTAAAACAGAATTTGAAAGGCATGTTCTCTTTTAAAAATCAGTTGAAAACAGTGAGACCAAGATTACAAATGATGCTTCAATTGGTTTATTAATATCAGTGTCCACATAAATCAAATAGATTTTGATTTTGAATGAACTTTTCGAAGTGGCTATACTAGCAAAATATTTGCTTTGCAGTGAATGGGGTATTATTATGGGTAAATAACAATGGTATTTTGAGCTTTATTCTGTATCTTCTGTTCTTGATTCTTGGTTTCAAATACCAATATCCAGGGATGAGCCTAGAGTTGATCTTGGATAAGCCTCTAGCCCTTGGCTTAGGTCCCCACCCCCATCTTACCAATGCTTTCTCTCCTTCTTTCCCTCTCTCAAACACACACATACAGTGACTCCAAAAGCACAACAGATACTCGTTGCCAATTTAATAAAGAGAGACTTTGTCGTGCGTATCTCTCCCACAGCTTCCTGGCCAGCGTGACAGCAGTGTGGGTGAGTGGAAAAACAGGAAGTGGACAGGCAGACTAGAGTCAGTGGATTTTTTTCGTTGGGTATGTTTGTATGTGTTTACATCTTTGTTGAGGATGTGTCCATGTGTATGCACAGCATATGTGTTAACCCACAACGACATCTGCTCACCAGGGCATTGCTCAATATTCAGAGGATGGTGTAATAGAGATAGGCCTCTCAGTCAGGAAGGAGAACTTCTTGTTTCCTGATGGGTATGTCGAGCTGTCAGCATTTGTGTAGGAGTAGGATGTGGCTCCAACATTAACCTCATGATGGGAAGACCAATGGACAAAGGTCTCAGAAGAAGCAGTAGCTCTGCACTAAGCTTTTGGGTGAAATCAATTGTGTTTGATTCGTATTTCCTTGATAGAACACCTTGGTTCCTAAAATTATTCCAGAGGATGAATATTTCAGAAAATGCAAAACCACCTCAACTGTCATCCAATAATATGCTCTAAAGCAAGTTCACACTTGTTACAAAAGTGGATTTTGTCATGTTACAACTCCAAGATTCGATGTATTTTAACTGGCTTTTCTGAGATAGATCAGTAAAAACAATTTTATAGTTGTGAGTCGCATGGGAAATGATACATGGGTTTTCAAGGGTTTAACAATAATAATCAGAAAAATGTGGCATATATTTTGTACCCTGCTCTGATTAAGCCAACTTAAATTCAGAGCAACCAAGTGGTTTTCTCACCCAACTAATAATGAAGTCCACGTGTGTGTAACTGAATCTAAATATAAACACAACTGTTATGTGAAGGCCTAAGAGGTTTGTTAAAAACCATTAGAACAACATCTCAGAGAACAAGGAACACACCAGACAAGTTGGTTAGAATTGAAACAGTATGCCACAACTGGAAACCTACCAATACATGTCCATCTACCTAAACTGAAAGGCTGGCCTCGGAAAGCATTGATCAGACCAGCCAAGAAGCCCACAACAACATTGGAGGGAGATCTTCTCCCCAGGTAGGAGAATCCACTGACAGGAACAGGATTTATGGAGTTGTGCACTCCATTAATCTTACCTTATGGGGGAGCAACTATTAAAGGTATACAACAAAAAGATGGAAGAAATTCTTTGAAAACCAGCTGCAGAAGCCAAGCAGGGCACATCACCTTGTACACACTGTCCCCACAGTGAAACATGGTGGTGGCAGGATCAGGCTGTGGGGATACTTTTTTTTTTTTTTTTTTTTTGCCAGGGACAGGAAAGGCTACTTTGATTTGATTGACTTTTAAAAACTAACTGAAATGTGGAAAAAGAGTAAAAGAAACAGTGCAGTTCAGGTTTCTAGGATTCTAGGATTCTTAGCATGAAAGCTGGATTTAATTAATAAAATAATGTGGGTGGTCTATAAAACATTTCTGCAAGACATGTCCACAAAAATACTCTGATTAGCCATGTGTCTTGTTCAGGATTCAGCTGACAAAAACAGTTCACCTACAATAGGTATTGTGAAAAAGGTTTTAGCCCTTTGGTGATCATTAAAAAAAGCCTTGATTGCACAGGATTGCATCGGTATATAAAAAGTAAATGAATATTCATTTGTGGTGTGACTAACAGATATCTCTATTTTTCACACAAGTGCATTGGCCACTCTCAATCTGATGCCACCCTGGGTGATGAGTGTTGTTGCCCATATTTAAAACAACCCTAGACCTACGCATGAATTTGGCATGAGGTTAATAAAGTCAAAATGAGCATCCTGTGTGTTAGACTGCTCGCACATAGGAAGAGGCAGGAGCTACACACTGCTCAAAAAACCCATTCATGTCTATTTTCTGCATGACGTAAGAGCAGGGTTAAGCTGAGCAAAGCTTCGCCTTGCACCCCAGTTTCACATAATTTAACTTGAGTGCAGAAATGTATTGTTGTTCATGCTCAGCGGCAGAGTGAGCCTAAACTCTTGCAAATTGGCCAGAGGATTGCTGCTTTGACAAAATAAGATAGAGCTTGTAGCCACACGAAGCCACTGGCTATGCTCAGATTATGGCCTGAGGAAAAATTGCTACTTCCTATCAAACACTATCACCAAACCTGGGAATGATTTCAAGGTGTTAGCCCTTTTTATAGATCTGGGCCCAACTCCAGCGACAAAAGCTGTCCTTACTACTCCTATGTGTAAACAGCCTTTGGTAATCTATTATGTTATACTGTAGTTAGTTAATGCTTCTGCTTTTTAGGATTATTACCTAACCACTTAGGGGGCTTTCTAAATCACCTTCTTATATCCTTGCAGAAAGAAACCCTTGTATTTCCTTGAATTTATTATCCACTTTGATAGTTATACACAGTAGAATGTAAACAAAAGAAAAAATACCCAAATAGAAAAGAGACAACTTTATGTATATTTTTATGTGTAAGGATGGATGGAGCTAAACACAAGGCAGTCCTGGAAGAGAACCTGTGTTTGCACAACCTAGTTAAAGTCAGACTTTAACACAGTTAAAAATCTGTGGCACAACTTGAAAGTGATGTTTACACTCTAAATCCATTTTAACTGATCTTGAGCTATTTTGCAGAAAGCCATAGGTAAAAATTGGTAGAGAAATACCTTAAAGGGCTTGCAGCTGTAACTACATCAAACGGTTTGTCCACAATATAGACTCAGGGGAATAAATTAAAATGCACACCACACTTTTTTGGATTTGAAAAACATGTATCATTTTCTTCCCACATCACAAAAGCACTACTTTTGGTTGCTTTCTTACCTAAAAGCTCAGTAAAAGACATTGACGTTTGTGGCTGTAACATAAAAAATAAAAGAAATTCAAGGAGTATGAATGCTTTTGTAAGGCACATACCTTAAGCACATTGCTCTGCGGATTGGGATATAACGCTGTACGCTTTAATTTCAGATGTGGGTTTTGCACTTTTTAACATAGGAGTAAGTACAACTAACTTTATATGATCATTAACAATTTTAGAATCAGTGGAGGTAATGCAGATGAGGACACACATTACATGCCATGGTGATGTTACACTCTCTCTAAAGTTCACAACTAATAATTATAATTGTCCGGTCAACAGATTCTCCCACTTGAGCTGTGGATGTCTGCAGATCCTCCAGAATTAATATGGATGGCCAGTGACTTAGTAGGTTTCCAGTTGTGACATACACTTTCAATTCTCTAATGAGGGATTGATGATGTTCAGAGTTTGGGGTATTGTTTTAAACCCTAACAAATTTAAATTACTTGATGAAATCAGTTCCTCCAGGATGTTGCAATGTTGTTTTGTGATTGTTGTGACCTAAACTTACTGATTTTGTGGCACCTTATTCAAAAAGTTGTGGTCAAAGTTATGAATTTTTTTAAAGCTTTATTTTTTTGCCATAACACGGTTTTACAAAAAAGTTGAAATTGCTGCACATAACATTCCCTTTCCATCTCTATTTCTCATCAAGTCATAATCTCTTCTTACCTGAGAAGACCCTGCATCATCGCCCCTGCTGCAGGCCTCCTGTGTAATATCTCGTGCCTGACTCTTTCCTCTTTCTATTGTGACAAGAAAGATTTCTTTTGAGTATGTGGAAAGCAACAGTGAGCACAACTTCTGCACAAAAATTAAAGAGGATTGGGTTTATTCCTGGCATTAACTAACTAGCAAGGAATTTAAAATGGGTAACAACAACATTAGTGTTCTTGTTAACAAGCTTAATATGATGTAATGACACTAACTAATCATCATTTAGCTAACATTATCTGCATGAAGCAGCATTACTCAACTTACACGATTTGTTTGGAAGAAAACTCTGCTAAGATTTTTTTTTTTTTTTTTTTTTTTTTTTTTTTTTTCTTTTGGCTCTGAGTAGTTGCTGAACATGACTCAGACCGTGCAGCTCTGCTCAGCAGCAGGTCTCCCCTCTGTGATCAGATCGAGAGGGGCAACAGGCATCAGCATGTGTACGCTCGTGGTGCATTTAAAGACGGCTCGGAAAATTATGTAGCCACATATTAAGAATGAATAACCAGCTGTAAGGGCTGAAAAAAGTGCGGGGGACAGAGGGCACAGATACGGGAGGTACGGGGGGCATGTCAGTTATGCCCGTGACTGTAATCTCAAAATGGTTTTTGCAAAAAAAAGAAAAAAAGGCTAAAGTTACCATTTAGCGTCACACATGCTTTCATCTTGCAGGTTTTCAAGAGAGGTCAGAAATTAAATTAGAAGGGAGCTAAGGGGATTGGTCAACAGCCGAGTTGCAGTGATTAGTCAGAAAAGAATGAAATGGTAAGGTGATGGTCAGATTTACGAAAAAGTTGCAATGAATGGTGAAAATTTCAAGTCTGTGCAAAATTTGCAAATGATGGGTGAATTTGCATTATTAGTTGTAAATGGAATATCACAACTTCCCAGAGGGACTGTGTAATGCAGAGTTTTTAGAGACTGAATATATTTGAATTGTATTGAAACTGCATGACCCTTATAGATTGAATCATCACTGACTGGAACACAGCTTTCAGCATCTGTGTGGGCTGACTTTCTTATATATAAAATAGCCCTTTTTTTAAAATCATGATTCTTAAATAGCTTGTAAAATACATGGGCATGTTTTTTATGCTGTGATAGATAGCTAACGGTTGCCTCTACCATCTAGGCTTATCCCTTGGGAGGAGACAGTTTTATTATGTACATCACATAGAACATTAAGTGTAAACATACTGGGATTACCAATAGTAAAGGAGGCGGTAATCTGCATATATTAACCTTTACACTGGTATTTTTGAAGTATGTTTAAACATGACTTTATATGTAAAAAAGCATAGAAAATTGAGTCTTTTAAGATTTTGCTATAACAACCACCCTGGAGAATTAATGGAGCACACTCTCCTTATTTTAAAATATTTAAACACTTCACAACTGTATTTCTCCAACATCTTCCTTTTTTCTTTCCACATCATTTTGTGGCTGTCAGAAATATTGAAACTGCTTGAATACGAACTGTTTGTCCAAATAGATATCTGCTGCGAGTGAGTCATACGGCAAATATAAGGAAAGACAGCACTGACTTTCAATTTGGGCTCAGCTGTTTAGCAGTCTCATTGAAACACACAAACAGATGAGCACAATGACAGCCGCACATGCATGTACACACCTGTCAGTGATTCAGATGTTCGCCGAAGACATTTGAATTCTGCAGCGCGTACGCAGAGGAAATTGAATTGCAGTGGGCTAACACGGTGTGACATGAAACCTTGGCTTGAAAATAGGTCATTTCACAGGTTGTACAGTATTTGAACTGCCTCAAGTGTTATTGCACCAATTTATCAGAAGATGAGACCTGCCTCTGTGTGACAGCTATGGGGGATCTGTAGATGGTAAAGAGAAAAATGTAATTATGCCCACAATCCAGATTCATGTGGTTCTGAAATAGCTGTTATGTTTCCGGTATTTTTATGCACCAGAAACTGTCATAAAACATGTTCCTAATTGATGTGATTTGCATAGAGATGCACATCATTGCGAAACGTATGCACAACTTACAGTTTTTCTCTGTTTTTGTTTTTTTGTGCCACACCTAAGTGGTTCAGATTATCAAACAAAGTTTAATATCAGACAAAGATAACCTGAATAAATAAAAAATGCAGTTTTTAAAAAATGATTTTATTTATTAAGGGGGAAAACAGCTATCCAAACCAATCACTTCCTAAAAAGTAACCCACACACATTTTCAGTGAGCTGAATTTAATTTGCCATACTGACAGGCCTGTATAATTGAGAAATTATTTAGGTAAGAACCTGTCTAACAGCATGAAGTAGGTGAAATGCTTAAAAATGTATTTTCTTTCTTTTCCATTTCTAAGACTCTAAAACCACTGTGAGAGCCACTACACACAATGGAGAAAATGAGGAATAGTGATGAACGTCCCCAGGAGTGTTTTGTCTTGCAAAGTTTCTCCAAGAGCTCATCAAAAATGCATCAAGGAGGTCACAAAAATACCCGCAACAGCATCAAAATCTCTGCAGGTCTCACTTGTTAAAGTCACTGTTGTTGATTCAACAATAACAAAGAGACACAAAATGGCATCCATAGAGTTCCAATGCAAAAACCGATCTTTACCAAAAAGAACACAAAGGACCATCTCAAACCCTCTGAAAAAATCATCTTCACCGATCCCCAAGATTTTTGATAAGATATTCTGTGAACAGATGACACAAAAGTGGAACTCTTTGGAAGGTTTGCTACCTGTTACACCTGGTGCAAAACTAACACAGCATTTCAGAAAAAGAACATCATATTAACAGTGAAGCATGGTGATAGTAGTGTGATGGTTAGGGGCTGCTCCATTGCGTGAGAACTGGAAAGATTTCCCATAATTGATATGACTCTGAATTCTGCTCTCTAATCTTCAAAACCTGAAAAAAATGTCTGACCATCAGAGCAGGATTCTCATGCATAGTTGGTTTATGCAACAAGGCAGTGATCGAAAGCAAGTCAAAAATGACAAATTGAGGTTTTTGGACCAACCCAGTCAAAGTCAGATGTAAATGTGATTGAAATCCTGTGGCATCACCATTAACGGGCTTGAATTAAAACAATTCTGCAAACAAGAAAGGCCAAAATTGCTAACAGTGTATGGTAGTTGTTGCTGCAAAAGGAAGCAAAACCAGTTATTGAGTTGAGGGTGCAATTACTTATTTTCACACAGTACCAGGTTTGTTTGGATAGCGTAGCCTGTGCTACCGGGTTCCTTTCCACAAATAACCCCAGAAAGCTTCTGGCAGAATTGAGTGTTTTATTAATAATTTGTTTCTGGCACACACAAGTGTGCTGATGGCTGTGAATAGTGCCTGCCATCCGTGCTTCCAACGGTCCTCTGGTCTTCCACCCCTGGGCCTCAGCATGTTAATGTTTTTGAGAACATGGAGACTGGTCAGAAACACACCACAGCTTTTAACAATCACTCTCACCTGCTACTGTTTCCTGATCCACTGCATCATCTCTCCTCTATAGCTGAACTACAGCCACACCCCAACAGCCTTTTTCCTTAATGAATGAAGTCATCAGTTGAAAACTTAATTTTGTATTTACCTGATGTCTTTGACTTATTTCAGATTTTGTTTAATGATCTGAAAAATATACATTTGACAAAAATGTAGAAAAGGAAGAAATCTGTATGAGGGCACTGTATTTGTTTACTGAGAATACTTGTGTGAAAGAAACAGATGGTGAGACCACAGGTACCTGAGCATGCAAGTGTGGCTACAGGCACAGAGACAGTCTTTTCCTCAATGTGCTGTTGTGATGAGGCGCTATGTTTGTATGTGGAGGCGAAAAGTGTCAATGGGTGATTTAGCCCCATTGCAGACCTGACTCCTCCTGACATGTGTGAGGTGAGTCAATTAGCTGACTGAAGAAAAAAACATCCCTGCCCCCTCTCACTCACTGCACCCCTTCTTCCAACCAACCAGGGAGCCAGTTAGGTAGCAAAAACAGCTCCTGTCTGCTCTGGATAATGGGAGTCACTGGGGGAGGGTTGCTAGTCAGGGCTGGGGGTGGGAGGGTGGTGGGGCTGATGAGGTTGGATGTCAAGAATGTGGCTCATGGTCTGCTCTTTTGTGTGCTTTGTACGAGATGAATAGGTCCGTGGCAGGGTGGTTTGCTTGCTGGCTACAGTTCTTCGTTGACTTGTGTGTTTAAAAGGCCTGAAGGCCCTGGCCAACCCCTCTTGAAATAAAAGAGTCGAATAATGAGAGATGCTTGGTGAACAACTTACTAAACAGCCACTATATATATATATATATATATATATATATATATATATATATATATATATATATATATATATATATATATATATATATATATATATATATAGATAGATAGATAGATAGATAGATATGAGAAGAGGTTGAAGAGGCGTGGCTTATTCTTGTCTAAATATTAAAATATTACATACAGCTTCTGAAACTCTCCTTTCTTCATTCGCTGTCTGTGTGTCCATGCCATCGAGAGCCTCCTATCAGGATAACTATTGTTTGCTAAACTGGAATGGGGACTGTTTTTTGTGCTTACTGCTTCCCATATTCCCTTCCTCACTCGTCCCCGTTGCCCTTTGTATCCTCAGGCTAGTGCAATGGAAATATGCTACAGTCACACTGCTAATTATTTAAGAGTCATCACCTCATTAATAGCGCAGGGAGATAATGAATGATTAATAGGTCATTCTTTACTTCATTGTCGTGTTCTCCCACTCCCACTTTCCATAATAGCTTCTTGTTTGACAGGTTTTGCTTGCTGTTGTTGTCCATTTAGTTAATGCACCCCTCATCACCCCCCAGCACAGCAGTGCCATATATAGATGTTCCTGGAGGTAACTTGAAACATCATTGCTGGCTTTAAGGCAGGAAGTGAGGTGAAGGGGACATGATTAGTGTTTGGAACAGCAAAGATCCCTTAAGGCAAGTAAATGCTGAAGACTGGTAATGCCTGGAAATGCAGGAAGTGCACTCGTGGTGTTGACTGTAAATGAGTAGCATTGCATTATAATGTATGCTTAAGATGTAGAGGGCTCTGGTGGGGTTTTCATAGCTTGCATTAAGTCATCACTAGTAAGTGTTTTATGAAAATGTTAAGTGGACTCATAACTGAATCATTCTGAGTCTCAGTTTGATGGTTCTAATATTTGACAGACTTTCGCATCATCACTGAAGGCCTCCTGTCTCTAATGCTTGAACAAATTGGTTTAGCATGATATCTGGCAACATAAATCCCTTTGGTTTTATTTATGTTTCAAAATGATTTTGTCCTGTGTGTGTGTGTTGTAGGGGGAAGGGGGGCATGACTCTTATGTGGCATAACTCGATTGACATGGAAAGTTTGACAAACTCGTTTCATGATTGCAGTCCTGAACCTGAAGATGTAACTAGTAAGGTCACTAGCATATTTATGACTATTTACCCGTTTTTGAGAAAACATTTTTATCCTCTTCCTGTCTTGATAGTGCCCTTTTCCTTTCTAAATCACAAATACAGGCTTCACCAACTGTCCAAATCAAGTCATGTCTTGATCACTGCAGTCAACTTATTTCTATTGGGTGATTTGTATAAATTTTGATTGTGACTGGAGCAGCAGCTGGATTTTGGACTCTACTAAGGGTGCATTGAGGCAAAACAAACAAAACTGACTGGACTTAAAGACTGGACAGTGAACAAAAACAGAAAATGTGGGAAATAAAAATACTGCAATGGGATTTTAAAACTATTGGATCAGGCTTGTCTTTTGAGTCAGATTGGGCCAATGCTTGGTGTTGGTTCTGTCTGTCAGTCAGAGTATTATTGTTGTTGGATCCTCTTCTCTATGCACTGACTACTAGAGCTCACAGAAGGATGCAAAAAGGGGAGAGCTGGAAATTGTGCCATGTAACATTGGACAGCCATTAAGAAAAATAGATTCTACATTTTTTTTTCAAAAGGTTTTCTTTACATATCAAAGAAGAGGGTTGCAAAAGAGAGAAATAACTTACTGGAAGCACAAGTCTAACTCAGAGTTGCAAGTAATAAGATTAGACACACGTATTGTTCACTTTTGAGAGCATTACTTGAGATGTATTGGCATGCATCTCATATAAACAGCTTATCATAGGAGCTTCATAGTCATAAACATGGAATTTGGTTATTTTTAATAACTGCAGGATCATCAACTACAGGAAAAAAGATTATTTTAGCTCAGTGTAATGTCATGCTGAAGCTCTCCTGCCAAATTCTTGGTCAGAGTGTAATCTGACTGCAAATAGGTCAGATATCTGAGTTTCTTTCACAACATTGTTGACAGAAAAAAAATGCTAAAACACTGAGTTTCTTTATATCGCAACTAAAAATCCATTTGTTTGGCGTTGCCTTTGATTAATAATAACTGGAATATCATTTGTTTTAGTCTGGATTGCAACTTTTCATAACTTCTGTTTAGTTTGCCACTGCAGTGTAATATTTTTTTTGATCATTGTGTGATGCTTTTCTCATGTAAAGAACTTTGAATTGCCTTGTTGCTGAAGTGTGTTATACAAATAAACTTGACTTGACATTCTTATTTTAATGTAACCTCTTTCAGACTCAGATGTGAACAGTCTATTAACCTTGAAGTTACACACATGCAGAAGAAGACCTGACTTCTTATTTGTGCTATTAAGACTCGGATAAAAAGAATCATAGATGGGTTACATGGGTATAACATTTGGAACGGGCCACTTTTTGACTGCAGTGTGAACATAGGCAAATACTTCTGAAAACACAGATATCATTCAAAGGAAACCTTAAAGGCTACATTCTAAAATTAAGTAGTTTTTTATATTCAGGTGAAATGTTTGTCAAATTGATTTATATTTCCTTATTTCAGTTCATACTGCTTTTACCAACAAGGATGTGTCCTGCCAATAAGTTTTAAACACATTGTGATGAACTTTCTTTAGAAGGTTTGTTTTTGGAATTTTCCATTCAGAAAAAAGGGCAGTAACAGGAGTGTTAAGGGTGCCATCATGAAACTGTAACTGACTAAAAAAATCCAGAAAAATAGCTCTTAATTCATTTTTTTTGGCGCATTCAAAACATGTTGTTGAAAAACTCTTTCAGTGAGCCACATTCCAACCATGTCTGTATCCAAACCAAGACCTTCACACAAGGGCTCATCCCCCCACTCATGGCAACTTGTCAATGAATGGCAGTTACCGAGTACCCACCTCCCCCACCCCCACCTCGCACAGACCCTTCCATCCAAAGTCCCTAACCCCCTTCTTCAAAACATTGGTTCAAATCCTCCCACACTGATTCCATCTCAGCCTTGACTCAGGTTTAAAGCTCTTTCATTGCTCAATAGAACTGTAGAACAGTTACTGTTGATTGGTGGTTGAGAAAGGACATGAAAGCCCTGTGAGTATTTATAGAGACTCTCTCATTTACCAGAACAATAACAACCCTCCCCCACACTAAGTGAGGAAGAGAGAACCAAACTAACTTTTGGTTTCACATCTCATGGGAAACAAATTAGTGCACAGTTTCACCCATTCAGTGGGATAATAGTATATCTCTGTTAGAGTAATGGCAAGGATAGACACAAGGCTAAAAATATGGGAAACATACTACCTCACTAAAAGGGCTACCTCACTACAAAGGCTAAAAATATGGGAAACAGATTACCTCACTGAGCTTGTAAAATGTCTATAATGCCCTGCAATAGTTGCTACTTCAATTCTTAGCAGTAAAAACTCCCCCAGTATAGGATCTATTCTCTAATGAAATGGACCAACATATTTTCCATTACAATGTGTTAGTAATAGTTCCTTAAGAAATGCATGTAATCCAATGATGTAATGAAACCAAGTTTTTATCAGGGTTTCATGATCCAGCACAGTTTTCTGAGGTATTCAATCATATTGCTTAACTTTGGGAAATTCAACGTCATGATACTTGTGGTGATCTTTTTTTGTGCTAAGATTAGTTGGTATTAACAGAGACACCATGGAGTGATTGTTTTTAAGTTGGCAGAATTACTTCAGCTATTCAGTGTTGCAATTATTTTTTATTAAGTCATAGTAAAAACATTGAGTGGGATTTGTATTATTTAAAATCCAATGAGAGATGACTAATTCTGCTGTTGGAAAAGGAAGATGTAATTGATAATCTATTTCAATAAAGGCATTATACCATCATTGTAAAAAAAAGTGTACTCTCTCACTTCGAGAACCTGATCATTAGGACTTATACAAACTATCTCTTCATTACTATGTCCTTTCTTATTTAAATCTAATCTCAACTTTACAAAACACAAAGCAGATTTACCATCACTATTTATTAAACGGAAATGACCAATTACAAGCTTTTTGAAGTTCATCATTCTACATTGAAAAAGATTCTGCACAAGTGGTAAAGATTTAAAACAGTCTCTTCATAAACAGTCAATCTTTCCAGGAGTGATCATCCCAGCAAATTTACTCTGAAGTCCTATTATGCAGTACAATGCTCAGAGATATTGTAAAAAACCCAAGGGTTGCATCTTGGACTCTACGGGCCTCTGTTGAAATGTGTTATGTTAATAGTTCACGGTTATAAAACTGGAAAAAGGTTGGTGGTTTGTGTGCAAGGGTGGAGAATAGCTTTCTTTTTAAAAAATAATATGACAACAGAATTTAGGTTTCTGAAGTGGCATCTCGATGAAGTACAAGATTTCTGGAACAATGTCAGACAGATTAAACTAATCCAGTAGTATGCTGCACAGCACTTTGGTTGCTGAAAACAAACAAACAAAAACAGCATATCAGCACAAACTTCTGATACCAGTTGTCGAGCATGGTGTTGGAAGGGTAATGATTGGACCTAGCTTTATAGTAGCATTTTAATAGTATATTCAGCTTACAAGAAAAGACAATCCAACATATGGGGTTCACAAGAACAAGACAAGAACTTTATAAACTATTTCAAAAATCAAGAACTGTGCTCTGAACTAAGAATAGAATAATTCATTCCAGGTTTGACTTCTCAAATGTTTCATTTCCACTGAATGTTATGGCACGGATCAGTGCAGTTCAGTGTGCTAATTTATTGGCTGGCATATTCAGAAGAATGTTTCCACCATCAGTTGGACTCTGACTGGGAAGGTGCGGTTAAGTCCTAACACCTAACGTTACATCATACGGGTGTGACGACAAACATGATGCACTAGTATGTTTTGTGCTTGTTGCAAGCAGTGATGTTTTTTTAGTCCCCAGTCAATGGACTGTGTTGTGTGGCGCCAGTAGCTCCACACTAATGATGCTGTACCATTGTCCTATGGACTCATGACTGAAGGGGCCCAAGGAATGATGCAGTTATATGGGCTGCTTTTACAAAGGAAACAGGCAAAATAGCATACTGAACTGCACCAACCCATGCTGTGTCCTCAAGACACACTGCCCTGCATGTTTCCGTTCATCAGAACACCTAATTTCAATTGATAGCTGATTAACAGACTTTTGCTGAACACCGATCATCTGAATCAGGTATGTTAAAATAGAAAAAAATCTTAAACATGCAGGGCAGTGTGCCTTAAGCACCAGGCTTGGGAAACAAGTACTTAAGGCTCCAAGAAGGAAAACACAAATTAATATTGTGTAGAATGGTTCTAATGTAAAGAAGAGAAGTGACATCACAGTTTTTTGGAGGGTTTTTTTTTCATTCCAAGTGGTTTTTAAGTAGTAATGATGAAATGCAGTCCTGATTCCTAAGAAAAAGGAAATAGTCCTTAAATCTAACACTGCTTTAAATAGTATGCCAAATTTACCACTGTGTCTACAAGGTAAAAGAGGCATTGGCATTGTTGTTTATTGTGATTTAACAACAAATAATGGTTTAACATTTTTGATGAATTGTTTTTTTATAGACTCTGTAAGTAGTTTAAATGTTGTGCTGTAAATGGGAAGCTTTAGATCAGATGAGAACATAATTTTGCAGTCTTTCAATTGACCATGAAGTCCTCTCGTTACCAAAGTATTATTGAGTCAAATGTGTTTCTATAGTTACTCTTACATTATCTACCCTCATAACTGAATTACTTCAGATTTAAGGACTGTGGATTCTTAATTTTACTTAATTTTTGCCTCATTTTTTCTGCCTCCAAGATAAGCAAGAGCAAGATGCCTCTGGTCGACACCAGGGACATTAGTAGTATTATAGAAAGACTTCAATCAATAGAACCGAGGATTTCTCAACTGGAGGTTAATGTCGAGATCAATGCAGGTTCTGGAAATGAAACAACTCTACTGATCCCTCAAAACAACAAAGAGCCTCCGAGCACTTCAGCAAGCAGCTCACCCACCTGCAACTGTCTTGGAGCTAAGCCGAAAAATAAATCTCATCCTTTGGATCTGACTAGATGTCTAGCTCAGATTATAACAAGTAAAAAGGTCAGTTACCACAAGTACGCAGATCTGCCTAAAAAAACAGATCTGCCTAAAAAAATTAATCAGACAGCTGCAGCTGATCCAGAATGCTGCTGCCCACATTCTTACTAAGACCAGGAAAATAGAGCACATCAACCCAGTTCTAAAGTCCTTCCACTGGCTCCCTGTAGCTCAGAGAATAGACGTTAAAATACTTCTGTTAGTTTATAAATCATTGAACGGCTTAGACCAAAATACATTAAAGACCTGTTGTCATTGTAACAACCTTCCAGACCACTCAGGTCTTCTGTTTCTAGTCTACTCTGCATTCCCAGAACCAAAACCAAACATGGAGAAGCAGTTTTCAGTTTTTATGCACCACAAATCTGGAACAAACTTTCAGAAAACTGCAAAACAGCCAACACAATGAGTTCCTTTAAATCAATGCTAAAAACCCACCTGTTTAGAGTTGCCTTTCATCAGTAGTAATTAGAACATTGAACTATATTTGCTTGATGCATATATATACATATATATATATATATATATATATATATATATATATATATATATATATATATATATATATATATATATATATATATATATATATATATATATATATATATATATATATGCATTCATTTATTTGTGATGTATGTACTTTTCTATTCCCAGAAGTAGCATGCTTAAATGTACTGCAGGAGCTGAGGTCATGCACAGTAGCTGTCCAGTTACATTATGTTCCTTCTTGGCTAATGGGGCTAAACTTCGAGTTCTACCTTTAGAACAGTATTGGGAATAAGAAGTGAATTGTGAGTTGCTGGTTTTTGTTTTACAACCTGTAAACTGAGATGTCACAGCCAATTAATAGGTGTTTCTGTAATTAAATGTAAGCTCTACCCTCCTTTCTTGCCTTCGGCACAGAAGCCTTATTGAATACCTTTATCTGTGTATACTTGGACACTAAACAAAATGCTGATTGAGCACATTTACTTTGCATCTAAAATCAAGATTACAGTAGAGTTAACAGAATGTTTGAAAAAAACAAAAGAGGTTCTTATTCAAAAATGGTGCAGAGTCTAGTGCAGCCAAACATAATTTACATTTATATTTAATAAAATTAGAGTGAGTACCCGATGAGGCTTGTTTGTCATATTAAAAGTATCTTCTGGAGATAACAATCTTTAACCAGGTATTAAACACATGTTTCATTCAGACTATATTTCGGTAACCAAATTTTTTTGTTTACTTGGTCAAATGTAATGTGTGTGTTATCATTAGCTCTAAGTGGAAAATCATTATAATTAATAGAAGAAAGAGCTGGAAAACATCAATCTGTGTATAGTTAATATATATCAGGTGTGTCACTAAGTGAATTGAGTTACTGAAATAAATGGACTTCCATCATCCATCCATTGTCTAAACATGCTTATTCTTGCAGGGTCATGGGGGGACTGGTGCCTATCTCCAGCAGTCACTGGGCAGAAGGCGGGGTACACCCTGGACAAGTCACCAATCCATCACAGGGCAACACAGAGACTCACAGGACACACACACACACACACACACACACACACACACACAAGGGCAATTTTAAAGAGACCAATAACCCTGACAGACATATTCTTGGATTTGAGGTGAAGCCGCAGTACCCAGAGAGAACCCATGCATGCAAAAGGAGAACATGCAAACTCCATGCAGAAAGAGCCCAAGCAAGAATAATAATAATAATAAATAATATTCTAATTTACTGAACATAATTCTGCGTTGTAATGTTTCAGCAGTGTAGAGCATTGACAGAGCAGTAGAATGGCTCATGAAGAAAGCAGTCATTTTTCAGATGCTCTTTGACCAAAATATTAAACCTTTTGATTGGCTGCAAGAACCATTATGTTGTTTCATTTTTTTCATTTCTCAAAGGCATCTGCCAAGTTTCTTTTTCTTCAACATGCTTTCACACCCAGGAAAATTAGTAGTCATTGCAACACTTTGCAGGCAATCCTCTTGTGCCATTTTCACTTTAATGCACTTCAGTTGTGCTTTTGCTTTAAAAGAATTTGGAGCAAAGGCACCCACAGAAGTTAGTGAGCAACAAACTTCTCGATAGGGTCTGCAAGCTTCATTGAAGTCAGACAGAGTTCAAAGAAGTGGAAGCTGGTTAAAGTGTGATATTGTCGAATAATTTCATATCATATGTATGCTCATAGGCCACTTTATCAGGTACATCTGTTAAATTGCTTGTTAGCTGTAATAGCAAATCGGCCAATCACATTGCAGCAAGTGTATTTAAGCATCTAGATAACTTGCTGAAGTTCAACTCGAGCATCGGAAAAGGGAACAAATGAGGATTTAAGTGGTATGGCTGTTAGTGCCAAACGAGTACTTCATAAACTGATGATTTATTAGAAACTTAACATATAACCATCTCTTGGGTTTACAGGGAATGTTTGAAAAAAGAAGACATCCAGTGAGTGGTAGTTGTGTGAATGAAAATGCCATGTTGATGTCAGAGGTCATTCTCATCAGAAAACCACACCAGGTGCCATCCCCACCAGCTACAAAAAACTGAGGTTACAATTTGTACAGACTCATCAGAGTAGGGCAATGAAAGACAAGAAAAACATTGTGAGATTTGACTTCAGCTTTTAAGTAGAGTTAGGAAAATACAGTAAACACCATGCAACCATGGATCGTTACCACAATGTATCAAGGATTCAGGTTTGTTGTGGTGGTATACTGGGGTAAGGGATATTTTGTTGACTCACTTTGTGCTGCTTAGTACTGGTAAAGTACAGTTGTAATGACACAGCCTACCTGAGTATTGTTGCTGACCATGTTTATCCCTTTATGACCACAGTATAACCATCATCAGATTGTAGGTTCGAGAAGGATCAAGTACCGTGTCAGAAAGCTCAAATCATCCCAAGCTGGTTTCTTGAACATGACAAAGAGTTCACTGTACTTCAATAGCCTTCGCAGTCACCAGATCCCAATCTAAGAGAGCCCCTTTGTGTCATGATTTGAGATAAACTTCTGACCCCATGCATGAAAGCTCTCAGGAGACAGGACTAAAAGTTTAACAGATTTATTGCACAGAAAGAGAATTGAATTGTAAGAATGACTTGGTCCAAGCTTGTTGGGGTTCTGGAGACTGGAGCACTGTGAGGAAGACAGGCAAAGGTGAGTTCTGAGGAAGGGTGATTGTGTTGGGAGATGGAGGATAAGAATTATTGTACTGGTTGCAAATAGAGCTGAGATGCCAGGGAGGAATGAGTGGGATCCAAGTTGAAGGTTTGCATGGCGGATGGGGCATTAGAGCATAGACAAGTTTGTTTGGAGGATTCAGTAGTTCGTAGTTCTTGAGCTGCTGAAGTTTTGTTTGTCAGAGGTTTAAGCAGGAAATCCAGAAGGCGATCACAAAGGCTTGAATCCAACAGGAATCCAACAGGAGTCACGGAGAGTTACCAAGTCACAAGTCATGGGTTGGACTTGGTAAAGGACATACAGTATTTTGCCACCGATAGAAACAGCTCCTACTGTACAATAGGATTGTATTGGCAACCAAACATTGTCTTTTGGAAATGAAAAAATTGAAATTGAAAATTAAAATAATCTTCCAAAACGTTTCTACAGCTATCCTTAATGGGGGAAAAATAACCATTATTACTGACTGAAAATGTGTTAATACAAAAAGTGAAACAACACAAGTCATTATTTTTGTTTTGGAAGGTAAAGCTACTATGAATCTATTTCGAGCATATATTTCTTCGTTTTACAGTGTAGCACGGAGGTGTCTCTCGGCTGTCTGCCTATTTCTCTTATAAATACAATCACATAAACACTCTGTGGTGCTTGTGTTCCTTCGTGCCAACATGCAGCCACACCTATATGCCCTAACAAAAAGCCAGAAATCAATAAAAAGGCTGAAGGCAATGTTTGCGAAATCTCCTTTCCCTAAAAACAGTGACTACATTTGAGAATGAAGAAACCCATGAATCATACCAAAACATATAAAAAGGGTAGGGCAACATTTAATCTTTTGCAGACTATAATCCAATTATAAATTACACATTTTCTAGAATTCCACAATCTTCGCATATTGGGATTTTACACAAATATACAGCAAGAATGCCCACTGATTTCAGAATTCCCACTGGGAAAATCAAAGGCTACACAGCAGCCATGATGTTAAGTATCTAATATGGCTGCTACACATGTAAAACATAATGAAGGTTGCAGGTATAAACTATTTATTTACAATTCTGACTGTCTGTATCCCATTAACCAGTGGCACATATAGCTCTGTATAGAATATTTGTGTGCATGCTTCTCTTGTGTTTGAATGGACAAAACAAAGGGAAATACGTTTTCTTAGCATGTACTGACTAATTAGCATTGCAGTAATTTGCAAATCCTACTGGTTTTACAACTTGCAACTAGAACGTGATCATCTTCGGCCCCTGACTGAAAATCTGCTTAGGGCTTCATACCAAGCTGAATCAAACCGGTTTCTAAGCACTGTGAGAAAACTGCAACTGGCTAACTATGCAAAAATTGACATACTTTAGAGCTCTCTGTTGGTGCTAAACTAACATATTGAAGTTTTTTTTAAGGCTTAGGACCACATTAGAATGTGAAAACCATAAAAACTGCAAATACTGACTGGTAAAATTTGGACTGGAATATTTTTCACTGATAACAATTTGAGATATCTGAAAAGATTACTCTATTTGTGAAACCAAACTGGAGATTTTAAGTTTTCCCAAAAATATAGCAAATATCTTGTATTGCATTAATGAATCGAATATCATGCATCCTCTCATCTCATGAGCTAAATATATCATCACACTATTTTAAACTGATGCAATGATGTGACTCAGTTTTTATTGACAAAAGTCTCTTGCAGCCCCATATTCTTGACTCAAAGAATGTGAATCCAAGCATTCCAGAAACTTATGTTATTCTGTTTGTGTTTGCACTGCCTAGCTGGGTGATTTTCTCAGACCGTCTCCACAACTGGGAGTGGCTTACTACAACATTAGTTAACCGGACAATGTCACACAATGACAAACCTCTGCCTGCGATTGCTCGTTTACGAACAAATTCCCCTGACAATAGACAGGCTTGCTTCAACCAAAAGTGCTTTCATTCATTTGCAACTGCAGGAGAGGGGTCGTTGTCCTAAAGTGAGCAATCAAGACACAAGTGGATGAGGAGAAGATGTGCAGACACACACTCACACACACACACACACATATGCTCAGACATGCAGAAAAACACGTATGCATCTAGAGTCATGCAAAACACATGAATGAGGCAAGTGAACATCCATGAGTGGCTGTGGTTACACTGCAGCTTGAAGCCTGAGTGGCTTAGAATAGCACAGAGGCTACATTCCTCTGCAGCCAGCCAGCAGACTGCTGGGTCACATGTACTAACAGGGATCTCATGGATCTTAGAGATGAAGTGTGAATACACACACAAGGGGAACAAGCTTGCAATGTAAACACGTGTAATCAAGAGGTACATCTGCATAGGGTCCATCTATCTATCTATCTATCTATCTATCTATCTATCTATCTATCTATCTATGAATAACTATTTGCTCCTTACAAGTTTCAGATCAAAATTTAGTATCAAAGATATTCTGCCAAAAAACAAAATGCAGTTTTCCATCTATTATTTCACTGCTTATGAAAAAATAAGTAAAAACTGTATGTGCCACTTTTAGTGGCAACAACTGCCATCATGTATATGTAATAACTGGCCTTGAGTCTGTTATATCTCTGTGGAGGAGTTAAGGTCCAACTGGTGCTTAACCCAAGCGCGGTTGAGCATAAGGTCACAAAGTGATTGCCAGACATGTTCCTTGAGGATTATCTGCGAGAGTGGAATTCATGGGTTTTGCATTATTGCAATTGTCTAGGACCTGAAACAGCAAAGTAGCCCCAGACCATCGGTCTACAATCACCATGTTTGACTGTAGGCATGGTGCTCTTTTTTCTAAAATCATTAGTTTTACACCAGATATAATGGAACGACTTTCAAAATGTTCCAGTTTTGTTTCATCAAACCAGAGAACATTTTCATAAAAGTTGTTGTGTTTGTCAAGATGTTTTTTGACAAGTGTTAGACGAGCCTTTGGGTTCTCCTTTATCTGCAGTAGCTTTGGCCTTGCAATGTTATTGCTGCTTAGTCTCTTGCAGATGTTTTTCCATGTTCTTGAGTCAGTGTTCTCTCTGAAGGATTTTTGTAGAATAGCCAGTCCTGGGAAGGTTCACTACTGTTCCATTTGTTTTCTCAGTTGGTGGATAATGACCCTGACAGTAGTTTCCAAAGTTTTAAAAACTGTTTTCTAACCCTTTAAAGACTGAGAGAAGTTAATGACATTCTTGTCTGTTCTTGAAGTTTTTCTTTCTTTTTTTAAATTGAGAGTTTATGTATTCTTTAAACACATCTTTTAGCCTACTCCAAGTAGTAAAAAAGGTTCTAACCTAAAGGATTCCTTGATTCCATAGATATGGCAGTAATCAGACTTGCTAGTGAAAAGAAACCAACAACAACAAAAAATTAATTACAGCTAATTTATGATCAGAAAAAAACAAGTGGGGGTGTAGTCAAAAACTTTTGCACATAAGCTTGGGTTGCTTTTTCTCTCTAGATCATATTTGAAAACGTTCTGTGAATGATCAGGTTATCTTGGTATGATATTAATATTTGCTTGATTATCTCCAATTTAATCTTAATAGGCTGCTGGGTCACATGTACTAAGAGGGATCTCATAGATCTTAGAGAGGAAGTGTGAATACACACACACACACACACACACACACACACCCCACAACCTCACGATATAAACACGTGCAATAAGGAGGTAAATCTATCTATCTATCTATCTATCTATCTATCTATCTATCTATCTATCTATCTATCTATCTATCTATCAAAATAACTCATTGTCTGTGTGCAAACAATGATCTTTAGAAGGATAGAGTGAGGTGGATGGTATTTAAATTGACTACTGTTTCCCAACTCTCCAACGGCCCCTTTTTTCTCTCTACGCCCATGCACAATTATATCAAGTAGGGCCAATAGGAACAAAGAAGCGCCAGCGCCGAGGCTCCACCTCCCCTCTGACTTGCCTTCCTCTGAGCTTTTTAGATGTACATAATCCCTGAGTTGACCCAGAAAATAGGCAGTCGTTTCAAGATCTGATGCGGTAGTCTTTGTGCGCACCGTCCCCGCTTTGAGCATGAAGCGTAACCCCGAGGAATACGTCCTATAATCCGGAGGAGCTTCGCCTCGCACAGGAAAACTGAAGTCGCGCAACTTTGAGAAAACGCAGCGGATACGGGTGAGCGATATAGGTATTCAGTTTTATTCAGTAATCGGATTTATTTGTTAGAGAAATTGGGGTTTTTTTGCTGTTTGTTGGTTCCAGGGACTCGTGCTGCTGCTCCATTGTTTGCATTCCCTTGTTTCAAAGTCGATCATAACAAAACGGAAATATGTGATTCTGCAATATCGAATAGAAACATTTAAACAGATTTAGTGTTTGGAAGAGGAAACGTAAATATTAAAACACAAAAACAGAACCATGTGATTAATTGTAATTGCACGCCTCGTTGGGTTTTGTGGTGATTCAGCTGTTGGGGAGATGTTGCGTGATGTCAGTGTTCTTTGTTGCAACCTTACGTGCAAGAAAATCTAACAGATATCCACCTCAGCTGGCGTGCCTTATAGGTGGGATTTAAAAGGCGGTGTTTTAGTTGAGATCCTCCTCGATCTTAAAATGCGCCCAACGTATGTTAACCTGCAATTTTTAAACCTGGGCGTTATTTGCTTTGGCACAAAGAGGGAAGCTTTTTGGAGATTTAAGCGCACCAGCAGGGTTTTGTGTGTGTGTGCTTTCGCCAGCAGGCAAAATATCAATGCACATGTCTTGTTTCGCTGGGATGTTCCCCATGTTACGCATACTCCATTTAATTTCTAAAGGAGTTTTGCCAGTTTATAAGAAGTCGCACATTATATAAGGTGAAAACAACCAATCTCATAACATTGTTTATTTTCACCAGATGGCATCACATCTAAGTAGCAAACCTGCTATGAGACAGTTTTAATGCTTGTCTGTTCCTAAATTACACTGTTTTCTGCTCATACGCAGGAGGCATGGCAGATCATATGATGATGTCCATGAATCACAGCTCAGCAGGCACTGGTCTCCACAGTTACAGAATGGGTATGAATGGCGGCCTGCAGGCGGGTCACCAGCAGCACGCCAACCAGCAGGGCATGAGGGCGCTTCCCAATGGCCAGATGATGCACTACGGAGGCAACCAGGCCAGCATGGAGGCCGCCATGAGGCAGCGCCAGGGCATGGTAGGCGGGCCCATGAACGGACAGCTCAATGGGGCCCAGATGGGTCATCACCAGATGACCTCTGGTAACATGATGTACAATGGACAGCCTCAGCAGCAGCAACACCACCACCCTCAGCAACAGCAGCATCACATGCACCCGCAGCAGCATCAACAGCAGGCGCCACATCCACAGCAGCAGCAGCAGCAGCAGCAACAGTTCATGAATGGAGGGTTAACGTCTCAGCAGCTCATGGCCAGCATGCACCTGCAGAAGCTAAACACCCAGTACCATGGACACCCACTGGGACCTATGGGTGGGAACCACATGGGGCCTACAAACCAGTACCGCATGAATCCAGCTCAACTGGCTAGCATGCAGCACATGGCCGGGCCCGCGCTAGCCCTGAATGGAATGGACGCGGATATGATTGACGAGGATGTCCTGACGTCACTAGTTATGGAACTGGGCTTGGACCGGGTCCAGGAGTTACCAGAACTCTTTCTGGGCCAGAATGAGTTTGATTTTATCTCAGACTTTGTGAGCAAGCAGCAACCCAGCACTGTTAGCTGCTGAAAGGACCTTTGTTTGCAATGGGCCACACTTGGAGGAGGAGGTGTAAGCATTGTCCAAGAAGGATTGAAAGAGGCAGTTGGTTTGGTATTAATTTCATGAGCATGGACCAGTACAATTAAACTGTAGTTGCAGTGCTGGGAGTGCAAAAGAGAACTCTGGATATCCACAGCTTGTGTTTGGTTGTGGCTGGAGACCATTCCTCATCCTGGACATGAATGTAACTAAGAAATCCTTAAATTCTCAAAAGCCACTGAACAATACTATGACACTATGTAGCCTCTAAGTCTGGACTCTGAGACAGTTTACCAGTTTAAAAAAAAAAAAAAAAGGTGTATTTATTTATCCCTATCTGAGAAAACTGATATACAGAAGACCCACCTTTTCTGTTCTGGGATCCAAGTGGTTTTTATGATCTCTTCTTGAAAGCAAGTTTGGGTAGGAATATGAAAATTTAGGTTCTCTGCTCATGAACTTTCCTATTCTGTTTGGCTTAATATTAAAATTAGCTCATTAAAGAAAGCAATGCTCATTTTATCTTTTAATCACAAAAGTGATACAGTGGATCATTAGACTGGTGAAATGCACACTTTCAAGAAAATGCTTAACTTTTGGTAAAGTGCGGCCTTTTTAAGATGTGATGTTCTAAAAAAAACAAAATCTACTGCTTGTACTGTATGAAGCTGTATAACTCCAACATGTCCACACTGTTTGTGTTCTATTGGAGATGTAGAACCGCCTTAATCATGCAGATTTTTATTTATTGGTTGTTTATATTGTTCCCATTTTTTTTGGGTGATCTTTGTGAAAGGGGGTTTTGACGATCAATAAAAATGGCCTGGATAGAAGTGTGGCCTGCCTTTCAATTCATTGCATAGCTATTCCTTCAGGCAGTGAAAATCTGAAGTCAGGGAGGGGGCAACAGAAAAGTCCTCAGATGTCTAAATTTCAAGGGGGGAGTCAGATATTTCTCTCTTGGCCTGGTTTCAAAATCCAATCTGGCTGCTTTGCATATACAATGTTGTGACAGCCACACTAACAAAGTTACATCGTTAGACTCGTCACTGAGAATATACAATTACCAAATGCCACTGGGTTTCCAACTCGGGACTGGACTACAGTTAAGTTGCCTTAGATGTTTTTCTGAGATCCAACTCCAGGGGAAAAGGGAATAGTTTCCACCAGCACTTGTTTTTCTTTATAGTAATGTTTCTTTGGATTGATGTTTGAACTACTTGTCTTTTTGGCTGCAGCTGCTTTTAAATTCTACATTTCACACTGCAGATAATTTGCTCCAGGAAAAACACGTTTTTACTTGAAGTGAGCTTTTCCTGATTAAATAAAGGCATAAAATTTAACTTTCAATTAATGAACACCAACATTTTTTTGTGAGGAACAACTAATAGCAGCCCAAATACAACTAGTGGTACTTGAGAACCAATGCTTCTGGATTGTTGATAGTTCTCTCCCATGCTCTTTAATGTTCAGTTCAGCCCAGAGGTTTTTCATTGGATTCAGGAGTTGACAGTCCATAGAAGAAGGTTGCTTTTGTTTTAAAATTTTTTTCTTGTATTTCAAAGGGTATTATGTTGCCATGCACTTCATCAAAGTTTCCAGAACCTTTTGGAAGGGAAATTGCAATCCCATAGCATCACAGATCCTCCACTGCACTTTACATTGGTCATAACATGCTTTTCCACAGGTTTTCCACACAGGATGTTTGTTGTTTACTTTCATCAGACCAAGCAAACAATTCCAGCAAAAGTCCAGGTAGAGTTTTACACATTTACAATTGTCATGGTAAGATAGAAAAGGCTTGTAAGCATCCCAAGTGACCAGCTGGCTTGTAGATAGCTTCTATTAGTTGTTTTGGAGACTTGGTGAACCCAAGGTGCCACTTTTTGCTGCAGTTATTAAACAGTGAGCTTTGTTTCTTTTATCTCCCTTACCATCCAGAACTCTACAAGGGAAGTTTAATTGCCAGTGGCTTAGAAAAAGAACCAATGTGGTGGATTCATTTTATATCCAAGACAAAGGAGAACACTTTTAGCAATGCTGCCAAAATATTTAACTACATCTTGGTATTTTTCTGAGGAATCTGATCGAATTTCAGGTTAACATCATCATGTAATACTTACCACTGAAAGTCATGTGAGTGTCAGTCTGGCATAATTATGTTTCTCTACTGTTGGCAAGAGAAAAGCTGTATATGTCAGTTGAATTGGGACCTGACAATTATACCCAAATTGGATTTACCTTAACTTGGACATTAACTCTACTGATGCAACCATAAAGTAGGTGATGCAGTAAAAGAAAACGAGCCGTGTTGAGAGTTTTGATAACAAAAAAGCATGCTTTGATGGAGTTTAGGTGATATAAATGATCTCTTATTGCAAATAGTCCTAGCCAACACAGATAAATAGTTGAAGAAATTGCCTATTGGCTGTAAGCAGTAAATGAACAAAAAGTTAACACTATTTCAAAATAGCTGCCATTTAGCAGCCATCCTGCTGCCTGATTGCCATTTTAGCCACAAAACCATTTTCCTAATATAATAGAGTTCATTGTGAAATGAGGGTAAAGAGACTTTCTGTGGTAGCAGAGTTGTTGGAATTGTTTTGTGACTCCAGGCTGAGAAAATGCTTGATTGAGGTCGTGTTGGGAATGTCATCACCGCAGTTAGCTTTTTCCACACTGTCAACAGAGGCATCTTTAGCAGCATCGTGAGGGAAGGAGGGAAATGAGAGCAGTGTTGTAAAAATAGTCCTAGTTGATTGTTCAATTTTTTTTTTTTTTTTTTTAAACTCAGCTCGCCTCTTAAAGCAAACCCCCTTGGCTCAATTATCCACTTGTGCTGATAGCCGGAGGGCTCGGTTTGAATACTGCATCGCTGATGACACACATTGAGATGTGTTTGACTAAATGGTGGGTTTGATTTAAGTGAGGAAGTTTCCTTCTTTAATCTAACGTTGACAAGAGAATGGCTTGTAAGTAGGCCAACTGTCTTGGCACATTGCTCATTGACAGTTGCAGGTTCTTCACCCAATGCTAATCTGGTGAGATGGTCTTCTGGTGTGCTGGCACACACCTAATACTCTGTCTCCTGGTATATCTCATAATTGTATGCTACTTTTTGAGCTCTTTGTTTTGCCCCAATTAAATGCTGAGCTTTTGTGTCTTGGTTGTAACTCCATAGACGGACTGTTAACTATGCCGAACAACCCTGTTTACTTTCCCAATCCCTTGTTATGTCTGCCACTTGCTTCACCGAGGCCAGTCTAGACACAGGCTAAGCAGGGTGGGACGCTTGCAGTTACTTCTTTTTTTTTTCAGCCCACCCACAGCAACTGCTTGACACAACAGTGTCTTCCTGTGGTAGCTCGCTGTTCTCTCTGTATAACTCAGAGACCCAAAAGCCACATACTGACGGAAAGGCAAACTGAAAGACAACAGACATACAGTAAGAAGGGGGAGGAGTGAAAATGTAAGGAGTTTACTATTAGAAATTAGCTGGAGGGATTTTTTTTCTTCTCTGGGTTTTTCCCGCAAAGCTTCTAGGACTACATTCAAAACCCTTCCCTGAACATCTTTACAATGCATTTAACATAAATCTCTCTTTCTCTCAAATGAAAGAACTGAACATTTGCTGCAGGTCTGTATCAAGTGCTGTCTAGTTTTTCTCTTTTCCAGGCTCTGGTCCAGCTGGTGCCAAGCCTGAGCTCACGTTAATCTCCGGCCCTGGCGCCAATAACAGATAGGTGGTCATTTGCTGTTGTCACGCATGACCAAGGCTCCCACATGTCCACACACACACACTGAATTTGAGCACTACCTGATCAAACAGGCTAACAGGGACACCTCAGTATCAGTGTGTATCCAGGAGAGAAGATAAAAGATTTATGTCTCATCTCAGCTCATTGTGATCCCTCCCTCCCTTCATCTGAAGTGTGTTAAGTGGGCTACTTTCAATGCTACCAGTAAATGAGTGGTTGTATAAGTCAGGTTTTGTAACTATGACAGCGTGATTAAACTTAAAAATAGCTTTCATTATATTTCCTCAATGCCAACGTGGGGGAAATTTTTAAAAAAGAAAATAAAATAAAAGCTGAGTTTTATCAGATGAGAAGTGACGTGTCATAAAGCAGAAGGTTTCTGTATGTGTAAATATTGTGTGAAGCAGGCACATGTTTGAGCATGCCTACTTTACCACGGCAGCTAAGAGTTTTTCTTTATTTTGGGGGGGGGGGGGGCTGTTTAGAGTGCATTTCGGTAACCTTGTCTGCATGTTTGTGTTGGCAGGGGGTAAATAAACAGCTGCTCCCACTGGACAGGCAGGGTTCACAGAGTGGACATGTTGTTCAAGCCGAACTTCCTGATTTTCTAGCTGAACAGTCACCTTGTGTGTCCACTTGACATTTGGTCAGATTGTGTTGTGATCTTCCCTTTTCTTCGCTTAACATGAAGCAGTGATCCTGGATCTAGTTTTAAACAATTGTTGTACATCATGCAATGCCATGAAAAAATATTTGTCCGCTTACAGGTTTATCCTGTTTTTAATTTTTAGTCACACTTAAATGTTTCAGACCATCACACAAATTTAATCAAGGATAGAATAAAAATAGAATAAATACAAAAATGTAGTTTTCAAATTATTTTATTTGTTAAAAAAAAATAAAAATATATCTAAACCTGCCTGGCCCCATGTGAAAAGTAACTTCCCCTTAAACCTAAAAACTGATTGTGTCACCCTTGGTGGCAACAACTGCAGTCAAGCGTTTGCAATAACTGGCAGTCAGTCTTTTACATCACTGTGGAGCAATTGTGGTCACTGTTCTTTGCCAAATTGTTTTAATTTAGCCCCATTGGAGGTTTTCCAAGCATGACTGACCTGTTTAAAGTCATGCCACTGCATCTCAAAGTTCGATCTTTGATAGGCCACTCAAAACCTTTTTGTCTTATTCTTTAAAGGTGAACTCTGTGTGCTTCAGAGCATTGCATAACCCAAGTGAACTTGAGCTTAAGGTCACCAACTGATGGTTGAACATTCTCCTTCACTATCTTCAAGTAGAAGGCAGAATATGTAGTTCCAGCCCAAGACCACCAGACTACCCCACCACCATTTCTGTCAGTATGTTCTTTTTTAAAAAATACTCTAAGTTTTACACCAGATGGACACCTTCCATAAGTTCCACTTTTGTTTTGTCAGTCCACCAAATACTTTTCTAATAGTCTTGGGGCTCATCAAGATGTTTTGGCAAATGTGAGATGAGCCCTTCGGTCAGCAGCGGTTTTGGCCTTGAAAGTGTCCCATTCCCGCCAGTTTGCCCACTCTGTTATTGCTAAATTATGAACACTGACCTCAAATGACGGTAGTTAGGCCTGCAGTTCATTAAATGCTGTTCTAGTTGTTTGTTTTTCTGTGACATCCCAGATGAGTTGAGTCTCTCTTGGAGTAATTTTGGTAGGACAACCACTCCAGGGAATGTTCACCACTGTTCTACGTTGTGTTCCATTTGTGGAAGATGGCTCTTACTGTGGTTCTCTTGTAATACCAGCACCACTGAAATGAAATTTTGTAACACTCTGGAGATGGATAAAAATCAATCACTTTGACTTTAGATCAGAGCATGATGTGCAGCTTTTTCAGATCTTGCAGCCTTCTTTATGTTGTCAGATAGGTTCTATCTAAGTAATTTTTTTTTATTTGACAGATCAGACACTAATCAGGCTTCACTTTTCAAAGCTTTTCCAAAAATGTGGTTAGTAACAATTTATAACTTACCCAGGGGGCGATTACTTTTTCTCATAGTTTGGATAGACTTTTTTTTCCCTTTAATAAATGGAATCATTTGAAAAAAAAAAAAAATTAAAAAAAATAAAATTGTATTTACTCAAGCTATCTTTGTCTCGTAAAAAATGTGTTTGGTGAAACATTTGAGTTGTGACAAAAAACAAAACTAAAAACAGAAGAAAGCCAGAGGGTGTGTAATACTTTATCACAGTACTGTACATCCAGCTATGTCTCAGTGATATTTACCTCTGGACTCCTGGCAGTTTAAAAAAAGCTGATTGTTGCATGTTGGGGCAGGTGACATAGATGTTGCCTAGTGACTGGGAGCTCCTCCTCCAACGCCCTTACCGAAATCTGGGGTTGAGTGTGTTGTCAGCTCTTTGAAGTCAAAGGGAGGTGGTGTAAATAATTTATTTGCCTTCACACAGCTGACACTGCTCAGTCTGGCTAGCTAAAGCATCAAGGTGTCCTAACAATGTTAAAGGTGGTAAAGATTGAAGAGTTGTGCAGTTTTTAACAGTTGGCTGAAGCACATCTGGAGCTGCAGTTTCGCAACAGTGGCAGAAAGGAAGAAATTAACCATTACTACAGATATTACAAAACACAAGGAGGGTGATAGTGATCAAACTAATTCAGCCACTAAAACAATCTTAAATCTCCTTTTGTATTGCAAAATCAGCATAAAGTGCCTTTCAAATACATTCTCATCTTTAATTTTTTTTTACCTTTTGCCACGTTACAAGCAGTCTTTTTATTGTGATTTTAAATTTTTGACCAGCACAATCCACGACTGTGAAAAAGTATGACAAAAACACAGTTTTAAACATTTTTTTTTACAAAGAAAAAGCTGATGTCTGATGTGCATTTGCAATCAATCCCCCTGAGTCAATACATTCTAGAACCACACTTCTCTGTAATCACAGCTGCAAGTCTTTTGGGGCATGCCCCTTTCAGCTTTCCAAATCTAGATGGATTTATGTGTATGTATGTATATATTTTGCAAAATAGCTTAAGCTTAGTCAGACTGGATAGGAAACATTTGTGAACAACTCCTCCAGAGTTACCCTGGGTATTTTGGCTACCTCTTTGATCAATGCTGTCTTTTCTCAGTCAGAATATATAGATGATAAGCCATGTTTTGAAAGGTTCACAGATGATGGGTGTTAGGGATACTGTTTTATAACCTAACCTGCTTTAAACTTCCCCACAACTTTATCCCTGACCAACCTTGTGTGCTCCTTGGTTCTCGCCATACTGTAATGTTCTCTGACAAATCTCCAAGTCCTTCTCAGAACAGCTGTATTTATACTGAGAATAAATTACACATAAGTGGTCTTTAATTAGGGAACGTCAATAGGCAACTAATTGTACTGGATTTGATATAGGGGTAACAAAGTCAAAATGGGGTGGAATACACAAACACCCCACACCTTTCAGATTTTTATTAATAAAACAAGTTGAAAAATATGTAAAATTTCCTTTTTATTATATGCACTACTTTGTGTTGGTATATCACATCAGACCAGATCAGTTTGCAACAAAAAGTGAAAAAGTTCAAGTGGCATGAATACTTTTGCAAGACAATGTGTTTAAAGTAATCCCTAACAAAAGGTGCTCTTTGTTGCAAACTTTCATCAGAGGGCTAACAGGGAAGTTCAGACTGTTGTGTTCATCTCCTGCACTTTCTGAAAAATTGCATTTGACCTGTTTAAGGCCAGCTGGGAAATTATTTGGGCCGACCCTGAGGAGAAAGATTCATAGGGATCAAATGGAAGCGAACAGTATTAGTACAGTTTATGTTCTGTACACAGTGTCTTTGTGAGCAGGGCTTAAAGCCTGCTTGCTAATCTGGTGGTGACAGCGGCGAGCACATGCTTCCAAAGGCCGACTAATGAGCGATGGGGGTGGAGTTACACTGAGCAGCTTTTACAAGGATTGTTTTAATGTTTACCTGCAGGTAAAATTGATGGTGTAACATTAATGTGTTTATTACAAGGCAGACATACATTGCACATAATGCTTTGTTTATTTATGTCACATTGTAAAAAATCCGTAGAAATCAGCAATTTAACTAATTTCCCTGTGCTTTTTCTATGCTGTTTTTTTTTTTTTTTTTTTTGTGCCATCTTTGCACCTGCACATAGAAACAGATCTGCTCTGGTCTGTCAACAAGTTTCTTGCAGGACGATTTATGCTTTTAACTTTTTTGTTTTATTTTTGTCGTTTTGAAAAACAATAACGCCAAGTGAATAAGTCCTATTTTAAAATGTCTGTCAGAAGAATATCACCTAGAATTTACTCAAGTGGTGCTTCCTTACAATGAAACAACACTCAAATTTGGAACCACTGTTTAGAACGTAAGAAATTCTAGAATCTTTGAAGAGATATAAAAGGTAATTTAAGATTTTTGCAATGTGCTTAATTTCCTTTATATAAGCCATTCCCAAGGTTTTAAATAAAATAAATCTCATTTCAGAAGCATATTTTAGTAAACACAGCTGCAAAATCTATTTATGGCTCGATCTCTGACTTATCTGATACTCAAGAAAGGCAGTCCTAAGAAAGTGCTCCCTTACAAATTTCTTCCAGTTTTTGTGTTGTTGTCATTCTTCAATGTCACAGAAGATTAATCAGATTTTAATATCAGACAAAGATCACCTGAGTAAACTGAAAATGCAGTTTAAAATGATGATTTCATATCTTAATGGAGTAAAGCTATCCACACCAACCGACGCTACATTAAAAAGCAACTCCCCTCCTCCCCTATTTTTGAAACTCTTGAAAAAAAAAAAAAAAAAAAAAAAAAGAAGCTGAGTTCAAATTTACAAACCACACCCACGTCTCAATACTGCCACACCTGCAGATTCAAGAAATGACCAAAATAGAACCTGTCTGACAACATGACCTAGTTAAAGATCTCAAAAAGCAACACATCAAGCCCAGATCTAAAGAAATTAAAAAACGGATGAGAAACAAAGTCTTTGACATCTTTCAAGCTGCAAAGGGTTACAAAGCTGTTTAAAAGGCTTTAGAATAACTAGGAAACTGTAGTGAGAGACATTATCTACAAAGCGAGAAACAATGGAACAGTGGTGATTCTGTCCAAAACTGGCCAGGCTATCGAAACTATTCCAAGAGACCGTCAATGACTCATCCAGGAGATCACAAAAGAACTCATGATACTTTCACTGGCATCAGTTAAGGACATGATCATGATTGAACAAGAAGAAAGAGACTGGGCAAAAACGGTAACCAGTGAGAATCCAAAAACAGAAAGACAAAAGTCTGCTAAAAAAACACATCCTGTTAATTTTCCCAGACTTTCAGGGAAATATTCTATGGACTGACAAGACAAATGTAAAAGCTTATGGCTGATTGAAGACCTGGATTAATGGCTGTAAACAATAAATTCTGCTTTCTGCCAGAAAATGCTGAAGGAAAATCTTTGTCAACAGTTTGCCACCAAAGCTCAACTGCACTTATGCAGCAAGTCAATGATCCAAAGTACACCTGAGTGGCTCAAAACAAACAAACAAACCATACACATACACACACACACACGAACATGCACATAAAACAAGATTAATTTCAAAGTCTGGACATTAAACAGCCTGCTCATGCTCAAAAATCCTCTGAAGTGGCTGAGTAAAAACAAGTCTGCAAAGAAAAGTGAGCTAAAATGCCTCCACAGAAAGCTAACAGATGCACTGCCATTTATCATGCTTGATGTTAGGTATTGCTTCCATTGGTGACCAAACCAGTCAGGTTCAGAATGCAATTATATTTTCACCCTGGGCAAGGTTGATGTGGATAGCATTTTTTTCCCTTAATAAATGAAATCATCATTTGAAAATGGCTTTTTGGGTTTAGTTGGGTAATATTTCCCTGGTATTAAAACTTCTATACTGAACAAAAACAGAAAAAAACCTACTGGGAATTGAACAACATGAAAATTGCTTTATAAAGATAACTAAATGTTAATGCTAATTAAACATATAATAGTAATTTCAAACAGATTAATAGAGTAACTGAAAAATGTAGTGCACCATCGTTGAGAACATGCAAACCTAAAAAACAACACAATGATAAACTGCACAAAGAACTTTAAAAACCTTCTGGAATTGAAAGAAAGACCAAGGCATTTGCACCCGCTGAATTCTCAGCTGGAGATCTCTTATTTTTTGAACTTTGACTCTCAAACGCCAATTTTCTGCAGAACACAACATGTTAGACCTGTTGAAGAAAAAATATGGCAAACTAAAGACCTGAGAAAGTCGTTTGTCTTTGTCACAGTTATGACTGAACTGCAAGCCCACAAGACTTCCTTTTATACATAATGAAACTGTTTTTCTGTTTCATAGAGTGTCTGACTGTTAGGGCAATAACTGTGGTGGATGAAGGAGCTCTGTAGAGCATTAATGGTAAATACTAAGGGCAGGATTTCCCCAGAGTATCACTGTATCTCATGACAAGAACCAAATGAAAGAAGAATGGCAGGTGACCAAAGAAAAAAAAAATTCCAGTGTAATGTTGGGAACCAACCTGAAACCTGACTTCACTGACGGACTTCACATTCTTCACAAAAACAACAGGGACCAGAAGGAGCTGTTACTTCTATAAAAAGCACAAAACACTGGCTACTATTACACATCAACAAGCACATGCATCAACCACAAGCTCTGAGCTCGTCACATGTGCTAGAGCATAACAAACACAGCACAGATTGCATGTGTGTGTGTCATATGCTCACGTACACAGAGACACGCATTCATGCTTCTCACTGTAACAACCTTGGTCACTGCTTTCAACATTGTGGTACGCTTTCCTGTTTTGACTCAGCGGGTGTGGTTGAAATCTTCTGTTAGCACAGAGTTGCTTCACTGGAAGTCATTCTCTGGCCACTTGTTCAGTGATCAAGTCATTTATGGATAAACTCTACCTTCCAATTGTAAGAATGCTTCAATGTAGATGATGTGGGGAGTTTACTTTGGTTTGCTGTCAAGGACCTGGTGTTCTATTCAGTTTTGCTAATTTTACTTGGAAATGTGTCATACCCCTCAAATCAGAAAAGGGAGGCATATATTTGTTTTCAGCCATCCTGAGTCAATACTTTTGTGGAACCTTTGTAGGTCTTTTTTGAAAAATAGCTCAAGCTCAATCAGATCGTACGAAAACTACGGAAGCCAAGAGCGGACTTGTTACGCATAAACTTTATTCTGATGATTTTCTCGAGATAAGTTATCCTGATGGTTTACTCGAGACGACTTAATTTCGAGAAAACAAACTTTGTTTTCTTGAGATAATTGGTGTATGTTAAACCTAAATTCATCATTCAAATGCATGTCACATCAGTGGGAGAGGAGTTATGAGTGTAAGTCATGGCATGCATGTCTAATTCTGTGAATAAGAGATAGGTAAACTATAATGACACCAGGTCCTTGGTCATATGATTAAACCATTGGGAAATTAACTCGTTATCGCGAGAAAACGGTCATCCTTATTTCGTGATAAGGACATAATTATCTTGTTATCTCGAGAAAACATTTGTTATGACCTTATAAGGACATAAATACCTCGTTATCTCAAGAAAACCATCGGGAAAATAAACATGCGAGTACCACCGCTCCTCGCTGAAAACCCATTTGTGATTTGCACATTTTAAGGGTGGTGACATCACTGTATGAACTATGTCATGTAGTTTATATTACTGCATATGTCAATTCTCCAAAGAATTTCATTTTAAAAAATAAAATAACGTCACCTCTTGTAAGGAGTTGTTTTGGCAGGCCAGATTTCCCTCCTCAGTAAAAGGGTTGGGTACAGTTATGATATGTGCCTCTACGTAGTTGACTTCAAACATATTTGGGAAACTCTTCAGTTAAATGCGCTGAACATCGTCTCAAACTGAGGTTATAATTGCGTGGTACTTCCCCATAAATGAACTTCACCCACTCGTCTCTGATTCTCTCATCCTTCAGGAGTAAATGGAAACTTCCAGCCGTTTAAGAGCACCGTCGGACAAAACAGCTCCGCTTTTTAGCAGCCATCCTCTTCTCAAGTGGAGTAGCCAGACATGCTAGCGCAACTTAGCCCTTAAAGCTGTAGTATCTAATTTTTAAAAATATATATATTTTTCTACATATTTGTTGAAACTGTCACTATCTCGTGACAGAATTGTATGAGACAGGTAATCTGTGTGGAGGAAAAAAAAAAAAAAAAAAAAAAAAAAAAAAAAATCGAGCTCCTCGGCCTTCTTCCAGTCCTATCTAGAAACAATCAGAGCCAGAAGGGAGGTCTTGCGCTGTCAATCACCGTCTGAGTGGCGCTGCTCATCCCCCCCCCCTTTCCTCTCCCTCCCCCTTGCTCTCTGGGCGATGCCGCTCGAAGAGACTGCTATGAATATTTAGGCTAGCAAGCATGACCACCGATGACGACGGACAAACGGTTTCCCTGTAACGGTAAGTGGTTTCTCCGCTGTTGTATTAAGGGGGTGCACCCTCTTTCCCCCTCCGTGCACCACCGGGTTCGTTTCTCTCCAGTTCCGAGATCCAACCAATCAAACCAGCAAAGTATTTACCTCGTGAAATAATGAGAAATGGTTTAGAATAAAATCAAGATTTAATGCCAAAAATGATCAGTGTACAGAGTATTCAAATGGAACAGATACAGAGTGACATTCACCTTTGGTTCCGATCCACCCTCAGCCCATCTTCAGAATGAACCGAGAGGAGCAAAGAATAGAGCGTGAGCCTGCTTTTATCTATGCCTCATTCTTAACCCTCCTAAAGGGTGTCATCCTCTTGTATCAGAATATCGACTATGTGTGCGTTTTCTGTGATATCAGCGCTTACGGTTATGTAAGCTGTAGCAGTGAGCAGTGCGGCAGATAAGCAATTAAGTAGGGCAGATATGTTTAATTAGGACAGCAAAGAGATAATTAGAACAGGCCACAAAATCATACATCCATAACACCGCCATTAACGCATTAAGCAGCGAGTAAATGAAGTTGAGTGACAGCTCTAAGACCTTCCTCCTGATTGATTGGTTGTTTTTGGTTGGGAGCGGTGCAAAGTTACTACTGCAGCTTTAAATTAGCCTGTGAATCAGCTGGGGGGAGAAGGGGAGGGGAGGGCTGTTTGCTTGATGGTGTGCTCTAATTGGAGAATATGAATTAGGTAGAAAGATAACCTATGGAAAGATAAATTGTTCTCTGATTCACCTGTTTTTGAGCAAAGAAACAAAGCTGACCCTCTGTGAGCAGGGCTTTTGATACCAACTCTTGACATTCACACAGCCTCATCAGTGCACAACAGATCATATTATGCCCACAAAACCACAGAAAAATGAAATTTGTTGTAATGACCCCTTTAAGTCTTGCCACACATTCTCAATTTAGGTCTGGATTTTGAATAGGCCACTAAACAAATGTGATTTGATCTAAACCTGGCTCTGTATTTAGGGTTGCTTTCCTGCAGAAAGGGGAACCTCTGCCTCAGTTTCTAGTTTTCTTCCAGGACTATCCTGTATTTAGCACCATCTATTTTCGCTGTCTCTGCTGAAGAAACGTATCCCCACAGTATGATTCCACCACCACCATGTGTCACAGTGGAAATGTTTAATTCAGAGTGATATACAGCTTTAGATTTCCACCACAGATAGCATTTTGTCCGTAGGCCTAAATGTTGAATTCTGATCTGATGTTTCAACCACCTTCTTTCACTTTACAGTGTCCTTCACATGGCTTGTGGCAAACTGCAAAGGGTTTCAGCTTCTTATGCTTTCATAAAAGGCCAGATTTGTAAAGAGTACAACTAATAGTTATCTTGTTGACATCTTCTCTCTTCCTTCAGAGCTACCATAGCCCAGTTGGCTGCTTCTCAAATTATTGTTCTCCCTGCCTGGCTTGTTAGAGAGCCATTGGATGTTTAAAATCTACTACCATTAGCAAATTAGGTGACTTCTGAAGGCCAAATTAGATTTTATTTAGGGGTATCAGGGGGCTAAATACAAATGTATGCCACACTTTTCAGATTTTTTGTTTTTGTATACATTTTGCAAACCATTAATCGTTTTTCTTTCCCCTTCACAATTATACATTACTTCGTGTTAGATATTGCATAAAATCTCTGTAAAATACAAAAAGATTTTGAAATAATGTGAACATTCATTGGGTAAAATACTTTTGGAAGACAAGGTACTGTATTTATTTGCAAGTTCAAAGCAATTGACTATTTCAGGCCATTTAATCAAATGATAATCAATACAAGTAACCGGGGTTGTTAATACCTGTTTACTGAGGGTTTAAAAAAAGATAATTGGAAAATCTTCAACTGGCATAACAACCAATTAAATAATTTAAATGAGTCCTGAGTCTATCATGAATACCAATTAAGGAGCATGATTGCATATGTCTGGCCTTTTTTTTATTTTTAGAAGGATGAGTTAATTGATAGGAGGAACAAAAAAAAAAAAAAAAAAAAAAAAAAAAAAAAATCATCAAGTTGTACTTAAATCGGTTTTCCTCCAGGCACAGTGACCTGAGGAGTGAGGGCTACAGTGGAAGCCTTCCCAGAAAACTAACTGGCACCAGAATTGATTCGTTTATTTAAGTAAAACCTGCCTGTCCAATTGAGCTCTTTAAAGCTGAGTTATAGGTGGAGGCCTGTTAACATTTTTTTTTAAACAAATGCCCTTAAAAACCATGGAAGTGTATTCTTTGTAGCAAATTCTTTTCTTTTCAAAAAAAAAACAAAAAAAAAAAAACCACATTCAATTTCTAAAAAAAAAACAACTTAGGCAATAAAAACGCTGCAGCAATGAATTAATTCTTACAGGCTTAACTGGTCTGGAATTCAAATGTATAAATCTGGAGCTGACAACATTAACTCGGAGTCCGTTCTGAATCACAAAGTCATATGATCGTGTAGTCAAAACTCACTCAAGCTGTCTGGGACCTTGCAGTATGTAAATGCAATTTTCTATTTCCCCCCCCTCATTTTTAATAGGAAAGGCTAGCTGGAGACCTGTCTGAAATCTCATAAACCCTGTAAAATTAGAAATATCTGCACAAAGTCTTCACTGAGGTGGAAGGCATAATTGTAAGATTTGTATAAAAACAAGGAAATTGAACTTTTTTTTTTTTTTTTTTTTTAAAAAAAGCACCTCAGACTCAAATTATTTTCTCTATCTTGAAACAAGCCTGAGGGGAAGCTTTAAATAGAAGAGAATTAATGAAATAAATTAGGAGCAATGCAGCCACAGCCCTGATAATGGAGACAACCACATGAAGCAGTTACATGGTGTAAAAATATCAGAGAACATCAAGCTGAGACTACCAGATGGAGAGATGGCTACCCAAGGTAGAGGATGTCAGAGTGACAAAGCATGACCTAGGATAGAAAAAAAAAAAGCGATCTGTACTGCCCTCTGTCGGTGTGCCATGTTGTTACATCTGAAATTCAACTAGTCTTTAAAAACAAACCCTGCCTAACTTTTTACTGTTAATTGTAATATTTGCAATAAGAAATTTTTACAAAACCCATCGATGTGAGCATATACTTTAATTTAAATAACTCAACATTTTTTTGTGACAACAAACCGTTAACACAAGAGTATAAACAAACAACTAGATACCATGATGACATTGCAGCGCAAACGGAAAAACAATTATAAAATTATTAACATGCTGAGTATGATGTGTCTCTTCCTGTATAACTAATGAAGTATAAAAATTAAAAAAGTACAAATAACACAGCATTGTAAACAACATGTAGAAAAGAGAATAAAACTGCAAATCTGGAATAAAAGTTAATTGTTCTCCTTTCATAAAATGATTTTTTCCCCCCTCACAAGATTTATCTTGTAAATGCAAAAGTTGTGCCTCAAACTGAGACTAATAGAAAAATTCCCAATTATTGGGATGCATGTAGTGTTTTCTATTCTTTTTTTTTTTTTTTTTTTTTTTTTTTTTTTTTTAGGGGTTTCTGATTTTTCACATAACCCAACACTTAATATTGAAAAATACATTATAGAAGTACAAAATATGAAAATGTACAGGTTAAGTGTAACATTATGAAAACGAGTTGAAAAACCCTTAAACGTTTAAAAAAATTTGCCACAGGCGTTTTCAAGTTATACTGAAATGACCAAACACTGAGGGACAAGTGAATGTGAGTTTCCTTGACTGTCAATACAGACATGTGAAAAATTAAGTACACCCTTCCTCCTTCCATAGGATTTAGGAGGGAAAGCTGAAAAATCAAATGCACTTTATCATTTAATCACCACCAGTGAGGATTTTTAAAGAAAATCCAAGGCAGAAAGACATCAGCAATGACTTCAGAGAAACTGCTGTGGCCACTCTTCAATCTTGTAAGGGTTATATGGTCATTTCCAAACAATCTGAAGCCCAGCCTTTTACAGTGAGAAAGATTATTTACCATTATAGGCCTTAATTAGCACATTAATTATTAAAGTTAAAGAGAAAAAGACTGAATAAATACAGCTTATCTCGAAGAGTTGCCAGAAGAAAGCTTCTTCTTTCTAAACAGGAAAATTGCAGTACATTTGAAAACAAAACAGCTTTGGAAGAATGTAGCCAAAGTGTAGGTATTTGGCCATCATGCAACATGTTAGGTTAAAAACAAAAAACAAACAAAAAAAAGCATGTAAGCAAAACCACATCATATGAGCTATGGTTCCACAAACTATTGAATCAAGGGTTGGACTTCGATTTTCCTTGACTATATTGACAGAAATGGATTTTTTTTACTCAATGACTGTACATATCCCGTGCTGCCTGTGAGCTGGATTGTGCTACACAAAATAAACATTCCTCATTAGATGAGGAAAATGAAGAACATGAAGACCAGACATACGATGGTCAGATGAAAATTGCTACATCAGTACATATCCTTTATGAAGTGCATGATATATCGACACTAGAAAAGGAAGATGGGGTAAGAGGGGAGCCCTTTTGAAGGCTGCAGCTGGTTTACAGCCTCTTTAAGCTTGTTTAAGCTTGTCAATGTGGAAGGTGAGTTTGAGAGCGGGTCCAAGCTTCAGACCCATGTATTTCATCATTACGTCGCTGCGCAGCAACAGGAGGGCTTTACCATCAATCTCCTGCAACAAAGGACGAACAATAGATAAACCAAGTTAAGTACCACAGAAAAGCATTAATATTAACTTCTACAGGAAGAATTATAGATGATTACAGTGAAGAAAGGTATAACGGATACATACATGTTTTCTAAAAAGGTCAGCGTGTGGAGCCAGAACAGGGTCAATATCTCGAATATACTGCATGACTTCCTCGACAGTCCACAGATTTGGATCCTGACCGCTGGGTCTGGGGCTCTCCCTGAAACTGCCTGAACCTAAGAGGAAAAAAAAAAAAGAAAAAGAAAAAGAAAGTACAAACTTAAGCCAAGGAAGAAAGTTAGCTGTTAGGTCTGAAATCTACTTGTATTTATAATAATCCAACAATAGAAAATAGATCTTTCCTTCATAAAATAAACATGTTTCAATATTGATTATAATTTAAATAGCCCACTGAGAAGTACACCCACGCACAGTAGATTATATGCTCAAGCCTCCTTTTGCAAGAATTACAGCATCAATGTGGGATGGCATGTAGGTGATCAGCCTATGGCTTACCTTGGCCATGTAAGAAGATGGTGAAGTTGTTTCTGGTTTAGCAGTAGCTTAACACTAGGATGCAACAGTCTGTGCAATGTCTTCCACAACACTTTTTCCTTCAACTGAACTTTCAAATAATAAGCATGGATACAGAAGAGTTTGCTTCTTTTTTTTTGTGGAGGATGTCTATGGCTATCTGCTGGACAAATGTCAGGTCAGCTGTCTTCCCCAGGATTATGCAAGCCATGACATCCCCTTTTGGATTTAAAAATATCTTACATAATAATATAGTTTTCAAGGAATCTGACTACTGGAGTTTTCATTAGTTGTGAACTAAAACAATAAAATATACAGAAATAAAACACTGGAACTATATCAATCTATGTGTCATGAATCTATAAAATTCATGATTTTCATATTTTAAATTAAGATCGGCTGAAATGCGCATACAGATATCAGAAGCAATACACTAAAACCAATGCAGCACAATCGCTCGATTGCTGATCATTCAATTACAAGAATTACATAATACACTGAACTTCACAAAGCTCGACAGGCAGAATGTTTTCATGATCTTTCTACCTGCAGAGTTGTTATGATGCAGAAGTTTGGAGGGAGATCTGAGGCCAGGCGTCAGTCCCGGAGAGCTCGAGGAAAGTGGGATCTTTTTTAAGTGCTCCGGTGCTGAAACATTGTTCTCACCTATGGAGAAAGCAGAAGCTGAAGTTTTTTTTTTTTTACAGTGATACTGCTCCAACATTCAGAGGGTTTACGTGTGTATCATGACCTTAAGTAAAAGAACAACGGCCTTATAAGAGGTTACTACCCCTTTATAGAAATCTCTTCAAATATTCCATTAGCTTAATTAAAGTCTAAGGAAATTGAAAGATGATTAAATGATTAACCTTCTGCTCCAAAATTTAATACCACTCTTTCCCAAGCTAGGAGCTACAGTTTAACTACCTCCTTTTAATATGATTATTAAAAGCTTTACTGGACCAGTCAAAGCAGTCATTTTTTAATTGCAATCTTTACATAAAATGTGGTGCACTGAGAATTTAGAGCCATTTAATATGTATAAACCTAATTTTCTGAGAAGCTCCATCCATCGTAAATGCACTTATTCTAACGTAAAAAGGCAGCGAAACGCTAAAAAAGTGATTGGAGAGAGGCATGATTTCCACCGAGCAACAAATGGAAAGTCCCCTGTTAAATTATTATAATGACATGTCTTGCATACTGTCTGTGGAGTGCCTGGGAAGTTTCGCCAGTTTGGGGGAGAGAGGACCGTTGAAGTCCTGTTGGAAGCGCTTTGTGCCCTTGCCTGGGCCCGTCGTCAGGGTGTCTCCAAAACCTCTCCTCTCTGAAATCAGCACATATGGAGCACAGATCAACAGCTGATTCTGAGTTAGAGGCTATCATTCCACAAAAGAAGCCATGATAAAGATACAAATGAGCTGACCAAATGGCATTTTCATCCAATAAAGTATGAAACCCCCCCCCAAAAAAAAAAAAAAAAAAAAAAAAAAAAAAATCAGGCTCCCCAATTAGTGAGCAATGCAGGGAGGGAGTTAATAAACTAGGCAAGGCCAGAGAAAACCGTTTCAAGAAATTTATTGATCTAACAAGCATTTGGTAACTCCTGTGGCTACTCCTTTAGGGCAGTGATCAAGCTTTAAATAAGAGTTATTTATGTTGGATGTATACAAGCATGCATGTCATATTTTAATGTAATTCAGTGTCATACCAGTAACCCTATCTGGCTGTGTGTTTCATAGAGCAGACCAAGACAAATATAAATTGGAAATAATATAATCGTTTTAATGACTATGAGTATCAGTTTCTTGATAAAAGTAAACCCTGTGCATATGATATTTCACATATGATATTTCAAATTGTATTTGGCCAGATGAGCACAACTGACTTTCACATGTGAAGCTGTGTAAAGTGAAGCTTCCTAAATGCTGAATAGATTATATTCTTATTTGGGTCAGTAAAGGTAGAACCTTGTAGACCAGATCTGATTCTGAGATCTGTAACAACTAGTGACAAGAAAATCTATGATTCAGTTAGTACTTTCTGCCCACAACTGTTTGTGCTGCCAAGTCGTGAGCACTCTCATTCTATAATACATTTTAACTTAAACTTTATCTTTAACTCAACAGGTGAAATGTCTTCCTGTACACACAGAGTCCCAACATGAACTGAACTAAAAAATAAAAGACATTATAACTGAATTCTAGGTGAAATTAAATCTCATCATGAACTTGTTGGAAGTAATTTCATATTTTTGTAAAGCTCTTAAAAAGCTGCCATTTTCTTTGTAATAAAAAAAAAAGCTGCATATTTCAAATGAAAGTGACAAAACAAAACTCCATATATGAACTTAAAAATACGGACTGTTTTTAACCAGTCTAATAATGGTCTGCAATAGTAAAGTAACTGTTTATCACCAAACTTATATTTTGTCACCTTGGAGTTTCTGTCCATTGTTTTCTGTCCCAACACAGCTAAATGTGTTTTAAAAAAGCAGCTATAATCTTCAAACAACACTTCCCCTAAAACATCTTTAGATTTATCATTTATTTCTAAAAGGACAGTCTGATCTGACACAAATAGCTATAAAAAGTGTTGAGTAAAAGTGCATTAAAGTGCAAAAAAAAAAAAGGATAATTGTGTTTTCCATCAGGACAACAGTCTTTAATTCTTATCTGTCCATATTCAAATAGCTGAAGACTTTCAAGCTCTTATCTGAATAATGTGCCCCGTGGTTATAGCTTCAATAATTTATTTTTTTTTTCATTGAAGTCTAGACACTAAATTAAAGCCTAATACACTGTGTGATGCAAATGAGAGCCCATGCTGAGAGAACAGTGGTTTTGACCTGCAGAGTACGAGTGGCTGTCGTAGTGTACGCTTCCTCTGGCCACAGGCTGGCTGCCGAACAGAGCATCACAGTGAAGGTTGTGACAGAGTTTTTCCAGGAAACGGAGGACGTACGTAACGCTGCTGACAGTGGGGAGGGTCAGAGTGTGCTGCTGCTGGTCAAAAAAGGCTGAAAAATATAAAACAGCATGATGGAACATTGTGGTAGATCGCTCGTTTATTTTTAACATCTCAATTTAATATTTATACTCCAAACATTCCACCGTTAGACATTTCTTAAACAGTTCCTCAACCGTAGCATTTGAATCTGCTTTGATTTAAATTAAAACACTGGTTTAGCCAAACAAGTCAACTTTACAGCAAAGACTGAGATGAAAAGACAGCTTGTTCTTCGTCAAGGTCCAGCTCGCACCTGAAATGACCTCGCCTCCTTGTCCCGACTTGAGGCAGGAGAAGACTGTAGCCTGGTTGTGGGCAGAGTCCACACAGGCCTGAACACACTGCTGCAGCACCGAGGAGGCTCGACCCGGACCAAAGTGGTCTGGGAGTTGCTGGATGCGCCGCTGGTCCAGGTGAGGTCCCACCTTACCGTACTTATTTAGATACACACAAACTTTAAGAGAGAGAGAAAAAAATAAACTGGTTTTATGAACATTAAACCAAAACTTTTACAAATGGTTACACTGTTTAAAAGTATTACACTGTAGCTAATCGATATCAAACCTACTTTCTATGTGATACACAGGGGTGTAACGGTACACAAAAATCCCAACTCGGTACTCATTTTGGTTTTAAAGTCACAGTTCAAAACATTTTGCTTTCATCAATTTTTCCCCCATCAAGAGAAACAAAAACAGTGGCCACTATAAAACTCCTTGAAAACTTGATTTTTTTTAAAAAATAATAACATAAGCAGGTCAGAGCCGCTGACTGGATGGATGAATGGAGGGATTATATATTTTTATATGAACAATAAAACCATTTAAAAAATGTTCAATGTTGCTGTTTAATATTTTTTAATGACTATGCAGACATTTGAGAATGAAAAAAAAAGGTTCGGAGTGGCTTTGATATTTAGATGATATTTGAACTTGAACGCACCATAAAAGTACAGCTGTTGGGAAATCCCCCCCCTCGTCTGCACGACTTGGACCACAACAGTACATATGCTGTGCAGCCTTTTGGACTGGCTCAATATTGCAGACAGATGGATTTGGACTTCAGCTGATTTTTCTATAGTACCAGCGATGTTTACATCCAGCCTGACATTGTTTCAGGCGAGTAATTCAGTTAAGAGCAGAGTGAGTTACGTACCTTATGGCTTCTGAAAAACACAAAGGCCGACAAAGTTTGTATTCAGTTTAATTCCTAAATAGCAGAGTTTAGTGGTAGCTGGGAGTCCTCTCTGTTTTGATTTGGTCTCACTTTTTGAAGTTGTGCTACAGAACGTTGCGGACTTAGACATTCTGCTTGTGTTCAGGTATAAAACAACTCTGTTTGTTTGGCACAAATTAAGTCATAGTGTGTGTGTACACAATGGCAGAAAGACGTCACACCAACTCATCTGAAATGTACTTTATATTCATAAACAAACAAACAAAAAAAAAAAAACCCTAAATGCTAATAATAATTAACTTTATATCTGGACCCATGACTACTTTTTTTTGTACCTGTGGGAGCCTGAAGTGCAGAGTTGGGGATGGTGGCATTATCTTGGGGTACAGTACTGGTGTCAGGCTCTGGGGTGCTGCTGGTGGGAGATGTTGGGACTGGATTAGGTAGCACTCGTGGTTTTCTCTGTATAAACAAACAAAAAGTACAACATTTAAGTGATTAATTACCAGATTATTATTTAATGAGAAAATCAACACAAATGCACACCCCACTATTAAGATTTTTACTTGTCAAATACATTTTAAATCTTGTCATTTTCCTCCCACTTCACAAATGTGCACTATTTTATGCTGGTGTATCACATAAAATCTGAATAAAATACATTGAAGTTTGTAGTTTTGATGTTTTATGATATTTGCATGACTCTACGTCTGATTGGACCGTAAACTACTGCTAACTTTTCCAATAGAAAACTGTTTGTGCCAACAAAAGATAGTGTAAACTGTTTACCTGAGATGGTTTTCATGTATTAGTTTCCAACAACACAACTTGACAATGTAAGTGCAACATTTATTTTGATTAATAAAGTGATAATAATATTCAACTTCCAGGAAAGTGATTATGACAAATGAGAAAGCTCTGGCAGATCCCTGATGTACCTAACAGGTAAATATGTAAAAAGATATATGTTTTTTTTCGGTACATAAGCACATACTTTATCTGATATTGGGAAAAAATGACTATCCTATTTTTTTAATAATCATTTACCCTTAAACAATAATCTATAATGTTAGATCTTTGTGATCAAGTTATGTCTGCGTTTCTAGATAAATACCTTGCTGCCCGGCTTGGGCCCTCGTTTCTTTGGGATCTTGATTGGTTCTGTCTGAGCCTGGGCCTGCTGCAGAGCGATCCTCTGTGCCCAACTGGCAAGCAGTCTGCCTCTGGTCCTCCCTGGTCCAGCCACTGGCCGTCCCGGGCCAGTCAGGGCGTCCTCAAACCAGCCATCTCTCTTTCCCCATCCCAGCTGCAAATACAGTGGAAAGGTTAGGGTAACGACTTAATTACTACCATGATTTAAAAAAAAAAAAAAAAAAAAAAAAAAAAAAAAAAAAAAAAACAAAGGAAAAAAAAAAACAAAGGAAAAAAAATAAAAATAAAAACTAACTTCAGAGTTGCTTTACAAATAAGACGAGGATCATGTCTAACCTGTTGCTAAGACACAAAAAGTTCACCTGCTTCATTCATGACCATCCTTTATTTCTGCCCATGTCATATTCAGAGTTACAAATTTTTTGTATGCTATGTTGCAAAATCAAGGATATTACATTGAAGCAATTAATGAACATGCTCAGCTGATCTTAATAATCACGTTGTTCCTTACAACCGAAACAGAAGCCTTCACTTCAGAGGGCAGGCTTTCACAGTCCCAAACTGGAAGCAGAACCTTCAGTTTTCAGGCTGTCAGTCAGGAACTGAAATGTCGAAACCTTACCAGTTGTTTAAAATAAACTGATGGTGCAATAAAACAGATAACCCAGAAAACCAATGAAGAAAGAGCTTTCATGAAGTCAGTAAAAAAAAAAAACAAAAAAAAAAACGAACAGCACATGAGCTTTGGAGATAAGAGAGGCATACATTCTAAGCTTTAATGTCGACTGGTTTAAAGCCAGTATGGAAATATAAATGTTTCTGACCAGAGGAGTTCCACAAAAGCACCTTCTTGTTTTCTCATCTACAAAATAACGGTTTCACAAAGAATAAAAGCCCCTTTCATGCCATTCTTTCATTCTGTGATCTACATGCAATCAATGTAGAGGAGCTACAGAGAATGGGGTGGGGGGTTGAAGTCAACCCTTACAAAGACTGTTCCATGTCCTACTGAGAGCAGCCCCTAATACCAGCAACATGATACAATACCCTACATGTGTATTTATGGATCACTGCCCAACAGACGCCTACCTTACTGCCGGGCTTAGGTCCCCGTTTCTTGGGGACCTTGATGGGCTCCAAATCCTTTCCTGGCTGGATGCTCTGTGATACCAACGTAGAAGGTTTCTGGCTCCAGGATCCGGTGATTTTCGTTTTCCTGCGGCCGGGCTTACGTCCTCTCTGACCTGGAGGTCTGCCCACCGTCGGGGTGGGATTCATTGCTGGGTTTTCCACACTACCCTCGGTCGGTGTCCCAAGACTCTTTGGCAGCACAGCTGAATAGGCAGAGATTGATAAACACACAATGTATGGTTAGGATAAAACTCCCATCACTGATGTGTGTAAACACTCTCTGTATCTGAAACAGTCTCAATCTGGTTGTCTCATGAAAATGATGAACACACATGCAACACACATTGATTTAAAATTCGAAAACTCTTCAATTTTACCTATAAAACATGAACAATAAGCCCTCTCACATAAAATAGGATGCATTTGACAACTCATACACAGAAGATCTTTGTGCTTTCTGAATTAAGCAGCAGCTAAGATGCCATTACAGACATGTGCTTTGCTCCTGAAGCGTTTAGAGATATTCCAAGAAGATGGAATATTGGTGGCAAGTTGAGATTTTCCCCCAGGAATTTCTCCAGTGCAGAATGTAGAAAGAAAGCAGTGAAAGTTCTGTATACCTTTAAGAATATATGTATCTGAATGTTATAGCTTTGCTTCTGATCTGCACTTAACATTCTGCTCACACTTCAATATTTTGCAGTGCAGTACTGATAAAAGCAGAAACCATAATCTTTATCCAAACTTTTGGACAAAGAAAGAACATAGAGAGGAAATTACTAAGCAAACTGTCTGCATACCTTCCAGGACATTTCATGTGTCGAAACTGCAAAGCATAACTCCTCTAGGTTTCTTTGATGCAAAGCAAAATGTGAGCTTTTCTAAACACCTGAACTTGTTCAGCAGTGCAACACAAAGGTCAAACAAACCCAGTTTCCTTATCGAGGCTGCTTCAGGAATGACAAAGTACACCTCAAACTATAGAGTTCTCGACACGGAGTAAGAAGGTGAGGGGAAAGAAAAGAGCAACACAATACATTTAGACAGCTCAGTGATTTCTGAAGTTCCACTTTTTTCATGCAGAAGCAGAGTGAATGAATAAACCACTGCATGGTTGCTTAATAGGTCTGGAAAGGTGCCAAAACTAACAGCAGCAAATCCATGCTGCAAATGGAAAACCACAAGTTTCAAATTTTAACTCAATTAAATCAGCTGAGTCAAATAAAGCACTTACTAATACAAATCATAATTACAAAGTAAAAGGTCATGTTCAGTGCATCAAACATGACTGTTCAGTGCAATACTCTAACACCTTTAGAAGTATTGCTCTGCAATGTTTGAATTCATGCTTCCCCATTCATCTCCTGAAAGTTCTCACTGTCCATAAATGCCTTACTGGTTTTCCTGCAAGACAAAAAAAGAAAATAAAAAATTAAGTAATAGGGATGGGCAATTATTTACTGTTACCGTCATCTTTTTTCATTGTCATAAGAATTTCGATTTATTGTGACAACTCTACATAAAGCTGTTTACAGACCAAAAACTAAAAGTATTGTTGGGATAGTTAACTATTTTTCCTCCTTTTGGGTCCAAAAGGCAGCAATAAAAAAAATAAATAAATAAATAAAAATCAATATCTTTGAAAGTTTGATGAAATGCAGTTATTGTGTGCTGTTCAGTGAAAAAAAAAATTGCATTTATTGTTAGTGGTGTCCTGAAGTGTCAATAAAGTTGTTGATTTTTATTTTAGTGTTCGTTTTTTTTTTTTTTTTGTTTGTTTTTTTTTTAAGGCCACTACTGTACATGACAGCCTCACAGATGTACCGTCAACAGCCGAAAAGCCTGATAATCTGAAGTCCACAACACCCATCCTACTCAGTAGTCACTGGTGATTCTTCATTCATCTTATGGTTTTTAATGTTCAATTTAATCAGTTAGCAGTTAATCATTCATACAGTCTAGATTCATACATTAAGATCATTTCAAGTAGACCAGCCATCATCCAGAGAAATCCTGATTTTAATCATTGTTGTCTAAAAATTGTTTCATTCCATCAGTCTTCCATATTATTTAGGCAAATGACAACTTGCTTAGCTGCACAGACAAATTGCATTAACCCACATTTTCCTCACTATTATCTGTCTTTCCCATCATCATGATGACCCCATCACTTCCTCTCATCTAAGCCACTGAGCTCTAAATCAAATGTGGGTGTAAAAAAAAAAAAAAAAAAAAAAAAAAAAAAAAAAAACCCAAAACAAAACTGGTAAAAGTCCATCAAGCTGCCCAGATATATTACTGGTAGGCACAGTTTGAATGCATGGCATGTAATATATTATAGGCAATCAAATAACGCAGCAAAGTAGACCAAGAATTCACATTAAAATTGCGATAATTACTACAATGTAATATATTGTGCGGCTCTATCAGCCTGTATAGCCTTTAAAGTGATAGAGAAAAACAATTAATTGAATATAAACCACAAGCATTTCTGAAATCTTAAACTGCTGAACATACTTTTGTTCTAGTATTGCCTAATAAATCTCAGACATGGTTCGATTTCTGCCTGGCAAGTCCACACCAACACAAACACGAACTTGAACCTGAGACTTACAATGGTAGACAAATTGATCCATCAGGAAAAGGGGGTAAAAATGATGACCAGAGATTTTTTTTTTTTTTTGTATTTTGCAGTAGGGCTAAGCATTAGGAGAACACACCATGTGTGAAAATGTTGGTAAATGTCACGATGAAAATATGGATTGCAATAAATAAATACCAAACAAAACAGTGCTCATCTCTTTCTGTTTTTTTTTTTATCTACCTTGAAGTCAGAGATGGATACAATTAAAACCTGAAATGCATAATGGGCTTTTAAACCTTGGAATTAAATCCTGTCAGCTGTGAGACAGGACTGAAAATGATCTCCAAAACTCCTCTCCCAAAACATACCCTTCATTTGACGGTGGCAAAACTCACATCAACCTCTGAAAGAACAACCGCACAGTAAAACATCAAAGAGAGCCTACATTAAACGCTTAAAACAAGCCAAGCAAACGATGCACTTTGCCATCAGGCCTGGCAAAACTTCAGGAATGTGTACTGTGCATGCAAAAACAACCACAGAGAAAAAAGGAAGGAAACAAAGCGTAGTGAAGATTTCTGCTTTTGAATGCACCTGCGGGCCAAAACACACACACACATACGCGCTACATAAACTAAAATGCAGTGGTCTTCATCCTGGATCGACCACAGACGGATTCATGGGAGATATGGTCACATTCATTAGCACAGGTCTTGGCCCGTGGGGCTGTATTTAATAAACACTTTCACACAGCAGCAGCGATCAATGCAAGGGCCGTCTGCAGGCTGCTGAAACTTTTCAGGAGGGACTAACAGCTAGGCTGGAAGAAAATCACCTGATTGATCCCAAACTGATTAGATGAACTCTTGGTAACACATTTAAAAGTGTAAAGAGCTTGAGGTTACAGTCAGTTATAGTAGTTGTAAATACAGCCGAATGAATGCATTACAAGTAAGCTCTTGTCTCCCCCCTCCTTTCAGTAGTTTGAGTTCAGTGAGTTCACAATGACACCACTGCCAGCATCATATTACAGCAACATTACTTCAATAAAAAAAAGATTGTAATTTCTCACCATGACTGCAGTTGTAATTTTATTAAATTAACTCACCCCGTAGCTCAAACAAAACCCGTAAAGTATGAGGCTGTCTGCTCTGATGTCCTCAGATTCACCCTCTCTTGATGCCTGATCCGCTTTTCCCTCGCCTCCTCTGCATTGCTCCTCCTTCCTCTCCTTTGTGATCCACCCCTCTCTTCTTCTCTCCTCCCTCCATCTAGTAACAATATAAACAATCCATCTTTCAAGGAATTTGCCTGTCTTTTCTCTTTGCTTCTAGCCACTCTTCTGAAGGAAACCCTTTCCAAGGTGTTTAATCAGACTCTGGTAGACAGAGTGCCGAAGAGAGGCCTGTGGAGGGGCACCCTGCCTCGTTTCAACCACGTCATGGTCCACTCTGCCAGCTGGGGGGCTGCCAGACCTGAATAAAACACTAGCAGTCCACAAAGAGTCCTGCCTCCACATTTCCCTCCTTTCTTTCCCTCCTTCACATGCAGTGGACGCTACAGATGAGGAGGGCTGACCTTGTGGCAGACAACCCTGGTATTGCTACTTCCTTTGAAGTTTCCTGCACGATAAATGGCTTTACTCTTGTTTCAAGTCCCCTGTATCTCATGCCTGGAGCTAAAAAAAAAAAAAAAGAAAGTGAACATGGCTGCCACTTCTGAAATGTTACAGCTTTAAAAAGCCAGTGAATGAGCAGGACTTTCCTGCTTAAAACAAACAAAAATAATTCATCATGAAGTCCAATGTCATAGGTGCAGCAAACATGTTCCTTTAGATGAGAAGCAGACCCAAAAAAGAGTATAAACAGCCATGTGATGAGGCCATATGATGATAAAAAAATGTAAAGGTAGAACTCCAGTTAGACATACTCCTGGTTTTAAGCATGGACAAGCAAGGGAAAATATTCATAAAGCTCTTTACCACAAAGCAAGTCAAACAACAAAATCAGGACATCTGTACCTCCTCACTGCTGTGTTATCATGCTTTCTGTTAACAATTACAGACATTTTTAGACCTGAGCACCAGTTTAAAGAGAAACAAAGTTGCTGTAGGAGGACGTGGTGAGCGAATGGGTTTAGCAGATTTGGAGCCCCATTAACACTGTTCTGTTTTTAGCTCCTGTAGAGGGCATGCACATGCCTCAGACTGGCTCATGGGAGTGGTTTAATGAGCAAAAAAGGAGAACTGCTGGAAAAATATTTAGAGATGCAATGATTAAGCCTTTTTCTGGTTGATACTGACTTCAGATTTTTGGTTGATCATTTTTCCGATGTAATACATGTTGAAAATGAAGATACTTGGCAATTATTTTTTAATTCTGACCAACTGATTGGTGCATGTCTAAAATTATTTCATATTTCCATTTTTTTTTAAAATATCCCCAAACAAGCAAATCATGCAAAGGAGATGTAAAAAAAAAAAAAAAAATAATAATTATTTAAATACTACTTAAAAACTAAGAAGTAAGCAATTAACTAGATATCTGTGGTTTTAGTACTGAAGGTACAAAGTGTACATTTTGTTCAGTTGTGATTTTTATTTCTACTTAAAACTACTAACCTCAACACACTAACAACAATATTAAAACTAAATGTTGTAAATAAGTGGAATGCTTCAGTAGTTCCTCGCTCATAGGCATTCAATGGAAAACCAGGTGTTTTGGTTTAGGCTCCTGTTTTACTCTGAGTGTTACTGTTTTCTAAAGCTTTATTACAATTCCCAACACAAAGAACATATCGAGCAACTCTTGCAACAATGCAGACCTTTTTCTTTCTTTTTTGGGAAATAACTGTAAAGCAAAACAAACAATATGAAAAAGCAACACTTTTTTTTGTCTAATAAAGAGATTCTTAAATGTTTACCAGGAGGTTGTGCAGAATCAAATCCCTGCTCATTGGGAATATTTGGATTTGTTTAAAAAGTAAAACTGAAAATAACCAAGTATCAAAATAAAATTTTTCTCAATATAACAAAAAATATGAGCAGCCACGTTATATATATATTTTTAAAAATCAGTGCTGGTGCTACAGCCAGTACTGGTTCTACAAAAAGATTGTCTCGAGGAAACAAAAGAAAAGTAGGGGAGGACTGCAGTGCTAGGATGAGTCTTCCACACAAATCTCATTATTTATCTCAGATTACATTGTATTTTAATTTATTAACAATGTTAATCAACTTGCAGTGTTCCCAAACATTCCCAGTCGTGAATGGCAGCTCTCTTGACAGTTACAGTGTTTAAAATTCCATTTAATATCCCGACCTATAAATGACGGTATCAAAAGACCAACAGAGACAGAAATTGCTCTTATAGATACAGTGACTGTAACCACAGTTTCATGCAGCACATTGGCCTTCTTCACAAGACAGTATTATGCATTTTTCAGGCACACAGTGCCATTTTATAATACAATCAAGTAACTATGTTACCTTTAGTTGTTATAAAAATGCCATATATATGAAACATAACTTTAAAAGAAATTTGACTTTGAAGTTTGGCCTCTGTCTCTTTAAGAAGCTCCTCCTCTTTCCAACACTCTCCCTTCAGCATGTAATCACAAGTCATTTACAACTGTTGTTAGGAGGGTTAGACTGAGAAGCATTTCATATGATAAGCTTAGCAGAGGCAAAGTTCCACCAGGTGTTTGCTAATTGCTGCTGCTGCTAGTCTGGAGAAGCTGAGTGGGGAAGGCGCGGGGGAGGGGTGCTCTGTGAGGCAGAAGCTTGGCTTGGAGATTGCAACTCCAAGAAAGAGTTTTGTGGAAATAGGCAGTGCTTTGTGAGAACAAATGTTTAGGCATCCCGAATGGTTGCCATGGGAGATTCAAGGATTTCTCAAACATGCATGAAAGAATCAAAGCAACACTTCAGGTAAGTTTTTGATGAGGGAATAACATTATAACATGATATAAATCTAAAAAAAAAAAAAAAAAAAAAAAAAAAAAAAAAAAAAAAACAATTTGAAACAATACACCCCCCCTTTAAAGTATGCAACAGGTGATAGCAAAAAAACCAAAAAAACAAAAAACCCTCAGCAGAAATATAAAAGACAAGTTAATTATATTCCTGTGCTAGTTCAGCTTTTTTAAACTCCTTTTGTCCTAAATTACTTTTTTTGGTGCTTAAAACATTTTGATTGGTTGTTGTTTCTTCACTGCTGGAAATAAGCACCAGCTCCCCCACAACCCCGCAAGGACAAGCGGATATATACGATGGATGGATGGATGTTGCCTTTCTAAGAGCCTGACTCTGGTTTCTATCAAAAATGGTTCTCTCCTTTGGCTCAGTAATAAGAAGGTGGTACTGAATCAGCACCAATTTATTGGTACCAGCAAAAATAAATTGGGGCTAAGCAAGCACCAGCACTAATTTAGCATTGGAAGCACTTTGTTAGAAAAAAAAATCCCTCAGTCTGGCCCAACTTTTAACACATAATGGTCCACAATTCTCTCTCTCTGTTCCCACTAGTGGCACACACAAAGAAACCAAAAATATGCAAACCAGCCCAATTGCTGAGGACCAAACCTTTGGTGCCAGGTGGTTGAAGGTTGTCTCCAGTGAGGGCACACCAGCCAACTGGGAATATGTCCCGTGAATCATAGCGGCAGTAGTAATCAAAGGCTCCGCGCCATCCGTCAAAGGTGACCAGCACCTCAACTCCGCGCAATGCACCGACTGTCGCCGGGCAGATAAAGTGTGGATTTTTCCGATCCACCGCCTCCAGCTTCATTCCCACCTTGAAAGAGTTTTGCTCTGGGGCGGGAGGCTCCTGCTAGGGAAGATAGAGACATAAAGGGGCTCAGATATAGAATATGGAGTGCAAAGAATACATCTGCTACACATCTGTAAAAGAGATGCACAGACTTGTGATCTCCGTTCTTTGTAAAGATTTGACCTGCTTATGGCATTTTGGCATATTAAGTACCACTAATGTATGCAGAATATTTTTGTAGTCCTCCTGCTGTAAACATTTAATAATTATTTATATTCGAGACAGAGGCAACATAACGATGTTGGAGAGAACAGTTGCCATAAAACAGGGTTTTACTGACATCTGAAAGAGAAAATTACAGAGTTGACATTTTTACTGTTATTAACCTCTTATATTAGCAGTCAGCAATTGCGTGGCTTACATTATTAAAACTGAAGTCACTGTCTGCGTTTCCTAGAGAATGTAGAACCTAACTCTGACATTTTCAAATCCAGTATGTTTCAAAACAGAGATTAAAAGACACATTGCTGATACCGAAAATAGTTAACATGGCATCTTATCTCTGTTACAATGTCCACTCTGAATAGTGCGGCAGCGCTCTTGCTTGGAGCATTTGCAATCTGAAAAAGATCGTATTCTTTATTTTCTGAACAACTGGTCATTGATCAGGCCTAATCAACCTGAAAATCCTCTGATTCCAGTCAACAGCCAACTTCCCAGTGCATCTCCAATCTATACTTTTGCAAGATTTAATTTTTTTTTATTGTTTGTGTAAATAAGAGAGTAACTATAAATAATAACTAAACATGTTTACTTTTCACACAGTCAAGACCATTTTTCTGAATGTATCAGTTGTTTTTAACTTTGTACAGATACCTTGTGAAAGATGCGAGAGGGAGCCATTTCAGCACCATTTAGTGTCTTCAGCAGAAACATGGGCCAGGAGGACGCATTGAGACGGAAACCTGAATGTTAAAGTAATTTAATGAAAGACTGAATGATTACTGCATTGAACCAGCAAATGATAAACTACAGGGAGGTAGAACAAATAAATTAACAGAAAATCAACATTTTTTTTTTTTTTTTTACTTTATTTAGCCTAGAAAAATGTAAATATCTCTCCTCCTTCTGGACTGATAAATATCCTCCAACTTTGAAAAATTGGTCACAAAACTGTCATAGATTTCATTTAGTTTTTTCAACATTTTTGTTTAAAACCAGAAGGTGTTGTTCCAGTAATAGTGAAAAGAAGAAGAGAAAAAAAAAACTTATCAAAAGCATAAAAACAAACCCACACTAAAAGAACATCATATTTTTTCTCTGAATACAGAAATGATTTAGCAGGCATTCCAAAATGCGTCACAAAAATATTGGTATGCAGAAACATAATGCAGTTGCTGACCTCTAGAGGACAAACAATAAAAAGTCCTGCTGATACAATGTAAGCCTGTGTACTTTTCCTCTCACCTAGCGGTGGCTGTAGCATGCCTCCGTTTTTTTCACAGCTGCCAATCGGCTGGATCTCAGATGAATCCACCAGGCGCCAAAAGTCGTTCTTATTGTCCGACCCGTCCAGGCGGAGTCGCAGCCGGGAGCCTGTCAGGCCGACTACTGTGGCGATGCAGGTGGACGTGGTGTTCCTTGGATCCTGGGCCTCCAGCTTCATACCCACTTTGAACTCATTAAGTGGAGGTGTCAGACTCTGTGTGGTGATGAAAGAATTAAAAGATGAAAGAGTTAAAAAGTGGCAAAATGTTTCAGCCAGTGAACGTTTACCCAAAATTGCAAACTTTTTTTTCTTTTTTTTTTTAAATTAAAAACTGCTTTGGGTTTATTTCAACTGTAATGGACACAAAGACAAAAAAGAAAAAAAAAAGGGTTGGAGGGAAAGAGAGAAAGATGGAGGAAAGGTTTAAAGAGAAAAAAGGAGATAGAAGTAGAGGACAGAAAAAAAGCATAAGATAAAACAAGTCAACAGCCTTGAAATCTGCCTCGGGACCTGCGGAAAGAGAAAAAAAAAAACAAAACAAAACCAAGAATCCACAACAAACAACATATGCATATATAATAACAGTTACAACTTCAGTGGAATGTACACAGTACAAGATAGTACAAGATGTATTTAGTGGCAATCGCAGCCCGACTGAGAGTGTATCTAACAAACACCTGAATCTATAAGCCCCACATTTTTAACGGGGGACCCAACATGATCCAGGAGAGGGGGCAGCCCAGAACCCAACCTGACAGACCCTCCCCCCACAACCCCCGAGGTCCCCCCAAAGGGCCACTCCCAACCAGCGCACCAACATCGAACACGAAAATTGCAAACTTTGATCACCTGTTTGAAGCATGAAGAAGGAGCAGCGGTAGCACCTGTTTCTTTCAAGTATTTCTCCCAGCTGAAGTGCCCTGCTGCAGAAAAAGTTGCAGGTATGAGAGTAAATCTACTGTGTGTCATATAAAAAGTATAACTTTCTAAGAATATCAAAACTCCACTTAGAAATACTAAATGACATAAATAACAGAAAATATCATTTATAAAGCAGTGACTAGTACAGGTTATTGGTACCTTGGTACTGTGAGGGCACCCGGGAGGGCCGTCCACTCCGAGCATGCTTGATAATTCGGGCATCTTTCCATTCTATAGCTGCAAAGCAAGAATTGCAAAACAAACTGCGCATTTGTTTTTCATTTGTCTTGCAATAACTGCCAAATATCTTTGCTCAATGTAAGGTTTCAACATCCTAGTTCTTTACTTGCTGTATGAAAGTGCGCTTTCAAAATGCATCAACAATGTGAAAGAAGATTTACTATTGCTTAATGTTACCTGACTCCTACCTTTTTGTGGCACAGGTTTCCTCATGCTCCAACAATTCAGACCAGCTAACAACACAACAGTGTTCTCCACTGTAAAGACAAAATAATGACATGCAACCAAAATCATCTAACATGGTACTTGAAATTGAGGAAATCTGCTGGGTTTCCTTAGAAACTTTTTGAACTACTCTGAATAATTAATTGAGCTACTCTACTGTTTGATAACTAGGATCAAGTGGAATGTATGTATGATTGAATTGATTTTTTGTGAAGTGCCTCGAGATAATGTTGTGAATTGGCGCTATGAAAATAAATTGACTTTAACATCTCAAAAACAAAAAAAAAAAAAAGAAAAAAAAAAATCCAAGATAGTGGTGACAGTTGTGCCATTAAAAAAAAAAAAAAAAAAAAAAAAAAAAAAAAACACCAGGAAAACAATATCATATGGAGCGAATATATTTCGTAATCTGAAAACTCAGTAACTTGATGATTTCTGTTTTACTGACACAGAATACTCTCAGCTACTCTAACCCAGCATGCTACTGACTAATGGGCAACAGGATATAATAAGAGTGCGCTTTGCTTTTATAAGTGCATTACCACTTAACATACTAATGTACAAGAGTTCAGACTTAATAGGGGACAGCATTACAGTAACAGTCAAAAATCTTAGAGTAAATAAAAATATGATTAAGCATGGACAGACTTTATCCCCTTATTAGTTTCAACTAATTCAACTGATTGATCAGCAGCTCTGAGAGCTGATTTTAAGTCCACATTCAACCAAAATTATTTTATATTTAGTGCTTAATAATAGTCCGTATTATTACTCCCTTTCACAAATCAAATGTTCATAAAGGTGTTGCATAATTTGTTATTTCTTGCACAGAGCTTTACACATATCAGTCATATTTCTATTTATGAATCAAAGCAAATGTCTCTAACCTTTATCTTGTTTTTACAACAAACAGCAATAAAATGTATGAAATTAGCCAACTTCCCCATTGATTGGCCAATCAAACTCACACACACAAAACCAGAAATATGATCACCACCAACATTTTCACTGTGTGAACCAATAGCATGTACTTTGATGCTCTTTCTTGAGTTTATTATAAATTAAGATAGTTATGGACATGTGCTTTGAAATGCAAATGAAGATAATCCTTTAATTCCTTAATTTTCAGTCAGATTCAAAACTCTGACCTCTACCAAAGAGGTTGCTCTTTTATTAGATATTGTACTTATAAAAAAACAAACAAAAAAAAACAAACAACAACAACAACAAAAAAACGTATCCAATCAGAATTAGCTAATTAAACCTTAAAGAAAAAGCAGAAATTGATAGTGACCAACAAATCAGGACAGGTGCGTCCCCACTTCAAATTGTGTAGACAGTATCTTAGAATTAAGATTATTTAACAGGTTCTCAAAGTATAGAGGGTAGACAAGAACAGAAGGATTGCAAAGGATAAAAGGCTAACACATAAAATCATAGCTACAACGCATCTTCTAATCAAACACTTGACATACTTTTCGAGAAAGCATCATATTTTGATTCTAGCTAACCAACTCCCTGCCCTTCCCCTATCAAAATGGATCAAAAGCAAAAACCTATATGGCACAGACTGCTACAGCATTATTGTAGGTGAAAAACATAAAAAAATAAAACAAAGGAACACCAATCTTTGAATGTGTCCAACAAAAACATAATCGCTGTATTAATGCTTTTAATAATTAACTAAGCTTGTAGCATATGCTACGAGAAAGGATTCGGTGTGGGTTGAATTATATCATTGGACAAGTCATATAAACATGCTTACCTTAAAACTTCATAACCGTTGTACAGCGTCTCTTTTCCCCCTTTCAATAGAAGTGCGCCTTTTTCCTCCGTCAAGGGGGATGGCGTCCGAATTAAAGCGACCCCGCTCCTTGTTTTCAAAGCTGGAGAAGAGACAGGGAGACTGGCATTGAAAAATGTCCGTGTCTAGGCACTCATCCCTCCTGACACTAACGCACGGATCCTGCTGCTTTTACCCGTCTGGCATCTATAGGGACTGTACGCTGCTGTAAACTGACACACTGTCGCAGCTCACAAATGTATCCAGATCCGTCTTTAACACAAAGCCAAACACATGGAAACCCCCTCCTTCGTCCTCTCCTCTGCTGTTTTTGCATCATATTTATATTTAGCGGCAAAAACATGCGAAATGTTCTATATTACAGGTAGCGGGGTTTTTTTGTTTGTTTGTTTTTTTTTTTTTTTTTGTTTGTTTGTTTTGTTTTTTTTTTTTTTAAATAAAACCAGTAGTGAATGAAGTACAACATGCATGCAGTTAGTGAACGCGCAACATCCACCAGGATACGCTAAACACATGGAACCAGACATGCCCACTGCCCTGGAAGCTAACCTAGCATGCTACCTCAATGACCCGATTGCAAATAGCATTAACGAAACCGCTGAGTTCATCCAACGGTAGTCCGGACTCGACCCTTAGCGGAACTGAAAGAGAGACGCCCGTCGGTTGGTTCGAGGAAGTTTACCTTTATTTGTAACGTGGACGTGTGTTTCAAACGTAGATTTACCGCCTGTCCGCCATTTTTTTTTTTCAACAAGATGAGGAGGGGGTGTTTTTTTTTTTTTTGCCAGTATTTCTACATGGACGGGCAGGCGGACGGTGTGGCTGAGGCAACAGCAAAATGCAGAACAACGCCCACTGGCGGCCAATAATTGACTCGTTTGTCAGATTAAAACTACCTTTAGAAAATAACAACCTTTAATCAGGTATTGAACCTACTTTTAATAAGCCCACATTTCTGTATTGAAAAGGTTTTTTTTTTTTATTGGTCTGATGCAATATTCTAACCTTATATTGACGGTTTTTCATTAGCTGTAGGTGGGAAATCATCATAGTTAATAGAAAAAAAAAGCTTAAAAACATCAATTTGTCATTCATCTATGTAACATGTTTCATTTTATGACTTGAGTTAATGAAATAATTGAGCTTTTCAAAGGTATTCTAATTTATTGAATATGACTGTACTTTAGCAGGGACAGGGACTTTGGTCAGAGTTAATGGAAAATACAGGAGTCCTGAAGGAAAACCTGATAGAGGCTCCCAGGCTTTAACTTGGGAAGATTTTCTTTCCAGCAGAACAACTACCCTAAACATATAAGAAGAGCTATATGTTTATCTACATCAATCCATTATAGAATGGATTGATGTAGATAAACCTAAATTCCTGTGCTAAAATGACTAGTCGAAGTTAAGACCTAAATCCAACTGAGAATCTGTGGCAAAACTTTATAACTGATGTCCACAGACAATCTGAGCAAAAAAAAGTATTATCTAAATGCACATAGCTGTTGGAGATGCCAAAAGACCTGCACTGATAATTGCAGAGAAAGAAAGTTTTACAAATGATTAACTCGAGGGAACTAAGTACAAATGCACACCACAATTTTTAGATATTCATTTTTGTAAAAAAACAAATTAAAACTATCGATCATTTTTTCTTTCACTTCACAGTAAAGCAACATTTAGTTTGGCCTATTGTATGTAAATACATTTATTTCTCTATATACAGTACACAGTTGTATCTCTATGTATGTTTAGGTACTGATGTAGAATTTATGTGTACTTTTGTACATATTTTATATTACTTGTAGCTTTACTGTATGAACAGTTAAAACGATTTTAAACAGAACTAATTCTTTTAATTCATTAATTGTTTTTTTCAAAGGTGAGCAACATGATTAAGTCTTTCTAATTCCCTACTGAGAAAGCTTAGCAATCTTAACAATAATTCCAATATAACTGCTTTGCAAAAAAAAAAAAAAATTCCAATTAAGTATTCAGACATATACTAAGCGTATATACTATTCTCTAATAAAATAGTGCCTCTCCAAACACTTAGCAAAACTGTATTCATTAAATTTTATATTTCTCCTACATTCTTTCAGTGGTTTTCATGCATTTTGGTATGAAATCTTTCCGACATAAATGTTGTAAAGCACAGTAACATTTCTAGTGTATTTTAGTGTAATTTGTAAATTTTAAATGAATAAGGAACACATGTTTATTAATTGATTATTAGACTATTGAACTTTGCTCAATGTTTGTCCTACTGGACCCACTCTAGTTTAGTTTAAACAGTGCTCCAGTTTTGTGCAATAAATGTTTGTCTACATAATATCAACAAAAATATGATCATCATTACTTGCAAAGCTAGATTTAGTATTTTCCATACATTCTCCTTAAGAATATTGCTTTTCTGAAGACAGAGAGAAATAATCAAAGTATGCCAAAAGATAAATTTTATTTTTCATATATTACCAGAGAGAAACCGGTGGAAAGACTTAAAATGAATATTGTGAACTTATAATATAACAAAATTTGTGATGCTCTACAAATCTACATTATCTAAAAATATGTTCAAGATAAACTAGAAAGGTGTGAAAATTACAATTACGCACCATTTGGTAATATCATGCCAATTAGGTGAAGATAGCAACTGTAACTATGTGATTTGGAGAGACACCCAGCAGTTCAATTGTGTGTAATGGTCACCTGGCAGCACAGCTAATGCCCATTTCAGCCTACGCTGGGCAGGCCATGGCCTGTTGGCCCCCAGCACACACAGGCAATTATGTTTGGTTTCACACAGTGAAAAGGGTTAATTGGCAGCGCCCACGTGCCTGCTTGGACCTGTTTCACGCTTGTCAGCCTTCATCGCGTCAAAGGAAGCTCCGATCCACCGGGTGCCAATATTAGAACACGCACAGACACACTTGCACGCACACCTCACGGCCTTGCCGTATTTGTGGAATACGTGTAGCTTAATGCAAGGCTTTTATCAGTCAAGAGGCACAAGCTCCAAAGACATATGCCCTTATAGGAACACAGCTACACACAAAAAATTAAAAATGCAGGACACAGAGGAATAAATGTATATTTTAGTCATGCAAACAGATTATTGTGTAAACTGTTGCATAAACCAAGAGATCCTGCGAATCAAAATCGGGGCTTGCTCCCAACGAGCACCACTAGGGGTCAGTGTTGTCTTTTATAAAGCAGGACTATGTAATTCTGACACGTTAGGTCCTTCTAATCATGAGGGCTCTCATCTGACCACAACGCACTTCATACATCTTCTGCCTATCTCCCACATTCAGTATAATCTGCCATTATTAACTCACCTATATTTTGCTGGAATATGAACGTTCATTTCTATTGTGCATATTTTCATTTGTCTTTTATGATGTAAAACTACCAGTCTGTGTCTGAGGTCTATTGAACCTCTTCATATCATGATAATGTGACTGATAGGCTGTCCATATGGTTAGAGTTCCTTATCAGAAAAGCTTTGACCACTCACCCAATGGAAATCTACGAAAGGCCTATCAGCCATAAGACAATCTTGTTTGGTTCGGATATAACAGCGACAGTGTTTTACATTTATCTGTCTGCTCTTTAAAAACCTCATTCTCTTTAGGTGAGTGGTTACTGTCAAGACAAGTTTACTAAGCAAAATTCTTTTTTTATTAGAAAGGCAAAAATCATCTTTTAAAATGGTATCATCAGAAAATGTAGAAAAGTATTAAAAATTTATATACAGATTAAAAACCACACACAAGGATCTGGTGAAAGTATTTCAGACAAGATATTTTTGGTTTGGTATCATAAAAAAAAACAAAAAACAAAAACATATATATACTCACTGAAAGTAAAACTATACAGTCTCTTTTCATTTATGGGTGTAAATGTCTCACATATCGCTGTGGTCAGAAAACATTTGCTTCACAGTTGCACATAATGTAAATATTCAAGACATTTGTACATGTGGAGCTTGTATATAAATACATTTGCAAAACCACAAACTGTAATGCATTTTATAGGGATTGTATCAAAAAGTAATGTATAATTAAGATGTAAAAGGAAAACAATATGCAAACGTTTGTTGTTCTTTTTTTGTTTTTAAAAATAAAAATGAGAAAAGTGTGATATGCATTTGCATTCAGTTCACATTCATAAATGCGTTGTAAAACCACATTTCACAATAAGTACATTTTCAGGGTTTTTTTGGCATCTCTCAACCAGCTTTTCACATCTAGAGACTGAAACTTTTGCCCATTCTTTTTTGCAAAGCAGCTTAATCTCACGAAGACTAAATGGAGTGGATCTGTGAACAGCAGGGTTAGAGGGTTAGGGTGAGGGTTAGGGCATATTGGAAAATCACAGTTTGTCAATCATATTTAGGTCATGACTTTGACTAGCCCATTTTGACATATGAATACATTTTGAGCTAAACCATTATATTGTTGCTGACTGTATTTTTTCGCTCTTCTTCTCAACCCTTTTGCAGTCTCAAATCTTCTGATTTTCTTCCAGGACTAATCTGTATTTAGCTCCATCCATCTTTCCTTCAATTCTGACCAGCTTCCCTGTCCTTGCTGGAGAAGGGCACTGATACAGCGTGATGCTACCACAACCAGACAACATTTGTTGTGAATGGGTGCTATATAAATAAACTGAATTTAATTGAAATTGAACCACTTTGAAAAAAAGTGTGTTTAGGCTGATGTGCAGAGTGAGTTTTCTGTGATGCAGCATTTTGCATGTAGGCCAAAGTGCTACAATTTGGTCTCAACTGAACAGAACACCTTCTTCTGCTATTATTTCACAATGTTAAATATGCAGTGTCAAAGTTTATTCACTCTTTCAGAGCTGTTACAACAACAGATTGAGTAGAATGCATGGTAGAAAGAGTTAAGAGTTAAATTAAGACCAATTCTAAAAAGGACCAAATAGACTCGGACACTGTTAAATTTAACTCTTTAAGTTTTATTTAACACTACAAAATTTCCTGTGTATGTAAATTCTTATAATTTTCCTTCAACACTGACTTTCTTCGAGAAAATCTTTGTTAAAGACCAGACTTGTGACATGCATGACTAAAGGAAAACAGATGTTAGGATCACCACAGTGCAATACTGATACATCAGTTAAAGCCTTTGATCCACATTAGTCATGTCTTGCCGAAGTTTGCCAAGACAGAACAAATTACTGGACTTCAGCAGTAGATAGTGTTATCAGAAACATCAATGCTTCTGAACGGAGTTGAAGTAAAAGGACTCATCAGACACTGCATCTTGCAACGTTAGCCAGCGACATAACAACACTGGTATGAATTTTTTCATGGAAAATAAAATTGCATTATTTTTTAATGTTGCCCATATGTGTTGCCTTTAATATTTGTTATTTTAGCAGTTATTTCTGGAGCTCCCCCAGAGTTACCATGAGCCTCTTGGCTGCTTCTCTGATTAATGTTCTCCTAACCCAACTGATCGGTTTAGGTGGGCAGTCATGTCTTGCTAGGTTTGCAGTTGTGCCATACTCTTTCCATTTTCAGAGGATGGACTGAACAGAGCTCTGTCAGATGTTCCAAGCTTGGGACATTGTTTTATAACCTGACCCAAATTAAAACTTCTCCTCAAGTTTCTCCCTCACCTCTCTGCTGTCTCCTCTGGTCTTTATGATGCTGTTTGTTCACTAATGCTCTCTGACAAACCACTGAGGCCTTCACTGCAGTTTTACTGAGATTAAACTACAGATAGGTTCATTAATTTGGTGACTTCTGACAGTAATTGTTTGTCTTATTTAAGAGAATCAGTAAAGAAGGGGTTGAATAAAAAAGCATCACACTTTTTAGGGATTTTTGTGTTGGTAAAAAAAAAAAAGAAAACCATGCCTCATAGATGAATCATAAATACTTTTCCAAGATAGTGGATTAGTTGAGTCAGTGCCATAAAATCCCTTTCTCTCTGACTTTTTGAAAGCAGTGCGAATGTTTTATCTGCATGGAATCTCCTGCTTTTGCTCTTTTCCAGTTATCACACTTAGCAAATTTGGCTCTCATAGCTGGCAACTAATTTTTGGATTTACAGACATCTTGCTGAAGGTGTCCACTAGCCAATGGCATGGCTCCATCATCACGGCCTGTTTCCGCACTTGCAGACAGAGCAGCAAAGATCTTCCCCGTACTGTGCCTCCTTGTCACTTTCAGCACTTTGGCATGATACAACAAAGTCACCCTTCTTGCACACAAATGCTTAGACACTCACGCACACTGCGAGCGGCACACTGTGTTTTCCTTTGCAACTAAGCCTCGGAGGGGTTCCTGCTCTCGTCGTTTTCCATGGACGAGGACATGCATGTGTGCACACAGTCGTAATACACACATCACATCTCTTCTAGCATCCTGGGAGGGACATGCAAGAGAAAGAGCAAGAGCATATGTTGGATCGACGCTTGTTGGGTGGGGGGGGGGGTATTTCTCTTTGGATGTTGTCTTACAAGCTCTGACGGCACAGAGCAGAAAGAAGGCATTTTTTCGTCCAATTTATTAATCCTTTTAGGCAATGTTCTCTGTTCAGAAATGCAAATTGAATCAATCTGAGGCTGACTTTAAGACTTTTCAAGTGGGATTTAATTAGAAACCAGGGCCTGCAGTTTTTAATGAGAGAGGGGGTGGAGAGATGGAGAAAGAGAGAAAGAGCGAGGCATGGGGAGGGAGAGTGGGTTGTGGTTTTGATCTGGGGGTCCTGCTGGAGAAAGGATACACAAACACCCTAAACATAGACACAAACCAACATACATGCACGCACGCACACAAATGCATCCCGTAGAGCAAAGTATGAGGCGGATGCCCGCTGTTTAGTTTTTCTTCACTTCCTTCATCTCGATCCTTGTGAGAGTTCAACCAGGGACCTCGTTACTTTTGTGCACATCTCGTAAACTCTAATAAACCTTGCCTATATGAGCACTGATGAAGTGTAGCTGCATGCTTATGTTTACGCCAAACTGTTTACAGGTGGAGAGGCATTAATATAGACACAAAAGAAACACTAAGGAGGATGGGAAAACGAGGCAGGCCAGAGGACGGTCCATGTTTTAAAATTTTCCATGTCTCAGTGATAGCCTGAGACACTGAATGAGATATAAACCACTGCACTAAACATTATGTGTGATATTTACTTGCAATAGTTCAGCACTCATTTATAACCGCTTAAAGCAAAGAAGCTGCACTCTTACTAATGGAGAAAATGTTATCAGGCCATGGCTTGTTTATGAAAGGACCATGCTTTTAAAAACGCTTTTCAACAAAGAAGCGCTACCAAGCAGCCCCTTTGTAAAGTCCACATGAACTCAGATCCAGTGTTTAAACACTTCAAGTGATCTGTGTGGAACAATATGTCACCTACACAGTGGCGATGCTGTTCTTAATGGTGTTTTAGAACTGTAACAGTTTCCTGGAAAACCATTCTTCTGAGGACTTTCACAGAAGCTGTGTGTTATACTTTTGCGTCAACAGAAAAAGGTTTTTCTTTGATCATGAAATACATTATATTAGTAAAAATTCTAAAACTATACTTCGATATTGCCTCTGTGTGAAGCCACACACCGCCAGCAGCTCACACTCTGTACTCTAAAACAAGGTATACCAAGGAAAGATCATCAGTCTATCATGGGACCCACACAGAGACACATTCTGGTCAATTTAGAGTTGCCTGTTAATGTAACAAACATTTTGTTTCAATAGTATAGGTCAAGCCACTTAACTTTTTTTTTTCATATTTTGTCACATTACAACTACAAACTTATTTTATTTTAATTGGGATTTTATCTGACAGAGTAACACAAGCTAGCACAAGACTACAAAGTGGAAGGAAAATTATTTATGGTTTTCAACAATTTGTACCAAATCAGAATCTGAAAAGTGAAACTTGTACTTTTTTAATCTTATACCCTTGAATAAAATACAATGCAACTAATTAGCTTCTAATCTCACCTTGTTAGTAAATAGTCTGAAAATTAAGGAACACAGCAGACAGGTCAGGGATAAGGTTGTGGAGGACTTTAAAACAGAGTTAGTATATATAACAATATCCCATGCTTTGAACACCTCACAGAGCAACCAAGTGGCCCATGGTAACTCAGGAGTAGCTGCAGAAACCCATCGCTCAGGTAGGAGGTTAGTCATACATTTCATATATCTCTTTTCAAGAGTTACAAGGTGAAGGGTATCATAGAAACAAAGCCATTAGGATTCCCATTTAAAAGAGATAATATATGTCATGGAGGGGGCGTTGCAAGCATATGAAGAAGGTGCTGTGATCAGATAAAGCTAAAATGTTATTTTTGAAAAGTTAAGACTGCACATCACCCACATTCTCACAGTAAATTGCGTTGGTGGCAGAATTGTTCTGCAGGGAGGCTTTCTTTTCAACAGGGACAGGGAATTTGGTCATTGTTGTTGGGAAGATGGATAGAGCAACATACAGGGGAATCCTGATAGAAAACCAGTTCCAACCTGATAAAGACTTGAAATTTATTTCACAGGTTCGTCTTCCAACAAGGGAACGACCCTAAATGTTCAGAGAGTTACAATCGAAGGTTTTAGATCAAGGGATACTCATGTGCTACAATGACCCAGTCAAAGTCCAGACTTAAGTCCACTTAAAAATCTATTCAAAAAGTTGAAAATAGAAGTTCACATATGCTCTTTATTCAGTCTACTGCTTAAGTTATTTTGCAAGGAAGAATGGGAATAACGCATGTCTGTTGATGTGCAGAGTTGGTACACAAACCTCAAAAGGCACTGTGCGTGAATAGGTTAGCATGTACAGAAAAGCCTCGAATGTTCAGGGTTTCTATTTGTTATGAGAGCGAGAAAAATTACCATTATTCCCTCAAAATGATTCTTGCAGACAGCTCTCTGCTTCAATGGAAAGCTTTTTTCCTAATTTATCAGACATTTTACTGCCACTTGGCTTAGATATGTTGCCTCTGATACATTTTGGGAAAATCTGGCACTGTAAAAAGGGGTGTGGTGTAGGGGATGTGGTTTAAAAGCTCATACTCTGTTAAGTCTCTCCCCTCTTTTCTCTTTCCCATTTCTGTTTCTTGTCAAAATGAGGGTGAGGCTAAAGAGATTTGACTGTTTTTTTAGTGACTGTGTGACATCTTCACAGCCACCATGCCTTATTTTCTGTGTAAAAAAGGGCAACTTGTATGATTTAGTAGTACTCTAAAGGGACAGACCCACTTCTAAATGACCTTTTACATTTTTAGAAAATGTAACTGATTTAATTCTGGAATCACATAACACTTTTGATCAATACCAATCTGTTTTTCACAAAATGCATACCTGCCTCCAGGAGAAATTGCTTTGCTTAAAGTGTCCAGTAACTTTATGATGGCTGCAGACACTGGAGAACTCACTGCTTTAGTTTTGATAGACCTTCTAGCAGCCACATATCATCTCAGATATAAACCACATCATGTCAGATTTTACTGATTTAATATATGGGGTACCACAAGGCTTTGGTTTGGGTCCACTTCTTTTTTTTTTTGCAATACATACACATCCACATTACAAACTAATGTCATGATGTCATCTATCAGTGTCTGCAGATTAGATTCAGCTACACTACTCATTTAAGAATTTTGAGTTCAACAAACTGTCAGAATCACTTAAGTGCATAAAAGAAATTACAAACTACAATAGCTAAAAAGAAAGTACTATTTTCAAATGAACTCTGAGAAGATCAGGTTTCTGGTCATTGCTCTGAGCAACAAATTGGTCATTTGAATTCTCTTTGAAGGTTACTCAGAACAACACATCTTAAACTGTTTTTTTTTTCATTTGTGAAATATTTTCAAACTAAGATGTTTTTTGTCAAGACAGGAACTTGAGATAGTTATTCATGTTTTTTTAGTTTCTCTCATCCAGACTTTAGTAATGCATTGTCTCCATGTGGCGATATAAAAGGTCTTGATTGCTTTCAATTGGTCCAAAACTCTGCAACAAGACTTTTAGCTGAAACAAATAGAGGAGCTCACATAATTTCTGTTTTAATTCAATTCAGTTCAATTCAATTCAGCTTATTTATATAGCACCATTTCCCAACTCGTCATCCCAAGGCACTTTACAAAAAAAGTCAGTTTAGTCCAATCATATATACATACTACCGTAATTGATCCTAGTTATCAAACAATGCAGTTTATTATTTAAACTGGTTAAACGTTTTCCATCTAAGGAAAGCCAATAGACTGCATAGTCATTGATTTGCAGCATTCTCTCCTCCTGAACGAGAATGTTGCGACAGTGGACAATCGCTTGCATTGTGTCATTGACTTTACAGCAATCCCTCAAACCAATCATACTTGTAGTGACAGGTGTGGCTTCTATGAAGATTAAAAAAACAGAGAACATAAGTTAAAATTTGAAATAACAGCAAATAATGCAAAATTGGAGAGAAAGAGGAGAATTCATCAGAGCAAGGAGAAGTGGTCAGGAAAACCTAAGCCACTCAAACTATAGGCTTTATAAAAAAAGAAAGTTTTAGGCCTAGTCTTAAAAGTAGGAAGGGTGTCTGGCTCATGGACTAAAACTGGGAGCTAGTTCCACAGGAAAGTAGCCTGATAACTAAAAGTTCTGCCTCTCATTCTACTTTTAGAAATTCTAAGCCTGACCATTGCCTTCCTATGCAATTCCACTTGATTCTCATCTCCCTTCAGTGCTCCATCTGGGATTTCTCCCATTGATCTTAATTTCTCCGGTTGACTTTCAACCGGGCCAATCAGTGAACAGAAAGAGGAGCTGTGATTGAATATGTCGAGTTTCTGCCCTGTTTTGGATTTGTAGTCTGCCTATATAGGTTTGTAGTTTGGCAATAGCAGCAGAGGAAGTAAACGAAGCTATTCAATCTGTGTTGGCCACACTCCCAATTATTGAGCAATTAAAGTCAGTGCTACAAAAAGGTATAGAACATTTTATTGCTGGAAAAGATCTCGTGGGCCTACTCCCCACGGGGTTGTTTACTGTGCCAGCAAGCAATCGTTTTTCAGTCGCCAATGGTCCAGATCCTCTGTACGAGCACAGCGCAGAACAAGGGGCTGGTTTTTACCAGGCTAAGAAATTCTAAGAACCACTGCTGGTTTACTGGTAACCAGTAAACCAGCAGTAGAGAGCGAAGGGTTCTGTTAGAAACATATGGAACAATCAGATCTCTGATGTATGATGGTTCTTGATTATTAAGTGCTTTGTATGTGAGAAATAGAATTTAAATTTCTATTCTGGATTTAACAGGCAACCAATGAAGGGAAGCTAAAATAAGAGAAATATGATCTCTATTTTTTATTTTCAATACAACTCTTGCTACAGCATTATGGATCAACTGAATGCTTTTAACTGCATTTTGTGGACTTCCTGATAGTGAAGAATTACAGAAGTCCAGCCTTAAAGTAACAAATGGATGCATGACTAGTTTTTCAGCATCACTCTTGAACAGAATATTTCTAATTATTGCAATATTCCAGAGGTGAAAGAAGGAAATCCTAGAAACCTGATTAATATGGGAGGACATATCCCGGTCAAAAATAACACAGAAATTCTTTATTACTGGAGGCCAATTTGATGCAATCCAGATTAAGTGATTGACTACTCAGTTTGATTTTCAGTGACTCTGGTCCAAAAGACAACAATTTCTGTCTTGTCAGAATTTAAAAGAAGAAAATTTAGAGTCATCTATGTTTTTATGTCTTCAACACATGTCTATAGTCAACTTAACTGATTGGATTCATCAGTATATCTGGATAAATATAGCTGAGTATGATGTTTTTATGTTTTCATGATGTAAAGCACTTTGAACTGCCTTGTTGCTGAAATGTGCTGTACAAATAAACTTGACTTGACTTGATTTGACTCAGTATCATCAGCATGACGGTAGAAATTTATCCCATGATGCCTGATGATTCTACCAATTGAGAACTGGCCCAAGCACTGAACCCTGTGGCACTCCACAAGTAGAGTGTGAAGCCATCTATTCCCTCAGCTCTCAGCAGCTATGACTGTAACTTTGGCAACTGTACTAAAAAGAAATCTGGGATTATTCTTTTGCTGTTCTAGCTTGGTGAAGGGTCTTTTTATACAACAGTAGATTATTTTCCTAGGTTAAGTAGAACTCCTGTAGATGTGTAGAGCGTCATTTTCTCTCCGATTTCCTAGCGTTGTGCTTTAAAGTATGCATGTTTGAAATAAAACAGGGAGCCCACCTCCTATGAATAATTACCTTTTTTAAACCGGGTTACATTTCTTAGTGCCACACACAATGAGGCAATAACACTAAGAACATGAACATCAATTTGTGAAGAGGTTGAGACTAAATTGATGTTCCCTGCTGTGTTTTTCTGACATAATGAGGAAATAAAAAAATTAATAGATTCTTTAAAAGTTGTTACGACATTATCTGATAAAGATCTACTATAATGAAATTTTCCCCCAGGTTTGGAGTACTCAGTTAAATTAAACTCAAAGATTATTTAAAAAGTTTAGACAGGACAGGGTTATGGGGAAATACTGTTATTTGTTCACATTCAATGCCATATGTCAGCATAAGATCCAGAGTATGAAGACAAAAGTGTGTAGGTCAGCAGATATTCTGAATAAGGTCACTTGAGTCTAAGATAGCATCAAAAGCTACTTAGGCAATCATCTCAGTTGACATGAAACGTAAAAAGTCATTGCAGAACACAGAATGGACAAGTCTAAACGTTGACTAGTTTGTGCAATCCCAACTGGAAATGAGGCAAATAGTGACCTTATCTCTATTTAACACTAAATCAAATAAGAAATCTGAGAGGTGATTTAAAAATTGAGAATAAGGGCCTGGTGGACGTTACACAACAAACAAACAGAAGTGCCTCTTTCAGTCAAATTAATGAATTTTGACTGAAAGAGGTCGTCAATAACTGGGAGAGTCTTTGAAGAGAAGGATCCTATGTTTAAAAAAACACATTTAATTGTTTTATTTTTCTGTTCAGTTAGACTTGTATTTATCTCTGTGAGATTTTCATGATTAGCTCCTTTTAGGTTCAATTTTAATCCATTTGATTTTGGCCAAGACACTGTCTCAATGAGGGAATGACTGTGTAATGGTACAGAAGCTGCAGAGAGGTTTATTAAATTACAACTTTGCTTCCTGGTGAGGGCCCTGGGTGATAAGCATTTTGAAGAACTAATACATTCGGCCAGATTCCTTGAAAGAAGAGGTGCTCCGTCCAAGTGAGATGAATGCCGTCACTCCAGATAAGACCAGCTTTTTCCCAAAATGTTCGCTAATTATCAGTGTAGCCCACATCACCAGGACACCACCTCGACAACCAGCGTTGAATGACAGAATGCAGCTAAACATGTCATCACTGGTCAGATCAGTTAGGGAACCAGAGAAAATTATGGAGTCTGACATTGTTTTGGCAAACTTACACACCGAAGCAACACTAATTTTAGTGACCTCCCAGTGGTGTAACTGGATATCATTAGTGCCAGCACGAATAACAATCTTACTGTATTTAATGTCTTTTTTTCTTTGTTTTACGTGTCCTGTCCAGCAGTTTATCAATCAGATTTGTTGTCTAAGTGCCAAGGAGAAGACCAACAGTTTTACTTTCTTTCACAAGTGAAGCATTACAGCTTTCGTCATAATGCTCCACTTGTATTTAATGTCTTTGGAATACCTGCTCATCTTAGAATTCATTTCAAAATATCGACTTTCTTTTACCTGACCATGCCTGGTCAAGCTCCTTTCTTTATTACTGAATCTTAAAAGACACATACTCAAACTCTAGCCCTCAGGTCCTCAAACTAAAATCTACAAGTAGTCCCAAGGACCAGGTATAAAACCTGAGGGGATAGCTCTCTCAGGCCTTGAATGTGGAACAAGCATCCTTTGTTTTTACATAGTCATAAGAATTTTATGTATATTATGCTAAAAGTACCTTTTAAACATAATAAAACATTTGTGCTTGTATTCATTTGAAGAAAGTGGTCAAAAGATTGTTTCAGAAGTACAGATAGCTTGACTATGTACTTCCTGAGACATCTTTATAGTGCTTTCACTCGTGCTTTGTCAGTCTAAAGGAAATATAACAAAAGATAGATGTCATAAAGTTCACATCAAGCTTGAAATTCTTGTAATAGGTAAGAATAAAAATGAAATTATATTGCATACTCAAAAACAACAATTATGAATGCCACTGCAGCTGATGTTCAGCTTTTAAGAAACAGAGAAGGAGGGGACAAATGTGAAGAGATAACTTACAGGCTGCCACATTGAGGCATGAATTCAGCCATTAATGCCACAGCTCTTGTGTGCCTCTTACTAAATGTTTGACAACTAGATGATACTGTCAATTTTTAAATAATACTAATTAATCTCCATTATCGAAACATGCAATTAATCTCTCACAGTCTCTCTGCTTTCTTCCAGCTTTAAATTTAATGAAACATGAAAGGGGAACCCAAAGAGCAAATGCTGTGTTGTGGTCCTCGTGGAGAACTCATTGAGAGAGTAACATCAGAGGAGAGAGCAGGCAGAAAGACAGACGGGTGGACATGTTTTGACAAACAGACAGTTGGTCCAAAACTCCTCCCCTTCTTACAGCTCTGCGACTGTTCTTCGTCTCTTTCTCGCCGAGCACGTCTTTGAACTCAGTCCTTCATTAACAATCTGCTGATTAACATGCTTGGGAACACAGGGGGTAGATAGAAGTAGACAGATCAGAAGTAAGAAGTGGGATGAGAAAGAGGCAGGGGAAAAGAACATAGAGGAACACAAGTTAAATGTGTCTTCTGTAACAATGTTTTCAGGTCATATCAGTGAGTAAACAAAAGGTGGCCACTTCTTTTCCTGATTGTGTAAAAGCAGTGAGCCAGTGGTGCATTTCATTTTCAAAAAGTATACAACTGTAATAAAAAAGCAAAAGGATAATAAATTTTGAATTTCCAGTGCAAGATTTCACCAAAATACAAAGGACTCACAAAAAATTATTTCTGCATAACAAACATCCAGGTTGCTGATGTCACAGTGGGCCATAAAGACTGACACTAGACGACAACAAAAATAGGATTGACATAGAAAAGCAAGTTTCAAGGTTATTTATTGGCTCAAGTGAACACTGTGCTTGACGAGCAATTTCAGACATGGATTCTGAAGTAGTTTTATCCAGTCTGAAGGAATGCAACTCAGGTGAATGAAAATCCGACGAAGCACAGAGGAAGTGTTTCAACTGCATGAAATTCAGCCTTACATGATTAAGTCAGAATATCAAAGATCCACAAGCCATGACAGATGCTACTGTGAATGTAGAGGTTGATGAAAACCGTGAGAAGGATAATGATCACTTTCAGAACTTAACCACATAACAATCTATTTATATTCGTGTTTGAAGTTTTTATTGAGATCCACTTTCTTTGCTTCTTATAAACAGCTGCTGGTGTGGCCTTAACTGTTAAAAATCAGTTTTGCTGTCATACTAAAACTGGTTTTGGTATGACACCTTGTACATAACCGTTTATGTACAAGGTGCATAAACAGACAACTTCATTTTGTGACTCAGGCATAACTAAATCAGGAGCTGCATTCCAAATGTTTTCTCATTCACTTTCTATAATAGATTTACTCTTTATGTTGTAATCAATAACTTAACTTGAATCATATTCACTGCTTAGACTTGAAAAAAAAATTTTTTTTCCTACTGGTGTTGGTTTGAAATTTGAAAGTTAATTTCCAAGAATTTCCGTATTCACTTTCTTGGACCTTATCATGCACTTTTTTGGAACTGTAATTTTTATTTTCTTTTTACCAGAACCTCTACTTTATGGAACTTGACAGGTACTTTCCATCTTGACAAGTAACCTCTAAATTCCAAGTACTGTCTGGAACCTTCACTTACTGATCACATTGCTGGAAGTTACCAGGTACTTCCCTGGAACTTATCAGGAATGTTCCAAACTTAAAAAGTCACAGAAAGCAACCTGCAAGTTCCATTCAAGGTCTGGTAAGTAGTTTGCAAAACTACTGTTTTGCAAACTACCTGGTAAGTTCCAGTCCTACTCAAAAAGTTCCAGGAACATAACCAGAAAGTTCCAGGAACCTGGTAAGTTCCAGGAAAGTACCAGTAACTTCCAAGAAAGTAATCTACAACTTTCAAAGAACACCTAGTGGGTTCTGGGAAAGTAACCAGTGAGTTCTTTGAAAGTACCACAAACCACAGTTTCAGAAAGTATCTGGTAAGTTAGAAAAAAATCACCTCTAAGTTCTTGCACAGTAAGCTGTGAAATGTAGTGCTACACATCAGTTTGATTTTTTTAAGGCTAATTCTGACCTGAGTTTCTGTCTGAGTTCAGACAGAAACAGGCAGCAAAAACAATACTTTTGCAAAATCAAACAAAAAAAAGGAATGTGATGTAATGAAGCACTGCAGAGTGTCAACCCGACCCTATAAGTAAAAACTTTCTGAAAGCCACAAATATGCATAGTCACAGTGAACTTGGGGTAAAAATACACCCAATGGTCCAATAAATCACACAAAAGTATATTTGAGTTTTTAGAGAAAGCAGAAAGTGACTGCTTTTAACTTGGGTGTATTTAATTTTTTTTTAAACCAAAATGCAAATGTCACACAGATGTGGGGAGGAAGGTCTTGTGGTGCTGGCAAATCAGCCAATAGTTACAGTTTTTCACTGAACAGGATTGATTTAACACCATTTTAAGTGGGGGAACTTCGAAGTCTGAGTCACAATGTTGCACTTAACCTCACAATCTTGGCTGCCACATTTCCTCACAGCTTATAGCTGTTAGTAGGAGGCAAGGGACGGGTAGTTTCATCAGTTCCATTGCGACTTTTCCACAAACTACATAGTCTAGTTTCATAATTAATCTGCTCAGTGTGGTCCGACAGATGCTGAGGAAGAATGCAGATAAAGAGAAAATAAGGCTGGAAAACACAGAGAAGGAAAGACAGACAGACTGACACAAGGGTGGGAAGAAAGTGGCAGAAAAAGGGACTGATGGACAAAGGCAGTGAGTGAGTCCCCCTCTGATGGACAGAAAGACAGAGACAGACTGACAAAGAAAGAGAAAGAGGGATGGGCCTGCTCTGAATTAATGACTGCGCTCATCAGAAGATGAATGTTCTCTCGCGCTCCCCTCGGAACTCAGCTTGCAAATGAAAAGAAAGTCAGTCCAATGAAGAATGAATACACAAATGAATAAATAAGCCAATAAATAAATGAATAAATGTGAAAGGCAGATTATGATCGATGCACATGGAGTTGTGCGCATTATGCCTGCAAGTTTTGTGAACATTTGTGTGGTATGGTTGTATAGCGGAATGTATCAACACTTTCTGATGCTTGATGCGTGAAAGCCTGGGTATGCAACCATGTGTGCTTGCTATGTATTTTCTGTGCTGTGCACTTACATGTCAAGTGTGTTGGTTCATTTTCCTTTGCATGGTGTTTGTGTCACTGTGAGGTTGTGTGTTGGTATTTATTCGCTTGTGGGTTTGTCACTGTGGTTTGATGATGGTGTGCACAAATCCATTTTTATTAGTGTGAGATTGGACGTGTGCATGTGTGTGTCTGAGCAGGGGGCTCTCTGGTGAGTCTCCTTAACATCAAACAGCTGGAAGTAATAAAATATTTAGGAAGGGCTGGGAGTCTGTGAATATTAATAGTGCCTTTTCCTTATGTCTCTCAAATCTAACTCTCTTTCCTCCTTTTTTTCTCTTTCTCTTTTTCCCTTCCAGATTCCCTCTCCACCCAGAATCTCCCAAGCTCGGTTTCTCCTTCTCCACTACCAATCTCCTGGCTTGTCCTCTCACTTCTTGCAACTCTGGTCCAAACTCGTGATCAGATTCTCTGCAGTTCTGTTTTCAGAATTTTTGACCTTGTTTATCTGGGAATCACAGCTGTCTAATTGGGGGCCAGCTGGCATCCAGTGCGATGGACTGATAACAAAACAGTTGCCCTTTGCCTTTTTGTCATGTTAGGGGTGTCAGGATCTCACTGCGGGGGAAGAAGCGTTGTCAAAAGTCATTGAAATCTTTATGTAAAACATATAAAATATATAAACTTTATGAACTTGTCCAAGCTGCATATTATCTGATAGAGATACAGATCAGCAAAATGTTTGTTAAGGGTTAATTTGCAAGGAACCATCATTTGTCACAGGCAGTGGTCAGAGTGCTGGACCGTCAGTCAAAACACTAAGTAAAGGTCACAAGGCTCTAAGCATGCCTCAGAGGGCAAAGTCTTCTCTACCTGTCAGCTTGACTGTCTGCTCAAGCAAAGCCTGTGAGATGTAATTATAATATTCTGTACCTGCCCTCCAGGGTCTTTTAGCTATCTTCATAGATGTCCACATGCAGGCTAAGTTTTGTGACTATGTGAATTAGGCACACCAACAATATAGAACTCTCATTCAAAATGTGTAGGAAAATACACAGCAGAAGAAGAAAACCAAGTCAAACAATGGGACTACATGCATGTTTATTTCAAAAAGTACAATATAAAAAGATGTCCTGTTATCTCCACTTGCAGAATGTATCCATTGGGGAAACAATGACTCACAAACTAAGTTGATTTCTTTTCAGTTTCCTTTTTCCTTATTTTAGTTGAGTAGACCACATATTATCACTACTTAGAAGGCTGTATTGAAAAGTTCCTATGTCTCAGTGGCCAAAAGGACCTAAAAAATAGAATGTGTATGTGAAGGCACATGTCCACAAGGTCCCAAGATGCAGACGTAAAGAAGCATATTGAAATAGTATTAACAGCCCCTAACAGTTTTCAAAGTGTTGCATTTTGGGTGTATATGAGACCAGTTGATTGTGTGGTGCAACTTATGTTCCTGCCATGCTGGAACGACTGGCCCAGGGTTGAGGATTTACACGATATAACTATGTAGCCTCATGCTTACTCAAAATAAGACCTCGATCAAACTCTGTCAAGTGCTGATAATGCTGTCTAATTGTTGTAAGCGATATAAGTCCCCTTTCCACTAGTATCTACTAGTTAAACTTGACTCAGTTTTTAGGGTTTTCCCATTAGGTGATTATAATTGGTTCCAGCTCCTTTTTTAGTGTCTACTAGGCTAGGATTCCAAGCAAGTGAAGTTGATCTGAAAATGCAATGTCAGAAGACTGCAAGTCACTGACTGGCTGATTCCCAAGAGTAACCCTGTCACAAGGATCAAACCTGCCATTTTTAAAAACTCTCTACAGTGACTGAGAATATTCAAAGCTTTAAGAAAAAACAGCAAGACTAAAATCAACACCGTGGTCCAGCGATGAAGTGCAGACATTTTTGTGCTTGGTCACTGATGAGAAAATACAGAGGGAATTTTGTTGCAAACAAATCACATAGCATTACTTTTCAAGGCTGCCTTGCTATGACGACCCACCCACATTGAGGTGGTACTCCCCTGTAATGGGAAATGACCCAAAATGTGTAGATTCGAGTCGATTCTAATGAAAAAGAGCCAAAAGTCTATCTTTGGTGGCCTTTACTGACTTTCAGATGACTGCTGGACACTCCAGCAACTGCCTGGAACTGCCTTTGTGATGAAGTGCATTATGCAGATAATGATTGCAGAGAAAAAAAAAATACAAAGAGCAAAAATTTGTGGAAAAATTATTCCAAAAATCTTCAAAGTAATAGAACTGAAATAAAATTTCGAAGGCAGCACTAGGCTTCTGGCTATGGAGCTCTAGCGTTCTGTTCCTGCTGAGGCACAAACTGCACAATCCTTGCAAGGAAGCTTCTACTCAAGGCTTTATGCTGGAAGCTCCTCCTACAAGAGCAAACATCATTAGTTGGTATTTGATCACAATAGGAAGTTACAAATTATAAAAAAAAAAAGTGCAATCATTGGTTTGTCCACAACCATTAAAGTTACTTATCTAAGGCATGGGTTACCCCAAGACAGTAGCATTTTTTTTTTCAAAATCAGACCATTCCTAACTCTTGCTTAATGAAATTTCTGTTAGATAAGTTTATACAAAAATTGTTACACTGACTTCTGAAAAAGAAAACCTCTAAACCAAATGAGTTGACTACATAGTTGCTGCTCTACTTTTCATGGATTTAGTTTAATTCCAAGTTTTTATTTTTGCTATCTGCATCTTTAAGGACAAAGAATCAATGTGTTGATATTTTATGTAAAGCAGCTGACAGAATAGAATACAAGGTCATTCAAACAAGAGGTAAATACACAAGACTAAGGTATGTATTCACCAGAATTTTAATTATCAATATTTAACCAACCTATTTAAATTTCTACTAATATCTCAGTGCTATAACAAATAATAAAGATAATTGTAAATTAACTAATTAAACCTCTGCATAATTTATGAATTGGGGCGATGCAAAGTAAGAAAAAACGACTAGACAATTACTTATTCAGTTTTATTAATTCTGCTTTTAAATGTTTAAACAAATAGAATTTAAAACCTCGTTAGAGATTTATAAAGGTTCACTTATTCTTTTGTAGCTGTTTCATTTATTTCAGTATCTGCACAGCGAATTTTGGCCCACTCTTCTTAGCAGAATTGTTTTTATTCAGTCACTTTGGAGGATTTTTGGCTATGCACTGCATGTGAAAGGTCATGCCACAGTATCTAAATCTGACCAAAACTTCACAGATCCAAACTTCACACTCAGAAATGAAAGAGAAGTACTTTTCAAAATAAAACTGCTGTCAGGAAATACACATGAGCCAAACAGAAATACCCATATTTTAACATAGCACAATTAAACAAAATGCTTTCACTCAGAAGGAGTTTTGTAGCACGGGAGTCAGAAGATAAATGTAACAGGGAGTGTGGAAAGCAGAGTTAGACACCTTCCAGCTGATAGTGAGACAGGTTTGATGCAAGAAATAAAGGAGACATGGTTTGAAGGACAAACAGATAGGAAGACTGGCTGCTGTCAACATCAGTCACAGCAACAGCAGCAATGTAATTATAGGCTCTGATTAAAATCAGTCTCATTTCTGCCATTCACAACTCATTTTGCTTGCTGAAAAGATCTGAGAGTCCCTGACACCTTAACTGCTGAGAAAAAAAGGAGAACACATCAAGGTGGACAGATGGACGCTGTCTAAGAAGAAAAAACAAAAGTAAACCAAAATGCAGTGAGTTTAAATAAAGCAGCATTTCATGTACAACTGTCTGAAATTTATTTTGTCAAAGCCTAATGTTTTATCTTCTGTAGACGTGGAATAAAATTAAAAAGTGCTATTTTCTTTCTTGGTAATGGTATTGGTTGAAAATACTCATATGCTGTCATATAAAGTCAGACCTCTTAACATTGCTCAAATAAAAATCACAACATTACAGTCAAATACGAACAGCTTGTTTTGCAGGTGCCTTTGCTCAATGTACATCTGTAAACTTCTGTACTAGTTTAGTCTTTTCTGCTCTTCTTTAGCAATAAAAAGTCAAATGAAACCCACAATGTATAAATGCTTAGTTAACTTCTGTGTATTTAACTATTTTAGCTTGTTCTACCACCTGCCACCAGCAGTTTCTGTTCGCAGTGAGCAGGTGACAATGGTTGGTCAGAATAATATTGCAGACCTGATTTGTTCAATTGAAATAGGTGAACATTTTCAAACAACAGCTGGGCTAAAAATGACAAATCTATGTTGTACCCTCCACTAAATTTGAATCCAGTCAAACATAATCGAAGAGTTAGGTATACTGCATGAGACATTCAGCACTGTTTCTGTGTTTGAAGTGTGGTGAAATTTGGTGAAATTTAATAAAATATGACAAGCATGGACCACCAAGCTTGTCAAATTTTGCTGCTCCAGAGGGAGCAGCAGTAGTTGGTAACTAATTTTGGATAAGAGGATCATTGTGTGTACCAGACCCTCCAAATGAAATAATTTCTCTGAACCAGATGGATTAAAATTCCCCATTGCCTTTTCTCTTCATTCATTTAAATGGCATGAAACACACAATTATAATCTTATATTTTACAAACCAGGTAATAAAGCCAACTTGGCCAAAGGATAGGGCCAATAAATTACAATAAATAAAAGTCAAAGATAATAGTAAACAATAAAAAAACAACAAAAAATAAAATCTGTTTTTAGTAAACACATTTTTTTTCCTGGTTTGGCAGCAGTAGACTCTGCAAAAAGATTCATGTTTTATATAAATACTTCACATTTATAAAAACAGTTTGGTAAATAAATAATCAGTAAACTGTGTACCTTCTTTTATTCCACTTTGTCAGATTTTGATTAGACAGCAATAATCCAAAACAGTTGTACTGTGTGTGAAAACTTCATATTTAAATAAAAAAAATTAGAACTAAAATTCACAATAAAAATGAAAAAACAGTACATTTTAAAACACAATTGCTACTATTGTTTAAAAGTGAAGTCTGAGACCACCTACATCTTATTTGTAAGGTTTCTGCTTTTTTTCTGCTTAACACCAAATCAATTTAGATTCCTGTTCTTTACAAACTAAGCTCACTACTTTACCTCACCAATAAAAACATACTTAGTTGTCAATGTCTTGTTAAAACCTTTGTTTTCAGTTTTAGTCTCAGTCCTTCAAGCTTATACTGACATAATTTTAGGGGATTAGTTGCGTATTTCATAAAATCCACTTATCAGTGCAGAGTCCTATAATGCTGTAAACTGAGAGTAAGTGCATGATACTCATTTGGAGTGAAACTGAAAAAATTAAAACAATAGCAATTTCCAAAAACAAAACCAAAAAAGAAACATTAAATTCCAATTAGGGTGTCATATTTTTTGCTATCTGACATCAAATTACAAATCACACTCACAAATTGTAGATTTTACTGGTTCATTAGGGTCTGGGAATACTTATTACACCTATTAAAACAACAGCAAACAAACGTTTGAAAATTGGACTCACAAAATTGTTATAGTTTTTTAATGTTCAACAGGGTTGAGTTAAACTTCTGGGGGAAGAATAGCCTGCACCTTTTTGCACTAGTGCAGGATGAGTGGAGGCTGTTCTTGTGGGGTCTTCAGTGTTTCTTCTAACCATGTGTTTAAATAAAATGTAAAATCCATAAATAACAAAATCTTTCCTTATACAAGAATTTTAAAAATAAAAAAAATGTATAGAAAAGTTTTCCAAAAAATAAAAAACAACTAAAAAGCTTCATTTTTTTAACTACACTATAATTAAAATGTAGGTTTATTGCTGAACAGCCACATAAATATGAAAGAGTCATTTTACAGTCTTTCCCTTAATTATTTCAAGAACCCATCCTATCTACCCTAAACCATGCTGATTGTGGTTTCTGAATCTTTCAAAACTGATAACTTCTTTTCCCCAGCTTTTAGAAGACAAAGACATGTAAACCACAGAGTGAAACAAAGCAGATAGGCACATTCAAAGTGGAAAAAAGAGAAAGGACAGTGATGGAGGAAGAATAGCACACAGTTAGATGAGAGAGGCGTCAGAGAGAATTTATGAGTGGGGCCTGTCTGTTGGATATGGGCCTGGTTCTTCTGTGGTCCACTCCTCTGTAATATTCACTGCTCCTCAGGCTCCCATGTGTCTGCCTGTGGGTGCATTGCACACATATGCACAAATGCATATGTATGCTGTACTAACACGTGCACTATAGTAACATAGTTTGCACATATGATCACTTCCTCCATATAAATCCATTATTCATCAGCTGGGTCATTAAGCAGCTTCAATTTCCTTTTGATTTTTTTTTCAGTTTCCCATTTTAGCAAGACAAGGCAGTTTATTTGTATAGCATATTTTCAGCAAAAGCACAATTCAAAGTACTTTACATGATTAGAAGGAAAAAACAAACATTACATTACATTCCAGTGGCAAAGTAAGGGAAAACAACAACAGGTTGAAAGACAAACAACAATCTATGATGGTCCAGTTATTAGTTATCATTTGCAGCTTTAAACAAATGGGTTTTTAGCCTTGATTTAAAGAAAACTCAGGGTTTCATCATTTTTGCAGTTTTCTGGAAGTTTGTTCCACATTAGTGGATGCTGCTTCTCCATTTGTGTCTGTGAAGGTTCAGACCTGAGTCCATCATTACACCCAGATTTTGGGCCTGATCACTATAGTTTCTAGCTGTTATAGCTGAAGCTGTGCGCTGTCTCTTGATCGTTCCTCTTTTGGGCCAAAAATAATTACTTCAGATTTGTTTCTATTCAGCTGAAAAAAGTTATGGGATATCCACCAATTGATTTATTCTGTTCATCTGCTCAGTGGTTCATGGTCACCTGGTGACATTGTAGTGAAGAGCTGTGTATGATCTGCATAGTTATGGCAACTCATCCTATTACTTGTCATAATGTGGGCAAGCGAGAGCATTTACATATTAAATAAAAGGGACATTAAGATGGAACCTTGGGGTACCCCACATGCAGACCCAGACTGCCCGGTGTGCAGTATGCTACACCCACTGTTCACTTTTTTTGTTCTGACTTGTCCTAATTCCAATTAAAGTGCAAATGTGCTTGCGGTTAGTAATGTCAAATGAGGACAATGAAACAGGTAAGGCAAGATGTACTTTGTTTTCAGACCACTGTTCAATTAAATCAATGAACTGTGTAGCATTGTAACAAATAACATAACATTGCATAATTTAAATATCTGTATGATGCAACGCCCAATTACTCGGAAACTTTGATCAGTTTGGGTAGGTGCTTGGTGCTGTTTCTTTCTTCAAACTGAGAGGTTATGAGACAGAGGACTTTGTAAAAACAAGAGATTTCTGCTGAGAATTATGACCATTTTTAAAATGTGACTTAGTGTCAAAAGCAGAGCCAGGGGCCGAGAAATTCTCGTCTTTAGACAATGATACTGTAATAAACAATGTCAAAGAAACCAATCCTCTGCTCTGGTGTATAAAAATGTTTTAGGGTGGTTTCTTTAAATGTTTCCCGTGTTTCATTAAAACTACTCTTACACAGAGGAAAAAAGATAATAGGGTCATTAGTAAGTCATGTCATACTGTGAATACCAAACTTGCAAAGAACAGTGCAATGACTTTTTTTTATTATTTAATCATAAGGATTAGATATCTGTAAATACTAACTTGCTTGATATTTGATATTGCAGAAAAAGACATCCCAATGTTGTAATGAATGGTGCTGGGGATTTGTCCTTTAACGCATGTGCTCATATTTGTAAAGTTTTGATGGAACTGTTTCCTTACAGAGGAAATATAGATGATGCTGTTATAAGTGCAAAATTTTTTATTTTATTATTTTAATTTGATATTTAATATTTTTATTTACCCAATGTTTTTCCCTTTTAAGGTTTAGATATCTGAAAACTCATATCAACAAAATCTATAGATTCTGATATTGTTGAAAAGGATGTATTGTAAAGAATGTTGTTTAAGATCTGTATTCTTGTTGAAATATGTCTACACTGTGAAGCAACTCTTACTTGCACTGAACTGGAAATATTTTAGAAAAATACACTGAATTACAAGGCTTTACAGAACAATGCATCATTGTGGACCTATCATGTCAGATTATAATTACATGATTTTAATAATGATAGGTCATTATCTAAAGTGGGCCGGTCTGGGGCATGAAACTCAACGGCTGAAAATGAGTCCCACTCCAGCCCTGCCCTGATGTGATTTTTCTCAACTCCAATGAAAAGTTAACTATTGAGACAAAACAGTCCCTGTTCTTCAGGTAAGACTCAAGCCAGTCAAATACTGTACCAGAAATTTGTTAATAGTGGTAGTATTGTGATTGTTTTGCTTCAGGAGAAAGAGGCTTCATTCAGAAATTTAACCTGAAACAGAATAGAACACCACATCTCCAATTCCAAAAACACCTCCAAATTCTCTGGATACAAGCCTTTCTCAGAAAGACAGCAAGATAGTGAAACAGATCATCCATAGTTATGACTAAAAGATACATCAGTGACGGGAAGGGGTGTATTACTGTCTATATGGTGGGTGATTTTTACATATGTTAGTGTCCCATTAATGCAAAAACTTTTTCTGGAATTTAGCAGAATTATGCTCTAATATCAAGGGAAACTAATTTTCCAGAACATATGTTATTATTTTGTGAAGACAGTGTCAAATCCCATTCAGCAGAACTTACATCAGTGTTGCTTCATCGTAAAAGACTGTGTGTTTGACAGTTGTCCTTAGAGCCCAGGTTTCAAGAAAATGTAAGGTGCGTCATGAGAGCAGAAACACATAACAGTGATTACAGACTGACATCTATTTCTTACTGTTCTGAGTTTCAAATGGATTTAAAAGTTCTAGTCAAACAACGAATGTTAGAATGCACAGGCAAACATACTCTGCCATTTTTTATAGTAGTTGCATAGATGCCAAATTAGTTTGAAATAAACCAAATATATGAACATGCATCCATGTTCATCCTAACATGCATGTTAGGATAATTGGCCACTATACACCAAGAGTGAGTGTATGTGATTGGCTGTATTGTCCTGTAGTAGATTGGCACCTGTTTAGTTACTGGACTCTTGCCCAGTGACTGCGAGATATATTTCCAGTTTTTGCAACATATGTGTTACCTGAATGGCATGTTCTGCAGTCTTTCCCATTTTAACTCATTAAAAGAAATGGACCTTTGTTTCAAATTGCATTCATACCTCAGAGAAACCGGACATGTTAGACTTTGATTTTAAAAGAAAGAGTATAAATAAAAATATATATTAAGAAAATGTTTCAGGTTACATTTTTATTTTAAGAGGTGCTAAAGGCTGCAGTACCAATATTTTTTTCTAAAAAACATCAGTTCCATTGTGAATAAAAAAGGTACTCAAATTAAATATTGGGTTTTTCAAAAATATCAGTGTCAGATAATTTAACAGTAATAGAAGACAAATTTATTTTAGGACTTATGTTTGGGTCTCTGTGTTGCTCTGTGATGGACTGGTGACCTGTCCAGGGTGTACCCCGCCCCTTGCCCAATGACAGCTGGAGAAAGACACCAATACCCCCCCATGACCCTGCAAGGACAAATGGGTATAGACAATGGATGGATGAACTTATATTTCGAGGGATCATATATGAAATATATGATCCATTTTCTGTAATTATCACAAATGCACAAATACGTCCCTACTTCAGACTTTTAGTTCAAAAAGATTATTGTGGTCACAATATCAGTTGTTTGTGCGGTCTACTCTTCTCCTCCCCTAAATGAAGGGAACTACCTCCTGGGTCCAGGGCCTGGTTGCTCCTCTGGGGAATCGTTACCTAGACCTGGGAGTATATAGTGTATGTGGAGAGTGCAAGTGGGTGTATGACATCCATTTTGGTGTGTGTTTATGTTGGGTGTATTTCTTTCGACAGCAATAGTAGCTCAGGAGGTGGAGGAGCTCGATCTTTTCACAGATTATCTGTCTCATACCATACTGTCACGACATGGTGACAGTTTTAACAAATATGGAAAGAGTATATTTTTGTAAAAGTTTCATACTGCAGCTTTAATGAGCTGCTCTTGACATTCAAAATAGTATTGCAGTTATAATAACTGCATAAATGCATCAAGCAGGTCTTCCATGTTTGTTTTTTGTGGGTGTGTGATCTGTCCCGCCCCTGTCATTTCTGTCGAAAGGGAGCAATGATCGTCACTGGCGTGGCTTTGTTTACAAATTATAGTCCACTTGCAAAAAAGCAAAATGTTAAAGTAAACCTTACCAAACGAAGAAATGAAGTCTGCTTTTGATCCGCACCAAACAAATGGACCAAAGCACTTTCTTGGTGTGAATATAGCCTTAAATTGTTGGGCCTCACCTTGGCACTCAGACAACAATGGTGAGTGCCACACTGCCAGAGAGCACACTTAAAAAAAAAAAAAAAAAAAAAAGCGGACCAAATCAATTCAGTAAAAAAAGCGGAACTTTTTCGACTGAAAAAAATGTAATTCTGAAATGAAAGAGAAAAAGAATTGTGAGGGACATGCTTTAAATAAAATCAAGTCCAAGAGGTAGGAGAGACAACTGAAAGGGAGATTCTTGTTTATGATAAATAAGGCTAAATATGAGTGAGCATCCACAACATCAAAGAGAACACATAAGGAAGTTATCAGCAAATATGAAAAAAAGGGGAGCAAAGATGAAATAAATAAAAACAATGGTGGCACCAAACAATAAAATGCTGTAAAAAGTGTCAAAAAACTATTGGTCTAAGTGGTCAGCACATAACTGTTGTGATCCATGAACGCTAGTTGTATTTTACTGTGACGATGCATTTGTTCATGTATGCTTTGATGTTTGTATGATGCAGAGCTCACTTATGTAACAAGAGACACTGTGGGAGGCTGAATTCAAATTACAAAATGTAGAAGAGGGCAAATAAAGCAGATGCAGTAGGTAAAGGAGAAGCACAGAGAAAGCTTCTCAAACTGTGAAAGCAAATTGAGAGAGCGTAAAGATTGACAGAATAAGCATGCAAAAAGAACAGCATTTGGTCTACAAAAGAACCAAAATGCAAGAAGAAACTGTTGCCTGTGATACATCGCAGAACTACATGAGCTGGATTCACTTGGCAGACAGACAGCAAGACAGACGAAAGCCCTCGCAGTGAGTCAGTTCTCTGAAGTGGTCTTCTGTGATCCCTGCCACTTCCAAACAGCATCAGAAAAGAGTGTTCCTCCGGCTGCCACCCGGGCTGCCGCCATAGGGGCCGAATTCAAAGATCCCCCCAGCTAAACCATCTGAAAGATGTGGAAGGGTGGGAATTTAGGATGCTAAGTCCCAGCAGTGTGGACTCAGTGCTGAAGCAGACTATATATATACCATCATACAGCCCACTAATCAACACCCCCACTTTCTCTGTACTTTCCCTCATGTTTTTTTAAGTTTCCTTTCCCCCCAATATCTCCACTTCTTTCGCTCAGTTCCTTACTTTGAAGTTCTTTAAAGAGAGATGAGAACCCAGAACTTTCCCTCTAAGTCGACGTCTGTCTCTGGCTCTTTCTCCCTGTGTCGTGTTCCTTCCCCTTAGCACACAGAGAAGAATTCAAAGTGTACTCTTAATGGCTTACATGTGTTTCGATTAAGAAGCTGGCATCCACTTCCCATTTTAATGGGCTTTCCGTGCTCTTAGTTCACTGTGGAGCTTGGCTTTGTGGTGGGGCTTTGGAGGTAACAGCTTTTAATTGCTAGGCTATGGCCGGAATGTGGTTAGTCAGATGGCAGGAATGTGGCAAGGCACACACATATTTGTTTCTGACCGTCTGACACATATGTGTGCACAGATGGTGAAATAATATAGATGCAACTTTTACACACACAAAAAAAATGATGTCAACACTGGGTGCAATGCAAGAGGTTAAGTTAGGTAAGAGAAAGGAAATGCACAGCCTGTGTGGTAGTTTGTGGCTTGATATTTATTCTGAGAAATGTTTTTCTTTGTCAAAGTAAAAAAAAAAAAAGGTTTTGATTCATGATCAACATGTCAGTTATGTTCGCAGCAATACTGAAAAAGATACTTAACAAGTTTGAAGGGTGTTAAATATTAGTCATTAACTATTAAATGCAATGTTCAACAATGGCTCAATTCTGTTTAATTCTGTTTATTAACATAACGTGAATTGACAGCAAAGTTATTAAAAGGCACTTTATAAGACAAACAGGTCCAGGTAAAATCCATCCATCACTCCCTCCCTCTCACCCTCCATCCATCCATCCAGTATTGCCATGAAATAACGGTTTGGTAATACTATTGCTCCACAATAAGGCTACCGCACATGAAGAACAGGTAATTTTATCTGATTGTTAGCCAATCCAGATTAAGACAGAAGGAGTACCAGGTAGAACCGGGATCTTTTAGTTTTTGTGCTTGGAACCTACAAGGTTAGAGAACGAAGTAGATTTCCTGTTGTAGCATCGATTTGAAATCATCAGAAAGAAACCCCACATCAAGCACCTCCATGCTCAATAACCCTGAGTCAGAATTTGTTTAACCAAACAGTAAAACAAATTGGAGATTTAACATTGACTTATCCACCAAAAAGTTGTTCATCGTTAGCATTTAGAATGAAGCCTTTTCTGTTTTCAATGACTGCCTTTTGTGGAAGATGCTGTTTAATCCAATATTTTGGGGTCCTTTGGAGAGGATTGTTAGACAAGAGAAAAGCAGGACGCATCTGGACAACTGTCCATGTGAGTGTCTTGGCCCAAATGGACCGAATTCTCTGTTGAGCTCTCCATTCTAGTGTGTGTTAACATCTAAAGAAAATGTAAAACAGGATTCTGAGTCCACACACTTTTAATCCAGGATATTCAAATGTACACTTGCCATGAGGTATGAGAAGTACCAGCTTGAAAAACATACTTTTCTTGGTGCAAATTTCCTGTACATTCTGTTAAAGGCACTTTCAGTTGTCAAAAGTACATACTGCTATCTCTTGGACTATGAGTTAAGTTACTGTGTTGTTTCTCAATAGATATGAACAAAGTGTAAAGGATACTGGTTATTGACTTTTGTCTAAAAATCCCCAATGCAGGTCTATACTGTAAATATTTTGGTCTGTTGTTTTCAGTAATGCTACTGGAAGTAGTTAAATCTGAATGATTATTTGCCACCATTAGAAAATGTTTCTTTACCAGTGAGTAACCTTTTACCTGTCAATTTGGGAAGAGACACATGGCCAAACAGGGATCTTCTGCACAAAACTTGTTTGTGCAGTCTGATGGCTAAAACACTGATACTTTTAATCAGTCCAAGCTTGTAGATTTAAAATGCATTTTAAAGAAGATCATTTTAGATTAAGAAATGTAAAATACATGCTATTATATCCCACTGTATGAACTTTTGATTGTACAGATGTCTTGTACTTTCAATATAAATTAACTAATATTGTCTGATGTGTGTGTTTTATATGTTAAATATACAAAACACCAATAGAAAAATCAACTGTTTTGGTTAAATTCAATTTGTTTTCTCATGCTAAAAAGGAATTTTATATTTACACTACAAACACAGAGGTCATCCACATTTATTGCATTGGTATTTCTTTGACTTATTCTTCAGTAAAATATTTTGCAAGCACAAACAACTTAGTGTTTAGAAGAAAATTTAAACACTAAAACACACACGGGATGTAAAATCAACCCGGTCTTGTAAAATTAGAAAAAAGTGTAAGAAGAAAACAATCTGTGGACTCAAAGTGGCATGAAAATTAATGAAGGGTTTGTGGGGTGTCGGTTTCTTTGGAGGAAACGTGATGCAATCACTACCTTTTGTCCAGTGTATGGCTAAAGTGGGCCATGCCCCCGCAGTTTGTGGTTTACCCACAGGGCCGTGCCAGATCACTTGTGTGGGGGTGTGTGGTCAATCTAATCAGAATGGGGCAGGAACAAGGCAAGAAGATCATGTGATGGGAGTGGTTAAAGTGGTGGTGGGGGGAGCAAAATAAAGGGGCTTATTTAGATAAGTGTAAGAGGAGGTGAGTTGAGCATCATATATGAGACAGGGATGGACACATGAATCCAGGTAGTTAAAAGGAGGAACTGACATCCACATAAACACATGCGCATATGCTCACACAAACAGACTCACGTTCTCACAACCACTCCAAGTCACCCTATTATTATCATTATGCAAGTGTGACTGCAAATGGTCCCCCTGAGCAACAGCAGCACTGAGCAATGAGCCCACAAACAGATATGTGTAGCAGTGCTGGCATTTCTGATGAAGCAGCAGCCACACACACAGACACACACACATACACCCCCCCACACACACACCTCTTTCCCTTCGACCTCTGCTCTCTGAGGGAAGGCAGTGTGAACACAGCCCGCCGTAGGGACTGAGCGACAGAGTGCCCAGCTGCATGCCAACTGCGCCTGCGGGCTGCCCTAACCTACGCTCCCAAGGGAGCAAACTGCCTCTACTACTCTGTGTATCACCATCTCTTCTTTTCCTTCGCTTGTCCTCCCTCTGAGCCTCGCATTGTCCTTCTTTTTTTTCCCCCAAATGTTAATCTCTCTACTATCCTCTCTCTCTTTCTCCCGCTGCATGGTCCTCCTTACCCTTCCTTCCCTCTTGCTCTTACTTCCAGTTTTGCAGATTGAGTGACAGGTTGTGAATTGCTCTGAGGCTATACCCAGATAAAAGGCAAGGAATGCACGAGCACACACATACACAGGCACAGACACATACAATTCACTAGAAATCACACCCTCTGTCACACAGATAGACACAAGTCTTTCCATTCCTGCATTGGTTAGAGTGATACACACTCCCTACACTGAATCTGGAGTGACAATTTCTTTGTCCAGTATCCTCCTGATACCTGTGTTATTGGTCACTCACTGCAATAGCACCCAGCATCAGTCTGTGTGTTTTTAGCTGTATGTGCACATGAAGGGAGAAAGACAGATCCAGAAAGAAAAGGGGAAAAAAAGTGTGTGTGTGTGTGTGTGTGTGTGTGTGTGTGTGTGTGTGTGTGTGTGTGTGTGTGTGTGTGTGTCCATGCATGATCTTCCATATGTGTGTGTTTGTATGTCTTTGACAGGGAGAGAGCTATTGCGTCTCACAGTGTGCGGTGTCAAGTCTGGCTGTGTGAGCTGACACTGATTATAGTTTTCACAGCTCACTCCCATCACAGGCAAGTGTAGCCCCAACCAAAGCCCCGTATTTCAAAAAGTTGCAACACTGTGTATGAAGCACAATTGCTTTTATGCCTCCAGCAGTTTGTCCATTGGCTTCCTGGAACTGAAATTTAGAAACCATAATGTCCACATAGACAGAATGAAAGAAAGAAAGAAAGAAAGAAAGAAAGAAAGAAAGAAAGAAAGAAAGAAAGAAAGAAAGAAAGAAAGAAAGAAAGAGAGAGACCATAAGTATGAAAAAAACTGAAAATAAGAGAACTATTACAGACCTAGTTTTTATATTAAACATTAGTCAGTCCTTTAGAGTATTTTTATTTGTGAAATACAAAACTTACTTTTCTTACAAAATGTGATAGCAACAGTGCAGTTATTTATTAAAATGACCAGAAACATCCTCAGTAATGAACTGGTGCTTGGTTGTATCAGGGATCTAGCAAAGTCTGATTGTTAGGGCACATCTAGAAGTGTTTGATGGCAAACAACAAAATTTTAAACCATATTTAAAAAGATAATTAAACTAAAATTAAACTGATTTTGATCAGAATAAAAATGTTGAGCAAATCATGCATACAGATTTTGGAGTCTACAATCTGTAGGAGCACTTGACCAACAAGCATCCCAACAAAAAAGGTTACCTATATTTGGCAAGGTCAAGTGCCAACTAGGTGTTTATGGGCCAAAGTTCTATGGGCATAAATTAAATGGACTCATCTTTTACCCAAAGGCATCTTCATTAACAGACCAGTAGGCCTATTGGAGGAGTGGAAGGTTTTCTTCGATGATTGACTTGGCTACTGATCCCTCAGTCTTTTAAATAGAAGACAGTTAGTTTCTGACATAAAAAGACAAAATCTGCAGGGTTAAATAAAGAGATTATTTCCTCATATATGAAACAGGCAGACAATAGGTATTATTATGTTTATTTATAAGTGGTTTGGGGCTGTGTTTCATTGACTTTTCAGCCTTCACTCTTCTTGAGTGAGCATGGAGACAGTGGAAAGAAACAACTCTTTTTAACTGGAACGAACCACTAGCACAACCATACTGAGGGTCAGTGGCCATGTCCTGCTACCAGTTTATGAAAAATGTTTTAGAAGTACATGAAGTCAGATGTTTATGGCAGGGAATCCACCAACATGTGTGCTAAGGTTCAACTGATAACTGATAACTACATTTTCTACATTTAGAGGTCCATAATTATTGGAACCTTCAGAAGCTGTCTGACACAAAACATGATTTACATCATATATTTTACAGAAATTAGACAAGGGTAATATGAGTGAATGGAAAATGTAGTTGTAATTGTCCCTTAAACCTAATAACTGGTTGTACCACTCTCAATAGTAACACCTGCAATGAAGCATTTGTGATAACTGACTGTGAGTCTTTTACATCTCTGTGGAGGAACTGTTGTCCACTCTTTTTTGCAGTTGTTTTGCCATTTTTAAATGATTTTAAACATTTACTGCCTGTTTAAGGTCATGCTACAGCATCTCAATAAGTTTCAAGTCTGGACCTTCACTCGTTCAGTCCAAAACCATCGTTTTGCTTGTCTTGAGATATTCAGAGGTGGGTTTTCAAGCTTCAGATCTGTGATCCTGACCTTTATAGAAGAGTAGCAAGAACCAAGTTGCTCCTGAGCTCAAGATCACAAACTGGTGGCCAGTCAATGTAAACTGAGAGCAGAATTCATGTTTATAGCAATCACCACAAATGGTCCAGGTTCTGAAAGAACAAAGCAGCCGCACACCATTACACGACCATCTCCATATCTGACTCTCACTACAATGTTCTTTTTCTGAAATTGTTTTTATTTTATACCAGACTTGATGGGAAGCACAGCATCCATAAAAGTCCTACTTATGTTTCATCAGTCCATGTAATATTTTTTCCTAAAGTCTTGAGGATCATCAAGGTGTTTTTTGATAAGTCCTGTGTGAGTTGTTAATGTGCTTTTGTAGAAATTTTGGTAGGCCGACCACCTCTGGTACGGCTTACCACTGTTCCATGATTTCTTAAATTTTTGGAAATAACTTGTTTTGTTTTGCTGAAGTTCCAAAGACTGAAAACTTCCAGACTTTTAAATGCCATTTAATTTTTTCAAACAAATTTCATTTTTCTGTGGTTTTGGGGGAATAATATGATCGGTTTTGCACTGATGAGGCCATGTGAATGCCAAGAGTTGGTATCTAAAGCCCTGCTAACAGATCAGCTTTTTTTCTTTGCTAAAAAATGGACGAATCAAACAACAGTTTATCTTTCTACGTAGGTTATCTTTCTACATAATTCACATTCTCCAATTAAAGCACACCATCAAGCAAACAGCCCACCCCCTCCACTTCCGTCCTCCCCCCAGCTGATACGCCAGCTAATTTAAGGGCTAAGTCGCACTTGCATGTCTGGCTACTCCACTTCAGAAGAGGATGGCTACTAAAAAGCAGAGCTGTTATGTCCGAGGGTGCTCAAAAATGGCTGGAACTTTCCACTTACTCCCAAAGGATGAGAGAATCAGAGAAGAGTGGCTGAAGTTCATTTATGGGGAAGTACCACGCAATTATAACCACAATTTGAGACTGTTCAGCGCATTTTACTGAAGAGTTTCCCAAATATGGCTGTAGCTAATCAGAGTGAAGTCTACTATGCAGAGCCACACATCATGACTGTATCCAACCCTTTTACTGAGGAGGGAAATCTGGCCTGCCAAAACAATCCCCTACAAAAAGGTGACATTATTTTTTTAATGACATTCTTTGGAGAATTGACATATGCAGCAAATATCAACTACATGAAATAGTTCACACAGTGATGTCACCACTCCTTTAAGAATTTTTTGGCTCTAGTGGCCTTTCTTTGACAGTTAGTCAGAAGGAAAGTGGGTTGTGAGAAGACTGCAGAAGATGTGCGGTAAAGGTCAAAGGTTCAGGATTCAAACCTGTGACAGCCGCGTCGAAGAATGAGGCCTCCATACATGGGCTGCACATTTCACCCCTGCGCTACTGCTGTGACCCAAATGCCATTTAAATTTGTTTCTCATTTGCTCTTGAATTTATTAAGATCAAATTTCTTTTTGAGATCTTTTAGCCTAATTTATGTTGTCCGACAGGTTCTATTGAAGTGATCTCTTGAGTCTACAAGTCTGGCAGTAATCAAGCTTGGGGATTAAAAAAAGAAAGAAAAAAAAACAGTTAATCACAGCTATATCATGATTTAAAATGGGAATGATTATATTTCACAAAATGACCAGGTTGGTTTTTTGGTTGATATATATATATATATATATATATATATATATATATATATATATATATATATATATATATATATATATATATATATATATATATATAAATTCCCTTCTCACCCTCCACGGGTGGTCTTTCTCAACCTCTGAGCTCGGGTCCTCTACCAGAGGCCTGGGAGCTTGAGGGTTCTGCGTAGTATCTTGGCTGTGCCGAGAACTGCGCATTTCTGGACTGAGATGTCTGACGTTGTTCCTGGGATCTGTTTTAGCCACTGCTCCAGTTTGGGGGTGACTGCCCCGAGGGCCCCGATGACCACAGGCACCACTGTGGTCTTCACCTTCCAGGCCTTCTCCAGTTCCTCTCTGAGGCCCTGGTATTTCTCCAGTTTCTCGTGTTCCTTTTTCCTGATGTTGCAATCGCTTGGTATTGCTACATCCACCACAACGGCTTTCCTCTGCTGTTTATCCACCACCACGATGTCCGGTTGGTTCGCCATTACCATTTTGTCTGTCTGGATCTGGAAGTCCCACAGGATCTTAGCTCGGTCATTCTCCACCACCTTTGGGGGTGTGCCCCACTTTGATCTCGGGGCTTCCAGTCCATATCCTGCACAGATGTTTCTGTACACTATGCCCGCTACTTGGTTATGACGTTCCATGTACGCTTTCCCTGCCAGCATCTTGCACCCTGCTGTTATGTGTTGGACTGTCTCAGGGGCCTCCTTGCACAATCTACACCTTGGATCTTGTCTGGTGTGGTAGATCTGTGCCTCTATCGCTCTGGTGTTTAGGGCCTGTTCCTGTGCAGCCAGGATGAGTGCCTCTGTGCTGTCCTTGAGTCCAGCTTTTTCCAGCCATTGGTAGGATTTCCTGATATCAGCCACTTCAGTTATTTGTCGGTGGTACATCCCATGTAGGGGCTTATCCTCCCATGATGGTTCCTCCAGCACCTCATCCTCTGGTCCCCATTGTTTGAGACATTCGCTGAGCACATCGTCGGTTGAGGCTTTGACCTTGATGTATTTATGGATCTTGGATGTTTCATCCTGGACAGTGACTCTCACACTCGCTAGTCCTCTGCCTCCGTCCTTACGGCTCGCATATAGTCTCAGGATGCTGGATTTAGGGTGGAATCCTCCATGCATGGTTAGTAGTTTCCGAGTTTTAACATCCATGGTCTTTATCTCTTCCTTTGGCCAGCTTATTATTCCTGCAGGGTATCTGATTACTGGCAAGGCATAGCTGTTTATCGCACGGATCTTGTTCTTGCCATTGAGCTGGCTTCTCAGGACTTGCCTTACTCGTTGGAGGTATTTGGCTGTGGCTCCTTTCCTTGTGACCTCATCGAGGCTGCCATTTGCTTGTGGTATTCCTAGGTACTTGTAACTATCCTCAATGTCTGCTATTGTTCCCTCTGGGAGTGAGACCCCTTCTGTGTGGATGACCTTCCCTCTCTGTGTAACCATCCGACCACACTTCTCTAGTCCGAATGACATCCCAATGTCAGTGCTGTAGATCCTGGTGGTGTGGATCAGTGAGTCGATGTCTCGTTTGCTCTTAGCGTACAGCTTGATGTCATCCATGTAGAGGAGGTGACTGATGGTGGCTCCGTTCTTGAGTCGGTATCCATAGCCAGTCTTGTTGATGACTTGGCTGAGGGGGTTCAGACCTATGCAGAACAGCAGTGGGGACAGAGCGTCTCCTTGGCATATGCCACATTTGATGGACACTTGTGCAATTGGCTTGTAGTTGGCTTCAAGGGTGGTTTTCCACATCCCCATCGAGGCTGCAATGAAGGCTCTTAGAATCCTGTTGATGTTGTACATCTCTAAGCATTCAATGATCCAAGTGTGTGGCATTGAGTCATAGGCTTTCTTGTAATCAATCCAAGCCGTGCACAGGTTGGTGTGTCGGGTTTTGCAGTCTCGGGCGACTGTTTGGTCTACCAGGAGTTGGTGTTTGGCTCCTCTGGTATTTATGCCGATGCCCTTCTGTGCTGTACTCATGTATTTATCCATGTGCCCACCTATCTTAGCTGCTATGATGCCTGACATGAGCTTCCATGTTGTAGAGAGACAGATTATTGGCCGATAGTTGGATGGGACCGAACCCTTTGAGGGATCCTTCTGGATCAGGATTGTGCGCCCTTCAGTTAACCATTCAGGGTGAGTCCCACTTTGTAGCAGCTGGTTCATTTGAGCTGCCAGTCGCTTATGGAGGGCAGTGAGTTTCTTTAGCCAGTAGGCATGGATCATGTCAGGACCTGGTGCTGTCCAGTTTTTCATACCTGAGACTCTTTCATGCGGTATATATATATATATATATGACAATTTGAAAAATCCTTTCTGCATTTACTCAGGTTTTCTCTGTCTGATATTAAATGTGTTTGATGATATGATACATTTAATTTTGACAAAAAAAAGCAAAAACAGGAGGAATCTATAAGGGGGAAAATATATTTTAACAGCACTGTATAATAATTGCACCTACCTCTAATTTATTTAAAACTTATCCGAAATGAAATCATGGCTATTATATCTATGCACACAGCTTGATCACCACAATGAAAATTATCTACCCAAACAGTTTTTGATTTAACGACAGGTTCAGTTTGCTGTTGTTGAGACACATGCTCTTCACTCTTGTGCTAAATGATAGACTTCACAGCAGAGTGTATAATTACTGTAACAAGCCTTCTGTTTCACCTTGCATACACAAATGATGAGAAAGCATTCAGTAAAAAACAAATAAGTACATTAAAATGACACTGATGAGGGCTCCTGGAAGCTCACATTCAGAGGCTACCAAGCCATGATGCTGCTTTCTCTGAGGACTTTTTTCTCACCCGTTTTTCATGTGCTCTCTCTTTTCAGTGTCATTGACTGCTTTATGCTAGATATAAAAAGCAATGCATGGCCAACGAAGCACATAATAGGCAGATTTGACTAACGTGTCAGTGCAGAGAAGTGAAAAAAAGGAGGGAAAGTGGGAGGGGGAATGAGAAAAGAGAAAATACAGAAGGGGTACAGAGAAAAAAAGATGGGAGGAGAAAAAGCGACTGGCAGGTGGTGACCTGTGCCTTACCCCACAACAGAAAGGGCCGCCCTGGCATCTGCAGGCTCAGTGGGCATCAGATGACACGCTACATGACTCTCAGACTGTGGCTGAAGTAGATTGGACTGGCACGTTCATGCTGGGTCGAGGTGGAGGGACTCTGCTGTCAGATAAAGTGACTCTGTGTCAAATGAAAACAGATGATAAACCGAGTGGATGTCCAGTCTGAATCACCACAGAGGCAGCTACGGGCCAAATCCAGCTTGGTGCTTTGGTTGAACTGGGGTTGGCCTTGAGTCAAAACCTATGCGTGCTCGATGAGAGATCGAACCAGGCTAGCATTGAGAATCCAGCCATGCATCACGCTCTCACTCTGACTCACTCCTAGTTTCGACTGGAGCTGACGTGAACAATGCTGCAGACTCCGTAGAGAATCTTTGCTCAGAGCCTAATTCTTCACTCTGTCAGGCACACCACGTTCGTAGTGGACTTCAGCTGATGTGTGCTGACATGCAAGTGTCTGTATAGAGTGAATATATAATCCAGAACTGTGGTTCTGCCATCCATGTATAAACTCAGAGCTGTGTAACTCCTACTGGAAATGATGCAATGTCTTCGAAACACTGACCAAACATTTTTGCTGGTTTTTTCATTTAATTTGATGACTGTCTTAATTACATCACCATGTCAGATTATCTATGAAGATTTCAAGCTACTGTACATGTGCTAAGCCTACAAAAATGTACAAAAAGACATTTGATGAATTTGGTTTGATTGGTGCATCTTGTATGCCAGAATTAGCGCTTAAATAAAAAATATTATGTTAAAAAGCAGTGGAAAAATTGTTAATTGTATTTACATGCACTTTCTTTATATTTTTTCTTAAACTGTGCAAACTCTATTTCTGCAAGTGGTAAAAAAAAAAAAAAAAAAAAAAAAAAAAAAAAAAAAAAAGCCTGGGGCTAAGTATCTTTTTACACCTTTTATCTCTTGATATTTTGTCAGGCTTTATGGTTTTTAGACACAGAGTAGAAGGCTTAGTATGAGATATTCAGAACAGGACCTTCTTTTGTTACACTAAAGTCCAAGATCATAAAGGTGACAGGTGATCAGATAATAAAACCTGTCAGATAAAGTAAATACAGTGCTAGCCAAAAGTTTTCACACCTGTTGAACTTTTTCAGATCGTTACCAGAAATTTCAATGTATTCCACTGAGATTTTACATGATAGAGCAACACAGAGAAACACATCATTGGGCAGTGGAGGGATAGTGATGCATGATTTCCAAATTTTCAAAAGCAAAAATGTGAAAAATATTGCTTGCATTTGTATTCAGCCCCCAGAGCCTATAGCTTGTAGAGCCCCTTTTTGCTGTAATTACAACAGAAAACTGTTTTGGGGGTTGTCTTTTACTAACTTTGCAGATTTAGAAACTGATACATTTTCCAGTTCTTCTGTGGAACGTAGCAAAAACTTAGTTGAATGGATAGAGTTTGTAAACAGCAAATTTTGTCACAGACTTTCAGTTGTATTTAGATTTGGACTTTGAGTTGTTCTAACATTTCCAAATGAATATCCCCCAAAATTAATTTTATCACTGGCTGTATATTTAGTGCTGTCCTGCTGGAAGATGAATGTCCATGTTTTTTTTCAGGACTGTCCTCAATGGAACTCTATCCCAACAACTCTGGCTGGCTGTCCTGTCCCTGCTGGAAGAAAAGCACACTCCACAGCATGATACTTCCACCACAATGTTTCACTATGGAAATGCTGTGTTCAGACTGATGCAGAGTATTGGTTTACCACCACACAGTCTCTTCCGTGTACGTCAAACAATTCAATTTTGCTCTCATCAGATCAAAACACCATCTACCTCATGTTGGCTTGTTGCAAACTGCTAACAGGATTCCTCATGGCTTTCTTCCAAAAATGACTCATCATTGTGCCATACCTTTTCCATTTTCAGATGGGAGAATAGACAGTGCTTCATGAGCTGTTTAAAGCTCTACATATTGTTTTATAACCTAGCGCGTCTTTAAACTTCTCCACAATACAACAAAAAACTAATTAAAGTTTCTGGTTGGAGCATTACAAAATGTGAAATGGTTTGAGCAGTCTAAATAATTTTCCAAGGCACTGCAAACATCACAAGTCCTTAACATTTCCTTCATTACAGTGGCCTAGTGGATCAATAAGTGACCCAACAGAATGGAAGGGCTTTTCAGGTAATCATCGCTGATTGGCCTTCACAATGAAAATAATGCATCTCAATTTAAAAAACCTGTATTCCCCTCTCAGGACTGATGAACCCTTGTGGTCATGATTGGCTCCAGATGTCTGCCCTCTCTGTTGTTTCCTAGGACAGGGCCGCTACAAGACACAAACACAGAAAGGAAGAACAGTAGTTTGCAGGCAGACACACGTGGAAGGAACAGGTGCATGCTGAAGAGATGCGGTCGTACAGTCCCCACTCCCCCACCCCCTTCAGTCCGATGCTTTTTAATGACTGTGCTATCGCCCTCCTCTGTGGCTGCGACCCACCCCGCTCGCTTTTCTGAACGTTTGAAATGTGCTAGCCAGATGTTTGGGGCTTTCACCTGTAGGACGCACAATCTTTGACAGGGCCTCAGTGGATCTGTGATGAACAGACACATGTGTACATACATCCATGTGCCCTGCTGATGAGAACACTCAGAATATGCCAACAGATGGATCAGCACACACACGGCAACATGTGGACACACAGGTAGACAGAATCAGTTACACCGAAATCTTTTTTAACTTGTCATTTATCACCCCTCACTCACCCTGAGGTTTACTCCCACATGAATTTAGGGCACCTTTGGGGTAAGAGGACATCCACTACCTGCCACCTTTGTGCGATAAATCTCTCTTCCACAACCAGCTTCCCTCTAAGCCCCCATTTTTTCCTTTTTCGATATTTTGTGCTATTACACTTTAGCATTTTGTAACTGGAGACTGACTGTCTGGCTGGTGTAAGCTAATGGAGAAGAGCGAGCGTGTGGAGAGACTATCGGTGAGACAGCCTTGCTTCCTCGCATGCTGCTGTCAGAAACCATACGGGCCTGATTAATGACAACAGCCACAATAGCTCTTTATGCATTCTCTCCCCACTTCTGGCCCTCTGCCAACTCACCCTCAGGGAAAGGGAGGTATACACAGTGTTAGTGTGAGACAGAGACAGAGCGAAGAGACTGAAGTATGTGATATTTTCTGATTTTCTGTGTGTACATGAGATGTAAAGTGCTAAAAGGAACTATTCACCGAGTACTAAAAAAGAGCAATCAAATGTAAATCCAATTACCTAGTATTAATGCAAAATAACAGAAAAAATGAGGAGGTAATAGTGTAGAATCCAAGACAAAGGACTATTTACAATCCCCAAAATGACCTGAACATAACCCTTATTGTATCAATAAAAGATTTGGGAACTTTTGTTGCACAGAAAAACAAGATTAGAATGAAAATAGAGATAAAACTTTACATCTCTTGCAGGTTGTGGGTGAGTGTTTGCATGTGTGTGTGTGTGTGTGTGTGTGTGTGTATGTGTGTGTGTGTGTGTGTGTGTGTGTGTGTGTGTATGTGTGTGTGTGTGTGTGTGTGTGTGTGTGTGTGTGTGTGTGTGTATGTGGCTAGCTAGCAGCTATCTCCCCTTGCTCCTAACACAGAAAGGTTGAGAAGAGCCATCTTTCATCTCCTCTGCATCATCACAGCGTCTGCATTATTAATGGCCCTGATTACTGTAATCAAAAATTCTTATTTATTTGGAGGAGTCAGAAAAGGAGGAGGCAGGGAGGAGGAGGAGGCAGGGCGGCTTGGGCTTCTCTCTCCAGACAAAAAACCTTTGGTCTCCAGCTTTAATTTTCTGAAATATAGAGATACTGCAGTGCCCTATCTTCACTAAGTTTGGAGCTAAGCTATTTAGGCGTACATAAACATGCAAATGCCGAGGCAGACGATAAACTTTTTCCTCTTTCGGTCTTTGAGCATCACATACATTTACATACATAAACTCAGAAGTTACACTGGTGTGCAGATGCACACACAGCAGATCTAAGAAGTGCTCAAGCCTAACTATTAAATATCAGGCTTTGGGACAGAAAGAATGAGACATTTAATTTGACATACACCCTGTACAATTCAACTGAAAAACAAACACATATGTTTAGCAGTAAAATACAAAAATGAAAAGCTGGAATAATTGTTGTTGAGTTCACGCCTGCTTTCAAACGTGATTCTGATTTAGCTGATTTATAATTTAACTGTCCTATGATTTTCCTGACATTTGCACCATACAGATTAACACATTGTTTGCAGATGGGGTTATAGGATCTAAAAGGTATCAGTCAGGAGAAGGCTACAGGCAAAATTTCACAGCTTTATTCCCTCACTATACAGTATATACTAAATATATTTACTACAAGTATATAGTAAATGTAAATATATACTATTCAGTACACCTGTTCAACTTCTTAACACAAGTAGCAAAGCAATCAATCAGATTTCAGCAACTCAATGAATTTAACCCTCTAGATGTGGTGAAGACAACATGATGAAGTTTAAACCATCCATCTGAATAAGAAAGAAGTTAGATTTAAGTGACTGAATATGGTATGACTGTTGGTGCCAGATGCACCAGTATGAGTATTTTGTATCTATTTTCTACTTTCATATCTACTAGAAATTTTAGGTATAGCCATCTCTTTGGTTTACAAAGAATTACCAGAAAAACAGAAAATACCCAGGAAGCAGCGGTTGCCTAAACATGTTCAACCGTATGACAGAAGGGCTATAGCAACAGAAGATCATAACTGGTGCCACACCTCTGAGCTAAGAGTTGGAGACTGAACCAATAACTCACACAGTCTCACTAAAATTGGACAACAGATTGGATAAATGTTGTCTTGTCTCAGACTGTTAGCTGCAGGTTCAGATGCTAGGGTCCGAATTTGGTGTAAACAACATGAAAGCATGGAACCATCCTGCCTGTTTGGTGGTGGCAGTGTAATGGTGTGGGGAATATTTTCCTCACTCATTTTGGGAACATAAGTATCAAGTGAGCATCGTTAAAAACAACACAGCCTGCTTGAATATTGATGCTGACCATGTTGATTACATTATTATACTTCCAGCAGGATGATGCATTATGTCACAAAGCTCAAATCATCTCAAATTAATTTCTTGAACATGGAAATGCCTTCACTGCTGTCCAATCACCAGATTTCCATCAAACCTTTCGAAAATGTTCATATCATGGATGTGCAGCTGACATCGCTGCAGGAACTATGTAATGGGAAAATGTGATTATACATTTGGAAAATGGACCTGGAAGCTTGATGAGTCTATGCCACAAAAAAGAGGCAGTTTTGAAGACGAAGCAAGGTTTGACCCTGCACTAAGAAGTGTATACTGAGTGTAAATAACAAGTGTAACTCTGAGGTAGGTAAGTTTGGAACACAACACCCAAATTGAAAACATCTGCAAAGTGACAGAGGGCGGTGGCAGCATCATGCTTAGTAGTTACATTTCTCCAAATGAAACTGAGTTTATTATCTAGTTGGGTGAAATCATAAACAATTCCAAATAGTAGTCAGCTTTTACCTAAATACTTCAGATATCTAATAGAAAACTGAAAATAAAGAGAGATTTTACTTTTTACATCACAGTGAATCTATATAAATATCCAAATCAACAATGGATTTAAGGGTGCTAAAACCTATGCAATGAGGTTATTGCAAACATTTTTCTGCTTTTCCAGAGATTTGCCTGTTTTCTGGCATAATTGCACAGGATAAATGTAAAAAAAGGTTTTGAAATTTTATATGATAAAAATCTGACATTTTAACAGGGGTGTGTACACCTTTAAAATCCTCTGTATTGGTAACTGTCATTCATTTTATTTTAAAGAAGACAATCATCTAGAAATCTATAGTCAAAATGATTCATCTCAGCTTTTCAGCTTCTTTTCCACCTCCTTCCCTTTCTTCAGCAAAGTCTGCCTCATTCCTCGCCTTTTTCATTCTCCTCCTCTCTTGCTTCCTCCAACATCCACTCCACCCTGTCTAATCTATCCAGGCACTGCCATTTGCATGCAAATAGTCCATTACCCAGTGGCAGGGAGACACAGCCAGGAGCTCACTACTAGGTAATCAAGGACAAAAGAAGTGTAGAAGCGATGGGAGAAGGGGAAAAAAAAAGGGAGAAAGACAGCAGGGAGAAAGCGGTGAAAGATCACAGGTGAATTAACATTGAGAAAGAGGAGCATCTAGAGACTTGGCAGAGTGCAGGGAGGGGAAAAATGAAGGTTGAAGTGAAGGGAGAAGAAATACTGCACAAGTAGCTGAAGATGACGTGTTTGAAGAGGTGATTGGAGGCAGGGATCTTTGTAACGTAAAAGTTACAAGTTAGGTTGAATGAGTGCAGCTCAGAGTTTTAGGGGATCAAAGGATAGCAGTTTGTCAGGCTGTCAATCAACTGCAGGTATACAAAATGAAAAAAAAAAAACAGCAAAAAATAAAAGAGAATTGTTATCCACAAGAAAAAGGTTTCCTCACTTACATACTGCCAGCATTTTAAAGAACAGCTTGCAACAAATAGTTTTTCACAGGAGGAGTGCCCAAAAGGGCAAATTTCTTCAATTTGAGCAAGATACTTTTTTTTTTAAAGAAATTGAAGCCTTACTTTGAAATTTTGAATATAATTAATTATCTCTTCTATTATCCTGATGTTTTGGGAATAGCTTTCACATATTAAACATTCCTCACAAGTACCCCCACAGTTACGAGGATGACCAAGGACAGACATTTGTCCATGTTTGTGACAAATGTTGATGAAACTGGCCAGATGTCAGTGTTAGATAAATTAATCTCTTTAAAGAGCTGCACCTCTTTAAAGCAGTGATTTGTCACTCAGTGTATACTAAGCAGGAATCTCTAATGACACAATGGACATTAGTGTAATCTAGAAGAGTACTTGAAGGGCAATGGCCTGCTTTGAGGCCAACAAACTGTAAAATGTAATGTAAAAAGAAAACCCAACAACCTGGAGCAGTACCACATTTTGTTGCTTTGTACATGCTCCACCTCTCAATCATGTTTAATAAAGGTCCTTAGAGATGTGGCTCAGGTATTTGTTTAGAATATTTCCTAATATTTTTGTAATGGAAGTGTTTGTATTTTCCAACGCCCCTCACAATGACCTCAAAGATCAAATTTATTTTTAAAATTCAGCTTATTTTGGATTTTTATTATCTTTGTGTAATTTTGTACATTTGATGTAAATGAAAAAGAGTTGATGTTCAGGTACTGTGGCTAGTGATAATTTGGAGCTTTTTCAACTTAAAGAATGGGTTTGGATTTCTGGTGACCAGAGAGTCACCACAAAGTCATGTCATGGCTGGAAAAACCTGTGTAGTGTTGAAATTTTGTAGCCTAGTTCTCATTTATATGGATTGTCAGATTGCAATAGTGTGGATTTTCTTTTCCTAAAATCATTATTTGTTTCGTTTTTGCAGAAAATTAGCTTTTTGATATCCTCAACATTTCATAAACTGATTTGCATTTTTTATTTGTAAGAAAGACCGAGGTTACTTTTTGACCAGAACGCTGGGTTCATGCATGTTGTTTGGTTAGAAACATGACTAACAGATGGTTCATCATTTTTATCATTCTTTACTGACCAGCATTTTGAATTTCTCAAGGACCTGATAAGACCTCACTGAATCTCTCCCACCTCTTCCATAGTAAGATGCTAAAATGAGGCCGCAAATCAATATTATTGTCAGTCGGCTGTGTTAACAAGTTTGTTCAGTTAATATAACATTAACCTTTTCGCAACTAAGTAGTTAGCGCAAGCTAGTGCTAGCTATGTCTAACATTAATGCTTTGATCAAATAATAGTTTGTCACATTATCCTCACCATGAAACATGGTGGTGGGAGCATCATAATATAGGGATTCATTTATCAGAGGGCTCAGGGAAGCTGGTCAAAGTAGACGAAGATGGATGTAGCGATGATGTTCACATATGCTCTACATCCTATCATATAAGGTTGAGCGACTTTGGTAAAGATAATAGGCACAGGGGGTGTTGTCATTTGTTATCATTTTTAACTGCAACTGCTATTTGCCTTTCTGTACACTATTTTTTTTATTCCTTATTCTGTTTTTATATAGATTTTATATTCTTTGTGTGAATGTTTTCTGTTATTGCCTGTCACTGTCACTTTGCTGCTATTGCACAGAAATTTCCCTATTGTGTTACAATAAAGGATATTTCTATTCTATTCTATTGTATTTGTAGGCAAAAGCATCACTAGTATATTTTGTCATTTCCAATGCAAATAAGTTTGCTGTTAATCATGAAAAGAGTTCGAACAGATGACGACATCTCTGAAAAATATTTTAGAAAGTCTCACTCTGCCCTCCTGCATTGTCCATCTCGTTCTCCACAACCTTCTTGCAGTTTTTATTCCACCTCTGTCTTCATCACTCAGTATCTTCTCTTGCTCACACTCAGTGCCGCTCTTTCTCTCGATAGATGCTTGAAGTAACTAAACTTCTCCTTATGGGAGAAGGAGAAGTGAATCAACGTCAAAGAAAATGAGCCCCCCTCCCATTGCTGCCACCAACTCCGAGTCCCCCCGTCTCCTCCTCCTCCTTTTCCTCCTTTTTCCTGCGAAGCAGTTGATTGCGGCCCGTTTGATGTCCTAAACGCGGCGTGCTAAGATTTGCTCTCTGTTCCTTGCCGAGCCCGTTTGAAGCTCTGTGTGAGCGACACACATTTTCGACGTTACACTCTGCTAAAACGGGCAATTATTTTTTTCTCCCCCCTTTTTTATGTTCAGCTTTGGAATCACAATCCGTAAGGAGGAGGAGGAAAGAGACATGGAGCGATGACTCGCACCCACACATTCCTCTAACTAAGATGTAAATATGCACGGTGCAAAGACCTTTCTTCTAAGACAGGCACTTTACTGTTTTCTAAACTTTTTTTTTGCTTTTTTCTGTCACAAACATTACTGAAATTACACCTCCTGTAGATATCACCACCATGCACCTATTAGGACCCATATATTACTGTCAGCAGTGCCTGGTTGAACCTGCCTCAACCCCTTCTCTGCATTTATAAGCTCTTTTATTAAGCTCCTTGTGTCAGTTGCAGGAATATAAAAGAGTCTTCCCTGATATAAGTTTTTTGTAAACGGGTGTATTCAATGTACCAAACGCTGGTGAAGCTGCCCCGGGCTCATTTCTTTCTACACCCACTACAAGAGCTCCAAGACGGTGGCTTGGAAAAGAAGCATAGCCTTGGACATGCTCCTCACCCACCCACTCATATCCATGTGAAGCTGGGATTCCACTTATGCAGATTTATCATTTTACAGACTTGTATTTAACACCCAATTGATCCAGAGCATCTCTCAGACTGTGATATCTTCTTGGCTGCAGGTTCAGCATGATTTGAAATGAATGCCAAGGCACACATGCTTGCATACCCACACCCAAGCGTGCACACAGCGAGACACATAACTCTTTCTGCTCTTGGCCTGGGCCCAACGTTGTACTCCCCTTTTATGACCCTTGCTTTATGGTTTATTTAAAAAGTAACAGTCCCTTTATAGGTCATTAAAGCTGAAATAAAACACAACAGACGGCCTGAAATGGATAGAGGAGTAAGCAGACTCCAGCCAGATTGGCGTGAAAGACACTCGTGCACACAGACGCAGACAAAAGCAAGCGTATGCAAGGGGGCATCTGAGGCCAAAGGTTGTTACCCATCCAGATGACTGCAGCGGCTGCACATCACCGTTTCGCACATCAGTAATCTGGCTGAATATTGTGCCACATATCACATGCATTGTGCACACTCGTATCCATGAATAAAGAGGTTACATACCATGGGGAAAGAAAATATTAAATAAATCTATGTTTTTCTCTGCAAATATATTTCACACAAAAGAAATGTGACAAAAGTCCATAAATTAAGTTATGAGTAATCAAGTGGAATGGCATAGAGAATAAAGGAAGAAGCTGCCAAAAGGCATAGAAAGCCAACAAAATACCTGGAAACTGTCAGTATTTAAAAAGCAATTCTGCATATTTGTGTGTACCAGGTTTAGTTCTAATTGACAGCCTCATAAAAGCCTTCTCATTACCAAGGTACTGTATGAGGCAGACCTTAAAGAAACTCTTTCAAGACCTTTGCAACCTTATTGTTGCTTGACATACTGCTGGCATTGGTTACTGAAATGTTTCTAAATGATTTAATGCTCCAGTGAGCGCTGTTGGAACCAGAATCTGGAAATTGAAAAGATAACATTTCACTGAAAACTTGCCACTCTTAATCTTTGCAAGAGGAGTCAAAAAAATATTCAGAAACATTTTCCAAGAGCCAAGGACCACTTAGCGAGTGCTTTAGAAAGACTTGGTATTAGCAGGTCCAGTTTTTCCATGAAAACAAGAAATAATAACAACAAGTGACCTCTGTGGACCCTCACTGCTCAAGACTCGATTGCGAAAAAAAAGCCTGTTGAATCGTGCTAAAAGTTTAATGTGAAACAATTGGAAAAGCGATTGAAAAATGGGAAGAGTCCAGACTGGTCAAATAAGACCCACATTGAAGTCTTAGGATATCATTGCACACACCATGTGTGGAGGAGGAAAGGCACATCAAACCAAAGACAACATACCAAGTGAAGTTTGGAGGTGGGGACATCATGGTGTGGGCTGTTTTAACATATGGTACTGGCAGAGGTTAGGGTTGATCTTGCAGCAAGACAGTGTATCAAGTCTGGGAATCTCTAAACTGGTTTCAGAGAAAGTAGCTGAAGCTGTTAGAATGTCCCAGTCATTTGCCAGCATAAAAGAGGCCCCAAGAGGCTTTAAGAGCTGAACAAAGTTTTGTTTGTTTGTTTGTTTTTTTTGTGAACAATGGATCAAAATCACACCAGAGGAATGCATGTGACTATTTTCATCACACAGGAGACGTTTTGAAGCTGTTATCAAAAAATGCTTATCTACCAAGTAAGAAATACATTTCAGGAAGTATGTTCAATACTAATTCCCTCTCCCATTCCACTTTATTACACACAACTTCATTTATGGAGAATCTTTTGTTTTGATTTCTTTCTTTGTGTGGATTATGTGGTTGTTTTTGACATCTGGTGTGAATTTTCTGTCCAAAGAACCATTAGAAACATATAGTATTTACTAAGAAAATTATTGACAGGTCCAGTTTGTTATTTCACCTGCTGTGTAGACAACAAATTGATAAATTAAGACAATAAATGCTAATGTAACATGCATAAAAATGTACACTCAACAGGCTGCTCATCTCCAAAATAATTGCATAATATAATTCCCATTAATTCCATGATTTTCCTTTGTCTCTCCTGCTTTCCCATACATACTCTCTTCTCATTCAACCATACTTTGACCAGTGTGTGATGACAAAGTGGGCATGATTAACTACAAAAATGTCAAAAATAATGGCTGAAATTTAATTACAGAGTGAATGTTGTCTATGGGGAGAGGTGGAAGAAGAAGAAAAGAGGCACATATTGACAAAAAAGATCAAATTTATAGCTGAGCACAGTTTTACAAAAAAACAAATATTTAACGCTACCACATTAATGTGTTCATGAATAAAAGCACTGAAATGTATTCATGTATGGGAGTATTTTGTCTAAAGACAAAGCAGTTGCTGTTATCAATACATTTAAAAGATGAATAGGATATATTTTAACAGCTTCTTATTTTTAATCAATGTGTGCATGTGTGTGTGTTTAAAAATATTTGTTTTTTCCTTTATAAACCACTGTGAATTTCTATAATAACTGAGAGAAAGTGATTGTTATTTCGTAAGGCAAGCATTTGTTCTGCCTGAGACATTCTGGCAACTATAAATAAGTCTTTGTCTCATTTAGTGTAATGACCTTGGACTGATGTGTGAAGAGTGGTGTTGTGCCGACATGTTTGGCTGTGAATGACACAAAGACAAGAAAAGAAGCAGATGCAGTGAGTAGGTGTCTGCATGTTATATCTTAGTTTGTGTTATTATATCGTTGTAGTTTAAGATTTTACAGCGTTTGATAAAAGTATTCATTCCCCTTGAATAGTTTTTTTTAATATGTTGACATACTACAAACAAATTTCTGTGTATTTTATTGGGATTTCATCTTATATCCCAACACAAAGTGACAAATAATTGCAACATAGTAAGAAAAGGAAAAGTGGTTTTAAACATTTTTATGTCACAAAATCTGAAAAGTGTGGAATTAATTTTTTTTCAGTCCCACTGGGACAATTTTTAAAGAACCGCTTTCACTGTTGTTGCAGCTGCAAGACTTTTATAATATGTCTCTACTGGCTTTGCACATCACAAAACAAAAATTTTTGTTCTTTCTTCTTATTAAAATAGCTCAAGATCAATAAAGCTAAACAATTCCTTTGTTGCTCCGGTTGTATCTTTTGGGTTGTCCTGCTGGTGGACATCAGCTTCAGACTCAAATCTCTTGCAGCCTCAGCTTTTCTTTCAATTAATAAAACTACTTAACAATGATATACTATTTATTGTAATTATATCACATGAAACAACATACACAGGGTGAACACTGCATTTGCAATCAAGCAGGAAGAAAAAGCAAAAAAAGAAAATGCAATTAGGACCTAGTTATCACAATTTTTTCAGATGTTGCTAGTATTGGAAATGTTTGCAGTGTGGTTTTGTAAATATATAGGGTGACAAACTAAAAAGGAAAGACAAACAAACAGTTTTCAATTTTCCAAGCCTTTTTCACACATTGGTTGCATTATCTTTCTAGAATAAAACATCCTCTGTTCCATTTTAATATTTCACACATGCAAATTGAAGTGACACAGCACTGTGTCAGTGTACAATTTACAATTTAGTGTTTACACTAGACTGGCTTGATCACTTGGCCTGTGTGAAGTAAATTTGGTCATCTCTACTGGTGAATTCTTTTTGCAGTCAAGTGTGTGCAGCTCTGGGTTTTATGATGGCATAGACTGAGCAACACATGTTCAGTGATAAAACAGTCGACACAGTTTGTCTTAAAGACAGAGAGAAACACACATAAAGGAGAATATGTGGATAAATCTGAGCAAAAGACAACACAATTGTATATTGATGATTGCTGGCTTTTGACTGTTGGAATTGATAGTTTAATTATCTGTTTAAATTCAGATCAGGAGAAGCAGTGCAACTTTTGTGCAGGCCATGAAACAATAGGCCACGTCTTCACCCTCGCAGGGTTGCTGTCATGTGAGTTTGACTCTCCAGACTTCATTTGTTTATGTTCCTACAGAACCATATACATCAAGGCATTTTGTGGAGTATGCAGTGGAAGTATGGGTTACCTGGGTTGCTTTATGGGCATTCTAGTCCTGGTTTACCTAAAGCAAGAGCTGTGTCCACATTCCTGATGCAAAGTTGAACTTGTTTCTTGTCCAGGTTGTACTCCACCAAATCTGGCCGTGGTCACAGATCATGACTGCTTCATTCATTGATAGAACCTCAAATAATTTTCTGGGTTGGGATCTGCAGGGTCTTATCTTTGCTGTCTGCTGATGATGTGTTTCTGTTTGGATCTTCAAGCAATGGTCTTTGGCATGCACTGGAGCAACACATAACCAAGTGTCAAGCAGCCAGAATAAGAGTAATGTCCTGTAAGTCTAAGGTCATGGTATTCAACCAGAAAAAGGAGGGCTGCTCCTTTGGGTTGGTGAACAGCCTTAAACCCCTTTTAAAACATCGTTCTGCAATAACACGCAATGATGAAACTCCATTATGAATCATTTTGTCTTTTCCTATCACACAAGCTGTTATGCTAAGATCACAGTCCTTGTGCACATTTTGAGATTATGCAGTCATGATTTCAAAATAAAATTGCAAAGGGATTACAAGGCATGTGGGGTAGAACTGTGCACTGGGTTTGGGATTGGGATTGTGAACCAACAAAAATCTTGTGGGAGTGGCTGGTTTCGAGATTATCATGGGTTTAAGATAGACACCAGGTCCCAGAATCATTGAAAGGATGCAGAGTACAACTGAGGTTGGTAATAAAATCTAGAGTAGAGACTGGAGAAAAATAAATTGTACGATCCCACAATATAATTATGAAATTTCATCCGAAGATGCAAAACAAATCATTCATAACATGGGGTTTCACAGGGATGCACCGTCCCCAAGTCAAAAAGAAAAAAAAAAAACTGACCTGAAAAAAATTCTTCTTTCAACTCAGGCCCAAAGTAAATAGCAGAAAAACCTCAATGTCCAACTCTCAGATAAACCAGTCTGAAACTCAGGTAAAAATTCACAAAGAATGCTTTCTTGCGCTTTCAACGCTTGCAAGGTTCATTTTGAGTGTGAGTTCAGTGCGCCATCAAGGAGAGCTTTTAGTGCAGTAGCCTGGCACCAGAGTCTCTCAGCAATATATTCTTTCTGCTCAGTAATCTCAAATAGGACAGATGTCCCAGTTTCATTTATTAACTGTCATATCTTTATTTATTTAAATGTTCTTAGCGATTGTTTTCTGTTAGGGTTTAGCTATTCCAAATTTAGCCTAGTTTTTCAAATGTCTCTTGGGGGTTTTTCATTTATTTTTCTTTTGTGATACATTTATTTTTTTACTGCACCAATATGGCATTTTTGGTCTCATTTTGCATGAGAATTTGTGATTCAAAGAGAAGATTTTTTTTTTTTTTAATTTAACCTTCTTCAGTTGGGTGATTGGAGATCAGAGCCATTGCTCCTCTACCTGGAAAGGACTCTGGTGGAAAGGCCTGAAGTGGTTTGGGTTTCTAATCAAGATCCTTGAACTCGTCCTGTAGATATTTTGAGAGGAGACCCCATACCAAATGGGGTAACTCAAAATGAGCTGGCTAGTGTTGCAGAACAACGAATGGACAGACGGATGGATGGAGGATTAGTTTAGTGCTTTGATGAAAGTATTGAACAGAACCAATAAATCTCTTCTCATCTTTTTTGCAAAGCCGATCAACATGCATTGAGTCTCAGTGACGCTGAATAGAAGCAGTCACAGGGCAGATGTTTTCACTCAAAACAATTTTGTATTGATTTTCACTGACCCTCACCTCATCCAAGAAAACATTGCCTCAAACAGCCCTAAAGGAGTTAAAAATTTGCTTTCTTTATTTTGTCACATACTTATCTGAGATTTAAGTGTCTGCTTTGTACCAGCGTGAATTTATATATGCATGAACATGATACAAATGCACATTAGTACAAATTTTGAAATTGCTCGTGTTCAGGACTATAGTCGCAACAGCTTCCCCTCTCTTCCCTTCTTACTTTCTCTCTCTCTCTCTCTCTCTGTCAGTTCATCCTTTTCTCCTTTAACCGACCATAGAAAGAGGAGGTGGAGGGGCAGCAGCGGCGAGCAAGGCCACAGTCTTATTAGTGATAATGAGAGAGAGCCACTCTGCCAATTTACATCCGTAATCTGATATTAGCTCTTGCCACCCGCACTAAAGCTGCACATGCATACACACACCGTCATGGACAAAAAGCACACACACTCAGAAGCAGTCGCAGAGCTGCACAAAATCACATGTTTGAAATTACTTATTCATATTCATGAAAAAGAGCAAACTGCTTTTGGGTGAATACCAAAGTGCCCCCTGAAGAAAAAAAAATATTCACCAATTTCAGAAATAATCAAATTCAAAGAAGATAGTGGGTAGTAGCTTAATAATGTCCATAAATCGAACAAGTCACCATACCATCTAATACGTTTGAGAGATTAATATTCTACCTCAAAAAATCTATATGTGCTGCTATGATACAGCAAAGAATATGTATTGAAAATTGTGATTTTTCATTAAATATACTTCTAAAAGGACTATTGACATGAAATCCTCAACAGATGTTGGCAACAACCCACGTAATTCACAAATCATGTTATGTATCATAAAATCTAATGAAACAGGGAATACAAATTGAACACATTCAGAAAAGGCTGCAAAAAGCATGGAAGGCCAAGAAATCAGATGAAATCTGTCAAGTATTTAGAATGTAATCTTGCTCCTATCAGTGCAAGTTAACATCAACTTGTTTAGTCCTAACTGATAACGTAAGAAAGGTTTTGCATAAGAAGAGTCTCATGATGGGCAAAAGAGAAGTGCTCACACAGAACCTTCGCAACCTGCTAAACATATTGATTCACTGGTAACAAATGCATGTCTAACCTTCTGAATATTCCAGTAAGTACCATTGGGGCCATAATCTGGAAGTGTAGTCAGCAGTTTTTTAATATAAACCAGTGATGACCAAATGATCTTTGCAAGATTTTATGCAGTAAAAGATAAAAGATTTATCATAAAAATAGAGAATCTATTAAGAATCTATGGGGTATTGTCAAAATACACAAGACCTAGCAAGTCGCATGATGTGAAGATCACTATCAAAGCAACCTAGGCTTCCATTACACCTTAACAGTGCCACTAGGTGATCAGCTCCATACCATGGGGCACTGATGCAGTAATTCATGCAAAAAGCCCAAGAAATAAAGACACTTTTCAGAAGCCTAACATTTCTGTTGAAAATATCCTTTTTAATTATTTTGTGTAATTTTCTGAGAAACCGAATATTGTTTTTTTATTTATTCTGTAAGCCATAATCATCCAAATCGCAAAAGGGCTTGAAATATTTAACTCTATGTCTCTATGTTATATATGAATTACATTTCCCGAAATCTCAACATCATCATAAGGACACCACACCCACAGTGAATGACTGTGGTGGCAGCATCATGCTCTGGGGTTTCCTTCCCTCAGATGGAACATAAGTTCCTGTACAGCTGGATGAAGCTATGAATACTTCCAAACAACAGTCAGCTATGGCCAAAACATTCAGCTGTTTCATATAAAGCTGAAAGAGAAGAGGGATTTTATTTTTCAGTGTCAAAGGATACATTAAAACAAACAAAATAAATAAATAATGGCTTCGTGACTGAAAATTAAAGTTTTGAATCCAGAACTAAATTCGACAAAAAATCTGGAGCGTCACCTGAAAAGGGTTGTGGACAAGAGATGTTCTGACAATCTGAAAGAACTGGAGATGTTTTGTAAGGTATAGTGAACAAATATTGCCAAGTGAAGCTGTAGAAGGAGGGATTTCTGGGCCTCAGGCAAAAGCTTTATAGTGGTGAAAGATTTCAAACAAAGAAATATGAAATGGGATACATAATAAAGAATCATTTCACACATACACACATCATATGTAAAGAATGTTTTGAATTGATTTATCATGTCCTTTATTACACACAAGACCTGCTGCTTTAACAGGGTTGTCTGGACTTCTTAGAGTCAGTGTATGCATCAGGTAACTGGTTCATGTTTTGTTGTGAAGCTATCTTGTGGCATGAGGTTGGATCGAAATTCAGTTCAGCATCCACTATGCTCTGATGCAACAGTGTTCTTTAAAAGAAGTCATTTCTAAGCCTATACATCATTTATTTTTTTCTTCACCTTTTCATGTTTTTATGGTAGAAGGCAGCATGGAAGTGATGCAAGAAGATGACGATCTGGATCAATCAACTAAATATGACATGCAGCACAGCCCCATGTCATATTTAGTTATTGTCTGTTAATATTACAATTTTAATATAATTAGTTTCAAATGAACTTCACCTAGGTTTCAGTGTTACTGACATGTAAAGTATCTAAATGTATTCCATGAGGGATACACCTGTGTGTCATCAGTCTATTTCTCTTTTCTTTCTGATGCCTTTTAGAAATTAAGCCCTTCATGGTTGTACACTGGGAAGGATTTATGGGCCTTGGGCAAAACCTTGATGGAGAACAGATCAGAAAATCTGGCACAAGGAAAGAGTTTTAATTTCAACTTGAGTCAGTCACATCAATGGGTTGATAGTCAATGAATACAGTGATAAAACTGTTGCAGAGATTCTGGGAAAATAACCAAAGTGGAACATGGCTGGAAAATTGTCTACCAGTCTTTGATTTGCACCTCCTTCTAGAACCTTTTTCCCAAATATGTTTTCCAAAAGTTTATTTAAATTCAGTTCAGTTCAATTCAAAAATACTGTATTTATCCCAAAGGGAAATTAAATAAACATTAATAGATACTGTACAAAACATCTCATGCTAAGCAAACATCAAAGACAGCAGGCCTGGTTCATCCAACTTACCATCTTTCTGGTGGGCCACTGAAAAATTCAAGTCTTTTTGATTTATTAATGATTCTTCTATTTAAAAACAATTACACATTTAAATTTTGATCAAAGAACTACTCCACCCTGATTGTATCTTTAAAATACAGATTTAGCTTTGAAATATACACCTGGTCAGGCATAACATTATGACAGCTGACAGGTAAGACGAATAAGACTGATTATCTCTTCATCAGAGCGACTTTTAGTGGGAAGATTATATTAAGGACCATGCAGATATTTTGTCCTGAAAGTTGATATGTTAGAAGCAGAAAAAATGAGCAAGTGTAAGGATCTGAGCGAGTTTGACAATTGCCAAATTGCGATGGCCAGTTTTGGAGGTGCTCTGATCAAGTGATCAGCTTTTGTGGGGTATTTCAGCTTCTACCAAAAGTGATCCAGGGAAGGAACAGTGGTGAACTGGTGACAGGGTCATGGATGGCTGACCCTTGGGGTCTGATCCAAAAGCGGAGTTATTTTAGCACAGCCTTTAAAGAAGTCAGCAATGGCTTTAATAGAATGGTGTTAAAATACACAGTGCCTGCTTGTTGTGTATGGAGTCAGGTTGTCCGTGCTGATGCTTGTCCACCACCAAAAACACCAACAATGGGGACGTGAACATTAGAATTGAACAACAAAGCAACTGGAAAAGTTGCCCTGGTTTCCTGATACACACATATTAAATATAATTTTCACCTTCGTATTGTGCCTTTGAATATTTTTTTGGGCCTTTTGTTCTTTTCACACTGAGAGCTTTTTATTGATAGCCAGAAGCATTATATATGACCCAAAGATTGTCCATGAACAGTTTTAAAAGCACAATTATATTTGGAGGTGCTGACTTGGCCTCCAGATCCGATACATGGAGGCCCACCTTGAAACTGACAGATCTTAAAAGGTCTGGTGCTCACATCTTGGTGCCAGATACCACATCACACCTTTAGGAGTCTAGTGGATCCAATTTCTCAATCGATCACAAGAAAAGGAGGAACAGCAACTTATTAGATGGTCAAATTATACCTAATTTGTGTATATTTTCAGCAAATTTGTTTCTCAAAATGTACTCTTTTCTGTGCTTCTGGGTATTTTTTTTTCCTCAAATGTAAAATGGAAACACATCCTTTATATATCACAAACCCAAAACCCAAAACTGTAACACACGAATCCAGGCAACTGACCAATCAAGGAGATTCTCTCAAGCGAACACTGAAAGATTTTGTTGAACAATTCCTGCCGACATGGTAATGAATATTCCATGTAAGCTGTAGCAGAAAACCTTTCAATTGTTCTCCGTCCCTTGTGTATCAATTAGATCCAAACCACCCAGAATCAGCTAATTGTTTTGAGCACTAAAGCATGTATGAAAGGTTTCCCACTGTCTATCCGCAGGCTAAAATATGAGTTTCATCTCTGAGGGTGACAGAACATTATGCAAGCCAGAGGGGGAACCTTTTAGCTGTAATATCACACACTTATACTATATTGTCATGTACAGCAGCGACTCTGAGATCTCTTTCTTTCATTACACGCTGTCATTACACTTCTCTATTTCTGCATAATTTCTGTTGAGATTTTATCATTCAGTCATGCCTGGAAGTCGGGTTTTAAGTGCCATATGGATCTGGAGAAAGCTTCTAATAACGGCACATCTTATTCTAATCCACTCAGATCCCCAGCATTAAAAGCACTTTTCCCTAATGCAAATAGAGTGAATTGTTGTTGTATATCTGGACAGGTTTCTGCAATAAGTTTTCCAGCACATCTGTTCACTACTTTTCAGAATGAGTGCAAATGGAAAATAAAAAGAAAAACACAATTCAAGTTGGGTTTGGTTTAAATTTCTTAAATCGATGATAATTCATTTATACTTGATATTAAAAATCGATGCAAGAGTTTGTGCTTGTTATCTTTTTTTGATGATGTAAGCTAGATTTTTAAACAAGTGAGTTAAAAAAAATGGTCTGCAAATGATGTTTTTGACACCAAAAAGCTGCTGAACACTATGGAGTTTCAATAATGAATAAAAGGCCAATTTACAAATCTAAAGAAAGCAGGGTAACTTTTTTTGTACTGCATTCAGTTCTTCTTTGAGTGTTATTTGTTACACTGGGAGTCCCTACAGTGGGACCAGGTGGTACAGTATCTATAATTAAAACAAACTTGATGCTATATTTCAAAGGTTGCCAAGAGCTCCATGTCAGTTTTAAACCCCCTACTGACCCTTTCACACATGGATAGTGCAACAGTGATGTTAAAAAAGACCCCTTGCCTTTGCTTGTTCTCACAGACTCCAAACAGAGCTAGCATAATGCTGCTCTGTGGGTGCTTTCAAACAGTGTGGTGGTATTCTAGACTGAAAGGTGGGGTATGTTGCATGGCAGCATTGGGGAATCATGTGGATGGTTTGCCATGCCTACTCCCTTCTGCACAAATGCTTTAATTTTGCTTTACGAGTGTCTCCATCGAGGATGTAAAGTTCCAACATCCAGGTGATTTAGGAGTACCTGTGTGTTCTTCTATGTTGTGTTTTCCTCCTTTCTCCCCTTTCTCTCATTGTGTTTGATTATCTCTGAGGGAAAGGCTCCTCCTGCTGTGCTGCTCACTCACCTGTTTCCAATCACCTTATCAAGCCATGGCTCAAAAGAACCAGCAGGACCACTCTGAACTGCCTGATTGTCCAACTTTGATGCAAGCAACCTACCTAGAACCTACCTTGAGTCTACACTGGAGTCTCACTCAGACTCTAAAGTCCATTCCTGATTAATGCAACAACAAACAATACCTACCTGGTTATCACTGGTCCTGTTGCTTCATCTTATTAACCTATGTTTACTGTTAACCTATATTTACCTGCCTGTCAACCTTTATCAACAAACAATGACCAGCTATCAACAAGTCCATCAGAGGAGACGAAATAACTCACCTATTACCACCCACCTCAGCCAATCTTGGGTTCGCAGCTCTTTCCCTTTGACCAAAAAGTTAAACCAGAAAAACCATAATACACTCCATTTTGTCTCAGCCTTGCTTTTAAATGTTGTACAAAGATACACAGCTTACGGGGATAAAGCTCCAGCTTTTCATTTCTAACCATCTGAATCTGTGCAACTTGACCTCCAACTTAGTCATGTAAAGATAAAAAAAATCATGGCATAACTCTGAGATACCATATGTTCCACAAATGTTTGCCACTGTTACAGAATTTGTGCACATGCTGCTCAAATGTCACAACAATGACACCATGTAGTTTTATTTCATCACACACTATGCTAAGCAGATCCTTTGTCTATGCTGACGAAGATTCATTCACCTGAGCATGCTGAGTACTTGAAGTGGCTGAGATAGCAGCAGATGAGCTGATCATTATGCTTTTCCCTAGGGTGAACTCATATATTGTCCATAGTGCACTGAACCTTCAGCTCGGATAGCAAAGAGATCATTCAGGTTGGGAAGTAATAAGACAGTAATATCACAGCAAAAGCAACTCGTACTGATGCAGTATGGATTTGATGATTTTAGATACTCTAACATAGGCGGTTAGATAAGTAACAGTGTGACAGCAGCTTTAAGAATAAAAAGCTTGCATGAGACGGACACACGCTGCACAAATTAAACATTATTTTTAGAACTTGGCACTAAAGCAGTTATTTTGCTCACTCCATTTGTATTTTTGTTGCATATCCGTGTACTTTAAGCACTGTTGGCAAGTGGCAGCAGAAAACAACACAAGGTGAACTCTCATTTGCAAAACAGTTTGAAGTCCAAATACGGGACTCATTGTAAATGCAGGGCCACAATTGTTTCTTCTGTGAATTCTACTGGAAAAAGAAAACTGAACAGGTTTTCAGAGTGTCTTGTTCTTGAAAACAGGTTTGGCTTCATAGCTGTAGAATAATCACTAATTTGTGAAAATTTTCAAGGACAATAAATTGACAAAAGCTTGAGAAGCTGAAACTGTAACATAGACATATTTTAATGACATGTTTTATGCAAATTCATACATAAAGTAACACACATAAAAAATATATATATTTCCAGGGATGATAAATGGAGAAAATCATCAATGCCAGACACACCAGACAGCATAAGAATGAGATGGAAAAGAGGCTGCTGTACATCTAAAACAAAAAAGCCTTTTCAAATTAATTGGCCTAAATCATGGATGTATTCCAGTGAACTGTCAGCTCTTATCTAAGTGTTGCCATTTTGAACCAAAAGTAAGCAAAATACATTTGAAATTAGATGTCTGGCCATTTTTAGGATGCTAAGTCAGACTTTATTAATTTTGGAAAACCCATTTTGGAAAAGAGAAAGGATTAGATGGAAACCAAGTTTGTTATGGCTTTGAGTGATGCACCTGCTGAACTTTCTAATTCTTCAATAAGTCACAATGCCTCTAATTAGGGTGTACCCATTCTAAAATAATCCCTTAACCTAGACTTTGAATGAAACGCTTCCCTATTAGCCTCCACTCCAGGTGCATTCAACTTTGTGCCAAAAACCTCTTATAGTTTCAATATGGAGAAAAATGCCACCAGCTCTGAATTTTCAGTGTTCTGTCTGAGAGGGACTTCTTCTGCCTTTCAGTATTGCGTGCTGTCTCCACTGCACAGTGCTGGGGCTCTGCAGCACACACTCTTTCTCACCAATTACCTGCCTGTATCTCTTCGTCTGTGCTGTGTGATTGAGAGATGGTGTGAGGGGAAGAGAAAGTGAGAATGTGTGTGCCTGTGTGTGTGTTTATCCACATATATAGATTCTTGTGTGTGTGTGTGTGTGTGTGTGTGTGTGTGTGTGTGTGTGTGTGTGTGTGTGTGTGTGGGTGTGTGGGTGTGTGTGTGTCTGCACATCACATTCTTCTGCCTGTTTCCCCCTCCGGATCTCATGTATAATTTATGAACCTCTCATGAATATGCTAATTAGCCGACGTGCAGGGAGAGGTGAGAGGGCTTCCCCTGTTCTATTCTTACATTCGTCTGATGTGGGGTTGGGGTGTGGGGGGAAGGATGGAGGAGAGGAAGCTGGGGGAAAAACTGGGAGAGCTTGGGTTGCTGCCGTAGAGGAGAGGGAATAAGTGAAAGAGAGGAAAAACGAAGGGCAGAGGAGGAAAAGGCTGGAAGGAGAGAGTGTGGAAATACATTTATTAAATCCCGGGCGTTCAACAAATAGGTATTGTGGCAATATGGACGGTGGTGAGCCCATGTTGTGCTATATTGTGTTGGAAACAAATGAATCACCCATGCTGAGGGGACGTGGAGAGGCGAGATTGGAGGAGGTAGTTGGAGAAACGGGGGAAGATGAGAGGAAACAAAAAAAGGGGGAGGGGGGGAATAGTTGTCATTGTTCCATCAACATTTCAGTCGTGTTTCTGAGAGCCCAGACAGGCAGGCAAATAGGACCGTTATTCCAGTTTCAATTGCTTCTCCCATAAATAGATGATAGCAGCCAAGTTTGTGAAGAGACACAGAAAAACACCCTTCAGAGTATTGCTGCAGACAAAGGCAATGTGAGGGTGACGCAAGCTCCCACACCTAATCAGATAAATTGCAGGGAAAGACAGGTAGAAGGTAGAGAGATTAATCCAATAGCTGACAAACGAGCCAACTAAACATCAAACACTTCGTCTTCAAAGTTGCGTAACATGAAAAACCCTTTAAACCACATCAAAGCCCTCACAGACAGCTGAGGGAAGATCTCACTCTTCTTTTTTCCTCTCTTTTCTTGAACTCTGTCAGTCTATCTGCAAGCTTCTCAACGGGTTTTTTCTTCAATCAGGGCGACTGAGTACGACGTGAAGTTGTGCATTTTATTCAGTGCATGTGTTTGCACATGCATGCAAACATGTGCACACTGTTTGCATGAATGCACATCTGTGTGTGTGCATACATTTTTGAGACCTTCAGATGTGTGTCTGTACATGCGTGTGTGCAGCGTTTTCCTCCTGGCACCCTGTGGGTATAGGGAGCATTCCAGCGGGCAGCTGATGATTCAGCATCTGTCGCCCTGCTTATGTAAGAGAGCAGACATGGTCCGGATGGCTGACTGGCTGAGTTAACTGACTGACTGGATGAATGGCTCAGTTAGTGAAGGCCTGACCAACTGACTCAGTAAATGAAATCACTGACTTACAGACTGACAGAATGATTAAAAAAATCCTAACAGATGTGCGTTGGTTGCATTCCATCAAATTAGGCTGAGTGTAAAATGATGCTCAATGATACTGACAGGAGTTTAGTATCAGCTGATGATGCTTAAAGTATATGTTTGTGAATGCCATTGTTGCAGGTTTGTAAGAAAATCTTTCCTCAAACAGGAGATAAGTTAGCAGTGGAAACAATTAAAAAGTATCGATCTGTACTTTTTAGAGCTGTACTGAGAACAGAAATTGTTAGTCTCAAAAAAGAAAAAGCTTGATATTTCTGCAATAAATAATAAAAATACATGCTTGTATGTCAAATGTCAGATGAAAAAAGATGTTCCTTAAAAATAGGGCAAATAGAAATGAAAAAACCTACTGAAATATGTTTCGTCTAAAAATATTTAAAGTGGAACTGAACCCAATGTAAAAGCATAATCCCGCCCTAAGACAAATTTTGAAAAATTCCACCAAAGTTGGCAGTGGCAAGAGACACTGAGGGGCACAGCCAAGTGTGAGGATGAGCAGAGGGGGTTAAGCGGGGGTGTGGTCAGAACATGGGAAAGCACTGTTGCCAGCATAGAGACATTGTCACTGTATTTAGTGACTTTTAAGACCCCTCTAGCAACTTTATTTCAAAGAAGCGACGAGTGACAAATCTAGCGACTGTTTTATGTTATTGGCAACGGCATTTGAAAGCACTAGTTATTCTGCAGTAACTATCCTGAGTGAGCAGTCCTAAGCACGAGAGGAGATCCATTCCACTTTGTGTCCACACTGCAAATGAATCATGCAGTTAAAAAGATGAAAAATGCCATCGATCAATGCTCGTAATGCACGTAGTTGTAACTCCTGAATCGCCACAGGGGCGTGTCTGAGTGAGATGGATTTATACAGAAGCTGCAGGTCTCCATAAAACCGTTTGTTTTAGTTGTAGTTGTGATCTCATAGAATGTTACTTATTGAATGTTATCCTATGTTGCAGTTATCGCCGATTAATTGACTCTTATCAAAAAAGTCAGCAAAATTGCAAATCATGAAGGCGAAGAATATAGGCCCTCACAAACACAGATGGAGATGTCTTAAAAACTCTGCCCCAGGGTATGGAAAAATCAGAGGTAATGGAACTTAAAAAAGAAGAAAAAAAACTCTGCCAAGAGAGCTGTTGGTGAGACGTTATAAGTTAATGCTAATGATGGCAATACCTTCTGCCTGTATTTAAACTATCATCCCCTTACTTTGTAAAAAGAAATAAGCAGGAAAAAGACAACTTCTTTTTTTCTGTTTTTCTAGGTATTTCTTTTTCCAAACAGTCCAGCTCAAAAAGTCCCATGTAAATTACGACTCAACAGGACTGTGAAACTGAAATTATTATTTAAAAATCCCAGACATCAGCACTTTATTACTCAACTGAAAACACCAAGTGGAACATTTGGCTTTATTGGCTTTCTTTTGAGTGTAACTGATTTACCAGCTGGTTCATTTGCACGCACATTTCCTGATCCTTTTTAGCTGACTTACCAGCCCATTGATGCTGACCAACCAGTCTCTTGGCTTGACCGCGACCTAACTGACTGTAATGGCACACTTGCTGGCTGACTGGAGCTAAATAGACGTGATGGTTGACTGAATGTCTAATTACACGTCTGATTGGCTGGTTGTGGTCAGGCCAGGAGCAGCGAGAAAAAGAAGGAGGCAAGGCACAGTGGCAAAACTGGGTTCATTATAGTAAACGTGGGACAGGCAGCGGTGACAGGCAGAGAGAAAGAGAGAGTAGACACTGGAAACAGCTGAGAGTGACATTAATTCACCAAACTACCATGCAAATACATGCCCTTACAGAGATGGCCTGTACCTTACATTTGGGTAGAATACCAAATACTGTGCACACATGCACATAAAATGGAAGCAACTGGTCTAAGGACATGAACAAAAATGATCATGCAAGTGCACATATGCATTTATGTATGTTTTCAGTAGGAGTGACTGCTTTGGATGATAAGGCTCACCAATCAGGGGGGTGCAGCTATGAGAAAAAGTAATCTGTTTGTTGGGCTCTGGGTGGCTAATGATGCTGACGTTGGTTCCTAATTGCCAGTTTCCAGTTTTGCACCAGTTAAAGGACTATATCACTGTTTGTTTTAAGTCTGGACTGCATTTAAACCTCCTTAATTCAAATATAAAACATGTAGCCTTGGCAAACTTTTTCTAGATTTTTTAACTCCCTTATTGCCATTCAGTCAGTGCAGACAGGGTCTGGCATTCCTTTTTTTTTTTTTTTTTTTTTTTTTTTTTTTTTTTTTTTTTTTTTTTTGCGCTTTAAAGTGTTCTTGCACGGTCAAAAACACATAGCAATACTAAAAAGCTACCAAATACTGTAAGTTGAAGCTGTATTGAAAAAAAGGTGTGGAAGCACTCACTCACCACACATTTTTACAAATCTATAGGTTTAAAATCAAAATGTATCCAGATGACCAACATGTAATTATAGTTATAACAATTAATCACAATTTGAGATTTATAAACCCTTTAGTCTATTTTTAAAAAAAAAACAAAAAATAACATCCCCCATATTTTTTTTTGTCTAGTTTTTAAATATATATATTATGATAATTTCAGATTAAAAGATGTGAAGAACACAATATACACAGTGGATTGGGTCAAACCATATGGATGATTAGACTCTTTTCTCTTGTCAATTGAAAAAGAGAAAGCAAACATTGACGTTTTAGGTTTTTTCCTGAAAAATGTTGAATTCAATGTATTTCTACTCAATGAACACTTACAGACCACTGCTAGGTACACCTGTTCAATTACTTGTTAACACAGACAGTGAATTAGTCAAATGGTGGCAACTAAATATATCAAAGCAAAAGCAGGTGCTGAAGTTCAAACCCAGCATCAGATAAAGGATGAAAAGATGTTTAACTAATTTTGAGCAGGACATGGTTGATGGTGTCAGATGAGCAGGTCTGAGTAATTCAGCTGATCTACTGTGACTTTCACAAACAATTAGATCTTAAAAAGCATAAAATAAGCACTTGTTAAAACAGAGGTGTGTGGAATGCCACCTCCGAGCACACAACACATTGCACTTTGAAGCAGATGGGGTCCAACAGCCGAAGTCTGGAAACTAAGGATATTAATTAAACAGGCTCACCAAAATTAGTCAATACAAGATTGCAAAAACGTCACCTGGTCTTGATTTCAGCAGCAGCATTCAGATGGTAAGGTCGGAATTTGGTTTAAACAAAATAAAGGCACGGATTCATCGGCCCTTGTATCAACAGCTCAGGCTACTGCTAGTGCCAAACACTTGGTGCACTTTGAACCCCTTAGTACCAAATTAAAAGTATTGTTTAGTCACTGAAGCCCACCTGAGTATTGCTGGTGACCATGTTCACCCATTCATGACCAGAATCCAGTAGAACAATGCACCATGTCACAAAACTTAAGTTATCACAAACCGGTTTCTTGAACAGGACAATGAGCTCTTGTTGAGTTTTGTGAGTTTAAAGTAGGACCAAAATGCAGACAGGAGCTTTGAATAAACATTGAATGCATCTTTAATGGTAATAACTGAAAAATGTACAGCTCTGGATCAGGTACTGAAACAGCAAAAAACGGGAAATATCGCACAGAGAGCCAGTGATGAATAATGAAAAAGGGAACTGACAAACGAGTGGAGAGTGGCGGAACTGAGACTCATAGAAACTACAAATAAAGGGGAAAAAATTATCAGTAATCCAAGGCCACATGCAGGCGGAAACAATTTCAAGTGTATCCGCAATAGTTTTTGTCATTTAGTCTGTGTGTCCACACAGATTTGGCATCTTGGGAGACCAGAAACTCATTTTTATAACTGGGTTCCAGTGGATCCATTTCAAAGTGGCGGTTTCATGTTTCAGTGAGGCCATGTGAGCCGCATCTTTTTTTATAACGATGATGTTGTAGCGCTATCTCTCTCTATCCTGCATGCGCCTCACTCCCACAAATAACAAACATGGCGCCTTTTGGTGTTTTCTGTGTCATTCTGTTGTAACGTTACAGTGCCACTGATTGGCCTGGCATACCTACTACAGCACTTAATGTTATGCTGCCCCCTGTCATGTGGATGCACATTTTTTCTTAATTGTTTACAAAAATTTACCATGCTCGACTCCGTGTGTACAGGGTCAAGGAGTATATGAATAAATAAACTAACACAAAGGAATAAACTACCATAGCAAGATCTAAATAAGTGAATAAACAACAAAGGAATCATCCAAAACTCTTGTTTTAATGTTCTTAATATTTCTGATATGTTGTATAGTAAAAATGAACTGATTTTAACAGAACAGGCTTTGTCAAGGTATAACCAAACCATACCATACCACACCATATCAATTTTATTTATGAAGCGCTTCAAAACAACTACAGTTATGAGCTGACACAAAGTGCTGCACATAACTGTAAACTATAAACATGTATATTAAAAGAAAGATTAATCCCTGGACACCAGTGTCCTCATGGACTCATTGACTAACATGCAAACGCTTTGGGGGTGACAGTTAACGAGTAAACATGATGAAACCAATTAAAACAAACATGTCACACTAAGTCTCACTGGTGTTGAAAGTCAAAGAATAAAAATGGGTTTCAGGACAAGTTTTAAAATCAGACAGTGAAGGAGCCTCTGTAATGTGCAAGGTTGCTGTGTTTCCAGGTGGAGGGCCTCGCCCAGGGTGCCAATTATGCGAGAACCACCACTGTTCAGGTGTTTCATCAGGTGTTTCATTGAGGCTGTTTGATAGTCTAAAGGAAGAGAGGATACCTCGAGCAGCATTAGGTACATCTGTGATTTTAAGGATGAATGGAAAAAAAATCTGAAACAAACAATAAAATACTAAAACAAGAAAGGATTAACGTCCAACTGACAAGGACGACTTGGAAACGTCGTCCCTGTTCAGTCCTCACTTACAGATTAGGTCAGGTCAGGTCACACAAACACAATCCCACTGAACCTCCTAACACCCAGCCTGCTGCAGACACCAGACAAATGTGCAACAATATCCAGAGCGAGTGGATTTCTTCTCATCACCTTAAAAAGGAATACGCCTCCAACAACACATGAGCACATGTACCCATCGCACTTTCCAGTTCACACAATCTCACTTTAGTGGCCGCAGACAGAGGGGGGGGAAAGAAGAAGAGAAAAAAAAAGAGAGACAACAGTGGGAGTGAGAGAGAGGGAGAAAAAGCAGAAGAGGTGTTGCCTCTCCTCACTGATCCCTTATGCTAAGAGGGATTTGCATACATTTTTAATCAAAGCAAATTAGATCATAACCAAATTAAATCACGCTTTCCAGCCGCCCCTTCCCTGTCTGCCTCCTATTCCACCCACCCACCTATTCTTCATCATTTAATTATAGGCACTAATAGGTATGGTTAGACCAATAGAAGTAGAAAAAAGAAGGATCTGCATACATATAAAGTTAACTGATAAAAAAGTGCACTACATATATGGAACATGTTTGCCGCTCTTGCTGGATTTCCACATAAACATGAGAAGACTAAAGTTTCTGGCCACAGGTTTAAGTCTGAGCAACATTCGGTGGTTTTGCTACTATTGCTGTCCTACATGTACCAACAAATACATAGCAACAAATCAATTGAAACTCAAACAAAGCAAACACCAACGTTGGCTAACAGATCAGTCACACACCACAGAAACCAGACACCTCCTCCTACATTCCTCTCCACACCCTATGCTGATAAACAGATTGGAATCAGCGCCTACTGCCAACTCCTGCCAACAGATAGTTTCCACAGTTGTCCAATAGCTCAGTCACAACCCTATAACAGACAGTCGTCATGAGCTTCACCTCTTCTGCAACAAATGCAACAATATGTCACAAACATGATCTGGGGCAATTTGCACATACATACAAAATGTATTTCTTGCTTAATCTTCTTTTAATCTCATGATCAATAATCATGACATTCATGATCATGAATACAAACTCCTGAATGACTGTAATATTTTAAGCGTAATTAAATACAACTAAAATCTTTTAGTCAAATTAAATCCATCCATTTTCTGTGTCATGGTGCCTGTCTCCTATGGTCAGTGGGTGAGAGGCTTGGTGCACCCTGTACAGCTCATGAGCACATCGTGGGGTAACAGAATCACCTCTAAAGGAAAATTAGGGTCTCCAGTTGACATAAAATGCACAATTTTTGGACTGTGAGAGAAAACATGACTATCCGAATAAACACACCTAAATGGGTTGACATGCAAACTTCATGAGACAATTATGAGCCTTTTAAACATGCATATTGGAAAGAAGAAAAAAAAAAAAATACAAAAAAGGCTCAACTGTTCTTGCTTTTGATTAGTCTAGACTGTCTTGCCTTTGAATTGTTTTTGGCACCTTTATGGACTTTGATGTTTGCATACATCAACCTTACACTTTGGAAGAGTGCTTTCGAGATCTTTTGACTTCACAAATTGGCCACCAAGAGGTGCAGAACCTAACCTCATAAACAATCATAAGAATTTGCATGCGAAAGCTTCACTTTTATAATGTGGCATTTAAAAAGAAATGCCAACTAAGCTATTTTTAGCAGCAATAAAAACTATGCTTTGAATTGATTCTAAATATAGATCTGATCAAACCTTTAATTTCTCCAGATGATGAAGGAAAGAATAGGAAGGAAAAGTCTTCCTTAGGTGAAATTAATATTGTTTTAATGCTGCAATTGCAGACTGAAACAAAACCTCATCCTTGCTTTCAAAGATAATTCAAGAGACAATGTGGTCATGGACATCTGTTCCACAGATATCTCGTGAAAAATATGTGCTTAAAATATTTTAACTCCATTACTATTCACAAATGATAAAAATGCATAGGTTTATGCAGTCATCGCTGACAGTTGATAAAATGTAACAATAACTGAATCTCAGCCAGCAAGGCTTATGAAAAACATATATAAATAATACATTTCTTGGTTGGCTGTTGCAAAGAGGATAATTCTCCAAATGATACATCAATTGAAATGACTCAAAGGACTCATAAATCCAGAGAACCATTCTTATTCACTTATTATATCTAATATATGCTGCAATATTGTGTTTATGAGCTTCTCCTGGGTGTAGATTATGTGCAACAGCCACATCTTCTTATTTCTGGGTTGTAGTTTTTTGTTACTTTTAATAAACAAAAATCTTTTTCATACATTACCATATAACTGAACTACTGTTTTCACTTTTAGATGAGCAACATGTAAACATACTAGAAGGCCTTTGTCAAATATATTTCTGTCTCTGGACTGTGCTAAAGGTGAAAGGTCAAATGCCTGTAAAAGTGCATCACATTCCTGGTTTGTTTTTAGGAGTAACAATTGCAAAGTCTTGCAGCAAATATTTGAGAGGTTTTAAAGGGAGTTTGAGAGGAGAAGTGGGGAAGTCCACTGGGACATGTGTGCACTGTATGCTAAGGTGTGAGTGTGTGTGTGTGAAGAGGAGTGTGTTGAATGGTGCAGAGAGTAGGGAGTTGGCTGATGGGTAAAGGCATACTGCCTGCAGGTTCAATCTGCCCGTGAGTCAGGCATCAAACTTTCAGGTCCACACATCAATTATTCAGTGCCCTGCATTGTCAGAGTCTTAGCATGCCACAGCGCCAGACGACATAACCGGGTGCGAATGGAGCTGGAAATTAGGCAAAGAGGAAAGAAAGGACAGGGATTACAGGATCTGTGAAGTACAGATTTTTTTTTAATAAGGGGTTCATGCTAAATATGAGAGGACAAAAGATTAGTTACAGAGCAATGGAATAGTTGAAGAGGATGGACAAGAAGTTGGATGAAGAAAAGTGGCCAGAAGAGGACTGATTTTCATTTTCAAAGGTTATTGCACTGACCTATGGTCATTTTGTCTGAAGGAAGCCTTTATAAAAATATGACGTGACTTATTTTGCATATTTAATTTCACTTTGTCTTACTTACTTTTGCTGAGTTTTGTTGTTTAAAAGTCAAACATTGTTTGTTTGTTTTTTTTACCTTTACTTATTTAGTCTATATTATGAGAACAAAAACAACCAAAAAAAAATCTACAAACAAATTCCCCTCTGAAATAATATTTTAGAAACACAAAAATGTTAAAGTATTAAACATGAATAAATCACAGTAAGCCTTTCAATTGCTTTACAAAGTAGATAAGTAATTTCTTGAGAAGTGAGTTGGCAGCCAGATCATCGAGACAGCCACAGGTATTGTTTGTGAGCATTAAGTTTTTCAGGTAATGAAATACTTTTACAAGGTTTTATTTTATTTAGTTTTTTTTACTTTTTATGCATCTCCAAAGTTCCTGAAGAGTGATGACGTTATGTATGGAGCACCAAACTTGGGCATCAGTGCATAACACAAAAGCCACCCAAAATATAAGTAATTAGAGATAAAGGAAATCTCCATCTCCAGTCTGATGTAAAGTTTTGCCTGGTGTTTTACCTATTGATTAACGAGTAAAATTTTAATTTGAGAAGATAGCGGTTATGTCATTATGGACAAAAATATTAAAATATAAATAAAAGCAGAGGCAAATGCATCACAGTGATCACATTATATTTGTTTATAGTGTAATAAACTTTATTTGTGTTTCTCAAGTCAGTAATCATAACAGTTTCTTATGAACTATAGCCACCACTTTTTTTGAGGAACATTCATTTTCTCCAGCATGCATTTTAAGCCTGTTTTTCACCATAATATTTTCCTTTGAACTTCCATATAAGATGGTTCTCATTAACTTTCCTGGAGGCTTTGTGCTAATACTTTATTAAAAGTGCATAAAAGACGGAGCCTGTGTAAGTCCACCTCATTAGGATGTAAATTTGTGCTGATGTTTAGGCCCTTCTTAGATTTTATGATAACTGTGAGTCATGTCCTGAATCACCTCAAAAAATATTGCAAAGATCAACAGGCACAGTTGCCATGCAAAATAGAAACAAAAAAAAAATCTTTGTACAAAAGTGACACAATTCTGCATCAAACCATGCTCTAAACTAACTAAACTTGATTTGATGCCTGTCTTGGTGTGAAAGAATTGCAATTAGAAAAAAAGTTGTAACAATATCATCTCTGACGACATGAATTTTTTCCAGCACGACATTTCCAAGGTAGAGGCTCATTTGATAATTTTATTCCAGTGGTTTCAGGGATTTCAAAAAACAAAACTGCTGTTGCTCTGCCCACACATAATGCACAATTATTCATAATAACATTTTGAAATAAAAATGTGTAAAGTATTTTAATAGACAAGCTAAGCAAAACAAAAGTAACAAATTTGCTCCAGAAAAAGATGAATCTCCTGAATCCCCCACAGCGGGCTGACGCTCACCCTTTGCTCATGCGTGCTTGCCTCGCACTCTCTCTCTGTCTCTTTCTTCTCCTTCTCAGCGTGGTTTTTGGTGCTTCATATTTGCGTTGTTGAGGTGAGACAGCGCTCAGAGCAGCTGTGTGGGGCTCGCTGCTTTGTAGGCAGCGGTTGGAGGAAGAAATGAAGGATGAATCACTTACATTATTTTACTGTTGTAGCATAGCGCAGTGGTTCCCAACCCTGGTCCTCAAGTACCCCTGCCCTGCATGTTTTAGATGTCTCCTTGCTTCCAAACACCTGAGTTAAATAACTGGGTGATTAACAGGCTTCTGCGGCACAGGAGATAATCTAATCATTTGAATCAGGTGTTGTTTAACAGAAACACGTCTAAAACATGCAGGGCAGGGGTACTTGAGGACCAGGGTTGGGAATCATTGGCGTAAGTGTACCACAAAGTATTTGTGCTTTGGGTACCAGAATTGGCCAGTAATGATCCTGATAACAGGACAAGGTTGTATGTAAGGTTGTTGTGCATAATTTGAGCAATCAAACTGGTAAGAAACAGCATGAATGCCTGGAGAATTTTTTTTTCTCAATCTCACACAACAGTCTTCATTTGAGGACTATGATAAATTAGCTTTCCTCATAGCTTGAAATGAGCTGATTGAGGCATATACTACAAAAATTGCAACCAAGCACCAAATAGTTGAGTTTTTTTTCTTTTGTTTTTAAATACATGCAGAGATCACTTTGTTAGAGTCTCTGAATTTACTGAACCTGCCATAACAAAATCCAACACGTCACTTACTCTGTTTCTTTTCATGTCATGTACTCTGGCATGTTGAAAAACATGTCTTTAAGGGGTCTAGGAAATGAAGGGGATTCACTTTTATTGCACACCTGTTCTGAGTAGGTCTTGTGTATTGTGATCAAGATCGTGGTGTTCACAGTGTTCAGTTGCATCAGGATGGAGTATGTTACTTTTGCCATGATGTCACAATTTCAGATCATTTTTTTCATATTGAAGAGTAAACTGAGAATCTGAGAACAAAATTTCAATGCTCCATTTGTGTCCCCAAGTGATTAGATCATTATCAGGTGAATATATATATATATATATATATATATATATATATATATATATATATATATATATATATATATATGATGTGTCATATGGGAGCTGTGCAACATGGTATAGCTTTAAAATTTTAAATATCTGCAGCATCCTACCTCATGTGATTATCAAATTGTGTATACTGCAGTGTTAAATACATAGTAAAGCAGTCCTGGAACAATATTTTCTTTGGGCAGTATGCTTTGTTTGAAATGAAAGAATGATATGCAATAGTATGATGAAGGTATAAAAACCGCAACTGTGCTAAATATTGTCACAACACAGGCAACTAACTCAGTAAGTATTCAAAGGGATGGATTGTGTGGTTTCAGTAGTATGTCAGTTAACTTCCTGGCTGCCATTCTGGAGGATATACAGAGCAAAGTGATAATGAGACAGTGCTGCCTGAGCTATGCAGCAAGGTGTTTTTTTTTTTCAATGAACAATGCCAAGTTTCTGTGCTATTGTAAACTGTGGAAATCAGGGACAAAGAGATGAGAAAAAATGTTATCATTATGGGTCTTAAACACAAAATACAGTGAGAAAACAGACAGAATATCAAGGCGAATGTGATATGGAAAAGTGTGTGTTTCAACACTACTCTATGCTTATCTTTATTTGGATCACTTTATATCAGCTAAGTCCCTATTACTGCTATATAATGGTGGACACAACACTTTTATGCCTTTCTTTCAGCAATAGCCTTTTTATTTCCATTCTGCAATAAAGGGTGGATTTGTGGACTGGATGACGAATAGTTGTCCTGTCAACAGATTCACCTACCTGATCCGTGTATATCGGCAGCTCAGACAAAGCTACCACATGCCACTTGACTGCTTTTCTATGTTAATTAATTTTATCCATGACCTGTTGTGTTCCTTGGTCTTCATGACCTTGGTTCACTAAAGTTCTCTGGCTTTAGTGCCAACATTCAAATGGCCATGTTTTCATTTTTTGTTCTTTTTTATTCGTATGTGTTTGACATTAGAAAGCATAGAATCCACACTTTCAAAATGTGTAAATAACCTGAAATGCCCCCAGGCAGACTTGTTCCTGATTTTGTTGTGGCCAGTCACATGTATGCGTTCCCCACTTTTTTATTTGTAAAGAAAATCTAAGACAATGTATAATTTTTTTTTCCATCTCACAATTATGAGTCACTTTGTTTTGGTTTATCTCATAAAATCACAATAAAACATGTTTAAGTTTGTGGTTTTAACAAGACAAACAGATAAAGCAAAGGGATGGCTTTTTACAGTGACTTTACTGAAATGCAACATGCAGTTTTTGATATTGTCACAATTTTTTATCTGCTGCAGGTTTTTAAACTACAACAAGGTAAATCCCTAAATTCGGTCTGTGGAATAATCTTGCCTACTTATCTTCCCATTAGTTTTGTCACACCCATAGAGGCAGGACAACACTCAACTTATTTGTTATTGCTTCATGGAGTTATTTTACATAAAGTTTTCAAGTTTTGACCTAACGACAGATCTAATCATCTGGGGTAATTGAAAACAACTGTGTGGGTGTGCTTGGCCTTTAAAGCAGATGTAGCTTTCTATTTTTACATGATTCTTTGGTGTGCTGTCAAGACTAAGCCTTCCCAGAATGTAAATAAGTGTTCTCTGTAGGTTAATGAGTTATTAATCTTTATAAGACTTATTTTCAGCAGCCCTCTCAGATCGTAATAAAAGAGACAACTACATACATTTTTTTTTTTAAAAGGAACATTGAAAAAGTCTTTAATTAATATGTCAATGTGATGCATTCAGACAGTGTAAATGAATGATGAAATAACAAAACAAGAAGGGGACAAATAAGTGAATAAAAGAGTAGCAAAGACATGATAGAAAGAAAAAACTCCTCATGTGTCCTCATTGTTTTTGTCTTCTAGTCTCCATGCCTTGATGTTTTTTCTCCTGCAACTCAGATCATTCAATTTTCTAAGCTCATCTCTTCAAAAAATGAAAAAAAGTAGTGCTGGTTTGGACTCTCACAAATTATAACGTGACATTTGGTGGAAAATGCGTTGCAGATGCCGATGAAGGAGATAATGAGATTTAAAGGGGCTTAACACCACTGGAGTGGGCCAGAATGGCTTTCCACAGCTCTGCAATTGACTGCGTGGCTGACCCCAGTGTCAGCTTGTGTCACTTATCATCTGTAAAAGTGCAAAGCACAGCACTGAAGGTAGGATCTTTTATTTCCAGACAAAAGGAACCATCATTTCCAAAATCCAATTTTTACCAGATTTTTGTAATTGTTCAGCTTTATAATTTCAGAATAGTGCTTGGCTTTTTAGCTGATCATGCTTCAACACATATGCACTCTAACATTCAAGTGCATCTGCACATGAGTGCAGAGAAACCCTTTGCACACATTCACATGTACTCGCACAAAGGCATGACTTCTCACATGTGTGTGAGGCAGTCGCTTGGAGAGAGCAGCGAGGCGACTGACAGCCAAGACAAAGTGCTGATGGTAAGCAACACTGAAATCTCAAAAGTCGAGATGGGTGGTTGTGTTTGTGTGTCTGTGAATAGTAGAAGACGACTGGAGTTAGTAGGAGATTTTGGAATCTAAGTTCCTGTCAAGGAGCTTAAAAAATATTTCCAAAAATTCTTCCCATGTGTTGATACTGAACAGAATTTATCAGAATTTTATGTTCAGAAAGCCATTTTTTCTATTTCAGTATATTGTTGTAACCATTTTTATATGGTCTCTGATGTTAGTTAGAGAACATTAGTGAACAAAAAAAAAAAGACCAGGAATCAGAGAAACAGGAACTGCAGAGATACACAGCTCAGGTGGTATAATTTCTTTACAGGACAGCTGCTAGTTATGCACGGTACAAATCTGGCAGTAATGGAAGAGTGGCAAGAAGAAAGTTATCTCAAACATAGCAAAAAGAAATCCTATTTGCAGTTTGTTGTAGACCATGTAGCGGACATAGCAAATATGTGGAACAAGCTGCTCTGATCAGATGAGACCAATTTTTCCTCTTTTTTTTTTTCCCTTACAAAACTGTATGTGTGGTAGAAAAGTAACTCTTTACATCACCCTGAAGATACCATAACCATGGTGAAATGTGGTGGCAGCATCATGCTGTGATAATGCTTTTCTTGAGCAGGGGCAGGTGATGAGAATATGGATTAAGCACGGGGCAATACTGGAAGAAAAACTGGAAACAATGTATCATTTTCCTGCTGTTTATGTATTACTTTGTGTTGATCTATCGCAATAAATCTCAAATTACACTGTAGCTTGTGGTTTTAATGTTACAAAATGTAATTGATTTTTTTTCTGCAAGGCACCTCATGGGATGTGGCAAAAAATATTTAAATGAAATCTCAACATTAACAAAATTACATATAGAAAAAGAAAATCCATAAAAAGACCGGACAGTGGAGTGAGAGTTTAAACAGTAGTTTAGATGAAAAGATTTTTTTAAAAATTCTCCAGCGTATTCAGTTTTGGTCAGCCTGGTATGAACATCTAGAGATGGAGGATTTCCATTCCTACTCTAACCTTGGCTTTTAAAGGTCCTCTTTCTCAGCTCGAGGGCAAGTCATTGACCTCTCCATCTTTTTGCTTCCTCTAAAGACAAGCATACACACACATCAAAGTGTTTGTGAAATTACACTTGTGAAAACCTTCAGAAACTAACCTCTAACCTTGACCTCCACCCACAACATCACACTCCCAAATGGCTTCCACTGGACAATTGAATCCAAGTTCTCTGAATCAACACAAGCAGACATTTTTTTGTGAAAAAGGTGCCTTGCAATTCAATGACTGGCTGATTTGATGGATATCATCCTTTATCTGTGGCTGTGTGAACAGAAATATGTTGGACCTCTTGGCTTTTCTCACTAACCAAATCATTTGATATTGCAATTTATGGTCATGTTGGTCGTATTCAGTGTTGTGCAGGAACATCTTCAAATAGGCATTTTCAGTGGTAGCATCAATGCTGTTTTTTTAATTTATGTTTTTATTGAGAGATTTATGCCCTGTCCACACTAACAGATATTTTGCAAAATAGAGATTTTCTTCAGTGTTTGCACCTCTCATCCACTGGCAAAGGCTTTTTTTGGGAATAGAATGTCGTTTTAGAAAACTATTTCCAAAGAGGATTTATCTTTAAAACTGATCAGTCCTAAGATTATTAACAACAATGACCTAAGCTGTGTTTCCATTACAAATGTATGCAAAACTTTTCGACATTCTACTAATATTGAAAAAACACAATTTCACAATTGCAGTGATTCCATTAAATAAGAAATGAAAATAAAATCACATATGAATAGGCTTGTTTAAGTGATAAATCATTAAAAATCACAGCGGCGACCAATAACAAATACTTATAGTACTGAACACAAGGAGCATTGCTTATCTCAAAACAAAAGGAAATACCTATTTACAAAGAGCAAATGTGACAAACCCAAACTAAAATCCTGCAGATCATGACGTTTTGGATTTTAACTGAAATACTAGTAAAGAAAAGGACCCATTTTGGGTGGCAACTTTACAATAAACATAAATGTTCTATATGTTTTCTAGTTGTTTGAATTACACGTTGAACAAGTCTTTGTCAGGTATGCTAATGCTCGGGATGAATGTGCATCACCAGCATGGCTGTTTAGATTAGAGCATTGATTAAAATATGAAGAAAATTGTCATGAAATAAAGGAATTTGATTCAAGGTATTCACTTTGGTGGTCTATATATTTTTATTCATTTTTTTATTTTTTGTTACTTGGTGTTATTTTGTACTTCAGTGAATTCTTATTTCTGCATTCCTTGTTACTTTAGTTTTTTTTTGGCAGTTTTATGTGGATCATATTACTCATCTCTGCATTTCCTTTAGTGTTCAGTTCTTATCATTTACTTACACAGCTCTTCCTCAGTGTTTTTGTCAAACACAGTGGTGCACATTTAGTTAATCAGACTCACCTTGCTCCAGTCAGTATCACCCCAATATTTATGCTTCATGTTTTCAATCACTGGACTCTTCTCTTAACCTCTAAGCCTCTCATAGGGCTTTTTCCTTGATGCCTTCAGTTTTGCTTTTCATCTAATCCTCTGATGATTCTTCCTCCCTCCTGTCTGTATTTGGATCCTCCACAACCACTAATCATTGCAAAAAAGTTTTGGGTTTTTGGGGGTTTTTTTACTGATTGAGCACGAAGAAAATGGTTGGAATTACCATTCAAAGTTAACTATACTAAAACAAAGTATCAGTTATGCAGACATTTGAAAACAGAAGTTTTTGACACCTCTGTATAAATTTAAAAATACTTGGAAGTTGTGATGCTAATTGATAAATTTTCTTCATGTTTTAAAATTTTAACAAAATTGAAAGCACAGAGATCGAAACATTTTCCACAAAAAAGAGTACTTCTGTGGTTTGCTTGTGTTCTATATCACTGATGATTAAACTGTGCACTTTTGCCCCCTCCTATTCAGTGCCCTCTTACTCAGACTCTTACACACTGACCAAATGGGCTGAACAGTCCTGTTCATCAGACCATTCCCGATATACCTAATGTGCAGTGATGCATATGCATGCCAGCATGGCGCCTGCAAGCAGTCTTGATCTTGAGTTGCTTGAGCAGGCACACAGAGGATGTGAGGAACAGTGGAGCAGAGAGGGTGATGAGGGGCATTGAGGAGAGACCACAGCAAAAATCATCTATATTTTATAGACCTCTCAATTAGTGTCAACGTTCACGGGTGGGATGTTGAGGAAGGCATTCCCTGTCTGCTCATTCCTGCTTATACCACCAATCCTTTGCGTTACCCCCACATGTACTGAATAGGATGTTGAATTTTGAATCACCTGCGGGGGTTTAGAATTCTAATGAGAAAGAGACCATTGAGGATTCCTGAGATCAGGTTGATGTGATGTTATTTCCTGAGTGTCAAGTTATAAATGTGAAATCTAGTCTAATAAATAGAGATTCCATAGAGTACCCCATTTATCAGAGGCACATTTGAATTAATTTCTGCACAGATGAAATTTTAGACTAAAGGCAAACTTAATGACATATTTACTTAATTTTATATTGTCTCATAAAGTGCCCTGAAATGAAGGTTTGCTTTCTAGTACACTATGAATTGGCCTTATGTTAAAAACTGAGTTAAAATGAATAGTTTTTATGGGTGTCTGAGAGTAAGAAAGAGACTTTTTGCTTTTTGTGTTTAATTTCCAGAATCTCTTCTTCTACAAAATAAGCACATTTGTAAACTCTCCTTTGAACTTATTTTTTAAACTCTCTTCATGCAGAAGTCAAATGTTTCTGCAGTTCAGTAGAAAAATAAACTTAATTGAAAACAATTATTGTCATGTTTTTGTAAAGTGCCTAAAAGACTGACAGTTAACCCTAAATATTTAAACTATGGAAAAAGTATCTCAAATGGTTCATTTGAGACTTTAAAAACTAAAACAGTCCTCTTGAAAAAATTATTTATGTAGATATATCACATAGGGTTGTCTTTTTCATATATGCAAGTACAATATGATTTTTTTGAATGCATTTAACTTCATTCTAAATTTTGGATTTTTTTTTCTATGTCAAGCAAAACTTTAAAATTGGAAAAGATATATTGATTAATCAATAACACTGGCTGACAGTAATATTTAGGTCATTCATGTTTACAGTGTCTGTGAGGTCATTGGAGTAGGTTTTTCAGTATAAGACCAATCGTTGGGAATTTAGTTTTTTGTTGTCACTTTCTGCTGGATTTCAGATTTAACATTGTATGTTGCTATATTTCTAAAAATAAGATGATAAGGAGTTTATTCTCCTTTACTTTGTTCACATTAATTTACTTACATATTTGGTTTTGTTCATCATCAGCAGCAACTTTAAAGTTTGTATGTATAGAAGAAACAAAAAAACTTGTGTTAACAAAAAAAAAGTTCATACCGCAATCACCACTGGCACAACTATGGATACCCCAGCTTCAGTACTTTGTATGATCTAACAAGCCAACCGGACAGCACTTAGTCTTCTCCTGTGATATAATAGAGCATTTCACATAGTGTTTTATGATGCTCTGGTAACCTGTCCAGGGTGCTGGAGATAGGAATCCATTGACATCCAGTCAGAAAGGGCATTGCCTCACTACTCATTATGAAAAGTAAAACCCCATTCATGATAAGGGAAAATCAATTTGTCCACTTGACTGTTTGATAAATTTGTTTTCTGAATGATTTTTAAGGTCAAAATCATCTAATACACACATTGCCTGTTCAAATACATGGGAGAAGGGTGAAATGTGGCTGTGTCTCACCTCTGGTGGCATTGTGTTGCACACACTGACTGATGCAGGCAGTGGGCATATACCCACTGCTGTCTGCCTTTCTATTGCCAATATACATGTTTAATTTACATATATACCACAAATGTTGATGTCCCAAAGCCTGTCTGATATATTTAATGAATGTATGTGACATGTTTAGTCTTTTGAATTGTCCATAAATGCGTTGTGACATTAGTGAAGTAAATACCATGCAGCACTGATTGGGGGCAGTGCGGAGCTCCACAGGCACAATGGGTGACAGGTGCACTTTGCTGTGTGCTCTTCTTCTACATGTTGTATAATAAAATGTCATGCAATATTTTTTTTTAAGTTTTAAAAACTTTACTCAAACGGGGAACCCAACAGGGTTCCCAGAAACAGGTGCACAGAATAGCAGATCCTCCAATAAATAAGTGCATTAAATTAAATATTGGCCTTTTCTAAGTTTTTCAGTAGGTGATGACAGCATTGCAAAAATATGATTTTAAGGCTTTTTTTTTTTTTTTTTTTTTTTTTACCATTTACCAGAAATGCCATTGGATGGTTGAACACAACAGACACTTCACTTTATGCAGAGGAACCTAAACTTGTACGTTGTGATTTGTGTCTCCACAAGGAAAAGGTATCCAGTGTCTCATTCCTTCTTTCTCTGTTTCTGCCTCTAACCCAGCTGGAAGCTCCAGCTGCTGGGTTAAGGCTCTGGTAACGCTCCCCTGTGGCTCATTTAACCAGGAAAGGAAATAAAGGAGAGGAGAGCGCGTTGAGGCAGAAGGGACAAAATAATGAAAGTGTGAATGGATGAGGCACTATGAGAGAAATGCTACCAATCAAACCACAATTGTCAAATTGAGCAAGAAAGACCGAACAAGGTTTAGTCTAGAAGGAGAGACATGGACAAGAAAAAAAACAATGACTGAATAAAAAGTAGTTGTCTGTATGAGTCTGAATAATTGCAGTGGATTGTTTAGAAACCAAAAAGGCTTCTTCAAATTTTTTAGTGTTGTAAGCATGGCAAGGACATGAGTAATGATCTTCCTTTTCCTTTGTATTTGACTTTTATAGGGTTTTAGATCCTGCGTCTGCGTCGGACAGAAAAAAAAACAAAAACAAACTGAAATCCTGTAAAGTCTACACTTTAAGATTCCCCAGAGGACAGCTAGAAGTGTTAACCATCTTTTGTCTTCATCTTTCTTCCAAGCTGAGCCAAGCAGGTTTCTTGTGACATGGCATTTAAGATAATCAGGTTACAGCCCAAAGCTGAGAATATCCATGTAACGTAAGTCTGCTTGCTGACAGCAGGAGGTCAAACGGTCTCTAAAGAGAGAGATAAACCTTCTGAATGTGACACTCCATATAGGATTTGTTCTGTAGCCCGGTTAGTGGCAAAAAGGGTTAAAGGTTAAACTGAAAGGCCATTTAGTTATTAGTTTCACCGAGAAGGTCAGAATACACATATGACCTCATGTTCATCCGTGCATGTTTGTCCTCTCTGTTTTATCATCACTTTACAGTGACCTTGAGAATGCCTGCTGAAATTTTTGCTTTTTCTTATTTGTTTATCTTTTTTTTTCTCTTATTCTCCCACAAACTTGCTGAAAAAGGACTGCCAAAGGAGGCTCAAAAATAAAGGCACCTCTATTCCTGCCAAAGGAAGAGACTTTGTGCTCAGGAGTTCAAGTGATTCTGTCAGAGCAGGGGTGGATAGCTGTCAACCTTGGATCAGGGCCCCTTCCTCTTTTCTTGATGCATTAGGATACTTGCAGAAATTGCCTCAGTGAGCACTTTAGGGTATGCCTTGGGCTAGGATTACCATGGCCTGAGAATTAAGAAGGAAGGCAAAGGTTGAAGGGGTAAGTGTGCTCAGGGTTGTATACATGGATTTTCTACATAGGAACAGATGCATTTTTATCCTAAAATGGAATTGAAATCAGTTAATCAGTTTTGTACTTTTAAACTATAACTCTGTTCCTGAAGAATAAGGTGCTTCAATAGAGAAAAATATGACATATATGATGGAAATATAAGCAAAACAAACTGATAGAAACAACAAATTTAGTGATGTTTAAAAACTGGCTGCTCATTAAGACCCTCAGAGAATTATCTGACTTTAGCCTCTGCTTGACTGAAATCAAACAATGGCTTAAGAACAACTCTCTCCAACTAAATGCTAACAAAACAAAGACCCTCATTATTGCTCATGATGATACAATCCATGTTATCTGGCAGCATCTCACTTTTTTGACACTCTCCCGATAAAAAACTTGGGTGTCACGTTTGACAGCTCTTTATCCTTTAAACATCATTCTAGACACCTGGTCCAAAATTGTTTTTTTTCACTTGAGGAATATTCCAAAATTGGAATTATGGGTGTCAAAAAATTAACTTGAAATGATAGTGCAAGCTTTTGTCTTGTCTCATTTGGACTATTGTAACAGTCTTTTCACTTGTCTTAGCAAATCAGATTTGTGGAGTATCACATAAATATAGTTTACTCATCATAACTATCTCTAGCTTTAGAGTTTTTGACCTTCTGAAAGATGAACTTCTACCCAGATCTCAGGTCTGTTGCAGCCTTTGACATCCACCCATTTCCTGATCAGGTCAGACTGACTTCCTTGTCCTTGCTGAAGAAAAGCAGCCCAGGCAGATGAGTGTCTGCCCACGTATATGTTTTATATTTAGATTGAAGGGTCCAAAATGATCAGAGCAACTTCCTCCAAATGTTTGCTGTGTCTCCAGCATGGCATGTGGCAAACTGCAAACAGGACTTGCTATGGCTTTGTTTTAACAGTGGCAACAATGGTGCATGACAAACAGTTGTCAGCCTCAGACAGATTCTTCTGCCTGAGCTGTGGCTCTCTGCTGCTCATCCAGAGTCAGTTCAAGTGGAGAGCCATGTCTTGGTATGGTTGTGCCAAACTTGTTCTATTTTCAGATGATGGACTGAACAGTACTCTATGAGATGACCAACACTTCAGATGTTATTTCACAACCTAACCGGAAGTTGATTATTTTTTATTTATTTATGGTCATAAAATACTAAATTCTCACAAAGAGTTTATGTTTGTTTACTTTTTTCTGAAGATTTAATGATACAGGCCTGTTTCCATTGATTGTTTAGAACATATGGATAAGTCAGCTCTTATATGAGCAAGTATGACCCCAGATCAAGGTTACTGCTCAATCACTCAAAACAAAGGTTCATATATTTTTCTTTTTTCACTTACATATTTAAAGGTGTTGGCCAAAAGACTGAAACCACCACACACAGTTTTGAAAACAGAGTAAAGCCCTTTATTTCAGTCACTATAGCCATCCTGAGACTAATTGCATCACAAAATCTGAGATAAGATTTTTGTACAAAAAGGAAAAAAAAAATCTGAGCTGTATATTCCAGAAAGAGTTGATTATATAGGTCAGTCAAAAAACTTTGCAGTGAAAAAAAGTGGAAACCAAGATACATTTATTTACCTCTCGTTTGCTTCTCTCTCGTTTTTTTTTTTTTTTTAAATCTTTGTCCTCATCTCAATTCTCTCAGTTTCTTGTTTAAATTCAAAGATGTGCAAAAAAGTGAGTAAATGTTATTATTTTTGCGAGAGAGAATGGTCCAAATACAATTAAAAGAAATCAGTCATAATAAGCAAGAATGATCCTTTAAATCTCACAGTTCTTACTGATTTTGCCAGACTCTAAAGAGAAAGTCAGCTGAGGAAACAGCTCTAAAGGGATTTCTACAGTTAAAGCTAACTTAAGTGTGGGTCTACTTCTCTTGGCAATGTCATGGTTTGGGTCCACCTTCAGTGCTCATTTGATGCCAAATTCAGCACAAGTATGTAGATATGAGCTGCTGTGTCTTTGAGGCAATAGGAGCACTGATCTGGGAGCAGTCTCAGAGGCCGGCTGAGGAGAGCTACAGCTTTGGGCTCTGGTGAGTAGTGAGAAATTAATTAAGAGTGAAACAGCAGCAGGAGGCAAGATAGGAGGAGGGGGCAGCTGTGGGACTGAACGAGAGACAGAGCATGAGAGATGCCATGAGAAAGAAAGAGAGAAGGAGCCTGTAGGAGTAGGCCTCCTGGAGGATCAAGACTATTATTGCTGTGATCATTGTCTAATTTTCCCTCCTTTGCTCCCCCTCCTGCTTGTCTTCCTTATTCCATCTGCTGGGCCTTCTTCATTTCCTGTCAGATTTTTTTCCTTCTTGTTGTGTCTTCTCTTTTCTGTCCCACATGTCCTCTCCTCAGTACAGTTTCTCCATCTTTTTTCCATCTTAGTTTCTGGCCTTCACATTGAAGGCAAGCTGCTTGCCGGCGGGCGCTGTAGAGGAGAGAAAGCAAGTGAGAGCCTAATGAGATGTCTTTCGCCTCTGTCTAGACTGGACTGCTCCTGTCGGCACAGAAGAACCACCACCATGTTGCTCGGTGCTATACACTGTTTCCTGTGTGCCTGCAAGCTGCTGCTGCTGCTGCAGCTCGGGGGACACCACAAGGCAAGGTTTGTGTATGTGTTTGGAGAGTGTGTGACTGAAATGTGTGTATGAGACATTGTGTGACTAGAAGGTAAGTGTGAAAGCATGGCCTTGTGTGTGTGTGTGTGTGTGTGTGTGTGTGTGTGTGTGTGTGTGTGTGTGTGTGTGTGTGTGTGTGTGTGTGTCAGTGTGTTTTTCTGAGATTTCTTCTGGCTGAGCCCTATTTTGTACGTTTGTCTTGTTTGTGTATATTGTGCACATTTCTGAGTGACAGTGTGTCCAACTGTCAGTGTACCAGCTCTATAATTCTAGTTTGTGAGAAACTGGCCCTTGGGTAGACAATATCATGATGGATGCCCTCATACAGACACACACACCATCCTCCACTGTGATTGCCTGTTAGGGTTCTCCACTCACAAGCTGACAAAAAAAAAAAAAGTCTTTGCTCAAGACCCACTATACTGCTGGATGCCCTCTTGTGTTTCCTGACCGGCAAGCCCATTGGCTGAGCGGCACCACAGGGATCCCTGCTAACACCAAGAACCCCTGTTGTTCAGAAGAGACCTTTCTACCAGCAAAGTCACAATAAGAGCTTAGTTACACATGTTCTGTAGTATTCATCTAAGTTTTTTAAAATAAAATGCTAACTTAAGTGCTAACTTAAGCCTAATTGTCTGGTACTGGAAAATAGTGTTAGTGATCAACTGTACTCCTTCCTAGGTGAGCTTGCAGTCTTGGAAGTGTTCCAGTTTGGATTTAAAACTCACCACAGTAGTCAATTTGCCCTGTTCAGGGTATTTAATGAAATCTTTTTAGCAATGCCTTCTCCTGGTACCGCATTTACAAGCTGCCAAAGTTGATCAAAGGTTCAGCTCCCCCACTGGTTTCAGTCCTACTTTTCATATAGACATTTTTGGGTCTGCATCAACGATTTCATATTCACCTCTGCTCAGCTCCCTTGAGGGTAGTACCATAAAGATCTGTTCTTGGTTATCTTCTTTTTTCACTGTTCCTGCTGCCACATATCAACTATCTTGTCTTTGATCCAGCATAGGATGAATTTTTCCCTTTCACTCATATTTAATTTTACATATTGTTTCTGTCAAACAGAAATCTTGTATCTCCAAAGATGTTAATTTTCAGAAAGTGATTTGTAACAGATTTTTACAAATGTATTAATAATGCAATCAGGGATTGCTGTAGCTGAATATTTTCTGTCTTTGAGCTTTTTTTTTTAAACGGTGATAGAAAAATTTGAAGGCCATATGTCACAAGTGTCTGATAAAAAGCAGCCCCTTGTTCTACGCTTTGCTTTGTACAGAGGGTCTGGACCTTTGGCTACTGAGAAATGACTCCTTGCTGGAGGAGTAGACTGTGATGAAGTTTAAAATTTTACCCAATCGCTAACGTTTGCCCGTGACGTATGCTATGCACCAGTTCGATACTATGAAGCTTACCGGAAATTGCCTGCAATGTAAGCCAAATGAGATGACTGTTAATGTTAAATCAATATTTGGAAGCATGGCCAACACAGACTGAATGATTTCATTCACTTCTTCCACTACCATTGCTAAAACTCCAGGCAGACCACAAGACTACAGATTTCTGAAACAGAGCAGAAAATTGATGTCATCGTCTTCAACTTCTCCTTTTCTTCGCTGATTAGCCTGGTTGAAATTCTACTGGAGAAATTCAGCTTAATGGGAGAAAGCCCAGACTGAGCACTGAAGGGAGATTAGAACTGAGCAGAATTGTGTAGGAAAGCAATGGCCAGGCAAGTTTGATAAAAAAAAAAAATCCAGATAATTCCATCTGAGTGGAGGTTTTCAAAAGCTGTTAAAAGGAGAAGGGCTGAAATTATTACCTAAAGAAAAAAGCAAACTGACAAAAAAAGTTAATATGTAGTTAAGTCTTTGTCTGTTTCATGACATTGTTCTTTTCTTCTAAAGCTTTCATTACATCAAAATTAAATGCACATAGCCAAATAATGCAAATTAGATTATGACATCATTTTAGCAATGTTCAGGACAGCTAATACCTACTTCCTTTTCTAATGAGTTGGCAGCACTGTTTAGAACCAGACTAAGCACGATTAGTAAAACAAGTCAGTGACAAGTACTTTGTGTCATTGAAATTTTGTAAAATGTGAAAACAAAAATGTATTAATGTAACTTTGACTACCCTTTTTATGTGACACAGCAACTTTGAATATTCAACTTGGTGGGGCTCAGGGACCTCCCACTTTCTATTGTTCAGCTTTGTGGGCAGTCTATTTCATTTTACAGCTTGGTATTCAAAAAATATGACTTCTAAATACAGATCAAATGCACTGGGTGATATACAGTAAGAAAAACAGTGTCTGTTTATAGTGATTATACAGAATCAGTGTTGTTCTAATTTGTGACAAAATATTTGAAACACTGAGGATTGGAAGAAATTTTGTGCAATTTGCACCCACCTATTGTTAAATGAGATAAATCTATGAAAACTCTTCTTAATCTAAAATTTGTAATAGCCACATTTCAAGTTGAAATTATTTATTATAAAAGAATCAACTGCTGTGCAGTCATTAATGTTATGAAACCAAAGCATATTAGAAAAAAAATCAAATATTTTATAAACTCATTTTTAGTCTGAAAAATGTATTTTCTTCTTAGGGAGTGTTGTTATCATCTTTTGGGTGTCGGAAAATAAAGTCCATTAAGGAGCCACTGAGGGGGCAGCTATTAGCAGGTAACATACTTGTATGAAGGTAGCGGACTTCATATCGTCTGTCAGCTTAGTTCCCTGTGGGGGTGAACCGTGAAAAGCTGGAGCTTGTCTCACAAAGCCCTTCCTCTTTTTTCTGTCTTTGTCTCTTTACATGTGCCTCATAATAAGAAGCTCTTTTGAAACATCTCTTAAGGTAACCTGGCCACTGAATACACACACTGTGTTCATTAAAGTGCCACTTTGCAAAGGGCAAAGAAACAGAAGGGTAACGAGAGAGCGAAAGAAAATGAAAGGACGCAAAGGGTGAGAAAGAGCCGGTGAAAGAGAGACGCGGAGCTTGTTAGCAGCCATGCTGAAAGTCTGCTGCAGTTATTCAGCTGAGTGAAAGGTGCCACAGATTTTTGAAAAACTCCCCCATTCTGTCTCTGTTTCCCCTGTGTTCCCTCCCTCTCTAAGGGCTGATTCCAGGTGACAGACTGACTCAGGGTCAAGGAAGACTGCACTCTGGGTAACTCTGCTCAGCACACACGTTTACTGTCTTTCTACCGCCCCTTGAGATGCTCACTCACTCACACACACACACACACACACACACACACACACACACACACACACACACACACACACACACACACACACAGAACATGCTCACTCACTGGGCTTTCAACTGCAGGCCTCATTAACTGCACTACAGCTGCCCCTGTATTAGAAACACTCCTCAACTCTCTCTCTCTCTCTCTCTCTCTCTCCAAAAGCCACACATTTAATCTCCCTTCCCTCTTTGTCTTCTGTAACGTTCGGTCATTGGCACACATATTTATGTTTTAGCTAAGTTTCTACACACACACACACACACACACACACACACACACACATATATATATATATATATATATATATATATATATATATATATATATATATATATATATATATATATAAAAAAATTAAAAAAAATTCCCTTCTCACCCTCCACGGGTGGTCTTTCTCAACCTCTGAGCTCGGGTCCTCTACCAGAGGCCTGGGAGCTTGAGGGTTCTGCGTAGTATCTTGGCTGTGCCGAGAACTGCGCATTTCTGGACTGAGATGTCTGATGTTGTTCCTGGGATCTGTTTTAGCCACTGCTCCAGCTTGGGGGTGACTGCCCCGAGGGCCCCGATGACCACAGGCACCACTGTGGTCTTCACCTTCCAGGCCTTCTCCAGTTCCTCTCTGAGGCCCTGGTATTTCTCCAGTTTCTCGTGTTCCTTTTTCCTGATGTTGCAATCGCTTGGTATTGCTACATCCACCACAACGGCTTTCCTCTGTTGTTTATCCACCACCACAATGTCCGGTTGGTTCGCCATTACCATTTTGTCTGTCTGGATCTGGAAGTCCCACAGGATCTTAGCTCGGTCATTCTCCACCACCTTTGGGGGTGTGCCCCACTTAGATCTCGGGGCTTCCAGTCCATATCCTGCACAGATGTTTCTGTACACTATGCCCGCCACTTGGTTATGACGTTCCATGTACGCTTTCCCTGCCAGCATCTTGCACCCTGCTGTTATGTGTTGGACTGTCTCAGGGGCCTCCTTGCACAATCTACACCTTGGATCTTGTTTGGTGTGGTAGATCTGAGCCTCTATTGCTCTGGTGTTTAGGGCCTGTTCCTGTGCAGCCAGGATGAGTGCCTCTGTGCTGTCCTTGAGTCCAGCTTTTTCCAGCCATTGGTAGGATTTCCTGATATCAGCCACTTCAGTTATTTGTCGGTGGTACATCCCATGTAGGGGCTTATCCTCCCATGATGGTTCCTCCAGCACCTCATCCTCTGGTCCCCATTGTTTGAGACATTCGCTGAGCACATCGTCGGTTGAGGCTTTGACCTTGATGTATTTATGGATCTTGGATGTTTCATCCTGGACAGTGGCTCTCACACTCGCTAGTCCTCTAATATATATATATATATATATATATATATATATATATATATATATATATATATTATATATATATATATATATATATATATATATATATATATATATATATATATTATATTATATACTGTAATCAGTTTTCATGTATCAGGCTGAAGGTATGACTGGAAAAACCTTAATGGTTAAGGATTTTAAATCAGTGTCACCAAAGTTCTGCAATGAGATGCCATTCAAAAACAAAACAAATGTGAGATCATGTCTTCCTAAGCTATGTCTTTCATTTTCAATGAATTTAACTGAACTGTTATGTGACAGGCCAACACAAGGTTGTGAATAACGGAGTCTAATATCTCATAAGTGTGAGATTTTACACCTAAATAAAATCCACTGCATCAAACTGCTTTTCAGAAGTTACCTGGTTAGTAAATACATTCATCTTGTGTGAAGTTTAATCTTCATTCTGTGAACAAACCAGACAGGTCATGGATAAAGTCGTTGAGACCTTTAAAGAAGCGTTAAGTTATTAGATAATGACACAAGTCTTGAACATATCACGGAGCACTGTTTAATCCATCATAAGAAAATGGAAAGAATATGGCACAACTGCCAACCTATTAAAACATGACTGTTCACCTCACCTGACAGGCCAGACTAAGAAAGGCACAGCTCAGGTGGGTGAATCGATTGACATGACAACTATAATTGAGGAAAGAAGCCAACAAGAAGTTATATTTGCCACAAGCCATACAGAGGACATAGCCATCATGTGAAAGAAGATGCTCTGGTCAGATGAGACCAAAACTGAACTTCCTTGGTTACATGCAAAACACAATACCTATCACCCTGAACATATGTTTCCTATTCTGAAACATGGTGCTGGCAACATCATCCTGTAAGGGACAGGAAAAATGGAGCTCAGGATAAGACAGACACAGGATGACTGAACAGAAATGCATGTATTCTTCTCAGTTTTTAATTTGTAAAAAATATGAAAAACCATTTGTCACTTTCCTTCCACTTAACAGTTATTCCCTACAATACCCTAAAATACTGACAAACACAAAATAGTTCATTATATAGGCTGAATACGTAAACACAGCTTACCAAGTTTTGTTTAGTGCCTTTTCTTATCTTTATGTCAGACACTTGGACAAATATATTTATAGAACTAAGGTTAACTAAATGTGTTGGCTTCCCACCAGGGACCTGACTTTGAGGCAGAGTCCATATGTTTAAAGCTAAAGCCAGATTTCTCTGTTCCATAGCCAATTTTGATGTGTTTAGTATCGTTGTCCTTGTGAAACCCCAAACTGTTACCAAGTTTAAACTGATTATGTGTAGGTTTGAGCAAGGAGGTCATGGGTGGGCTTTCATTTTCATTATCATTATCCTATCCACTATATTCAGTTTATCTTTCAGATGAACAACAGTCCCACCACATATTGCTAATGTTATTTTATACAACTCATACAACATATGAGGACTTGGAGTTGGTTCTTTGAAACTAGGTGTAGGTCAGTATGGTAAAACCTTGACCTAAAACCTTCAACCGCAATCCTGTGTCTTTGCCTCCCTGGTTGACTAAGAGTCAAGCCAAAATTCAATTTTGAATAGGGGGTTCTGTTTTGGATGCAGCTGCTTTTTATAGGGATGTCAAACATGTTTGACTGTATACAGCAATACTGGTGTTCCAGCAGCTTACACTTTATGACAGAGATTTGCCCTGCAGGTCCCTCGTTACTTAGTTAACAACATGTTAAAAACATTTTTAAACCCTTGGAACCACACGATTATTTGGCATTAATTTTATACCATCAAGTAAATTGAAGTCTCTGTACCCCAGGTATTTCTATAGATACATTTTTTATTGGCTTTTATCAATTATTTTTAACAGTATACTGAACTGCATGTAGTTTTGTCCATCTCTTAATTTAGATTGCTAGTAAAAAGGTAAAAGGGGCTGCAGATGTAGGACATTTAAAAACATAAAGACTAAAAGTTATTACTCAAACAAACATGGAAAGAACAAAACCCAAAGCCAAAAGTTAAACTACAACGACATTTGGAGGTGTCTGGCAATGTGCTTATGGGTTTTCCTAAAATAATTCTCCAATTTGTCATTTATTAAACAGCATCATTTCTACAAAATGTCCTCATCCACCATAATCACAAAGAAACAACCCAAAATGCTGTAAAAGCACTTGTGTGTGGCATTTTGAGGAAGAGTCTAATACACTTATAACAAAGAATAAGGCGTGAAAAATGAGCATAAAGTTGATGCCACTGAAAACAAGGGTTAGTTAGTAGATAAAGCTATGAGATCATCATTTTCAAGAAGTTGTATATTGGTTATCAACAGGAAGATGTAAGAGTGATTCTGAAATGTTTTTGTGATTTGAAAAATACTGTTCATTGGCTCCTAAACTGCTGTTGGGACACAAGAATTATTGGTGACTGAAATATTACTATTTTTCTTTCACTGTCTTTTACTTGCATCTGCTGCATTCTTACTTCAAAAGCTCCATAGATGATTGAGCTGGTTTAATTAAGTTTGTCTGATTTTAATGGAGACTGGTTAGTAAGTTTCAAGTACTGTATGAAGGCTGTTATGACAACAGTAGTGCAGGTTTGCTAATTAAAAGCAAAGACCTGTGCTGCATTGTAAACATTCACTCGTTTACTCAGTAAGTTGCACCACACTCTCTATTTTGGATTTCAGAATGCTACTTGAAACATGTGAACTGTAAAGATGTGAAAGCAGAGATTTCAAACACAGATTTAGCACATACTTTACTTTAATACTAGTCTTGCAAATTATTTGACTCAGAAGCTGGCAAGCACAACATAGAGAACTGGGTAGTAAATGAGTGGATGTTTTAAATGCAGGGATGGTGAGACTCAAACAAAAAGGAACCTACGGTAAATATTCTGGAGAATGAGATTTGTAACAAAAAAAGTGACAGAGTTGAGCAAAGGAGCTTTGGGAGAAATTTGATTTCTTATTAAAATTGCAAAGACTTACGAATCCAAAGCATTAACTTCAAAACATTAAATAAAACAGAAACTAAAAAATTGACCTAAATATTTATATTTTATTAAATATTTAGCAACATTTTTTGACAATTCATCCATTCGTTCATTCTTTATCATCTGATTATCCGGGGTCGGGTTGTGGAAGCAGCAGCTTAAGCAGAGAGACCCAGACTTCCCTCTCCCCAGCCACTTGAGCCAGGTCCTCCTTGGGAATCCCGAGGCGTTCCCAGGCCAGCCAAGAAACATACTCCTTCCAGTGTGTCCTGAAACTTCCTCTGGGTCTCCTTCTGGTGGGACGTGCCAGGAGCACCTCACCCCTCACCAGGGAGGCGACCAGGAAGCATCCTAACCAGATGCCCGAGCCACCTCAACTGGCTCTTCATGATGTGGAGGAGCAGCGGCACAACAATACAAACAATAAAAACAAAAGCAAAGAATATTACTGTTTAAAAACATATCTATGATTTCAAAATAAATTGTAATAATATAAACTCACCTCCCATTTTATCAGGTACAAATAGTGAACCAGACAGTCACATACAGCAGCAATTTATTGCATTCAGATGTCTCGACATTGTGAGAATGGCATGCTGAAGTTCAAACAAGCATCAGAATGGGGAAAAAAGAGGATTACAGAGAATGGTCTGAAAAGCTGAAAATATGCACAAAGCAACATTTATGTGGACAAAATGGCCTACTAATGTCAGAGGAGAATAGACTAACTGGTTTGATATGATGAAAGACAGCAGTAGCTCAAATAACCACACATTAGAACCAAGGCACGTGGAACACCTTCTCTGAATGAATAAAACACTGAGCCTTGAAGCAGATGAGCTACAGCAACAAAACACCACGAGAGTCACGTCTTTCAGCTAAGAGCGAGAAACCGAGGTTACAGTTTGCACAGGCTCACCACAATTGGACAATAACAGATCAACAAAACGTTACCTTGTCCGATGAGTCTCTACTACAGCTTACACATTCAGATAGTTTGGTCAGAATTTGGTGTAAACAGCATGAAAGCATGGATCCATCCGGCCTTATATCAATAGTTCAGACTGCTGGTGATGACATAAAGTGGTGTGGGGGGTAATTTCTTGGAACACTCTGGGTGCCAACTTTGCACTGCTAAACAGCAACTGCATGACGCTATCAGGCCAAAATTGAAAAAACTCAGAAGAATGATTCCAACACCTTGTTGAATCTATGCCATCAAGAATTAAGACAAAATGGTATCCAAGCCTGCATTAGCAGGGTGTAACTGATGAAGTGACCAGTCAGTGTAATTCATAATATATAGTCTATGTGATTAGAAATTGTGTTTATTTTTTCCGCTTTCTTCCTGAATGTCTGTGTAAGTGAAGAAAATCAACAGATAAAGAAGTGTGCAATGAGCACTGTCACCACACTCTCTGGATATGCATGTGAACGTGTATACATGCCTGTCCCCTGGGACCTTACGCTGCCTCGCCAGAAACAGCTCTTATTACCTGCAGTACTGTGTGCAGCTCTAAAGCTGCTACCATCAGCCACAAACTCATTAATTACTCTTTAGTATCAAGCCGTAATTAGAGACAGCAATCAGGCTCCTGCCCCGCTACCCCTCCCCACCACCCCCCAGCCCCTATTAGCACTCAGCACTGTACAGTGTGCTAGTGAGCTAAGTTAGCTGCTGCTGAGATGAGCTCCCCCACATGTGAGATTAGGCCACATGTGGTTAGATAGGGGGGATGAAGTAGGCTCAGTGTGTGCTGCAGGGAAAGAGATAGTGAGGAAAAAATACAAGAGGGAGATGAGGTGATGCTGGCGCTCAGGTGGAGCATTAATTTGCCATTAATTATGTCATCACCGCTTTAGGTCACCCCTCCCTCCCCTTCCTACTTCGCACTTCTCCTCGTCTCCCACTCCTGATGAGTGGATCATAACAGAGATGGAAAAGAAATATCTGATTAGATCAGTCTTGTCTGTCTGCACTAGAACAAGGTGAAATGGGGTAATGTGGGAAGAGCTGGGAGGGGGTTGGGGGAGGGGGTTGGGGGAGGGGGGGTCATTAAGGACAGTGATTGGTTTAATAACAGGTAAATACAAAGATCAGGGGGCTCTTGTGAAAGGTCATTTTCTTTTAATCAGAAAAAAACTCAGTAACATTCGACTACAAAGAGATATTTTGTGTGTTATGTCAACAATTTTAATTCTAAAAGCGCAACAAAATGAAATAAATGTATGGGAAGTACTATGAAAAACAAACTATTGACTGAAACTTTTAAGGCATATTTAAGGGTTAAAGTTGTTGATATTTAGGATTGAAAGTCATAATGATAGACCTCAGATTAAACTATTATACAGGTGCAAATAACGCTGAACTTAATTATGTGTACGAAGCACATCTGTCCACAGAACCTACAGTTGAAACCAAAAGTTTACATACACCAATAAAAAGACACATACACCTTTTTTCCCTCACTATCTGAAGTTAAATCAGACCAACCTTCTATTCTTTTAGAATAGTTAGAATTACCAAAATTATTTCTATTTTATAAATGTCACAATAATGAGAGAAAGAATATGTCAGTGATTTATTTACTAATGTCTTCAAAATCAGAAGTTTACATACATTTCCTCAGGATTTGGTGGCATTGCCTTTGAGCTGTATGACTTGGGTCAAGCATTTTGGGTTTCCTTCAACAGGCCTGTCACAATAGTTTGCTGGAGTTCTGGCCCATTCCTCCTGTCAGAACTGATTAATTAATCAGTAATTGAAAAAAGAGGACTGATTAATTGGGTCAGGTTTGTAGGCTGCTTCACTTGCACACACTTTTTCAGATTTGACCACAATTTCTTAGTTGGATTGACTTTGTTGTCCTTACTCTGCTTCATAACCACATTAGCTCTATGCTTAGGGTTATTACACATTTGGAAGACCCATTTGCACCAGAGCTTTAACTTCCTGGCTAAAGTTTTTAGATGACGTTTCAATATTTCCACATAATATTCTTTCCTTGTGATGCCTTCTACTTTATGAAATGCATCAGTTCCTCCTACAGCAAAACAGCCCACAACATAATGCTCCCACCCCCATACTTTACAGTTGGGATGGTGTTTCCAGCCTTTTATACATCCTGCTTTTTCCACCTTTCATCCTGTTTGGTTATCATGGCCAAACAATTCCACTTTAGTTTCATCAGACCACAAGACATGTCTCCAAAAATGAAGGTCATTATCCCTATGCGCATTTGCAAACTGGTATCTGGTTTTTTTTATGTTTCTTTTTGAGTAAAGGCTTCCTCCTTGCTGAGTAGCCTTTCAGCTCATATCAGTACAGGAAAAGTTTCACTGTGGTTATTGACACTCTCTTACCAGCTTCAGCCAGCATCTTCACAAGGTCTTTGACTTTTTTCTGGGGGTTGATTTGCAGATTTTAGACTAAAACACGTTCATCTCTGGGACACAGACTGTGTCTCCTTCCTGAGTGGTATGATGGCTGGACATTCCTATCATGTTTATGCTTGAGTATAATTGTTTGAACAGATGAATGCGACACCTTCAAGCACCTGGAAATTGTTCCCAAGGATGAAGCAGACTGGTGCAACTCCACAATTCTCCTCCTGATATCTTGGCTGATTTAATTTGACTTTCCAATCAGGTCAAACAAGAAAGCAGTGTGTTCCAGGTGTGGCCTTAAAATACATGCACAGGTGAGCCTCCAATTAACACAAATGTGTTAGTTAACCTATAGAAGTTCCCAAAGCCATGACATCATTATCTGGACTTTCCCTCATTGTTTAATGAGACAGTAATCATTCTGTATGTAAACTTCTGATTTTGAAGATATTAATAAATAAAACTCTGATACATTATTTCTGTCATTATTGTGGCCTTTAGCAAATAAAAATAATTTTGGTTAATCTGACCTAAAAAAGAGAAGTTTGGTCTGATTTAACTTCTGACAGTGAGGAAAAAAAGAAGTGTGTCTTTTTATTTGGTGTATGTAAACCTCTGGTTTCAACTGTATTTCTCTTATTCCAGTCTTTCCACTGCTGTGGGCAAGACCAAAGAGCTGTTAAAAGGCATCAATGACCAGATATTAGAGCTGCATCAGACTGAAATGAGCTACAATCAGGTAAATGCTTGGTGAGAAGGTGATAAATGCTGCTGCAATTATTCAAAGAAATAAACTCAACAGAAAAGTAGGGACATTTTTGTTTGGATGATTATTTTCTTGCTGTGACAATGCTTCTTGGCAAATAATCTTATATTATTGGAAAGTGTTCCATTTCCACTCATGCCATTTCCAGATGATGGATTGAACAGTTCTCCATGAGATGTTCATAGCTTGGAATATTGTTTGATATCTTAACCCTGCTTTAAACTTCTCCAGAACTTCATGCTCTTCACAATGTGGACTGAATACATAATCATGCCATACTATTAAGAAGGGGTATGAATAAAACATGAAACATTAGAAAGTGATCAGCTGAAAGAAATATATTTTCTATGAGTATATGCTACTGGAAAAATAATCACTACTAGTGGACTAAAGCTCCTAACTGATTGGCATCTCCTTTAATACAGGGACTATCATTAAACAACAACTGAGTCGACGTTATTAATGTTTGCCGAGGCTATAAGGTTTGTTTACATCAGTGTGGGGAACATTAAAGCTATCTAAAGTAATATGAAGATCCCTCCATAGATGCAGTTTATAGAAAGTTGCAACTAACCCTTTGGATTTATTTTTGCTTTCCTATGATGCTGGATTTAATTATTCTACAGTTGTCTATTTTCCATGATGGCTTTTAAACATGATTTTCATGACCTTTTTATGTATGTGTCTATTTATGTGATTTAACCAACTGAAAGATGTCATTTTGTCTTGGAAAAAAAGGTGTCTGTCTGTCCATCATCTCAGTTCTAACATGTTGTTTTTTAACTATTGTCCAGGTGCAGTGCAGTCCCACAGCTTTCAACCCTGTTTTCAACAGATAATCCTCTGAGGCCTTCCCAACAACCTCTTCCACCACTACCTCTCAGCCTTTGCTCTAACCTGAGAAGGTTTTTCAACACCTTCTTTGACAGTATTCTTGATCTTTTGAGGCTTGAAAAAATTGTTTTTGTGAAGTTCTTTTTTTTTTTTTTGTCTGTTTAACAGGTCTATGAAATATATGTGTATGTAAACAATTCATATTTGGAGCATTATGAGCCCTCAGCACTATGCCAGGGGGTTTCTGGTTTGCCACCTACAGCCTCAGGCGAGGTCAGGCACTATGTCTAGACCAGGCAAAGCAGTACAGGAGGCCAACTTGTGCTACAATGAAATGACCTGAGTAAAATGTTTTTTCCTTAGTTTCGTAGATCATTCTTTTGGGTTTGCAAAACAACACACAAATAAAAAAAAAAAAAAATCAACCACCAACTCACAAATGAATACCTTCTTAAAATTTCAAATACTATTGAGGTTAACGCTAAAAGCTCACCAAACTTGGAAGCAGTTGGGAAACTTACTGATGACAATGTTGTCATACAGTATTATTCATACGGTGTTGGGATCAACTGCACCTCATCATTTGACTCAAGAGTCTACACATCATACTCTGAATCATTCGTCTTTGCTGCATGTTGTGCCAATGCATATCCACTGCTAGCCACCGCAGTATCCACATTTTAAAAACAATCTCTGCTATGGTTCTCATCTGAGTTACCTTGAACCATTAATTGGGGAGAATTCATTCAGCTCCAAGTATGACTGAGTTGAGGGAGTAGCTCATTTTCTAGCTTTCTGTGGATGAAGATTAAAGTTTATGATTTCCAAACTGTTTACTTAGGAGTTCTTCATCCTGGAAGGGAAACATTTTTCTTGATTTTGTGAACTGTTCTATTTAGGAGTCAGTGAAATATTTACCAAAGTCAGAGCTTGGGTTGCAAATTCATGTCAACATACAGTATTTCAAACAAAAGAAACAACTTCTTTCCTTCCTTTGGCCTTCATTGTTGATATTTTTTTAAATGGCAACATGACTGCACTTTAGACACCAATTGTTACTGCTTTTACCTTTGGGGTTTTTTTCAGTTGTTATCGTGTCCTGCCAAATTAATAATACTCTGTTAACTTTTTGGAAACATTTTAGCAAATTACAGGCAAAGACTTCAATGTATTTTATTGTGATTTTATGTGACAGAGCAACACAAAGTAAACATTTCTCAAACTGAACATCAGTGAACAAAAGCATTGTGAAGACCAAGTAGCACACTGGACAGGGGTGAAGGAGTTTAGGTAAGCGTGATCCAGCACAGGGTTAGGCTATACTGTAACACTATATTCTGAGATTTGAACATTTCACAGTTCACTGTTCAATCCATAATCTTAAAACAGAGAGAGCATGACAAGGCTACAAAATAACTAAGACATGCCCATTCACCTAAACTGACTAGATGGGCAAGGAAAGCATTCAGGATAAGAGAAGCCAAGAGGCTCAAGGGAACCCTGGGGAGCTGCAGTTGTCCACAGATCAGGTGAGAGAATTTGTCAAAATGAAAACTATTATTTGTCCACTCCTCAAATCAGGACTTTTAAAGAACAGTGACAAGAAGAAAGTTATTGTTGAAAGAAAACCATAATCGGTTTGTCACAAGCCATGTGGGGGAACTAACAAACATGTGGAAAAAGGGGTTCTGGGCAGATGAGTCTAACATTAGACTTTTTTAGCCTACATGAAAAAAGCCATGAGGTCAGAAACTAACACTGCACATCACTCTGAAGACAACATTCCCACAGTGAAACATGGTTGTGGCAGCATTATGCTGTGAAGATCCTTTTCTTCTGCGGCTGATTGGAGCAAAATACACGACGATCCTGAAAATAACCCTGACAGAGGTTGCAGAAGACTGGGGCAGAAGTTTACCTTCAAACCAACAACAACTCAAAACAAAACCAGAGGTTAAATGAAATGGTTCAGAACACACTGTATTCATTTGTTAAAATGGCCTAGTCAAAGTGAAGATGTAAATCCATTTGAGAATATGTGACTTGAAAAATGAGATTCACAGACATTCTCTGTTCAATCTGACTGAGCTTGTGCAATTCTGCAAAAAGGAATGGGCGCAAATTTCAGTCTCTAAATGTACAAAGCTCATTTCTGTACGTTATAAAACTTGGAGTTGCAAATACAGAAAAATATGGTTTTACACAGTCTTGACTTATTGGAGCTTTATGTATATGCAGCCCCCACCTGGAAAACTCAAGTGCAAGGTATGAAGTGTGCTCTGAGCAGTCTCCACTTACTGCATCTGCAATAGCATTAAAAGAATCTCAATTTTATCAGTTGCAAAAATATTAGAAAGGCTTTGGCAGCAGTTACAAATGTTACTGATCATTGCTACAAATTGGTTTCTGACTCTGAGACTGGTGATTAAGCCTTATTATTTTGATTTATGTTTTATTTGTAATGAAATATTCAGACTATGTAAGAGATTTTAACAATCCCAAACCCATAAACCTGCAGTGTCTATGGTGCTCTTTATTGGTACTTATTGAAATCCTGCTAAAAAATAAATAAATCTTTGTTCTTCTTGATTGTAGTAGAGTTGTTGTTTAAACCTAGTGGCACAGTTTTAACAGTTCTACCAGCCTCAACCCTCTGTCATCTAAACTTGTTACTTGTTCAGTTTGGAGTAAATTCTTTGGAATCCTTAGGAAAACCTTTCATCTTCCATGAAATTATCCTTCGTTCAGATTGTCAGACTAATCTGTGCATTTTCCTACAGGTTAAAACTACATGTGTCAATGTCATTTATTAACAGGCCAAATGAAAATGTGTTCAGATATTTCTGAATCAAAAAATTACTTTATATGCATGTTATTTTGATGTTTGTGTTGTAGAATGAAATATATGTTTTTGAGAAATGCCAGCTCTTGACGTTGCAGGTCACCCGAAAGGTGAGAAGTACTGATTCCTCATAAGCACTCAAGGACATGTGTACCCCGGAGTCCTGCCTGGGTGGCTCTGTCTGTTTTCAGTTAGCAGTGTCCCTTGCCAGCCCTCAGCTCCAAGGGCGGTCTCTGCAACAGCAGGACTGTACCAACAGAGGAAGGACCTGTTTCCAGATGCTTGAGTGGATGAATAATGACACTGTAACGTGGCTTCTCGCTGCCTCTCACATAATGAGGAGCAGAGGACCAGAACGTCCCCGAGGCGCCGCACCTGGACTGAAGTGCCTTCCTGTCTGCCCTAAAATCTGTCTCTCAGGAGACAGACAGAGAGAGAAGCAAGACTCTGGCCTCACGCCAGGCTCTGGGTCCTGGGTTACACTCAATCACACTAAGTCTGGTCTAATCGTGAAATTACAAAACATCTCATAAAGTCACTGAACCATGTTTGAAGACATCCCACCTCCTAGAACCACGAAAGCAATTATTTAATTGTTTTCTTTTTTGTCAGGCATCTTTAGCTTTAAATAAACGCTGCCTGGCGCCTTTTCCCAGCACCTTTGTTGTTCTCTTTCTCTCTACTTCTCACTTTTTTCCCAACAGAGAAGATTTGCCAAGTGGAGTCAATTAAAAGTGTACATATAAGTGAGAAATATCTGTTTGAGTGAGTGTGTTGGGTCTTATAACGAAGCTGTGCACTTCTTTGTGCAAATGTGTGAATTTGTGATATCTTCAAATGCATGTGCGCAAACATTTGGTGTGGAGTCTGTATCTCTGCATGTTTATGTGTGTGCATGGAGGCGAAGACTCCCTTGGGGCCTGGCAGTATGGCGCTGTTGCGCTCCAGACTCCTCCTGTGAAAACACCTCCAATGGGACCCGGACAGCTGTGGCCAACCTATACTGATTTGTGGGCCATAACAAGCCTTATGAAACTCACACACCTCTAATCTAGACAAATCTGTTTTTTTATTTTTTGTTCTCTGTTAGTATTTCTGTCTTAATCATGCACACTCACCCATTTGTCATTTAAAAATGCTTCCCACAATGCATGCAGCAGTACTTTTATCTTTTCTATTTTGCCATTATTATATTCCAACAGCCACCTACACAACAACATAGTGACTTCAAATTTGACTACAGACAAGGGTCATCATATTTGTGAGATGTTTTATGCTTTAGAAATTAAAAACAAACCAAAACAAAGATACAAATTACACGCTAAATTCTTCTCTCCTGCAGTTGTACATTAGCACAAGTCATCAATCCTGGTGCAACTCCAAAAATTAGAATATCATTAAAAAGTTAATTTCAGTACTCAAAAAGTAAACTATATTTTAGCTTCATTAAATGTAGATATATTTTAAGCATTTATTTATCTTACTCTTGAGGAATACGAAAACCCAAAATGTTGTTTTTTTGGAAATTTGAACATTACATAACAAGACAAGTTTTAGGTTTTGGCTTACTGCTGCAGCTTCCAGGTGCCGAGGCTACCTGCCCTCTGCTGTTCTCGGGTGTTCAGTGCTTTCGGGTTTATGCCCTTCTCAATGTGATAACTTCTTCTCAATTCCAGGTGGCAAGTTTACACACACATCTACTGCACATACACACAAATGGTCTACAAACACACCCCACCTCACACACACGCATTCACAAAGACGAAATCCAGAAGGCCAAAGGTCGTACCAACACAGGTTCATATTTCATTATGCAATCCATCTACTTTGATGCTAAGGGCAACCCTCATTTAGTAAAGTCAATTACACAACTAGGATACCATCCTCACATGTCCTTTTTGTAGAAAAAATTCCCTGGCACATGTAACCATCCAGCTTCTTCATGGTATGCCTGGAATGTCGAGGCAGGACACTTGTGGGGGGGAGGTGTAAAAGCAACAGGGATTACTGCAACCTTGATAGGATTGTGAAGCCGGTCTTGTTAAAAAAACATCCCTGAACCAGAGACTATGTCAGTGTCTTACCTCGTCAAAGGAGTAAAAATGGACTGGACTGTTACTTAGTAGTCCAAAGTCCTCTTTCTAGATGATGAGTTTAATAAAAATGAGCATCACTTTTTAAATTACATAACCGATATAGATTATCTTTTTTTGGAATATTTTATTTTATTAAAATGTGGCTGCCAAAAAGACAAATGGCTAATGAGAAGCACAAAATGGTTCTAAAAGAACACTTAAGACTCAGAATAATAAGAAAAATGTCTTTTTTTTCTTTAAATTTCATTTATTTAACAGTCACCAGATGATGAGATACATTCTCTTAAAAAAGAAATAGACAGCAAACTGATAATCTGTTAAGATTCTTAGAAACTATTGTACATTATATATATATATATATGTATGTATATATATATATATATATATATATATATATATATATATATATATATGTATGTATATATATATATATATATATATATATATATATATATATATATATATATATTTTTTTTTTTTTTTTTACAAAATAAAAGTCATTAAAACTGGCAAAAGGAGGTCAGCTTAAAAAATGAAAAAACAGAAAAAGGACAACATTGGACTCGTACAACTAACACGATTAGGAATGACAAAGACGGATCTCTTTCATAAATAAATATAAGAAAATTAGACATCATATATAGCTCTCTTTCCAATAGCAGGGGATTGCTAAACGTCTGTAGCATAGAATAGAACATAACTGCTTCTTGAGGTCGGAGTACTTATAAAATTCCACGCATTTTCCACAAAGATTAACTGGAACCAGCGCAACTAAAGGGCCTGAAATAAATCTAATTTACCTCAACATTGGGTTTGATAGTCTGTGCCATGCTTGACCTTTGGCTGTAAAAAAAAAAACGCCCACTCCACCTTCCAACCCCCTACAAACTTTTTTTTTTTTTTTTTTTTTGCTGTTTTTTGTATGGGTGCATGGAGCAGAGAGTGGAGTCTTCTTGAGGGATCTTGAGAATAGAGGTCTCCTATTCTCTATAGCTCCCTCAAGGCCAGTGGTAAAACAAGTTGCAGACACACCCCCTCACCAACAGAACGACAGAGCAAAGCACATATGGGAGGGGTGGATGGCATTGGATCTTAGGAAGGTCATACTGCACTATACCAACATTGTTTTTACCAATGGATTCAATTCATACACTGACATTTCAAGTCCTGTCATTGTCGGCCCCTTAGATTTCAAACAATACAACAACAACTACAAGACAACAGAATAAACACACAAAAACTAGATGCGGATGATTGTGTGCCATTTTGACCCCGACTTATAACCACTCAGACTGACTGTTTGTTTTGTAAAGAAATAGTTCAGGATTTTTGAAGTGTGGTTCTGTTAAAATTTATAGACAGTTAATGTCCGACCTGCACAACATTAACCCTGTGTGTATAAATCCAGATTAGCTGGTCCTATAAACTGACCCTACCATGTAATCTGACAGAGATCAAGGCCAATGTGGTCTTCTACCCTCTATCTTCAGTGTCAAAAATGACAGAGCAGTTCATATGAACGTGACTTTTATGAACCTTTAAGCCAGTGTTTCTCAATTCTGATCCTCAGGGACCACTGCCCTGCATATTTTAGTTGTGTCTCTGTTCCAGAACACCTGATTCAAATGATTGCATGACCTCCTCTACATCCCATCAAGAGCTGCAGAGCACTGTTAATCACCCACTTATTCAGTTCTGTGTGGCAGAAGGGAAACACCTAAAACATGCAGGGCAGTGGTCCCTGAGGACCAGACTTGAGAAACAGTTTTAACGGCCGGACTCATTACTCATCCCGCCTAGCCAGAAACATCTGATGAACATATTTTTTAAGAGTATGAATTTAAGAGAGTTGAAGACAAGCTTTAGTGAGTTGCAACGTTTGTTGTGTATTTATTTACTTAGCCATTTCTGCTAAACCGGCATACCAAATTATTGGCCAATTATCGAACGTTTATTGTTTATAATTTGTCTTTTGTACCTACAGTTACTAAGACATGTTGTTGGCCTCTTGGCCAGGAAACCCTTGTTAAAAAATGATCTCAATAGGAGTTCACTTGGTTAAATAAAGGTTAAATTAAAGCAAATAAAGTTAGCCTACATTTGATGGCAACAACATAATATTTTTGTAATGGCTTTTTTCAAATCTTGGTGTACCAGCTCAAGAATATCATCCTCACCTCTCCCTCCCCACACTGTCTTCTTGCCACCTTTTGAAAGTTTTCTGCATCTGCCGTTGCCATATTTGCGTCGAGCAATTATTTACACAGAACAGGTAAGAGGCAATGCACAGCAAATAAACTTCCTGTGTGAAACACATACTGAGAATAAAAGGTGTAAAGCATTTCTGGTCCGAGTTAATGCTTAAGATAAAAGAAAAGTGTAAAGCGCAAAAATGTTGTAGTGGTTTAAATGAGCACTATTTATTGTTTTTTAAACATCTTGTTAGGACAAAAAATGCTTTACATGTTCCATTCTGTACTCATTTATAATGGGAAGATCATTGGTGGCACACCACCTCCTACCATAATTTCCCTTGTAAAGACCATCAACTACTGTGTGAATAACTGCTTGATGCAAATGTGACAACAGTTTAAAGGTTTATAAAATAGTGTTTCCATAAACCACTAGGACATTTTTGAGATAGAAGTTTTTTTTAGACCATAAAAAGGAGAAATTTGATTTACACTAAATGCAGATACTAAGACAGTTATATACTTCATGTATTATATAAGCAGTTGTTTAACCCTTTTAGCAGAACCTTACTTCAAAAATCTACACTTATACCTTTAAATAATTCCTTTTGCATCTGTTTGAGAACTTGGACGTCAGGTTATTAGATTTGAAAACGTAGGAACATAACACAGATAATGGAGATCATTTACGATGTGAGTACACTACAGTTTTTCAGATACATTAATCCAAAGAGCATAAAAACTGACTGACTGATCCCACTGCAACAACAGGCTTTGTTCTCTGTATTATTTACCCTCTTTGAGTGGGAAAGTGGACAGTGACATTGGCCCTTCTCAGAGCAGGACGGCAGGCAGAGTGACATAAAGTTAATCACTGTTTTGTCTCAATGCTCCTGGTGCATTATGCTAAAGACAGCCGGGGGTGAGCAAGGAAGGACAACACGTTAAATTCTCAATAATGACACATTGCCTCTGCATCACTTTGGAGATTAAAAGCAAGATGCTGAATTTCAATCAAGCCACATTAATGGCTTGGTATGAGGAATGGTCACTTTGTCTGCACCACCAGACAGAGACAGAGGGGCGATAGACTGGTACAAGAAGCCCAGGTGAAGCAAGGTAATATAAAATTTTTAATCTGCCAAAATGTGAGCTAGCCATTAATGATGGCATGCATTTTATGACATGATGACAGTCTGTTGTAACCAATGGCAATGCAGTGTTTACAACATATTACATTCGAGAGAAAAATTAAAACTTTTAAGGACTTAATGGAGAAAGATAAAAATAACATGGCTGCAGAAGGACAATTCATTGGAACTTATATGTGAATGTATTAATTTATTTAAAATAAACAATAACGGTAATAAAAATATTTGATAAATCACTATCAGAACTGATCATTTAAATAAGGTAAGAAATTTTAGAGAAGTACATGTTCAAACTTAGCACAGAATCAATGTAATCAAGCATCCAATCAACATTACTAGAAATTTGTAAATTAATCTCTGCCACACCAAAAAAATTTCTATTTTCGATGCTTTCATTGGTTGTGTTCCTTGCTTGTTCCTGTCAAATGCTGCATCCACCTTAGAAAACAAGTCAAGCTCTGCCTGAGCTGCTCTGTGAAGGCATTGCACCGTGAGATGTGACCCACTTGCAATAAAGTGCATTCAGAGTTCAGTTCTCATGGTAAATGAGAAGCGATGCTGGGCAAGCACAGCTGAGAGATTGTCATCACAGTACAGCTGATTCAAGAAAAAAATAATAATATGACATGAACTAGATCTCTCAGTAAGAAGGGGATAAACAGAGTAGGGGTGATAGAGTAAGACAACAAAGAAGACATGGGTAGGGGGGGCTTGGTCCTATAGGCTTTGTTCAGAGTCAGGAATGTCATAGTTGGGCACAGTGCTTCAAAAGTTTGATCGCAGTTCTGGAGATGTTTTTCAGTTCAGCCAGGTACCCAGCTCTGGTTGCTGTGGGCCTGCTGTGGACCAGCCAGACCGCTCATTCCCATTCCCATTCCCATGCCCATAGTCACACCCATTCCCATTCCCATGCCAATCCCAACCCCTTGGGCAAGGGAGCAGTCGAAGTTAAAATCCATCTCCTCCCCTGAGTCCATAATGTCATGTAGGAGAATGGACTCCACATCACAGTCCAAGCTACCATGAAACATGTCAATGTCTAAGTCAGCTGGTAATCTATCATGGGGGTAAGGCTGGTGATAGCCATGGTAGCCACTAGCGACACTGCCATTACCCATTCCCTGGCCATGATGGTAGGGTCCATTAGTCAAGCCCTGGTGCTGTGAGTCTGGGTAATGATTGTGACGGGGGTGTGGGGTGGAAGCCACGTGACAGGAATCCTGAGGCATGCCAAGCATACCCGCTGGGTTTGGGGGGAGGGTTGTTGAAGCAGGAAGGTGAGCATGGGATGGGGGGCTGTACAAGTAGGGAGCTTTGTGATTGTAAGTCTGTAGCTGATTGCTGTTTCCACATGGGGTCAGAGCTGCAGCTCGGGGTGGTGTGTGGGTATGGCTCCGGCTGAGACTGTGACCATTGTGAGCAAGGCTGTGAGGTGGGTTGTGGTTGCTTACACTGTTGTGATTATGACCAGGGGTGTGGTTGTGAGTTCTGTTATGGTTATGAATTCCATTGTGGTGGACAGGATGGTGGTTGTGGTGGTTGGATCCTACTCCATTACTGGCTTGACCCATCATAGGATGGCCTTCCCTCTCCTGTCCCAGCATCAGGTCTTTGGATCCGTACTGTTGAACAGCAGAACCTCCTGTCAGTAAACTCTGCAGTGCATTTGTACTCGAGTATGCCCGCATGGTTCCAGAAAAACTGGTAGCCTTGTTCTCCTGAATGGTCTGCATTGGTGAGTGGTGACGAAGTATACCCATCCCTGTTGTATTGTAGACTCCTGCACCATAGGAGACCTGCCCCTTCATTCCAGAGTTGTAGTGATATACAGGAGTTTGGTGCTTATTTCTGCCAACAACAGAATGCTGCTGATGTTGTTGTGGGCAATGATGATGATAACCATCCTCCATCATCTGCTCATCTAAACTTATGGCACCTGCTAAGTTAGCCAGTTGAGGCAGCTGCTCAAGTGGAGGACAGTGATTTCCTGCCCCCATAGATGGAGAGCGGGCACTGGTCGGTGATGGATAAAGGTGAGGGGAGGCAGAACAGGACAGGCCACCTTCTTCTGGTTCCTCTGGTTCTCCCTCTGCTAGGATAGGTGAGAGACGTCCACTTAAGGTGGAAGCTGATGAACTAGCCCTGGAATGGAGGTCAGTCCAAGCGTCAAACTCTGCATCTGTCCCAGATGCACCTCCCGGGCCTGGGAGGGCTTTCCGTGATGGGCTGCCATGGTCTGGGGAGCTTTGAAGACCCCCTACAGCAGATCCCGCTCCAATCCCAGGACGACCTACTCTCTTGCCTCTGATTCTGCCTTTGCTTTTTAGGTATTTAGTGCTGTTGTCCATGGAGACTGCCCGTCGCCTTGGGGCTTTACCCATCTTTCCCCCATCTGGGTTCAGCATCCACCAGGAGCTCTTCCCTGTCCCTTCATTTTGCACCCGGATAAATCGAGTGTGTAGGGAAAGGTTGTGTCGAATGGAGTTCTGCAAAGACAGATGAAAGAGAGGCAGTTAGTAAAATCTCTAAAAAATAGTTATTTACTTAAATAAATTTACTTAAAGTGAACTACTTAGGAATTTATTTAAAGTGAATTTCCATTCATACTCAAATTGTTCTTACATGAACAAAACGGTTTGAAATATGTGTAGAAATTCTATTTTGCCTATAAACCAAATAGATAGAGGTATTTTTGCAATCAATATGGCTGTTCAAAAGAGCCATCTCAAAAGCATTAAGTTCAGAGGACAGCCACAACTGGCATGAGGCAAGACTCGTGTCAGCCTCATCCAACCTGAGGTGACCTGAAAGTCAGTCTTGAGAGATTCTCTTTCTGCACATCAGTCCTCGCACATTCATTCCAATCAATCCATCTGTCCTCTTCTATTTCTTCCTTCAGCTGGGCTGATGTAAGCCACTGAGGTTGAGCTTACTCTATGTTTGAAGTTTGTGCCAGTCTGGCTTTGTGCCAGGCCTGTCTCTTTTGCTCTCCTAGCTTGAAGAGAGGGAGGGCGTATTGCAAGACTGAGCCAGGAGCAAGGAAGGCTAATGGATGTATCCAACCCTCTGACATCAACCTTCAATGTCTATCTCTCTTCCCCTCCCTTGTTCCGTCTTTATCGCAGCCTTTCAGAGTCTTGCTTTCTCTTTTGTTACCAAGTGCTACATATTTCAACTTGTCTAGATTTTCCTTTTTCTTATGTTACACACTTCTTTGAACATAAGTCATTTTCCACCTCTGCATTCAATCTCCATCCTTTCAATTAGAAAGTGTGCCACCAATTACTTTCCCATTATCCTTTATGCCTGCAAGTATAGTCAATGGCTCAGTAATTCATAAAATCAAGTGTATTTTTTTTCATTATCATTTGCATCTCAAAGACTGCTGTTGTTGTCGCAGTTCTGCTCCTTGTTTGTATGGCTCGTTTAAACTATTAAGCAGGAAAATATCAAACCAAGAGCATTTTTTGTTTGAGAATATACTTGTAGAATGGATTATTTCCAATTGAGAGGTTCTAACTCTTCTACTATCTCTATTATGTTGCAGATTATTTGTATTCACATGGAACTGCTCGGCAGGGAAACAAATAAATCAAATTGCTGTGAGGAAAAACACATAAATGGGAGGCAAGCTGAATTCAGGTGATCTGTGAATGCCTCCTTGGGTTATCTTGCTGTGACACCTCCGGCATTGGGTAACCATGGCAACCTGGTAAACGTGAAGCAGCGTAACTATATCATATTGTGGTGAGAGTCAAGAGAGTTAGAGAGAAAGAAATGGAGGGAGAGCGGGGGGGATGGGGAAAGGATGCAAGAGGAAGCGGCTGTTTGATGCTGCTGCTCCAACACTAAGCAGCCTTTCATCTTGGCAGTGCAGGTCCGCAGGGGATGCCCGCTCCCTGCATCTGACGGCTTCTCTACGTGCCGCGCCAGCTCCCTGTCTCGATCTCTGGATCATCCACCTATCATACCACTCCAAATCATCCCCCCACCAAGCCCCATGCACGCCTAAATTAAAACATATGTAAGCCGGTTGTAAATGGGACATCTTTCAGAGAACTGAACCACTTCGCGTTGACACTCTATGTGACCTGTCCGATTCAAATCTCGATTTATCCCTCTGTAAAAGAAGAGCAGCCCCACTGAACTTGAAGGGATTTGTCATCCCAAACCCTCTTTATCTGATGAATCCACCTGCTAGAGAGATTTGAGAGATTTCGGATGGTGGCCAGCCATGGCATCAACACCATGATCATAACTGGCTGCTGAGTTTCTGTTACATAAATTCCAACACGTTTTTTTGTCCCCAAAACATCCTGTTTTTGTGTGTGTTCATGTTTAGGAATCTAAGAATAGCTCAGGTTGCAGGGGGTTCCGGTGTGGGTGTGGTTCCGTTCACCTCCTGCTCTCTGAGTCAGGGGCAATTTGGCCAGCCTGAGGCCCTCACGCCCCCGAAACAGGCAGTCACTGCTAATCCCCTTCCATCCCTGAGTAATCCCAGACAATCCTGGGCTAATCCCAAGTTGATTCAGAGGCACTCCCAGCTGGGTGTCTCACACAGAGCTATGCCAGGTCAACTCAGAGGCAACGGACAGGCTGGTTGTACTATGATCCTATAGTAATGCAGCATAAGAAGAGTGCTTAAAGTGTAGAATGATATAAAGCCCTTATAGGATGTCGAAGTAAGGTGGTATTAATGTTTGTGTGTATTATACTCAATGACAAAGCGACGAGCCAGTGTTAACCATATTTTTGATGCTTCCATCAAATCAACCACCTTTATTCTGTGCTCTGTCCTTGAGGGTTGGCTTTGTCACATTTTCTTTACCCCTACAGCTTGAACAGAATAAAATTGAAAACTTTATTATGTATTAAATATTCATAAAATGGAAATTCTTTTTCAGCCCCCTGGCTTGCCGAGGCAGACGAATGAAGCCCACAGAAACATACAATGACAGAGGAACACACACATCACACGCTTAGGCCCAAGAAGCTACTTCCTATTCAAATCATACCCCTTTAATACAATGGGGCTGTTGGAGAGGGCTCTAAATAATGAATGAACCAGTGGCAAAGCTTATGCAGAAAGATGCACTGCTTGGTCCCCTAATACTGGAAAGAACAGATGGAGTCATGAGTAGTTCTGATACTTTTCTTTTTTTTCCATCAATCAGGCACATCCACCCTCATCAGTCTTCAATCACAACTAACTTAATTTGGCTATAAAGCAAAAGAGGTAAAGCATAATAGCTTACAGGCCAATCAAAGCCAATTAAGGTGAACAAGGGTTTCAAGGATGTAGCAGAATCAGCTTGGGTTCAACTCTCATTAAGGCTTTAAAATCCCAATAGCTGATTTAGATATTTAGATAATAGATACCAAATAAGAGGATGGGATTCTTTGTCCTCAGATTAAAAGCTTAGGCTCTTTAAAAACAAATCTGACATGGTGACACTTTTCCACAACAGGCACTTTTCCGCATGCATGCATGCATGCATGCATCTAGTATATCCAATCAATCAGATTACAGTTCAATTTGCAATTTGTTGTGCATGAACAGATTTCTGGTATTTTGTGTCTTGCACAAATTTTCCAAATCAAAATACCATACTTTTCCAAAGCCGATTTTCAGAGTTTGTATACAAATGGAAAGGTTCACTATAATTTCCAGAGGAATGTATGTATGCATGTAAAGATGGCTGGATGGATAAATACAACACTTTAATTTGCAGCCATGTAAATTTGGGAATATATCAGGAAATATGAATATATCTGGAAATAAAAATGTTTGTTGCTTATTTCCTTCTTATCCAGACCTAAAAATACTTCAGTCTAATTGAATATCTTTTCTGACTTTTTAAAACTGTTTAGAAACCGTGATTATCTATCCTAAGAATCCTCTTTAAGATCCTTTCATCTGGGTCTTGCAAATCGTACAACACTGATCAACTACATCCCTGTTCTCCTTCTCTTCTTAAACATTCAAACTCAGTTTAATTCAGGCACTGCAGAGGCCTCTTTAGTGGTGAGAATCAATGAAGTTTAATGGCTATCAGAGTTTGAGCTTAGCACACATCAAGGTCTGATTGAACTACACAATCCAGCGGCATTATAAAGGCAGTAGGGGTGCTCAATAAACCTCACTGTTCTCATAACAATGCCTAACCGTCACCAGCTTGTCTGTTAAATGACTGTGCCCACTTGGCCACTTTGGCTTGATGCCCAACACACACCCTTCTTTCCCCACTCCAAGTGTAAGTTGGGAGAAAATACGAGTAGACAGGGTGGAGGTGGGGGGTTGGTCAGGGTTTGTTATAGTGCCCATTAATTCGTCTGAAGCAATTTGATTGACTGGCATGAGTTCAGCTGTGGTGGGGGGTGCTGTGCATGAAGGGGTGGGAATAGGAGGTACCACAAGGGGCCCCCTCCAAACTATACAAAAGAAGTGCCCTCAGAATGCCCATCCCCCTTTATTAGGCCTCTGTTAGTATCCACTCTGGGGTTTTCCCGCTCACACACAGAGGGGCAAGGAAACGGGTCAAATGGTTTAGAAGATTCAACTTGTGGCAAATGTGCATTCATTCAAACAGAACCTAGTGAGAAACCAAGAAGTGTGAATGGAGTCTGGGAACGGGCAAAAAGAAACCACTCACCCGATGCAAACAACCTCAAGGGTGAAACAGTGTGGTGCGCTTGCCCAGCTAAGAACACAGCAGCTGTTCTTGTAGTGGCACCGGGTAAAGCCGTTTGCCACACTCGACTGGTATTACCAAACCATTTCATGCAGAATGGATCCATTATGTATTGTCAAAGGGTATCCCTCCATGGTGCACATTCATTTGATAAGCCTAAATCAACGGGGAGTAACAGAAGCACTAACTGTGTTTATTGTGATGCTGTTTTTGCCCGTGCAGAAGGCAGGAGGGATCAGGGGGAGGGGAGATCTCAACACAAGCAGTTTTGTTCAGCACAGGAATGAGTTTTGTCAGCTAAGCCTGTCTCCAGGCTATTGGTGGAAATTAGCGCCAGCTAAATATTCTTGTTCCATGATTGATGTTACGGCTTGAGTTGTCCCTTTGAAGGAAAATAAAGAATTTGAACCCATGAGGATCAAAAGGGACAGAGTTGGGGGAATTTTATGTGTCTGAGGGGGGACTTAAAATGTGACCGTAGGGCCTTGATGGCAGCACAGATATGGCGCAATGAGACTCTGACGACACAGTGTATCAAAGAGAAAAGACAGAGGAAGATCTTTGACAGTGAGTACAAGAAATAAAATTTGAAATTGACTGTGTGTGTATGAGAGGTAGTGCATGAAAGAGGAATAGAGAGAGATGTAGTTATTTGCCTGAGAAGCCCAGAGCCAGATGATTAAAATCCCTTTAGGAGGCTTCTTTAAGAGAGACAGATGGGTAGACAGGCCTGTTTTGGAACGCAATCAAATTGAAAAGATTAAAAAGGAGTCTCTTTTATTAGGAGGTGAGAAACAGTTACTTCTCTGCCACATGCCATCATCGCCTCCACAGCAGTGGTCACGACTGCATTGGCATGCAAGACACATTGTATCCCTCGTTGGGAAAGAAACAAACCTGAGATTAAGAAATGTATGAATCTCAGTGCATTACTGTTGTAATACTGATGAATGGTTGCAACAGTTATTTTTTTACCTAAGCAGCTAAAAAATAAAAGAAAAAAATTTGGGTCCTATTTGTATCATCTTAGCTAGAACTCTACCAAGAATCTGACTTATGAAGGGAATTGAACAATAATAAGCTTGAATAAAACCAAAAAGTGTTGGGAACTAAAAATGTAGGGGTTTCTTTCCCATAAGTAAACACACACACACACACACACACACACACACACACACACACAATGCACATAGAAAAGACAATACTGTTGGTCATAGAAAATGTTGTCAGTCTGCTGGAAATCAACCAGATAGAGGCATAATTTGGATTTTTTGAAGTTCTGTGAAATTATTGTCATTAATAGTTCTTACCTGTTGCAAACAGATGTCATATCCCAGTAAGTTTAAAGAAAAGTAATTCTCAAAGTAATGGTAGGTTGGATTTTAGGCACTCATCTGTCCTGTTTCACATAATTTTAGCAATCTAAAATGCACAAAATGAAAATGACCTTATCTGAGAGATGTAGGGCTACATTTGTGGTTATTAAAGGACAACATTAATATCAGAGAGTCGTTCAACTTGTCCCTGTTTGTCAGTTGAGCAACTTTCGTTACCGATAGTAAGTCTGTCAGGACAAGTTCCAAAAAACTGAGAGACCTAACAAACACATAAGTATCCCATTTTTGATGTCGTTGTGCAAATTTAACTATTTACTCCACTGTTAAGTGAACTGATGAGTCACAGCCTACCACAGCTCTAAGTATTTATTTACTTTTTAATAAGTGATGATGATATGACATTTGCATAGTACATACAGCTGATAATATTTTCACACAGCCTCACTTTAAAAAAAAATCCAAATTATCCCTTTAAATTAAGGGTCTACTAACTACAAGAAGTACACACAGGGAATGCGGTTAGTAATGCTAACCATGCTAAATGCTAATAAAATATGATAAAGAAAAGTAAAATGTTAATTATAACATCATTTTGTCAAAGTAAATAAACAGGAGAGCTGTGTAACAGTGACTAATGTCTCTCACACTGTAACATTGCTTCTGGTAATGCAATAAATAATAAAATAATTAATGATGATGGTAAATGAAAACTGCTAAAGGCTCATGTACAGTTACAATAACTGAATGAATTATTAACAATCAAAAACATTAGCAAATTCTTCTGAAATATTAAGTTGGACACCACTTAAATTTTTAAATTTTAAGGAAAAAATGTAAAGTCTTGTGATATAGTGCACATTACATTTTCAGGTTCACAAGAAGAAAAAAAGAAAAAGTTAGTCAGTTATAATCTGCCAAGTAATGGAGTAAAGAAAATATGTTTTAATTCTTTTTGTATAATCTTTATAAATATTTTTGTTCCACATTCTAAAAGATTATGCGGTATTTGTAGATTTTCAGTGAGGCACAGAGAGAAACAGCTATGTAACTTTTGGGTATTTATCAAATAAATTATGTCTTATTTTACTTTAAACATTTTTATTTATGAAACAGTTCAATGGTCATCTTATCCAGAGAGAAGAAACATTTTAATTATTCAACGATCTTAAAGAGAAATCATATTCAGCTAAGGTTGGCATTGTAAAATCAAACTAAATCTCTGTTTGGTGCACCTCTAATTTTTTTATTTATTTTTTTTTTAAAATTGTGTTAAATCATTGAGTTGAATTATTAGACATTCTACACCTAATCTTTGCACCAAACTAAACATGTACAACTTGAATGTTCATTCCTTTGGCTTCAGCTGTACTTGACTGTAGTTTGCACAGTAGAGTGAGTCTCAGCACAGTGAAAGGTGCTCTGAATTCGACCCCATTATTCGACAACACTGCAGGAGTGCCATTTATAAAAAGGCTTAAAATGGAAAGCAAGTGTGTGGTAGCGTGTCTGGTAGCCTCAGATCAGGAAGTGGCTGTGGAGAGGGGTGTAATGGAGTTGGTGGGGGATTCCTGCCTGACTGTGCACTAATTGCAGCCAATGGTTGGCAACCCATCATCTGTGCCCACCCTGGCGCCAAGGGAAGGGTTGGCATTGGGGCGACAGGGTGTGGGATAGAGAAGGGCTGCCGCAGCTTTTGTGGATAAAAATAGATGCTGACAGATTAGAGTAGCATCTGAGACCCTGATAGGGGATCGGAAAATCCGCTCTACTGATGCCAGGGACAGCCAAGAGTTTCCGGTGGGCGCAAAGAGGACACAATCTGGGCATTGCGTCTGACGCCCACACACAGAACGGGGGAGCCTTGGAATTGGTGAGAGCACATGAACAAGCACGTGCAACAGTACAGCATGGGTGTGGTTTTTTTTTCCACAGGGGCCTGCAAGGTAGGCAGACCTCACACCCTCCCACAGAGGATTCACACAACAGGTGTTTGGGCTGGGCCACCTGTGGGGCCGGCCGCCTGCTCGCACTTCACACCTCGACTGGGGAGCAAACTAACATTTTCCACTGGGCTCGCCATCCTCTTGTTAAAGACCAACACGTTTCTGGAGAGGCTTTTACAGCTCTTTTTACAAGATCTGCAAAATATGTGTGCGTGCAAGCGTGCTCAAGTCAATCTGCATTTATGAGAGCATGTGTGTCAATATTTTTGTATCAGGCCATTTAATAGCCAACAGCCATAGTGTGGATTTGGTTATGCAGAAATCTCCCTCCGCTATATACAAAGAAACTGTCAGCCAACAACAGAATCGATGCAGACCAAGGGACTTTTTTTCACACTCAGGCTCCACATAATCTCATTCATAACAATGAGAATCTCATTTCCTACATTCTAAAGGTCAGTGCACACCTCAGATCACACTTTAATAAAAATCATTCTCAGCGTTTAATTTAATTTTAGCAAGGCAGGAAACTCATAGGCAGCCATGCACATGGCATGCAAAATTCATCAGATTGTCCCTTTAATTGCTTCAATTTCACAGTATAGAGCAGAATGACCACAATTACACAGAGGAAGACAAATATACAAATATGGACCACAGGGGCACATCTGCAGAGGGCATAAACATTCAGAAAAGACAAATAGTCTGTCAAGAAAAGTCAGCAGCTAGGTTTGTTCATTTTTCAATCAAATCGGATTGGCAATTTCGAGGGCAAAAATCATGTCCAGCTTTGTCATAATACATTTTAACTCTCATAGAAAGCTGTACCCAGCAGGCACATAATCATGCTCAGACACACACACCTGTGCAGAAATTTATCCCATCTTTCTAACACATAGAGGAAAACATGACACAAAGCCTGGCACACTGGGCACGCTCATTACTGCAATGCCAAGCTACCAGTTGCTAAGGAGACCTGTGGGAGAGGGAGGATTCCTTGTTGTTGCTATAGCAGCCAGCTCTCTCCCTGCCAACTCTCTCCCTTAGGGAGAAAAAAAGGCAAGAGGTGGGGGGTGAAGTGGGTAGAGGTAGGGGGCAGCAGTTTAATGGGGCTATGAGGTGCAGGGGAACTTCATTAGCCATCAATGTGCACTGCACCCACCAATGCACCCCATGAATGCCTACTCACATGCTGCACTTCAGCTCACAGACGTCCTTACCCACGCACAGACCATGGACCCCCACCTATTCATACACCTATATGAAGGAGAAGAATGAAAAAGGGGCGGCATGTTTAGAGTGAAAAGCTTAGTTTATCTGCACATGGGAGAGGTTGAGAGGGTAGAGGTGGGTGAATGACAAAAGAAGGATCTTGAACAAGGGGGCCTGCTTGGAGAGAGTTGAAGGGATCTAAATTTCTGAGGCTTTGTTAGTTAAAAGCGATATTAGGACAATTCTCTGTGTAAACTTGTTCCCTCTGAAGCAGGATGAACCTTCAGTGACAAGCTCTATCCTCTACAACAACAGAAAAGATGTTTGCAGTCAGACAAACAGTGTGAATATTAATATTTCAAAAGGCAGCAGTGTTTTAAAATCATTTTGAAATCCCCTCTTGCATGATGACGTTTTCCCGTTCCAAAACACCTCACTCAAACAAACGGCTATGTCCCGAAAATGGTATTAGATTCTGATACCCAGTTTTGCATGGCCACATCTGTGTATCCATTCTAGTTCTGTATAATAGACTACGCACCATGTACCATCTGACCATGTTGGTAAGAAAAATCAGGGTTTTCCTTAGCAAAATGTTATTCACCATTGACATGCTGTATGCAGTGAAAAAAGGACTGTTATGGCTGCTGCAGATTCTGCTCCGCACACTGTAAATAATTATCCCCCAAGGTGGAGGAAATCTACGCAGAGTGTAGTGGAAACACCAGTCATTAAAAATTCTGACATTCAAACCAAAATGACACATTTATGAATTTATTAGTTTTTTCATCAAGAATTAACTGGAATCACACCTAAATATGCCAATAAATACCAACAAGTCATATTAAAATATCGAGGAAAGATGCTAATGTTAGCCTAACAAACATCATATGTAAGAACAAGACATGAGTTTATTTAAAACTGTAGCTTAATTACATCAACTAAGCTATATCTTAAAGACATGATAATGCCACATCAGATTAATGTAACATCCATCCATTATCCATCACGCTTATCCATGCAGGGTCACGAGGGGGGCTGGTGGCTACCTTCAGCAGTCATCGGGCGAGAGGCGGGGCACACCCTGGACAGGTCGCCAGTCCATCGCAGCTAATGTAACATGTCTGCGAATATTATTTGATTAACTGAGAATAGTCCAGCCATAGAAATCATGGGAGGAGCTCCTCATCCCAGGGCATTTTAGAGTAAAGTTGATGTTCCGGTCAGTTGAGGTATTTGAGTATCTGATCAAAACGCCTTCTGAGTGCCTCCTTTCTTCTGGAACCCCTGACATTTCCAGATTCTCAGATGCCTACAATTTATAAGCTTAATACAGCTAATCCATTATTAGAATTGAAAAAGCCTTAATGAGTGAAATATCATAAAAAAACAAGAGAAGTGTGGTGAACTTCCAGTTAAGACCTAGGACTGTCAATGGGTATTTTATATATGTGTGTGTACAACACCCTTTGAACAAGATAGGAACAGGCCATTTAATTCAGCAACTCATAACTGTTTTTGTGCCTTAGAGAGAAGTGATGAAGTGATTCACAAATAGATGGTATGAAAGAGTTGAGAAAAAAACTTGCAAAATGTGAGTGTATTCATTCTTCTATTATTACAAAGATCAACAGTTGGTACTCAAAGTGGAACCCAAATAGTGGAAAAAAGAGGTATGCCTCCAAATTATTCCAACTTAAGTGTGGACAAAGTCTAAAAAAACAAGAGGTCAGTGAATTCAAAGAGAAAGAAAGAGCTCAGGCAGCGTCAGAATGACTTCTGTATGCACAAGCTGTGCTTCGAATATTGACAGTCTGATAACCTGCAATGCCCCCGGCTGCCTCAAATTCTCATATTTTAAGTGCAAGAGTACTGTACAGACGAAAGAGGGTATTGATTCAGTCTGAATTAACTTAGCTTGCGCGTGTATGCTGAAGAATGCCACCAACCTACCTCCCATGACAGTCCTGACACCCCCCCACCTCCATGACCAAGCTTGGGCCAATTCAGAGAGAGCTCACGAGGAAATAAAATCAAGAACGGTTGAAACAGGACATTCCTCTCCAACTGGAAGGAATGAGAAGGATGGGTGGCAGGGAGGGGGGCAAGAAGAGACAGAATTTACTACCCCTCCTCCCATTGTCTCCTTTTCCTGAAACAAAAAGAGCCCAATTAAGTCAGTTTGAGTTACGGTCATTTGTGGTTGTGAGAAAAATGTGTATTCAAATCAGGAGTGTGTGTGTAATAAAGGGAAACAGAGGGGCAACGTACTGTAAGTTGTGAGGCTGTCTGAGAAAGGCAGAAGAGGAGGAGGGAGAGAGTTTGGTAGGCCTCTGTGTGTGTGGGAGGGGGGTGACTCTCCCATTCCAGCCTAAGAGGGCCAAACTTGCTCTCAGCTCCTCGGCAGGAGATGCTGAAATATTAATCGCCACGCTCCAGCCGCAGACTAGAGAACACAATCGCTTCAAACTCCCACCCTAATGAGTGTGTTCATGAATGGCTAATGTGCACAGATGGGGGGCTGATGACTGGATAGATCGCAACGGGGTGTTGAGGGAGGGAGACGAGAAAAGCAGGGAAGTAGAGAAAGTGAAATTTCGGCGGGGCCTGCCAGTAGAGGTGGTGAAGGGCTGCACAGGCATGCCATGACCTTTTAAGAGGTTCCTGAAAACTTAATTAAGGCTAGCCCTGTGCTACTCTTTCTTCCTTTTACTTCCTCTTCTATACACAATCTTGTATGCCTGCACACACACAATTTTCTGCGATCCTCCCATCCACCCTTTTTCAAGTGTATGCTGATCATTTACCCCCGTTTCCTTCAGCACATGCACCCCGCAGAGCTGATGTAAAATTCTTTTCTAGGGGTAAAACTTCAAAGTTTTCTGTTCATTTTTAACAAACATCTCAGTTTATTAGTCATGTTAAGGCATGCACACAAACACGTGAAATTACAAATATAAAAAGAAAAACAAAGAGCCATTAAAACTGCAGGAGCAGGTATGTTTTTCCTCACCCCCTATGTAGATACACCGCAGGAAGAGGAAAGACTAAACTTACAAGAGGAAAGTAAAGATTTGTTTCATCTCAAGTACTATTCACTTCTGCAGGGAAATAGGTGTTACATCTCACAAATGGACTGAAATAATCTTGCAAAACAGACCATGTACTGGAGGCCAAAGGGTCCTCTCCATTGGAGCTTGTTCCACATTGAATGTTAATGTTTCACATGCAACATTGATAGCTGAAACTGACCTTTCCCCAACCCTGCTGATAATTTATAAGCATTGTTTCCATTGTCATTACTTCATCATATTTCAAGCAGCAATTCCAGAAATGTCTCTTTCTGAACAAAAACAGAAAAGCAGGTTAACATATCTTCCCATGACTCTTCATTACCATAAAGGCCACCGACGGATTAAAAGCGCCCGGCGTGTGGACGCGTATACAGACATACAGCCATGCATCAGCATGGATACTCTAACTGCATCTAATTAGAGGCACAAGATGCTGTGACCCAATTCCAGACGTTTCTGTCTTAGTCTGGGTCCAAGCATCAGCTTGTATTCAGATGGGAGATGCAAAGGATTTCATACAGACAAGTACAGGTGTGTTTTATTAATCAGGAATATAATCAAAAAGTCGGTTTATTTCAGTCATTCAAATTCAGAAAGTTAAACATATATTGATACATTACAAACAAAGAGATATATTTCAAGCATTTCTTTCTGTGAATTTTAATTATGGCTTTAAGCCAATGAAAAATCAAAATTCTGTTTCTTAGGAAGGATTTTTAAAACAGAAAAGCTAAGCTATGCCAATGATATGGACTACACAACTGGAGAATACTACTGACTTGACAACAGACAGTACAGACGGTACTGACACTCTCCACAAAAAGGGTAAGCAAAAAAAGGTCAAGTTTAGAAACAGAAAGTTGAGTGGAAGGAAAACATGTTGTAGAAAAGCTAGGTTGAGGTTTTCTCAAGTTATCAGTACCACTTCCTCTGCTGTGTAAATAGCTGCCTGTCTTAGAGGATCCTCGTGATCACTCTCAAAACTCTGGAACGCAACTAGACAGAAAAGACTGCTGACTTAAACATTGTTCAGAATACAGTTAATGACACCTTCCACAAGGAGGGTAAAACATAAAAGGTAATTCCTGGCTGTTCAGTGCTATATCTAAGCATATTAATGGGAAGCTGAGAGTCATGAAAACGTGTGGTATAAGGATGAGGGACACATGAAGCGCATTCCCTGACCATTCTACCACGCAACCTTTATGGAATGCCAATTTCCTTTTCCAGCAGTACTTGACACCTGTGCACAATGGCAAAAGTACCATCACCTGGTTTGATGATCATTGTATTACTGTGTTTGATTGGCCAAACACATTGGGCTGTGTTTTGATTGGAATAGCCAGGGCCAATAGTGTAAAAAAGCTTGAGACCAATATAGAAGGAACCTGGCCTTCTCTTACACCTCAGCGGTGCCACATCAGCAAACAACCACAGTGTCTCATTGCCTCCACTGCACACCACAGTGATCCAGTAATTGTACAAAAAGACCAATGTATGAATGTTCATTTTAATAGGTCAACAATTACCGTTTTAAATTTCTTATGCAATCTTCAAATTTTTAGGGAATTTGAATTTTGCGTTTTCATTAGCTGTAACCCATAATCATTAAATATTACAGATATATACAGTGTCATCAAATATAAATATTTTTGATAACACTCTGATTTACTGAGATGTATCTGTAACATCATGGCATGACTTCAGCATCATGTTGCATAAAGGAGAATGGGCATGTCTTTTTTATTTTTAATATTGATTCAGAAGAAAATGAGAACTGTGTGACCAAGCAATTCATATTGTCCACACTGAGCCATGAAAAGCCTTCTTATAATGTTGTCTCACGTAGATCAGTTATTAACACACACTTTCAAACAAGCAGCATCAAAGACAATTATGCTTGCAAGAACATGGACTGTACACAGCAACAGATGTTAGGAAAGAAAGGTTGAAAGAATATGAAAAGCCTGCGACAGACATTTAGGATGTTAGGCTTCTAAAATACCCTTCATCACTTTATAGTTATGGGATTTCTGAGTGGTTGAAATTAGTAATTATTAATGAAGGGGACACAGGCTAGAATTCAATCCCTGTGGTCAAATCAAGCATTTTACATCAGGACTCAAGCATCTTTATGGCTTAGGCACATAAACTCAGGTGAAGGTATGAAATAGTATGAGATTTCCACAGTATGGTAATGTAAAGTAAGAATAGGCTGAACAGTTTCAGATAATTAACAGCTCAGAGCTGGAAAGGACATCAAACCCAAGTGAGGAGTATTCTAGTTGCAAGTCGATAACCAGTGGGATATGGTCAAAGCAAATGCACCATTACTTGTGGCTGCTACAAAAGGAGAGAGCAAGAGATCAGCAGGCACCAGGAAGGCTCAGTGTATTACAGCTAAGTTGCTCTGTTTTATATTTTTGAGCTTTCAACCTTAGTCTGTAATGAATCATGCTAGATTTGAAAGCTGGGGACTCTTCAAGCTAAGATATGGATCCATATTCTCTGCTGAACATACGCGGAGATTGCTGTTTGAGTACTTCCAGCAGAGCTAACCATTCAAATTAGTACCATAAAATGCTAAAAAACAATTTTAAATGTGAAGTCCATAATAATAATTTTATTTTCTTTGTTTTAAAATAATAAAATCTTGTTGTACAGTGACTGCTTCCTCACAGATGCATAATGATGTTGCAAATTATTTTAATATAAACAATGTTCACTCAGCCAGGAAGGCTTCAAAAATGTATCTTGAATGACATTAATTATAGTTTTTCAGGAGAAATTTAAAACAGCTAAAGTCTGTATCAGCAGTTTAATTAAAACTGGAAATCAGCCACAAAACTTTGATTAGTGTATATCTAGTTTAAAATAAGAAGCTTTTCATATGGTGCACAGAAAAAAGAAGATGCATTGTATTTCAAAGCAAAACATTTTGCATCTTTGGCGGGCAATTTCAACCCTGTTATCCTTTGTGCGTCGTTATTGTCCAGACATTTTCACAATTTCTTCTTTTAAAAACATATTCCCCATCAGACTCACAGGGCAAAGGAGTTGCTGGTAGCATCATTAACCAGCAAGCTGTATCCAATGATTACTTTGATGGCCCACAGCTATCTATCACAAACACCTCAAGACAGATGAGGCTAGACAGAGGCATATTTAGAATAAATACATGGCTGTGAGCACCACTGGGAGGTTCAGTTTTTGTGCACAGACTGTCAGGGTCCCATAAATGTAAATACACATCTGTCAGCAGCATTGCATGGACTAAGACACGTATGTGAGGTGCTGCTACATCTCTATATGTTCTTTGTGTGTGTGTGTGTGTGTGTGTGTGTGTGTGTGTGTGTGTGTGTGTGTGTGTCTGTGTGTCCTGGCACTCCTGGAAAGGGGCTGGAGCGTTTCCGCCTGAGCGCGGCTGTCAGTGGGCATCACTCAGCCCTGCAGTGTGGCAGTACGCGAGGATCATTAGTGGAGACGGAGGGAGCAGAATGGAGGAGAGCAAGGGAGAAAAAAAAGGGAGAGAGGGGCAGCGACTGCATGAGTCGGGCAGCACGTCTTAATATCCGTCTTGAGAGTATTACACACACGACAATGCACTTCGCTCTCAGTCACGCAATCACCCCACCTCAGAGGGTCCGCCACTGTACCCTCCTCTGTCATCGTCTCGCCTTTTGTCACTCTCTGCACATCCACCCATCTTAACCTGTTCCCCCCTCATCTTTTCTGAACCCTCTCTGTCCCTCCCAGTACCAAGTCATGCTCTTTAAGCTCCACATGTCACAGGTTTTATTTTCCCCTGCTCCACATTGATCCACCTTATATTCTTTCGTATTAACCATCACTCTATTCTTGTCCCCTGCTTTTATCTTCACTCACTTTGCCTTACACAGCTGATCTTCTCCTTGCACTGGAGTATCATTGCTACTTGACCTGTTCTTGACTGCACCAAGGTGAAACAACTGTCCTACACATTTGAAGCATTTGCTGGTTTTTGTTTTGTACTTTTTGTCTTTCATCTCTCAGTGTTTCCCAGTTCTTTATCCAATGCTCCTGTAGGTATGAACGTTCACCCATCAAGCAATACATTTCTCTAACAGTTTGAGCCAGAATACATCATTGTACTGGTCACTGTTGCACAGTGTCTTGCAATGCAAAGCACATGGTTTGAAATGTTTTAACAAGTGAAATCTTCCATGTCCAGTGTGCATTTATATCCTACAGAAATGTTTAACTGCCAGAGCTAAGAAAGAAATTTAAGAGCAGTATCTTGTCATAACGAGAAACGTTCATGTTATAACAAGTTTAATATCTCATTATATTATAAAATGAGAACGTTTCTGATTTGAGTGAGACAATTTTTATATCTCGTTATAATGAGAAACTTTCTTGTTATAACAAAATATAAAAATACGCTCCTTTGACAAATTACGACTTCTTAAACAGGCATAAAGGGGCTCTCTCTGACTCTCCTTTTTCTCACCCTTTCTTCTGGACAATACCTAAACATCCCAAGAGGTGTTGCTGTTTTACTGTTATGACCTTTCTTATTTAAACAAGAAGATATTTTGGTTTTAATGAGATATAAATTGCATTATAAAGAGTTTTCTACCTCATTAAAATGATAAAGTTTTCTCGTTTTATATCTCATTATAGCAAGAAAAATTCTCGTTATAACGAGATACTGCTCCTGAATTTATTTCCAAGCTCTGGCAGTTAAACGCTTCCATAATATCCAGCTCCCCAGAGTAAGCTGTATTTATATTGACATCAAGTTAAACAAATATGGACCGCATTTACAAATGAGATGACTTCTGAAGACGACTGGTTGAACTGGATTTTTATTTAGGGGTATCAATGTACCCTTTTCCTAATACTGCAATTAATTAATTATTAATTAATAATTTAATTATGAGCTAGTTTGTGTTGGTCGATCACTTTAGATCCCATTAATTACATAGAAGCATGTGGTTGCAATCACACAAATGGGAGTTTTAAGGGTATGCTTACTTTTGCAAGGAAATGTAGATTCATAGACCTCTTCTCCCTGATTTCCTTTTCTCACAAATCTTAGATAAAACAATCCTTATGACCTTAATTCTATTTCTTCACGTCTTTTGACCTGCGCAGCAAAAACCAATACCACAATCAACATATGAGACAGTTTAAATAAACATAGCAGTCTGCAGAAGACAAGCCCTGTTACCACAAGTGCTAATTCACCCACCCTGGTTCCGCTTAGCTCTAAAAGTTTCCACACTCAGGGATCCATCTGTTTGCATTACCGTCACAGCATTTATCACACACAGATTAGGGCCGATTCCATAATACACTTGTCCCAGTGAAACATTAGTGAGCTTGGTGTTGGCACCAGCTGTGGGTGCAGTTAAGCGCTACAACCCAGCTGATGACAGCAGGACAGCAATATCATGAGGTTGTGCAAAGTAACCTGGACAGATGCCAGCTCAGCTGAAACTCAGAGATTTTGGATGCTCTGAGTCAGATATAAAATCGGGCTGAGAATGAATGCACTAGAAGCATGAGCCTGACTCACTGAAACAGAGGATGGTGAAAAGGCATGAAAACGTCACTATAGCCGAATTTAGACGTGTAATATTTTTTTATGCGTGAGAAAGGCGCTTCTCCTTACACTCCTGTGAAAACATTTCCCCTATAAAAGATATATTCTATTTTTGTTCTTTTGTCACTTAATTGTTTTAGTTAACCAAACAAATTATAATATCAGATAAACATAATTTGTACAATTGCCCTCCTGTTTGAAAGCCATTTCTAAGGCTTTGGAATTCAATTAAAACATAGTGAGAGCAACTATGACCACATGGAAGAACAGTGGTGAAGCTTCCCAGGAAAATTACTCCAACAGAACCTCTATTTAAAAAGTTTTCTCCTGGATTTAACTATCCTAATGGGTACTGTAGCGTTTAACATCTTTTCAGGTGGGAATAAGTTATTAATTCCATCTTTTCTCAAGGAAAAGCATTTTTTGCCCTGATAAAAACAAGGAAGTTGGTTCTTTAAGGATATCTGTAGTAAACATGCACATGCACTTTCACACACACACACACACACACACACACACACAAATACACACACACACACATATGCAGCCTTGACCCCAGTAGCATCCCCTCAGATGCCCTTTTGGCACCTCGTTGCCACTCATTTAGATCTCAACCCTGCTTGTATGGTTGCTTGTAAGGATGTGAGAAAAGTCTTCGCTAAGCTGATTGGAAGGGGGCAAATTACCATTGCACAACTGCGTAAAAAATGTCATGGGTCATGATTTGCCTTATGTAACAGAGTGTATGTGTATGCGTGTGCAGTACAACCCCCACTTCACCTCCCCCTGCCCCTACCCCACGCCATTTACCCATTTTGCACTAATTGAAGTATCTTTTTTTCAGAAGCTGTTATTGCACACATTTAATTATTTATTTTGACGGGAAGCAATCTGGTGGATAGTGAAGAGATTGCAAATGTGTGTGTTTGTATGCGGGCGTGGGACAGAGGGAATAGGCAAACGGAGAGCAAGACGAGGTCAGTGTAGCTTTTTGGGTAAATGCACATCTGAGAGCAGTGCTGCTGTAAATTAACTGTACAGTACGTCTGTGGGGCTTTGTATGCACATGCAAGAACAGTGGATATAAAATTTACTCTGTCTGTGTATGTATGTGTGCATATATGTGTGTGTTACATCTTAGAGTGCATGGCCTTCTCAGTGCAGTGGGACTGCACTAATGGAGCCACACTTGAGCTGAAGTGTGCAGAGTGTAGCTGAAGTGCAGCCAAGTCTAACTTCCAGTCCTGCATTGAAGCCCTATAATCTACTCTCTACTATTCTATTTCTCCATTTCCCCCACTTCTATCCCCATCCGTGTCTCTATCAATTTAATTTTTCATCCCTTCATTCCATGCTCCAGTCTCGTCTGTCTGTCTCCTGATCGGCTCCCTGTTAAATCTCTTTACCCTGGTTTGGAAAATAAAGATGACACAGAGCAGCATCCTTGCTGGCTCGGCTCTGGACTCTCTTTTTCTTCTTGGTTCCTGTTGAGCAGTGAAGAGAATGAAATAAGGGAAGACGACGTGTAACCACCAGTCGTCTTGACCTTTTTTATGCTCCAGCACCCGAGGCAAAGTGAGTGAGACATTAGGAAAATGATTGAGCATTATTAACCCTTACTTACTAACACACACATTATGCCATATTATCTCTTCAGAAAGATGTCTCTGATGGTTTTTTTTATGCACAAAATCTCAAACTGTATACTGTAACATCACACAAAGGATTTATTTATTTTTTTGTAAATCCAGGTTCCCTCAGAATGTCTGTGTAATGATAACGATAATAAATTGTCAGGTTTGCTGAAGATAGAAATTGACGAATAAGGAAAATTATTGTTTTATCACTGTTGAATTTATGAAAATTGTTTGGGAACAATAATTCTTGAAAGCAATTAGAGAGCCAGATAAGGGACTTATATAAGGTCAGTCCCTTTATCGAAGAAAAAAATCTTAATGGGAGAACATAAATGATACATAGAGGAGACCCCAGGACAGAACTTTGGGGGACACCAGAAGTAACAGGAGTTGGTGACTAGGGTTTGAATGATTTCAGCTGTATGAAATGAGTGTAGTCAGAGATGAAAGAGTTAAACAAGTTAAGAGATATGTTGGTGATTCTATATAGCTGCAAGTCTGTTCAACTGGATGTTGTGGGATTTGGTGTCAAAGGCTACACTTATATCAAGGAGAATGAAGAAGGCCAATAGTCCCGAGTCAGCTGCCAAGACGGTTGTCTTTTTTTAACAAGAAAGATAGCTTTCTATGAAATAGAGGGGCGCAAACCAGATTTGAAGTTTTCAAAAAGTTTAGATATGAACAGTTTTTAATATTAGGTCCAAGTAATTACCAAAGTCTTAACTTTAGTAATCCATTTCGACTACAACTGTTTTTTGTTTTTTTTTCTCTTTGAGAAACATGCTGGAGGCATTGTTTGGTGTTTTAGAGTTCTGGCTGAAACTAGCTTACTGTACATTCTGGTCATTAAAATAAAAAAAAAAATGTTATGAGAAAGTACATCTAGCAATGCTTATGTTGTTATTTTTCATCATTCTAACAGATCTTAAACTTACAATAACTCACAGTGGCCTTAAAATGTTTTAAATTCAACTTCCTGAAACTTGCAGAAATCTGCTGGACTTCAGTCGATATTTCTAATAAATCATTACCTCTCTGTTGTGCTTTCCTCTTCCATTTTTCACCCAACTTTGCATGTGCACATGACTGGCACATGTGCATGTGTGGCCAACCCTCTACTTCAGTCAATCAGTGAGCAGAGACAATTCCCCGAGTGACATTTAGGGAGAAGAAAGAGAGCCATTTATCACTTTAGTTTTGGGATAATAAAAGAATGACTGAATGAGCCTGTGTGTGTGTCATTGTGTGTGTGTGAGCAAGAGAACAGGCAAGAGAGGAAAACTGCTAAAGATGAAAAGGGAATTTCAAAAAGCACATGAAAGGAGCAGGAGAAATAAGCGAGGGAAGAGGGAAATGAGTGATAAAAAGGCTACTTTGTGGGGAGGACTGTGTGTGTGAAATAGAACAAGAGAGAAAAGAAGGGAAAGCTGTGAGTGACTGACAGTAAAAAAGAGAAGTGTAGTCAAGAGAAAAAAGAGCCTAGAGTATGGGAAGAAAAAAGGCACAGAGACAGAAGAGAGGTTGGAAGAATGCTTTTGGCTCAGAGAGAAAACCAAGGAGAAAGAGTGGAAAGAACCTCAGATGAAAAAAGAAGCTGAAAAATGAGTCCACGAGAAAGACGGAAAGGTAAAGGAGACAGTCTGGAGACAGAGCGAGGCAGACGTGCTGAGTTCATTCAGGGCTATGAGTAGACTTAGAGTCCAGACCTCACATGGTCAGCATACTAAACACAGGAGCCAGTGTCCTGACCCAGATTTATGCAACTGACATACTAATCTGAACCGTAAAGAATTTCACCCCCCCCTACATGACCGAATGTATCTGTAACCCAAGCCCCCCTACCTCCACCCCTTTTATCCCAGCTGTTCTTACAGTCACCTCCTAACCTCACACAAATCCAGTAACCTCCTCACACACATGACGGCTCTCCCATGCAAATTTGCCCATGCATGAGTTGGTTCACAGATATATATAAAAAAAGAGTGCCTTGCAAAAATATGCAAAGAACTCTACGTTGACACTAGCTTGTGTTACTCTATGACATTTAACAGTTTGTAATTAAAGTTTGACAAAATATTTTTTTTTAAAAACAAGGGGTGTGAATACTCTTGCAATAAACTGTGCAAGCTTTCAAAATATGATGGGATTTCTTTCCAAGGCTTTTGGCCTTTCAGCAGAAATGAGCTGACATTACAGCTCAGCAGGGTCTTCAAACCTCTGCTACCTGATGTGACCTCTGCAGCTCTATCTATCAGCCCTGAACACGTGGTTCAGCTGCAGTATAGCCACCATTAGCATAACAAGCATATTTCCTGAGCATAACTCTTGCTACCTCTCCTTTCTAATACGCTCCCTCTTTTTCCCCCCCATCCACCTGCTCCAATCAGTCAGCATTAACTATATTTCCCTTTATGCCGTGGCTCCCTCCATCACTCGCCTGGACCGCCAAGCTCAGGTAAACTGATCGGCGGCCCCTTACACGCTTCACTTTCTCCTCCCACAATTCTTTGGCCCGTGACAAGAGGGTGGGGAGGGATGCTTGATGGACAAGTTCAGAGAAGCAAGCGACCTGGCACATCACTGCCAGGAAGGGTCTGGAGATGGAGTGTTGTGAAATACGTAGTTTACGTCGGTGTACATCATCTCTTTCTCAGGGACAGACGTGGCATCGTGCACGCCCGTAAACACGCACGCATGAGTGGAAAGCCATCAATCGCTTGCATACAGGAAGAGGTATCAGACAGGGAGAAAAATTGAATTAGGAAATATGGGCACCGTGATTTGTGGAAAGGCAGTTTTGAGGCAGGGAGAGAAAATACAGCTTGGAGCGCACTTCATCTTCAAGCGCGGGTAAAAAGGAAGAAGCATCTGTGTTGTTTATCTAAAGCTCCCCCATCTAGTTACAATGGCATGATTTGAAATATTCATATACATGTATGACAAGATCAGGCCCATTATGCTGATCTCTCTGCAGGGCTTCACTAAATGGACTGAATGGAAAGCCATCAGTCAGTGTAAATTACAGTATGAAGACAAGATGCATTACATAAGCTTATAGATGGGCATGAAGAAGGGTATTATTGTAGTGTGATATCAATCACGTTCTACAATGTCATCAGTATGATAATATGCCATGGGCAATTTCAAGGATAAACCCACCATTATAATATTTCACAAAGCTTATAATGAAAGGAAAACCTATTAGGAATTTTCTTTGCTTCATAAGGTATTATGGCTCAATTTTTAGATGAATCTCTAACAAGATGCAAAGCAGTGAAAAATTAAACACAAACAATATGTAAAAGAGCAGGAAATAATTATCTTCCTTTTACTAAAAAATTTGAATTGTATATTGAATTTATTATGAATGACAACTTTTTGGATTATTTGTTTGGATTCTCAATTAATGTAATAACAAACTTTCTACTGTTGACCAAGACGTTAAAACATGTCATGGCAATGCACAAGGTCTGCATTTAATTGGAAATGCATGGACCATATCTTTAATTACGAGTAAAAATAGCATATTTGCTGTACGATACACTATTAAGGCACACGTTAACATGAAGCAGACTAGCCAGAGGCTGTCTCGCTGTGACAGAGGTGAGTCCCGGAGTAGGGGCAGAGCAGAGCAGGCCCTGTAGTGGTGGAGGGAAAAAAAAGACAAGAGAGAGTCAACCCAGCGTGACTACCGCCTGCCTGAGTGGAGCAGCCTGCCTGCAATTAAGGTGGAATCAGGGAGAAATCTGCGCTGCCTTGATAATGAGCCTCGTCTGAATTATTAACGAGAGCTGTTCCCCTGGGACCCGGGCTCCCACTGAGCCCATCAGCCCCCCACACCACCACCTCCACCGCTACCACCACAACACACCCACATGCACACACAGACGCACTCATAAAAGAGAGAGGAGAGAGGAAGGCATTCACATCTGCAATCACACATCGTGCACACTGACACAGATAAGCAACAAGCGTGCCTCTACAGACAGCGTCCAAAATTTCAACCACAGTGAAGGCCAACGTTCAATGCATAGGTGACAATCCGAAGCTACTTCTGACAATTGCCCCACCAATACCTCTTTTAAATCAGACAACTCTACCTACTTTGTGTTTTAGAACAACACAATCCAACATGAAATATACAAATATCCCACATAACATTCTTAATATATCCTCTGATTCAAATTTGTTTAGCTTATATAGCATCCTGCGGGATGCTTTCACAGATACAGACCAGCTGAATGGTTTCACAATGACTACAAAACAGTTTGGATTTGTGAAACCTATTAAAGAAAACAAACACCACTGCAATTGAACAGAACTTCTACTATTAAAGAGTGAGCAGCGTTTACATGGAGTATTAACAGAACTAGAAGTCACAGAGATAATGGTGTCACCAGAATCTGACAACCAGGCAACCAAGAAGAAACATATGAACTTTTTTGTTCCTCTTCAATAAAATGTAGGTATTTCGCATGCAATCTGCAGCCTGTAACACTGTCACCACATATCTTTTCTCTGTTTTCTTCCAGGTTGGTTCCATGGAAATAAAGAGATCACACTCCAGTGGTATAACTCTTAAGGCCTCTCTTGGCCAATTAAATCTCCATGGCATCAAACCAAACATGGTCTCAAAAAGAAATGAACGCTACATTCTGTCCCTGTAGCTAAGAATGGCTTTGTCCAAAACCCACAAGAGCTTACTAAACCCAGCCACTCCCTCTCAATGTGGCAATTGTCAAAAAGTCGGACAGGTTGCAAAACATATAAACAAATACGACCGTGAAGAAACACAGCTGAAAGTTAGTTCTACGAACAGTTACAGTCAGCCCACTTGTATCCAAAAAAAAAAAAGATTCTTCCACTGAAGAACAGAGTGTTCCTACATGGGTGGTTTGAGGTAGTAATACAGTTGTGTGTTTTCTGCAAATGTGTGTATCTGAGCCAGGGGAAATACAGGAAATCAACCCACTAAACAGTGCAATGGGAACAGAATAGCATAAGTTTAAGTGTGCTAAGGAAACCAAAAACAACCATTAAAGGCATAGCTGAGGACATCTGAAGAGCAGTTCTGTTAAAAAGTTGGAAGCAGTTAATATCTTACCCGCGGTAGATTTTTTTTATTGGAATATATCCAGATCAGATTCATAGAAGTTATGAAAACATGATTCTAAAATAAAATTAAAGCATTGTCACATTTGCATTGGGCGGGTATTTGAACAAAACTGATGATCATTTATACCCTAAATTAAGGCAGGAAGCGGTGCGCCAACACTGATCTTCCTGTGTAAAACAAATACCTCCATTTCTTCTGTAAAAAATCACTGGCTTCTGCATAAATGAAGACCCAATGCAAACATGATAATGCTTCAAAGGCTCATAAAATAGCACTAGCACAAATTTTTATGATGTTTTTGTGACTGAAGTTGTTTTAAGATGTTAAAACTCAACTTTGGTTCGGACCCCGCTCAGAGTAACCCTCAGCTTCAGCTAATTTACAACAAATAAAGGCACTAAGAGTGTTATCTACTTCCTGTAAGATAATAACTGCTTTTTAAAAATAACACATCACAACTGGCACCTTAAACCACACTGGACATACCAAGTTGAAGTGCACTGGGACAGAACAGATTACTGGACTTCAGCAGTAATCAGAGGCTTTGATCTTCTAATTAGAATATGTTTAAGATTTGGAGCATCGGCCATCGAATAAACACTGCTGGTGTAGGTGCATGAATAGATTAAAACCAGGACATATTTTGGACTGTTTTGCCCTTAACCTTTTAACCTCACTTCAAAAATCCTAAACTATCCCTTTAAAGAGGTCACTACATATACAGATCTGTAAATAAGAGCGATGGGTTACAAAAACTGCTTGAACAGCTGATGGTTAGTTCAGACAAGCAGAAGACACAAATTAGTCCAAATATGTCCAAATGGGAATGTGACAATCTCCTCCTCAAAAAAGCTAGCTGATATCTGATCTGGGCAAAATTCAGCATTGTTATCCTACTATCTGCGAGGTAATGCCAGATATGAGATTTCCTCTGAATAAGAGGAGGAACGCAGCTTGAGGCGGTCTGGATCGTGGCTAAAGCTCAAAACCTTGACGCCACAGCTCCCTTGGGAGAGACTCCTCACCTCAATTGGCCTTTATACTTAAAACCACTGAGACAGAAAGAATGTATAGAATGTCTAATGGATAGAAAGATGGTGCATAAGAAGAACACAGGGAGATAAATGGGAAGATAAAAAGGTTGTCTGGTAGATATTGTGATAAGAGGCGGCAAAATAATATCAAAGGCAAAGGAATATTGTTTTTCATATTACTCTCTCCTGATTGCTGTCTCCCATATTTGAATGCATGCCCATGCCTTGGTAATTTGCATGTACATTAATCATTTCAGTGAGAAATAAACTGTCACGGCTGCCTGAAGGCTGCTGTGGAAAGGGGGAAGGGGGGGGCAGTGAAAATGGGCTTCTTGGCATCAGATACTTGATTCAAACAAAATGTACTGCTCAAACCCAAACTGGCTCCAGGTAGAGGAGCCCTGGGGAGATGTAAGGTGTTCATAATCCTGCACCATAAATCTGTCCAGTATGCATGATATGCTCTCATTTTGAGTAAGTGTGAACATGTGAACTCTTCAGTTTCATTTCCAAATAAGTTAGCTCCTCTGAGCCAGCACGGAGGATAAACTGTGAGTCAACTGAAGGCTTCAGCTACCCCCAGCCTTCTCTACCATCATCAAGTGAGCAAGCACATTAGTACATACAAATACAACAGATCAAGCATGCAACTGTACAGACTGAACATTTCAAGTCTTCTCAGTTATGTCTTCTACTATATTTCTCTAGTGACTGAAACTTCTTGAGCCTCTCCAAAGTGACAGGATTAAAAGAGGCTACCTACCGATCTATCTATCTATCTATCTATCTATCTATCTATATCTATCTATATATATATATATATATATATATATATATATATATATATATATATATATATATATATATAGATAGATATAGATAGATAGATAGATAGATAGATAGATATGAATAAAAAAATAAAAAAATAATGATTGTTGTTTAAAACCAATAAAACACAATGTAATTTCTCAGAAATATTGAATATTACATTACGCCAATAGAAAGGGATTTTTTTTTTTAACAGAGAAATATTATGCTATGGCTATATTATGAGCTGCATAATCATCATGAGGAAAACTTATTACTTGACAGATTACTGTCAAGCAGACAGAAGCTTTTTACTTGGGCTAAGGAGAAAATGGAACGGGCTATTACTTAATGGTCCAAAGTCCTCTTTTCACATGAGAATATATTTATCATTTTATTTAGAAAATGAAGTCCCAAAGTCTGAAGAGGGTGGAGAGAATCCAAGTTCCCTGAAGTCTAGTGTAAAGTTGCCACTGTTTTTCATACAACCTACACGTTTTCCATTCATTCAGTTTTCCGTTAACATGCTTAGATGCAGCACTCTGTGAACAGCCAGCTTCTTTACAAATTACCTTTTTTAGCTTACCCTCTTTTTGGAAGGAGTCAATGACTGTTTGCTGTGAAGTCAGCAGCATTCCCTATGATTGTGTAGGCCAAAACATAAAATTTCTTTTTTTAAAGTTTTTTTTGTCTTATCTAATATTATATTTTTCAGAAAAACTATATTTAGAATTGTTCTAATAGATGTAAGCAATAATCATCAAAATTAACAGAAATAAATGTTTGAAACACATCACTTTGTTTAATTAATCGATATATGAGTTTCACTTTCTGAATTGAATGACTAAATCAAATAAACCTTTTCAGGATATGTCAAATTATTGAGATTTCTCTGAATATATACCTAAAGACAGTTTTACTCTCAGATTGCTACAGTCTTCCTGCTTGTAATTTATTATTATTATTATTATTTTTTTTTTTTTTTTTTTTTTTTTTTTTTTTTCTCTGATTTTTGTCAATAAAGGAAGCCCCAATGATCCTTTGCCCCGCTGGCCCTATACCAACCTCAAGCTAACGTTGCTTTATAAATAACAGTCTAGTCGCTTTGGATTAAAGCGTCTGAGTGACTGCCTGGCACTCTCAACGACCTGCTGCACAATCCACTGAGATCTGACCAGCGCAAGCGCCTGAAAAAGCTCTGCCACTGCAATAAAACAGAAGAAATAATGTGAATGTAAAGTATTTAGATGTAGGCATAATCCACACATAAATATATATCATATTCTTGATATCCAAGAAGTGATTATCATACTGCTCTTTATGCTTAATACCCAAATAGCATTAGTGAATTATGGACTTTTGTAGCCTAGAGCCACCCGTGCTGGCATATACAATAAAGAAAGCCCGTAGCATAACAATGGCATCATCTAACCCCCTCAAAGTTAATGAACTTCCAGGCGCCTACGGGGCAATCCCAACACCAAGTGCTACTCCATCATTAGGGGCATTATGAAGTCAAGAGGGAGACTACATATGCCATTCACTGCAGTGACATGCTGTCAGACCGATCACTGGGTTAAAACACAGACGCCTATAGTTGCAGACAGCCCCTCCCCCTGCACTAGCCCCCACAAAGACACATACTACCAAGCCCTGATGCTTTGTTGCAACTGGCATGTGTCTCCCAGTATACATACATCTAAAATTTGTCCTTAATGTCATATAGCTGTGGATGAAAACTGAAACAGTTCAACTCTGGCCTGGGGGTGATTCAGGGACCTTTCCTGATTTTAATTTAAAATCCAGCAAATTTCTTAGCCTGGTTTAGTTCAGTTACAGGGTGCTGGCAATATCATCCCAGTTTAAGTACCAATACACAAGAAAACAACAACAATCCTGCTGGAAAGTGTAACAAGTTAACAACAACAGAGTTCTAGGTATTCTTCCTCCAGTAAAGAGCGAATTAAAATGCTGTGACCTCAGGATACTACAGTCTTCCTAGAAGTCAGAAGGCATTAGGTATTTATAGGAGCTTAACCATATTGCTTAGGTGAGCAGCCTTACCAGAACCCATCAACAAGCCAGGTTTGGGTCTTTTCCAACAGGAGTCAAAGGGGCACAAACAGCTTTTTAAAATGTTTCTAGAACCTTTGCACTTGGTTCTGAATTAAGTGCTACTGGAACTCCCTTGAATTTTGTCTTTGCCTTTAATCCATCACCCTCAATTCAACCCCCACCCTTAAAACTCAGAGTCAAGCTACAAAGCTCTGGCTCCTAATTTCATTTTATTTCATCAGCAGCAACCAACAACACACTCCTCCTTTTTTGTGCCATAACAGAAAAAATGGAAGCTTCACATCAAACGTATTTCCTCCAACACAATCATGCTAAGATTAAAACATAATGGATGACAGAAGTGGTGTTTACCAAATTGCAAATGTCGCTGTCAAATATAATTGCTTAGTATGACTGTAAAATTATATGTAGGATATAGCATCTATTATTTCACAGGAGTGCGAGGAAAGGCAAAAGGAATTCTCTTTACTGCAATACTGCAATACAGGACAATTGCATAACTTTATGCTATAGGATTTATCTTACACTTAAAGTTAAGCATTGTTAAACAAAATGTTCCTTTTAATTTAAGCCCAATTAAAAAACAGATCATAAACAATTTATCAAAAAGTTGGTGAATCAGGAAAAAATACAATGCATACATTTTTGATTAAGTTCTTTGCTCCAAGGTTCCCACATGTGACTTCATGGTGTATGTTTACACTACCACTTTGTCTCTGTCCAAAACCAGGTCAGGCCTGTTACTGACATTAGCAATGCCTGCTTTAAATGACTTTCCTAATCCCTGTCATTACCTGGTATAGTCAATGTCTCGCCTGTGGACTGAAATAGCCAAGAACCTCAGACTGCCACTGTTCAATCCCCCTAATTTGCAGTTTCATAAATAGCAGGCAGGGACTTGGGCGCATTGGGTGCAGAGGCCCTGTGGTTGAAGGCAGCTGATCCAGATCAAATGAAACAAAGCCTACCTGGCAACACATCTCACCAGTCAAGTTGGTCAAAGGGGGTGGGTTTACAGGGATAGTTCAGAATTTTAGGAGTGAGGTCCTGTTAAACAGTTTTAAGAGGGGAATATCTCATGTAGTAGGTAGGCAGAAGGTAACTCTCCTGGATCTTTATTCAGCAAAAAATCCAGGTTAGTTGGACCCAGAGGTTGAAGATGACAGCTAGTCCTAGAGGGACAAGGACCAAATAGGACATCGGCAGTCTTCAAAGAACTCCTAACTCAAAAATGTCATAACAGTTTATGCAAATGCTATTTTTTACTCTTTAATTTAATCAAACCTTCCACAATATGAGAAATTAATGCAATTGCAAAATTATTGTTACATATTGCAATGACAGCATCAGCTGTGATAAACCCACATATGGGCATCATCAGTGTGTCAGATGTGGGCATCTGTTGCAGTGAGACTCCACTCAACAGGATGGATATCTTATTGCTATTCAAAGTGTGAATTCCTTCCACTTGGATTATAATGCCCAACAAAATACTGAATCCCAACAACTCTTAGCAAGGCAGGAGGTGGTGTGTCACCAATAATTGTCCTGAGTGAAACACTTACACACTTGTTTGTTTTTTTTTACTAAAATGTAAATTAGTTTTAATTACAATTTAGTCACATGTAGTCATTTTGATTTGAGCCCAGTTCCCTAAAGTCGAGTCTAATATCACTTTAACCATATTGAGATTTTTTTTGAAGTACTTTTTAAACATCTATTTTAAAAGCTCTGTTTAAAGTTTCACCATCAGGACAAGCACCACTGCCCTGCTGCTCTCACTGCCCTCCTCTGGCTATCCTCAGTAGGCCATAATGAATAGAAACAAGATGAGACTGGTTGGAGAGGCTGATAACATGGGCAGATGTCCAGGAGGTTAGGCTCTCAGCCAGCCAGCCAGTCAGCAGTGGTGGTAAGCTGCGGTCAGTTGTGAATATTTACATTGTGGACAGCTGACCTGTGGTCTCCCACAAGGGTCACTCTGTTGATTTACCGATCCTTTTCAAATAGCTGTATGAAAAAGAATGCAAACTGACAATCTGCATGACAACATGCTTACTTCTGACATCTACGATTGCTGTAAAAATACATTTGCCCTATAATATATATTTCCTAAGGTTTTTTGTTTCTTTTTTGTCACACTTTAGATCATCAAACATATTTTGACATCTGTCAAAAAATAACCTTGGAAAACACAAAACGTAGTTTGAACATGATGATTTTATGTATTAAGGGCTACAATTAAACTGGCCCAATATGAAAAAGTAAACCTAATAACTGTACCACTTCTGGTGGCAACAACTTCCATCTAGCGTTCACGATAACTGGCAATTTGTCTTTCTCACCACTGTAAAGGGACTTTGTTCCTCTCTTCTCTGGATCTGTGTTTTAATTCAGTCACACTTTTTGGACATAAATGTCCTGGTTGAGATCATGTCACAGCATCAAAATCAGATTAAAGTCAAGACTTTGACCAGGCTACTCCAAAATATTCCTTTTTGAGCAATTTAGAAGTGTACTAAGCTTTGGATCATTGTCCTGCTGTATAACCTGAGTGTGCTTGAGCTTATCATCACAAACTGATGACCAGACATCTTCTTTTATGATTTTTTACAAGAGAGCATAATTCCTGGTTCGATCAATTATGACAAATTCTTCAGGTCCTGAAGCAGCAAACCAGCTCAGACCACTACACCACAACCACCATGTTTGACTATCCATATGATGTTCTTTTTCAAAAATGGTTTGTTAGTTAAACACCATATGTAACAGAACTCATACCTTCTAAAAGTTCCTGTTTTGTCTTGTCAGTCCATTAAATATTTTACCCAGAGTTGTGGGTATTACCAAAATGCTTTTCTGGCAAACATGAGACACTTATGCTGTTGTTGCTCAGCACTGCTTTATGCCTTGGAGTTTTCCCATAAATCACGATTTTGACCAGTCTCTTATTTGAATCATGAACATGAACCTTAACAGAAGTTAGTGACCTATGTGCTTTAGATATTGCTCTGGTTTCTTTAGAGAACTTATGTATGAGTCATTGATGTGCTTGTGCCACTCCTGAGAAGGTGCACCACTATGCCATGTTTTCTCCATTTGTGTAATTGCTCTCACTGTGGTTTGCTGAAGTGCCAAAGCCTTAGAAATTGCATTGTAAGCCTTTTGACTGATAGGTTAATGGTTTTGTTTCCCATCTGTTCATGAATTTCTGTGTTGCTTTTAGAAATCCTGTAGCCTACTTCATGTTGTCTGACAAGTTCTATCTAAGCTATTTGGTTATTCTAAAGGACTATTTTTTTTTTTCACACTGTGCATATACATTGTGCATATCTTCTATCCCTTGCTGATTAAAATAATCATTTCAAAACTGCCTTTTGCTTTTATTTAGGTTATTTTTTTGTCTGATATCAAAACGTGTTTGATAATCTGAAACGTTTATGTGTGCCATTACAGCAAAACCAAGAAATCTGTAAGGGGGTAAATACTTTTTACTGCACAATATAAATCAATTAGAATGACAAACGGTAGTAATAAACGAAGACAAGATAAGGCATGGCACCATTCATGCGTAACTGACACGGAATCCCACACTAGCATGTGTACAAGGCAGGAAGGGTGAAAAACCCTTAATGAATCGGGGAATAAAGATCAATAAACTATTATCACTGATTAACACGTCAAACCCTGCCACGCTGGTTCGCGAGCTCCCATCTCTTACCTTCCAGCCAGCTGAGCTGTTGCTGTCGCCCTTATCCTTGAAATAGGGCACATAACGGACCATCCAGTCGTAGATCTGTGACAGCGTGAGCCTCTTCTCCGGGGTGCTCTCGATGGCGCGGGTAATGAGATCCGCGTAGGACTGGTTCCCCCACGCGTTCCGGCGAGAGGACTTGGCTTTGCGCAGGGACCCGGTCACGTCGAGCGCCGCGCCGGCCAGGCACGGGTGCGTAGCAACAGTGGGTGCCGGGGCACCGGTCGGGTGCTTTAGCTCCGCTGGATTGCCGCCAGCGAGTCCGGCTCTGCACGCCGGGACGTCCTCCGGCTCCACCTTGATGCTGGTCAGCGGGAGACCCCCGCTCACCTCTTGTCCGCCGGGGAAATCCTCTGGGCATGGCAATGGCCAGGTGCACGAGCGAGGCCGGCTCTGCGGCTCGAAGTCCGGATCAACCTGATGAGCGTCCAGTTCGTCGTCCTCCATCATCAACATTTATCCCTTTAGTGGGAAATGTATTAAAATAAAAAACGAAAGGACAAAACTGTCCTCAGCAGCACTTCGCGTTGGAATCTGCTTTGTAATATGCCTATTAAGATCAGTCAGAATCAATCAGAGCCAATTCACTGGAGTAGGACAATCATCATGAATAATAAAAAAAATCACAACCTTGTGTGTAGAGATAAGAGTAGTAATAAAAACAACAGCAATTTCTTGTCCATTTTAACAAGAATACTATATTATTGGAAAAAATATGTCTTATTCAATCCATTTTATCCTATTACACTAAGTCCTCAGTGTTCCTCAGCCAGTCATGGGGGCTTTTCATTCCAGTTGCAGCAACAGATGATATTTCAGATAAGGAAGCAAAAGGAGCCGTCGATAAATCCTCCAGAAGACAACGTGAAGAATCAGGAAAGAAGATGAGGAGGGGGTTAAAAAAAATCACCAGGGCTGTGCAGAGAGCATCCACTGAGGCGATAATGCGTGATTACCGTGAATTATTAAATCTTCCAGTCTGCACGGATTACGCTGGCAGCGACATATTCAAGTCCATTCAGCCTGAACAGCACCCCAACTGTCTGCAATTATAATGAAGAGGCGTGCGCATGTGACGAATCGATCATTTCCTTGGATGGGAGAAGAAGAAAAAAAACTAAAATATGTATATAAAGAAGAAGAAAAAAATAGCCCGGCAATCAAATCTCGCATCCAGTTGTCAGGGACGAGAAAATTGGCTTTTCTCACACCTCCTTTTTGCTCCTTCCTCTCACTCTCTCTCAGATGCCACACATGTTCTCATTTGCTTACAACTCGCTCCCGTCGATGTGAGCCGAAGATGACGCGCCGGCGCTGTACTATATAGTAGAGATGCTGCCAATTGGAGTGCGCTCACGGAATCAATACTCTTCGAACATGATTACAGCGAAATCCCTGACTCTCTCTCTCTCTTTCTCTCTCTCTCTCCCTCTCTCTCCCTCCCTCTCTCTAACGCTCCTTCTATCTGTCTGTCTCAAATCCACCATTTCTATTGCGAAATCCGTAAGCACAACTCAACATTTTTTGTGCGCCAATCTATCTGCAACGCGTGAGTCAAAGAAAAGAAAGAAAGAAAAGCAAAAAGAATGTGACCGCATCAGAGATCCCATACCATCTCGTCATGCTTTTTTTTTGTTTTGTTTTGTTTTGTTTTATGAAATTATAAAAACACGACCAGTGCGCGTGACAAATTGACCTGTGCGCGCGGAGCGCTGAGTCCAAATGCCCTCCAGGGAGAACTTGGCGGTTTCACCTCCGATGATTATTTCCGAGCAATACCTCAGTGAGTGTAATTTTCTCTGCCGATTAGACAGATTTAGTTCAGATTAACGGAGATTAGGTAACCCTAGATTCTTAATCCCGGGAGGAGTGGGTTGAAGTGGGGCTTTTCAGAGTTCATAATGAAAAGGGAAGAGAGGGAAAAATATTCCAGCTCGAGTCACAGTAAGTGAGAAGAAAAATGTAAAGACTATCACATAGGCTGCACAGACTATGTGCCAGAGTCAATAGGTCAAACATGTATGCGCAATTCTGCGGCTGCCTTGACGTGGAGGAGAAGTTGGAGGGGGGGTGGGGGCTTTCAGTCACCATCACCACGCTCTTCTATTCTAGCCTACTGGGTGGGCGCTCAGGCACAGGTGCTCTTATCCGATTGGTTGCTAATTTCATTATTGCGCTTAAAAGACGTCTGGGTGGATACAGCTCCAACGACCTCACTCTTTCAGTCGCTGAAAGAAATAATAGTGCACATTCAGATTTCGTCTGTGACTGTTCCTGGGTGAAGAATATTACCTTTAAACTTTTAGAAAAGGCCTTGTACATAGACTTTACTCATGCAGATATCCGATATGCAGGCGTGGACACATTTATTGCCACCCTTGGTATAGACGTGCAAAAAGCCTTAAAATAAACTAATCTACTTTTGCAGATCTAACAGTGGATATTTCAGGAAAAAAAACAACCTCCAGCATAAAGAAATAGTTTATAACAAAATCACCAGTGACACAATGATACATTGCTTAATGTTGTCCTATAATATTTCACAAGGAATATACAGAGAGAGGGATCTTTAACCATTCCTATTTGAAATATCTGTCTATATCACCCAGAGTCCTGGTCCTGGCTTGTCCTCAGCCTCAGATCACTCTACAAATTTTCTTCATGATTTTAGTTAGCCCACAGGATCACAGATCCTCCACTGTACTTAACAGTGGGCATGAGGAGTTTTTCCACATTAATGACCCCAAAATGCCACTCTTTGTTGCAATTGTCTAAATGTGAGTTTTGGAGAATTTTACCTCACTTACCCTCCTGTGTGGTGATGGTGGTGGATCCTCAGTGATTCTTGTTTTTCACTGTTTGAATTGATTTAAACCTTGTAAATAAGGCGTAAACTATAGATGTGGACTGGTTTAGGTTAGAAACCATTTTCTTGTAGTCTATTCCTGAATGACATGTTTTCTTGAGTAGAGAGTAGTAAGAGAAAAAGTCACCTGTGTCATTTTATGTTTACACTCCAGGGAAACAGAAAGTCAAGGATTAGTGATTAGATGTTTTGAGGAAAAAAAAATCTATTTAAAATACAAACAACGGTACCACCAGGGATTTTGTTAGAAACAATCATTTCTAAACATGGGCTTTTTCTCCCCTCTGAATAGATGTACTTGATTTAATGCCAGATTAACATTTTCTGTGTGAGATTATGAATTTATTTTAAGGCTTCTTTACCAAGGGTGGCTACAAATCTGACCATGTCTATGGTAGGGAACTATGCTGTTCCATGGAAAAATAAAACGACCTGTGGTTAGTCGGTTCCCACCCAAGAATTCAACAACCTTATTAGAAAATACATTTTCCTTTCTTGAAGCAAAATCAGAAAAAAAAAATCCTGTGCATCAAGGTAGCTTGCATGAACACCTCCCCCTTTGGTGCCTTCGAGTGTGCATGAAAGAAACCTGTAATTAAAAGTTGCATAACAAGGCCACACTGTGCACTCAGACATGACTGATGTTGAGAAATTTGTCAGAAATAGCAGGCTTTTAAAATGCAGGAGGATGTGTCATGTGATGTCTCATGGTATGACTTATTGTTGAGCACCAGTGGGATCACATGATTAAAATACCATCTTGCTAATAGTTTATTATTTTTAAAATGTGAGGAAAATTGCTCATTAAAGATATGATTGCTTTGAAATGATTTATTATATTTCTATTCTTACGTGCCAAGAATAACAAGGAGACCAACAGTGAACACAGACAAGCCTTTTTTTTTTTTTTTTTTTTTTTTTTACAGCTTCTACACTTTAACACAAGGTTTTGCTTGAGATGCTTCTCAAGTAGCACTTATGAAAGCCATAATTTTGGTGACACTTGAGATTACACAATGTGCCTTGATTACACGGGAAGTGAAAGAAAACCAAATGACTATCAAGAAGGCAAACAACCATATTCAGAGGCTCACAGCAGGACTGAATCTCAAGGGAGACAAAGCTCTTAGGAAGCAGAGGGGGCTCAGACAGAAAAAGGAGGTGGGGGTACAGTGCTATACAAGAGTGTGCATACTTCTGAACTTTTTCACATTTTGTCACATTACAACCACAAAATTTAATGTATTTGTTGGGATTTTATGACCAACAGAAGCTCGTATAATTCTGAAATAAGGGTTTCAAGTCTTTCACGAATAAAATTGGAATTGTGGAGTGCATATGTATTGAGCTCATTTTCTCTGATACCACAACATAAAATCCTATGCAAACAATTGCTTTCCCAAGTCTCCAAATTAATGAATCAGGTCCACCTGTTTGTTGTCTAATATCAGTATAAATACAGCAGTTTTGTGAAGGCTTCAGTGAACAAACAGCATTATGAATACCAAGGAAGACTGAGCAATTCAAAGTGTATGGTACAAGTGCAAACCATCAGATGCATGGCTGTCTACTTAAGCTGACAGGCCAAGCAAGTAGGGGACTTAATCAGAGAAGCAGCCACCCATGCTCACTTTGGAGGAGCTGCAGAGATCCACCACTGAAGTTGGATAATCTTTCAACAGGACAAATATCAGTTGTCTACTCCATAAATCTGGCTATGATGGAATGGTGGCAAAATCAATGTCATTATTGAACAAAAGGTATACGAAATCCAGCAAATCATGCCACAAGTCATGTAGTAAACATGGTAAACATGTGGAAGAAGGTCTTCCGGTCAGATGAGACCAAAGCTGAACTGTTGGGGCTACATTCAAAGCACTGTGTGGAGGAAAACTAACACTGCACATCGCTCTGAACCCTCTGAAACATGGTGGTGGTAGAATTATGCTGAGGGGATGGTTTTCTTCACCTGCACCATGGAGCTAAATACAGGACAATCCTGGAGAAAAAAAGCCTTGGTGGAGGCTGCAAAAGATATGAGAGTTTGGTGAACAGGCTAGTCAAAGTCCAGACCTAAATCAAATTAGGAATCTATGGCACAACTTAAAAACTACTTTTTACAGACAGTTACACTTTTCCAATTTTTATTTGTAAAAAAAATAAATAAATAAAAAATGTGGAAACCATTGCATCATTTCCTTCCACTTCCCAGTTATGTACCACTTTGTGTTGTTCAATCACATAAAATCCAAATAATATTCTGTATAATTTGTGGGTGAACCAGAACAACCTTTGGAAAAGTTAAGGGGCATAAATAATTTTGAAGGGATCTGGAGATTGCCAGCAATTTCTTTTACAAACGACGTATGTTTCGTCCCCTCTGGGTCTTTCCTCATACCAGACATTCCAGAGGTAGCAAGACTGCCCTAAAGATCTGAGAGGCTGACCCTGGAACAGCGTGTTCTGCATGATAGTAATAACCTCAGAAAGCCCCCAGAGAGGCAGAGCATCACATGAACAACATGTCAGAGCTTTATGCATGTCAATCCCTGCACCCCATTTTACCTAGCGGGGTTTGGACAGAATGTATATGCAGCATCTTGCGGACCCCCCATGGGAGATGGATGTCTGTCCTGGAAAGCTCCTCATCCTGTCTCCACTCCTCTCAGCAAACAACCCACATTCCCACTAACAAGCCTACAGGTTCTCCTGATATAAAATAGAGGGGGTTTCAATTTAGCTTGAGCAACACTGCAGACAATCTCACCCCCTTAGCGGCATTGGCCCAAGGTAGGCAAATTTAAAGACTTCCTGTTTGGAAAAATTGCCAGCTTTTTGCAACATCTTGGCATCTGCATCTCCATGCTGAATATTGTGTTTGTAGAGACTATTGGTGCCAAACAGCTTAAAAAGGGCTGTGTTGTAAACTGTAAGGCATAGCTTTGGTGTGTGTGGATAATGACTTCCATCCCCAATCAGAGGTCTAAAACAATATGATTAACACTACCCAACTTAGCCACTTAATTATAAATATGGCAAAAACAAATGAACCAGATTGGAAAATCTTTGTGCACTGCGCCCATACTCTAAGCTGTAACTGGCTAAGTTGTGTAACAATAAAGTAACAAAGCTAAAGATGTTTCAAGGCAGTGTTTTAGAACTGAAATACTTTAATCCAAGTCAATGTATTAAAAAGGCAGCAAGACAACCAAATTTTCCTTCTAAATGATTCCAACAGATGTCATTTATTTTTCAGAATTATGAGTTAAATAAATATATTTACACATTTCAAATTTTCTAATGCTGTTATTTGAATGTCTGTCAAAAATAATTACATGAAACAGCATCAGATTGGGTTATGTTTTTTGTCATTTGTATGTAATCTAAAAGGTGTCAGTTGAACTAGGTTGCGAAAAATGTTTGGAAAAAAAAAATCAGCCAGCTAATAAGATGCAAATAGGAGCAGGAATATAGTGGTCTTAGCCTCATCTGATATTCTTTTCTGATAGCAATTTCTCAATGAAAATTCTTCAGGTTGATAATTACATGAAGTTTCTTTAATTTTATACCCCTTGATTTTTCCTCCCACATTTTCTCACAACCACAAACATTAATGTGTTATTATTAGGATGTTATGTGATAAACAACATACATTAATGCAAAAAAAAAAAAATAAATAAATAAATAAAAATATATATATCTATCTATCTATCTATCTATATATATATATATATATATATATATATATATATATATATATATATATATATATATATATTTTTTTTTTTTATTTTATTTTTTTTTTTTTACAAATAATCTGAAAAGCATAGCAGGCATTCGTATTCAGCCCCCTTTACTCTGATGTCCCTAAATAATTTAAATCAGCAGGCACAAGAAATATTTTGTGCCTGCTGATTTACTAAAATGTAACTTTTTAAGTAACATGTACAACCCCTCAACTGACCCTCTCCAAAGTAAAACATGTTAGTGGCGGCATCATGCTGTGGGGGGTGCTTTTCTTCTGCGGGGACAGGGAACTGGTCAGAGTTTATATAAAGATGGATAAAGCTAATGCAGGGCAATTCTGTAGGCAGCAAAAGACCGGAGACTGGATTGCAGGTTCAACCTTCGGTATAGGAAAATAAGCGCTAAATATACATATCTTTGCAAAGCACCATATATATTTCTAAGAGAAACTTCTTGATGTTCTTTACTTCATCAATTTGTCTTCAGAAAAGTCAGACCACTCACTTGCGGAAGTCAGTGGTTGGTAACGTTCACAATAGCCAAGTAGGCCCAATGCCAAAATACTGATTAGCCCAGCTACGCTTGAGCTCTCTAGGCATTGTGGAGTGGAGGTGCAGTGGGAGACCAGCTCATCACCAAAGAGCACTGCGCTAAACACAACTTTAAGTGGAAAAAAGCCAGGAGACTGTAGTGTATCCTTGCTGGACATATAAAGCCTTAGGCAAGGAGGCATCTGTCTCTTTAATACATAATTCACTTGGAGCTGAAGCATCATACTTTAGTCCGTAGGGCCAGTACTCTGCTTGGTGTTGTTGGAACATAAAACTATCTCCATCATATAGTTCAGTCTTACCAAGACAAAACTTAAGCCTAACTGGTAGTTTAATTTAAAATTAGATGCAACTAAACAGATCAACTTGTCTTTAAAAAGCAATTAAAACATCTCTCTGCAATGATTTTTTTATTTTTTTATTTTCATGTTTAGGCAAGTGGCTTTCAAAGTGCACTAAATGCATGTGGAAGCACAGTCACCTCACCTTTCCACCTCAGTGAGAGAGCTTGTCCTCATCAGCTTTGACATGCAGGTAGGTCAACGTGCACAGACAGCCATCAGGCCCTGGAGCTCTCCTCTCAGACATGCACGCGGTCACTTTGCATCTGAACTCTAGCAAATGCATCTTCCTGCAAGCGTATTATTAGAAGCACTCACGTCTTTTTGCCAACATCATTATCATAACCGACAGGATGTGCATTAGTTACTTCCGTCTTCTGCTGGAAATTGGCCCTAGTGTTGACGCACCAGTGCACAGTCCTTTTGTTGATTTCAACATGGACATGGAAGAACCTGAAGTAGCTGGAGGGTTTACATGTGTAACACTTCCAGCTCAAGTTCATGAAAAAAGGGGCACTAATGGGTTAACAGTGGAAATGAGAGGGGAAGAGAGTGAAAATCAATGCTTTTGTTGAAGGGAAGAAAGAAAGGCTTTCACAGGTCTATGTATCATTAAGCAATTGAGAAAGCTAATTAGAGTAGGGTAAAAGATGTGCGGATCTCGCAGCTAATTATTTCCATGGCAACCAGAGCTCCTGTAGATGAGAGGTAGCATTCAGTCTGCTCCAATGAAGGCTGAAAAAAGAGAAAGAGCGACCCCTAGTGGGTTTGACAAGCATGTATTTACTTAAAAAAAAAAAAAAAGGGTTGACTTGAAAAGAAAAAGGTTTTGCATCTTAAAGCGCTAAAAGATTTTGTTCAACTGTTTGGAAGCTGAAAAGCAGTATACTACTTTATAGATATCAGCTTTTTTAACAGAGTGACAGATTACAAAAATAAGATAAATAGATGTTGTGGAAATTAATGCACTCATATTTAAAAGTGAGAACCTAGGCATGGGCCAGAATGAAATTTCGACAACCTTGAGGAAAGCCGCACGGTTTCACAGCATTCATACTATATTTTAAAACATGAAATGAATGTTATCTAATTATTTTTACCAAAAACAAAAGAGCAACAAGTATTTCCACTTTCTGCCATTCCACTTATAAAGTAACACAGGCTGGTATTAGCTGGTAAATATGGGCTACCTGCCCAGGTAGTCCTGCAGTCAATAGGCTGCTCACAGTTTGCCAAGTTCTCTGTTAAAACAGCACTGTCCTAATGACACTTGCAGGTGGTGCTACTTCCGTTACCACATCACGACCGTAATTAATGTATTTGCTACCGGAAATATTTCCAGTCAACTTTGCCTTCTAAGCAAAGCAGAGTGTAGCAGCCTTCTGGCAAGCAGCTAATCAGCAATGTGTGGACAGCGGACGCTTAGTTCTGAGTAACTGAACTACTGCCACGACAGCAATTTCTCTCCCATCTCATTAAAAAGAATTTTTTAAACTGTGAGAACAAAAAATGTTTACGTTTGAAACCGTACATTTTTAAAACCTTGGTATATAACTTGATATGGGAAAACATCCAATGCTGATGAGGGATTGACTTGCAGAACAAACTAACCACAAATACAGCTGCTTAGTCAAAGTTGTGCTGTATTTTATTGACTGTAACAAAAGTACAAAATTAATGAGACAATTTGCTTTCAGAACGACATGACCAACATCAATCCTGCTTGAGAATTTTTAAAGTGAGGTCCTACTAAAAGCTTATAAGCAGTTATTTTACCAAAAGTAGCTCTTCTCTCTTGGCGTCTTTAATTTATTAAAAATCCAGATTAGCGAGTCCAGGAGACTGAAGTTAATAACTTGTCTAAGGTGATTTCTATCTTAAAACAATTTCAGTCTCAAAATGGTCATAGCAGTTTGTGCAAACACTATTTTATGAGCCTTTGTCACATTTGGATTAGACAGTTCCAAAAATCATGATTTTAGAAAGGTAGATTTTATTGTTATTTAATACAGTTTTAAAACATCACAACAAAACAAATCGAAGTTTTAAGACAGTCGTAATCTGCTTCGATAGAGGCCTCTCTTGGACTAGTAATAGGCTCAGTCTACAAGGACCGACCATTCTGGATTAATCTCAAATGAAGACACCAATGAAGTTATTAACTGTAAGCAAACACCGCTTCTAACCAGTAAGCGGAACCTCACTTCAAAATACCTTTAATGTCTTTGCTTGCTCGGGTCAATTTTCTCCAAATGAATCAGAGGTTTAAGCTGCTCAGCAAAGCTCCGCATGTCGTCTGACACAGTGTCCTGGCCGGCGGGCGCCAAAACACTCAGTTCAACCAAATACGAAAGTGACATCCGTTCTGTGTTCTCCGTGTTCCCAGGCACTAACACACGGGACACGCTGCACACCACAACCTTCATGGCTCCCTTTCGAAATATGTGGCCGCTGGTCACAAACTCGTGGTCCATACGGAAACCCATCTCATTGAGGAAATCCGGAAGGCTGTGAGAGGCTGCCACATCGACGCAGTTACGCACCAGGGCGTGGCGGCTCTTGTCTCCTACTTCCGGTTGGCCCAGATAGCGGAGGTGCCACGGAGCTGTAGGGTGGGAGAGGGAGCGCCGAGCACGCAGAATGAAAGGGTTTCCCTGCTGGCCTTTCAAAAGGTATACCAGTTCGTGATCTGTAAACGTCTCCGGCTCCATGTTGTCACACAGACCACGCAGACGATGCAACAGGCTCTCCAGAGCCGAATCTAACACACTGCCTGAAATTAAAAGTGAAAAAAAATAAAGGTCTCTCAAATACAGACAACTGTGAAGACGATGCAATTAAAAAAAGAAATTTCAACAGTTTCACAAAATAAGCAGCTGCTTAATTTCACAACAGCTACACTTACTATGTGAGCAACTCAAGACAAAGCATTAAAAAAATAAATATCTACTGTCACTTTTATTAAAATCCATTTAAAATGAGTACAATGCATTTTAATCAGACATTTTAGCAATAAATAAAACCGCCTGGAGGCTTTAACATTTACAGGAAACATTTCTGTTAAGACTGCATTTATTAAGTTGTGACAGTATTCTTGTATCCCAGCTGGGCTTGGTAATACTCTCATGCAAAAAAAAAAAAAAAAAAAAAAAAAAAAAAAAAAAAAAAAAAAACACTGGAATCTGCTAAAAGACAATAGCTTGTTTTTGTAATACAGATACCTACAGGACATTAAAATGATATGCTTTTGAATATCTTAGAACATCCATAAAATAAAATAAAAAATTAAAAACACATTTAGGTATTGTTAAAAGCATATTGTTAAAAGCATATTGTACACCAGCACAGTTTGAGATCTGAGAAATTTTTATTTCTTTGCACAATTTACATTTTTTTCTGCAGTTGTAAGTTGATTAATTCATAGGTTCCACAAATCATGAAACAACATAGTTCTAAAACTGGCTTCTGCTTTTCAGTGAGGTATAATAATATTTTACTGCTTTTTTGGCATCTAGTCGTTTTTTTCTAACTGTCCAAATAAGACCTGGAGCATCCTACAAAGAATTCAAATTTAGTGAAATAGACCTTTTTGAGTTTTAACTCAGTAATTCAAAACAATCTACACGTTTTTCCAAGCTGCAGGATCAATGTATTGAATGTGAATTCCTGAAAGAGGGCTCTTGATTCAAGATTATTCCTTCGTGTGTGAAGAAATACAATAAGATTCATTAAGTACACTTACATATATAATTGTTTGTTCCTGTACCAAACATATCCTACCTTGTAGCAGATACTCCATCATGTTGATTGTGCCACTGGTGATAGGCATCACAGTAACAGGAGGAGCCTCCATCTTTTCTCAGGGTTCTTGAAGCTTAAAGGAGGAAAATGAAATTAATACTTTTAACAGTATTAAAGTAACACGGAGCATACTGGCCTATTATTTTCAGGGCAAACTGTTATCTTTTGTGTAACATGTGTCTCTTGATATACAAGTCAAAGCGTTACCGATCTAATAACTTTCACGCTAACTAGCACAGAAAGCTAATTGATATGGAAATCAATATGAATGACGTGTTTAGGAAATTTTACCTGAAAAATTACCAAAACGGCAGTGTGTCTCCTCGTCGGATGAAGACAACCAGGGAAATCTTAGCATATATCTCCTCGTCAAACCTCACAGTGTTAGCCCATTTAACGCTAGGCTAGTAGCTTCCAAGTTAGCTCAGAGCTCGTTCACTAATTGTGATTCAGGCACACACAGTAACTGAAATAATCATCTAAACATTTGACAAAATTGTTTTTTTTTTTTTTTTTTTAATTATACGATAACTCTTCAAAGTTAAAATGTTGCCAATCAAAACAAAAATATTCAGTACCGCTACAAATCAATTGAAACTGCCGCCGCAGCGGCAATTACTGCCTGAAAGAAAACATATTTTCTTCTTCTTCTCTGTAAAGACAAACTAGGCATACTTCATTACAGGGTACTGCTGCCCCCTTGAGCTCAGCGTGGACCTTAAAATCAAAATCAGACTCAGTGCAGTTAGTTTTCCAATTAAATCTTTATTCTCATCTCTCTTTCCTTTAGTTTTCTTTTGCAGTGACAATTCATTGTTGCAGTTTTGTCATGTATAAAATGGGCCAATGTTAAATTTGTGTTCTAAATAGAGCAAACAGTACATTTTGTTAACCTTAATAATAATAATAATAATAATAATAATAATAATAATAATAAATGTAGTATAAATGAGTAGTTTTTTCCAAAGTAAAGCACTCACATTCCAATTTTTCATGAATGATGTAAAATTATAAAAATTAGGGATTAATATTATCTATGGGAGTTAATATGGCATACCTTTTATAGTCAAAAAAATTTATATACTACTAGGAAATCTTCTAACTACTTATCAATGGGATGACACTGAAAAATAGTTAAAATTTAGACCACCATATTAAATAACATGGAAAATGGTTCAGAATATATTTAAGTCAAGCATAAGCCAATCAAAACTGCTTGTTTTCTTGATTTAAGATCAATGTAAAATGATGAATAGATTCTACTATCTTTCTTTACTTTTACTTAAATTTACATTTGACATTACATAACAGCCACCATGAGTGCAGTAGAATACATATATCTATATTGATCGACTTCAGTAGATTAAGACTTGGAAATAAAAACTCCTTGTGGATGGACTCATTCAAAAATGTCATGAAACACAAGTTACTGCTGTGGAGTCCATTACAAAATCTATTGACAGCATGGAAATTATTGTCACCAACTGTTCCATTTAATGTTGATTTCAATCAAGGGTATTTCCTCTCCACTTTTAATTCGCTGTAGACACAGCCCTCGTTTTCTGCGTGTTGCTTTCTTGTTTTTGGAGGTTCCCTGATGATAACAGATGAATAAATTACTGTGGACTCGTCTTCTGCCTGAATGACATAAAAAGTTTCATAATGTGAACAAAAAAAGCACAGACAACATTTTTATGCTATGTCTTCTTTAAGCTTGTACAAAGTTCATTTGAAACCAGCCCCTGCCTCGATTCTTACCTCACCAGTGAAGCCACAACAAGTAAGATGAAAAGGAAATGCTAAGGAGAAACAGAAACACAATCAGAATTGGGGGGCGCATACATTTCAAGACAGCAAACTGCTGGGTTTGCAGAAAAACACAGGAAGTTTGAAAAAAAAGTAAATAGTTGCAACCTTACCAGCCTGTATTCTTGATTTCAAAAAGAATCCTAAAACTGCCAGTAAAATAAAAAATGTAAAGGTAGCTAATACTCCATAAATAACTGGAATAAAATATTCAGTCTTCTTAGATACACCTGTAAAAATAAAATTAAAAAAAACAACTCAATAAGAAGATATTTTCACGTAATTATTAAAGACAGAGAGATACAGACATGGACATGTTTGTGTGAACTGCTGTAAAGATTGCAAAAACCCTTTAATTAAATTTATCTGTTATTGCAACAGTATTATTTCACACTGAACATTTTAGAAAAATCCAACCTTTAAGTTTAGCATTTTTCCAATTTAATCCATGTTATGAAATTTTTGTTTTTAACAAATTCTCCAGCAACAAAATTACTGAGACCACTGCTGCTCATACTTCTGTGTATACAACTATAACTCAGTTTAGGACAATGCTTGGTTTTGTCCTATAATGTTTCACAAGGTTAGAACATATACAGAAGGCTATTTATGCACTGACTGTGCCACATTTTCAATAAGTATCCTGCCTGTAAGATCAAATAATAATCTGTTTTCCATTTAGCTGCAGAGCCCACAAGATTTTTATTTAAAATGTTGCAGTAATTCAAAAACTTCCTAATGCCATGTCACAAGAAACTGACCCAGAGCTTCACAAATGGTCAGTTGTACTTAACAGTGAGCATAAAGGGTTTTCCCCGCACATTCATCCCATGTTTTATACCAGGCCTACAGGCCTAAAGCGACCATTTCAAGAATGCTCTATCTCATCAAATCACACGTTTTCAGAAGCGAATTGAGCAAACTCCACATTATTGCACTACAAAAAATATGCTTTTTCTCTCAGCCCTCCCAAACACCTGTTTGCCATTTAAGTAGTATCTAATGGCTATTACAGAGACCTTGTGAACCCAAGATACCGTTATTTGCAGTACTCTAAAAGTATATACATGGAGGCAAAATAAATATTGACTGAGTCCTTAATCAGTCAAGTAGCTAGTTGCTAAAAGAAATGGACCACTGTGTTGTATCATATTTATCCCCCATGGACATAGAAAGTAATGGATGCCATATGTGGTAAAGGATGCAACACAGTAATAGGACAGGATTACACACTGGAAGTAATTTAAGGACAATGGAAGTAATTTAAGGACAAAGATAAACTTACACATATGTACAGATAATATGTCATAATCAGAGAGTATAATGGCGACGACCGTGCAGAAAGAAGGAGAATCCAACAATGAATGACTGAACAAAGGAGTATAAATACAGAGCAGGATGATTACTGAGAGAAGGATCAAATGAGTACAAGGGAAAATACTGATAAAAATAGACCAAGGGAAACACAGGGACCAAAAAACAAAAATCATAAAACAGAACATGAGGAAATTCAATAACAATCAGGAATGAACGCTGAAGTAGAAGGTAGGAAATCTGAGAAACAAAACTCAAATTTAAATTTAAAGTATAAACTTTATAAATTAACTTTATTTTAATAAGATTTTTAAGATTACCAATGATTGGTGTGACTGGTTATTTTTTTAAACAATTATTTCTTAACATGGATATATATATATATATATATATATATATATATATATATATATATATATATATATATATATATAAAGTAAATCTACTCAAATTAAAAGTAAGATTTTCTAAATGTTTTACTGTGAGTATGCAATACTTTTGCAATAAGATACTAATTTATTTAAGGTTTTTTTTAGGTTTGGTACCAACAGACCTGTTCAAATCTGTGTAAGAAAAATACCTACCCATTGTTGTGTTTACAGTGGCTGACACTGTGTAGCTACTGATAGTTGTAATGTACCCATCCAACATCTCACTCAGATTGCAGATTAAGGACCCATATGGATTTATGTACACTGATAATGTTTGATTGCTCATCAGAAGACCGGAAATGTTTTTTAGATTATTTAATCCCACATCGCATGTCACAGCACAAGAAAGATTAGAATTCACTTTGTGGGAAACTGCCAGAAAGCAAATCAATAGTGTCAGATAAACATTTTTCATCCAATAAATGTAAAAGAAATTAGAAAATTTAGAAAACAACTTTGGAGAAATATCAAATTCTCACCTGTGATGACACATAAATTGATTGTGAGCAGTTTTTGAATTGGACCACCACAGCTACTCACCCAGCAGACGTATTCCCCAGCATTTGTATTGTCGACAGACCCAATATACAAAGTCTTGCTGGTGGTAACAGTGACCATTTCTGATCTTAATTTTAATTTCCTTTTGGTCGTATTACTGGCTTCAAAGGTCCACTTTAAGTTAACAAATTCACCTGGACATGCATGGGTGAAACTGCTGCCGGAAAGGATGAAAAGTGTCTCTCGAATTTCATCAATAATTTCTAAAGGAACAAAAACAAACAATAAAAAAAAATTGTACTCTAAGATACAGAATTATAGAACAGAACGGAGACACACTGATATTTTTATATTAATGATGACAGCTCAAACCTTTCTGCACAGTGGTGAGGCTGGATGGTTTGTTCTCGCAGATGTCTTGTTGATCGCTTTCACACCAGTAGATGCCCTTATCTTTGTCAGTAAAATTATCGATAACCAGGGAACGATTTGCCATCACAACAACTTTTGGGCGACTGGTATCATAGTGTTTTAATCCTTTCTTATCCTGAAAGTATAGTTGGATTTCTTTACTGTGCTCATTCTCCTTGTAAAACCATTTGAAGGCTTCTGAGTCAGTGCAGCGAGCATGACAATGTATCAGAACTCGACATCCTGGCCATGAACGAAGCTGAAGGGCTGCTGCTAAAAGTATCAGCTTTCAGTTAGTCAAAAAGGCAAGAGGAAGGTTCAAAATGTTGCTTTTGAAACACATTAAGTTGACAGTGATTTTATCAGGTACTTACCATTTCCTGGGAGAATACATGTGTTCCAGTAAGTCAGAAAAAATATACAAATGCAGACGTTTCGAGGTGATGAAGTCATGTCTTTGCATAAATGAAGACAGGGTAAAGCAAATCAAAAGGATTCAATCTTTAGTCACATCATCACAGCACATCAAAACATTGTTCAGAGACTTTGTGCAGCATCACAAGCTTTTCGTTTGAGTATCATGATTAAGCTGAGGCTGACACATAGGAAGTGGTCCAACAGCCACTGCATAGGAAATTTAACAAAGCTGTCGCCCACACACTTTTGTCTATCGCTGTGCTGTATATATTTCGCTTTCTGCATCAGCTAGGTGTTGAAATACAGAATGTGCATCAGAAACAAGTTTGATTTCTCATACAGAGGTTTCAGGTCTGTTATAACACTCTTCCTTCTATGATTTTGTGTATATATTACTGTAATATTAAAAAAAAAAAAAAAAAAAAAAAAAAAACCTTGATTGACCTGTTGTGAAAGTCATGTTTAGAATAAAATGAACTTTAAACATTTAAAGTTGTTATAAGCTAATGTTCTTTGAAATGTGTTACAGGTTTTTTGCTTACTCTATTTTTAAAGATATTTTCTAACAGTGGACCAACAGTGGAAACATTTGTTTAGTATGAGCACCATGAAACAGACATGACTCACACAAGCAGAGTACACCCAGAAAGAGTTAAAGCTTTTCTCATCTGCCTTTTGAAATTTTCCCAAAATATAGATTGATTTTTTTTTTTTTCATTTCATTTTTTCATTCAACCAAGAAGTATGTTTCTGATAGGAAATATAAAAGATCTCTGAAAGGATAATAAAATAATTTTATGGGAAAATTGATTTGTATTTGTTTTGTTTACATTTTATTAAAAATGGCATGTAGAAACTTCTTAATAACCTTTTTTAGTAATTGATGGGAAAGTCTTTATTGGCATTTCAGAAATTTTCCACTTCCAATTTACAAAAATGTGATTATTCCTCATAAAATAGACTAAGACTTGAGAAAACTGTGAAAAAGATCAAGAGATAGAAAGACACATATAGATTGTCTCTGGAAAGTTGGCTTACGGGTATGAGTAACACCATGTACTAATTGAAGTCCCCCAGAGGCAGAGAAATGACAGTATAAACATTCCACATTGTTATAAAGTGGTGAAATCTGGAATGTTACATGGTTAAAATCCTGGTGATAACAACAAAGAGTTTGTATCTAAAATGTTGATAGAGTAAAAATGTCCAAATTACACGATGTGTGCAATCAGTAAGGTACAACAACAAACACAGTAATGACTTGGAAGCACTCCATGGGGAAATAACAGTCTGACACCACACTTGCAATCTGGCTTTCCTTTGACACACATTCTTCTTTATTGCTGTTTATTATATGTTGTTCTTTTGGCATGTAAAAGACTTGTAGATAATAATTATTTTAAAATACCTCAATTAAACCTGTTTAGGTTTTACTTATCATGTATCCTTCGACCAAAGTGAATCAGCTGGCAAGTTATGAAAAAATGAGGACCTGCCTCCATTTAGCCCCATTTGACTGAGCTAATTAAAACATATTATACACATATTATGATAAAATAACAGTCCAACAAAACTTTATATATTCTCTATGGAGTTTAGGTCAGGCCAGTTAGCTGGCCAGCCAAACACAGTGAAAACCTAGTCATTAAACCAGGCACTGGTTCTTTTGGCAGTGTAGTCACGCTCCAAGTCCTGCAGGAAAATGAAGTCAGGATCTCCATAAAGATTGTCTGCAGAGAAAAAAATATAAAATGGCCTAAAATTTCCTGGTAAACAGCTGGACTGACTTTGGACTTGTTTAAACACAGTGGCCCAACAGATGGCAAAAAAATAATCACTGATTTTGGACTTTGAGAACTTTACACCTTAAGCAACTTCTGTGCCTCTCCACTCCTCCTACAGGTTCTGAGGCATAATTTCAAAATGGCCATGCCCATTTCCTCTTGATTGTCCAGGTGTGGTGCTTCTTATGTAGTATTTTGTTCATGAGGGGCTTAATACAAAATACAGCAATGGATACAGCAATCTGTGAACAGTCAGCTTTTTTTAGTAATGAGATTTTGTGGCTTACAAGCCATAACATAACATTTCTGTATTAAAAATCACGTTCGTGTCGGTCTCAGGTAATATTTGAATTTTCAGAAAAACTGAATTGTGCAGTTTTTTATTTTTTAGCCTCAAGCCACTTTCATTAGAATTACCAGAAATAAACATTTTAATTATGTCACTGTAATCACTGTGTTATACATATATGTAGTACATTTTCCCCTTTATGACTAAAATTACTCAAATAAAATGTTTTGGGGTTTTTTTTTTTTTTTGGTTTTTTTTTGGGGGGGAGGGGGGGGGTTTCGATGTAAGAAGCTCCAAAAACGAATTAGTCTGTTATTTAACATGTAAGTCAACTCCATTTACGGGAAATGAATCGACTGAAATCAAACATTTTGTTGACTAAAATGAAATGAAACAAAAAAGAATAACATTTTGTCCAAATTACATGTAAGCGTAAAAGGTGGTCTAAATGAACACTTGTAATAATCAGAAACATTTTAAATGTTTGGGGGCCAAATCCCTTTAAATTTCCGTCACCAAGCGCAGAACCCGCCCTGACGTGCAGATTATCCGCCTACCTCAGTCAACCACACAAAGCCCAGCTGCTGAGTTGCTGCTCACACGGAGAGAGCGGTCTTCTTCGCGCTGCGCAAGACGGACGCAATCAGGATGCAGTTGACAGAAGTTTTCTTCAAATACCAGCTGACCTGGCCTCATATGCATTACTTTTTAGCTGCGCTGTGCCTCGCTGCCGCCGTGTACAAATTAACCTTCATCTTCCTCAAACGGAAGGCTGTTCTGCAAAGTTTTGAAGCCTTTCCAGGACCCCCAGCACGCTTGTTGTTTGGAAATGTTCTGGAGGTAACGAGTTTTAGAGGCAACCAGCAATGCAGCAGCTGCATCCTTATGTAACCTTTTTTACAGTGTGAAAGCTAAAGTTTGTTAATTTGTATTAAAGTTTACAATTGTTAATAGGAGCATTGTTGAACGTTTTATAATATGACCCTTTATAGTTTATTTATGTATATGCGAAGCACAAAAGAAACAAGCAGCACACTGCAGAGAGAGAGAGAGAGGCAGAAAGCTCAACGTTTATGTAAAGCATTCAGCCAAATAATGTAAAAAACAACAACAAAACAATTGGAATTAATACAAGTACTAATCTACTACTAATAATACAACAGAGAAAACAAAAATACATCATGAAAAGCTATTAATAGCTAATTTACCACATAAATCTGACAAAATTACAGAAATAAACAATAAAAATATGCAATTTAGAAAATATATGTAAACATCTGTATACATGTGTTGTTTTATATACACTAATAAAACACAAATCCATAAAAGTAAGTGGTTCATAAAAGCAACTGAGGAGAACTTTTATGCCAAATGGGAAAACATATTCCATTGTTTTGCACACCTATAGCTTATGGAAAACTATCCCCAACTTGTGATGAACTTTACGAGGATGAAATTCCAAAGATTTAAGGTGAATGAGAATGGAGATTATACTTTGCGATAAACTAAGTCTTACAATGTCCTATATGGGAAAGTATACTGTAAATGCAAACAGATATCTGTAATGCTTTAATATCATAAGTTGTTAGAATCTGAGGTTTCTGAAATAAATGGCATGTTGAAATTCGAAAGTTGAAGCAGGTGCCATTCTAATGAAAGAATTGCAAGTTGTAAAGCAATTTACAACTCGACTCAGTCTTCCTTTTCCTTTTTTTTTGACATTGTAAATTGAAATTAAGTAATATGTAATAGAGCTTTTTAATTATATGTTCAGATATTTGGTGTGGCATTGCTGTTCCAAGTTATATTTTAATTAATGCAAATTAGAACCCTTGTGTGTAAACATCTCAGTTTATGCACCACATCAGTGCATGAATGTTTTTCATGCATTTTGTATTATTTCTCCTTTAGTTTAAACAAGATGGGACTGACCTATTCAAGGTGTTAAAGTGGGCGGAGAAATATCCATATGCCTTTCCTCTGTGGTTCGGCCCATCAGTTTGTATTCTCAACATTCACCACCCAGATTATGTCAAAACTATACTAGCATCAATAGGTGGGAACATATTTTTCTTTCACTTTAACTCTTTGTTACGGCATTATAACTATGATGTAAACCCCAATGTAATTTAGCTTTAATTAGCTTTTTTTCCATAATAGAGCCAAAGGATGATTTTGCATATAAGTTCATTGAGTCTTGGATTGGTAAGACTGTTTTGCTTTCTCCTACTTGCTTGTTTTGTCTTAATGCAGGGTTAATTATTAACATGTTTTATTCACTTGCTCTTATTGTGCCTTCTTTTTCTCTAGGAAATGGTTTATTGGTGTCAAAAGGTCAGAAATGGTTCCGCCACCGAAGACTCCTGACTCCAGGTTTTCATTATGATATTTTAAAACCATATGTGAAACTGATGTCAGAGTCTGCCAAAACAATGCTGGTATGTAATTTAATATTTGATAATAATTAGACATGTTGTTAACAAGTCAATGCACAGCCCTAATCCTATCCTATTTCAAGAGTGAAATAATTATGCAACATTTCTACTTCAAATGATTTATAACAGTGACCTAAGTTTAAATTTAGTTTACATTTTATTAATTTCATGCAGGATTAAAATTATAAGTGGAGCATAACATAATACATAAGCGGATAAAAAAAAAGTCTTTCTCTCCCTGTTAAAATGCTAGGAGTGTCTAGCAACCCCTTGGAAAAATGCTTCCACCATCGTAATTCTGTGTGCAACATTCAATCCAGTTTTGTTTTTGTGCCAAACTTAACTTTTGAAATTGTGTTCAAAAGTTTATGTTTTTTTTCATCAGACTAAAACATATTTTTGCACAAATTTTATTTACAGTCAAACAAATTTATTGGAATTGATGTCAGCTATGTACCGGAGAAGACTGAAAGTTGGAACTGAATCAAAAGTTGCTTATACAATGTATTCTTTAAGGGTGTCAACATGTATGCAGCCAGGCTTTTGCAGCTTTTTTTCCAGATTTGTTTGCTTTTCAGTTGACTAATACATTTCAATAATAATATGACTGTATGCCACATTAAAGATGGAAATAGTAAGATTCATCCTGGTCTAATTTTTGCACATCACAAAAACGTCACATTTCTACAGGGATGTGTGGACTTTTTATATGCACTGAATAACCATAATAACATTTGGATAAATGTCTCTTAGCCAGTTATGGAGAATCCTGATGGTTGTCCTATCCATAAGCAAGCTTCTGACAAAATGATTCTGAGAATTTTATTTCATGTGATTCAGTTCAACAATAATAAACATGGTTAACACTAGTTTATTTGCCAGATTTAGCCATTTGGCACATTTTCATCCATATTCCCATACAGGTTAATAAAACGTAAACGTAATAAAGGAAATGAAATAAATGATACAATTCACCAACAGATGAGGAAAAGAGCAAAACAAAATGTCTAAGAAATACACAGAAGTTGAAATTGTTCTCAGATTTGTATAAGATTTGCTTTAGATAATGTTTAAGATTAGCCTTAAAATGCAGTATGAAGATGACTCTTAAAACTGGTGATAAACTATTAAAATATTTATAGCCATTCACTGGTAGCACAGTCAGCTGTTTAACTACTGTTCTGCCAGAGCTCACTTAAATTCAACACATTTCGAATGGGGCCAGGATTGGGGTCATTCCAGAAACTTGATGTTAGCCTGCTTTATTCAGTCCCAAACAGGTTTCGGTGTATTTGGGACCATTGTCCTGTTTTTGTTTCTAAGCTTCAGCTTAGGTTGTAGCTCTTCATTTGAAGTAAAGACAAAAATTTATATCTTGACTCCAAAACTCCTCCAAGCATTTTTCTTTTCACTGCGGTCAAATATCTCAACCTTTGTTTCCTCTGACTATGAAACGTTTTACCAAAGGGCATTTTGATTGTTAATGTGGGAAGCTGAAATTTTCAGTTGTGCTTGCAAGTTTTGCTTTTGATGCACAGGGTTATATCTTGGTCAGCACCCTCTCCGACCATAGTTATGTTAAGCTTGCTTTAACGTGAACAAGGTGTCCCAGCATCTTCCACATTATGAAACGTCTAAGACATGGCGGTTCCTGAGCTATTCTTCAGCATCCTAGTAAATATGCTTTCAAATGGGGGAGACAGTATGGGTGAGAAGGTTAAAACCTGGACACAACTGTGTGCTCAAAGGAGCCAATGATTGCAAATACACAACAACACTGGTTTTGAATAAGGATAAAGCAGCAAGAACTGTGCCTAAAAACCAGGTCTGTGCCAGGAAACCAAATAATTCAGATCAGAACAAGGTTAACAACATATGTTAAGAGGGAATTTTGCCAAAATCTTTCTCATGCATAGCCATCCAACTCTTGAAAAAGGACCAAATAAATCAATAAAACCTTCAAATCAGTATGAAATTCATGTTGCTGATGAGTGTAACTGCTGACAGGAAGTGTAGTTCAAGCCTGAACTGTTCAGATTAATGCTTGTATCACCGTTTTTCCTGCTAACATGTTTCCTTATGTTTTTCCAGGACAAATGGGAAAGGTATGCAAACACTGAAGAGACCTTTGAATTGTTTGAGCATGTCAGCCTTATGACACTTGATAGCATCCTGAGGTGTGCCTTTAGCTGCAACAGCAACTGTCAGATAGAGGGGTGAGTTCATGTAGACCTTAAAGCATTCACTATTTCAGCTTCCTCTTCAGTTCAAATCAAGTTCAGCTGCTTTAGTCACAAGCAGAAGAAAGACACCATCTTTCATGTTTTTATGCGTCAGGGGAACAAATGCCTACATTAAAGCAGTGTATGAGCTCAGCAATCTTATTAACCTCCGGATGAGGACGTTTCCATACCACAGCGACCTCATTTTCCACCTCAGCCCACATGGTTTCAGATACAGGAGAGCACGCAAGGTGGCTCACAGTCATACAAGTAAGCCCTAACTTAGTTCAGTTTAACTCGCAAAACTCAGTAACATCTTTGTTCAATGTAATCTGAGTAAACAAATGAGTAAAAGCTGATTTGTTTTTGATTTTCAAGATGAGGTTATCAAAAAGAGGAAAGAGGCCTTAAAGGAAGAGACGGAGCTGGGCCGCATACAGACCAAAAGATACTTGGATTTTCTGGACATTCTTCTCTTTGCACGGGTATGTGACATCAACTCAAGTCTGCTGATTTGAAAAAAAAAAGCTTTTCTTTATTTGTTCAGTGTAAAAACAAGGCTATCTGAGCGCTAACTAAAAGTACCGCCAGAGGTTTAGTTAAAATGAAAAGGTAATTCAAAATGAATTAAAGCAAAAAACATATTAAACATTCTAAAATGGCAAATAAATGTACAGCAAGTACATCAAGCATCAAATTAAATTAAATTTATTGGGAAACCTGGTAAAAAATAAAAAAGTCCCACAATAAAAAAATATATATTTTTAGCAAAATCATCTGCGGCACAGTTATTGATATCCCACACAAACCTGTTTGAAATAAATGACTACAGCATTTTACTATTTTATACCAATCTGACCGTCTAGGAACCTAAATGATATGTGATAAGACTTTTACTAATACAATGATCCTTTGAAGGAGTCATTACAGATGTACTGTAAATGGTAACATGGCAACTAGAGTTATATATATTTATACAGAACCCTCCAAATTCATAAGCAGTTTGAGTAAAGATGTAAAAGAAGAAAAATAAAATTCCTACCACCACAAATGTAAACATTTGGAGTTTGCTAAACTCTACTGTTACATTAACTGAAACTGTTCTTTAGTCCAATAAGACTTAGGGTAAGCTTTTCAGCAATAAACAGTCCAGGTGGGTTTGGCATGAAACAAATGAACAAATATATGAAACAGCCTCTCATGTGTACTGTTAAGATTAGTGAAGGATCTGTGATGCTGTGGCTTGTCTTTCTTCCAAAGGTCCTGTGAAACATGTTAGTATCCACAACATGAAGTACTCTATGAAATACCAGAAACATTTAAAAACAAATCTGGTGACCTTTACCAGTAAACTACAAATGGGTCTTCATCGATTGTTTCAACAAAACAGTGATTCAAAATATCAGACCAAATTAACTCCGAAATGGTTCAGCAGTGACAAAATCAACCTTCTGTCATGTCTACCTCAGTTGCTGGATCTAAATACTACAGAAAACCTGTAGAGTGAACAGAGGAAAGGAAGAAATAAGAGAGAACAGAGGACTCTAATCGATCTAAAGAGATGTTAAGAGGAATAGCTTAACTTCTGATTTTTTTAAATTAAAATTATGCCAGTGCATAATAAAAAAAAATTAATTTACATTAAGGCTTTTTACATTTTATTACCAGGCTGCCAATCAATGTGGACAGCACTGAAAAAACTAATTAAAGTGAAAAAAGAATTACATAAACCTGATAACAGATCAGAGATGATGTACCACAAGGTCATAGTGTGAAAGCAGCCAGAAGTAACTCAACAAGTAAACATGCTCTGCATATTAATGTTCTCTGTTAAGGCAGCTTTTCAGCATTTTGTCTCTCTATGCTAAAATGCTGAGGGGGAAAACTTTAGATGGTGCTAAAAATATTGCAACATTTCTTGTCTCTTTTAACAACTCTGAGCAGCTCTTAAAGATATCTTTCAGAATAACATGGTGTCTGTCTGCCAACTGAAGCTCAGCGGTAGAACAACATGGTAACAATGACCCCTCAGACTAAAGAACATTTACCACAAAATCATAAAATAGAAACAAATAGCAACAGTGTGATTAACCTTCAGATGTGTTCTTCTTCAAAAGCTGTTTTTAGTCAAAGCTACCAGAAATACAACTGATAGCTTAAAATGAAGTAAAAATTACAGTTTTTTAGTGAAGCTACATTAGTCTCAGGTCTCAGGTATGTGTTTTGTATGTCTCTTTTTGATCAGATGCATTTTTTTTTTCCAAGTAGTTGAAACCTAAAATGCAGAAAATGTCATTATAAATGTATTGTCCATCTTAATAGTCTGCATCTCTGCGTAAAAATGCTGTGGTAAAGCCCTTATTAATAAGATAATACAGACTGTGCATTTATTTTTGTCTTTAATTCCATCATCAGGATGAAAAGCAGCAGGGCCTGTCTGATGAAGACCTACGAGCAGAAGTGGACACCTTTATGTTCGAGGGGCACGATACCACAGCCAGTGGCCTCTCGTTCATCCTCTACTGCTTGGCCTGCCACCCAGAGCACCAGAGGCTCTGCAGGGATGAAATTTGTGAGGTTTTGCAAGGCAAAGACACCATGGAGTGGTAGGCAGACTCTAAGAAAGCTTTGCATGGTATCAGAGAGTTAGCTCTCTCTTGTGCCAGAGTAATAGTTAAATGTAAGGTATACATGCTTTTATTGTCTTGTTTTGATTAACATTAAGTCTCTTGTCCCATATTAAGGGAGGATGTCAACAAAATTCCATACACCACAATGTGCATCAAAGAATCCCTTCGTCTTTACCCTCCTGTGCCAGGAATATCCAGGCAGATCACTAAACCCATCACCTTCTTTGATGGAAGAATATTGCCAGCAGGTCAGTGACATGAGTGTGTCATTTTAAAGAAGCACTGCGGTTGATGGATACTGTTGTGAACTTTACAAGAGAAGATGAAATATTAACTTTTCTTAACTTTTAGTTATATTTTTACATAAATGTAATGCTTCACACATTAAAAAGTTAAGCTACGGTTGTAAAAACATTCTCTGTTACTGTGTTATTTAGTCACTTAAAAATGTCTTCAAAATATTATATTTCAGAGATTATAAGCATTGTTTCATACAGATTTCTATAAAGTACTATGGGTTTCTATACACATTGAAAAACTCCTCAAAACCGGGTTTATCCAGTATTTCTCTGCTGCTTGTTGACATAGTTACTGACACAAGCAGCTTTGCAGAAATGTCCTGAATGTTAACTTCATGCAGGTTTGTGGAAGGGGTGTATACACATTTCATCTTTGCATTTTGTTCACTGTCTTAAGTAAAACACAGCTTTATTTTTTTTTTTTCCTGATTTAAAGGTTCTCAAATCGGAATAAGTGTGTTTGGAACCCACAGAAATTCAACAGTCTGGGAAAACCCTAATGTAAGTCCTAAAAAGTATATTATCGCCATAATTGAACTGGAAATTGGAAATGTAATTTTTAGTTGTTTTTTTTGTTTGTTTGTTTTTTTAGTTTTAATTTTAGGATCCAAACTATAGAAAAATAGTCACAACATTACTGGAGGATAGATTCAGCTTTTCTTGGCTGATATCAGGATTTTGATTTTTTTTAAAAATCTCCTGAGGACTATGGGGAAAAAAAATGGAAAATTGTATTACAGGTTCTTTAATTCTGGAGTTTTGAATCCACCAGAAAATGAAGGAATTACAAGATAATCCTAAAATAATTACAATGAAAAGAACATGGCAATACAATTTATGTTTGCAAGGATTCACTTGAATGAATGAGAAGACCTTTAAAACAATGTCCTTTGGACAGATGAGACCAAATTTGAGATATTTTATTCCATAATGTGCAGAAGCCTCAAAAGAGAAAATCAAATACAGCATACCAGCACAAACACTGTCAGGCATGGTGGGGGAGAATTGATGATTTGGGCTTGTTTTGCTGCCCATGGACCGAGACACTTTGCAGAAATGATTGGAGCTTGAAATCCTCTGCATACAACCATATTCTAAAGTCAAATGTGAATTCATCTAACAGCTGAAGTTTGGACAAAAGTCACCCTCAGCAATGGGAACAACTGGCAAAGCCATACTGGAATTTCCATTTATTAACACTAAAAGCAATTCTGCAACCTATTTAATATTTGAGTGTTCATCATTTTTATCACAGCATTGCTCCATTTTGGCTTCATCTTTATTTAATGAATAATGTTGGAATCTGTTGTGTGTTTTGTGCACCTAAAATTTAAATTAAATATACTTAGAACCTAGTAGAGACCAAATCTTGACCAGTCCTAATACATACAGCTCTAGATTTAGATGAGGATGCATTTCCTTCCTTATGCCTATAAGAAACCTTGATGCTTTCTCTCTTCCTGTGTTGTTATAGGTCTTTGACCCATTGCGTTTCCTCCCAGAAAATGTATCAAAGAGGTCATCTCATGCATTTGTACCTTTCTCCGCTGGACCAAGGTTTGGAACCACTCGACACTGTGACTGACTGATCTCAGTTTATAGCCACTTTGTCTTTAACCTGAAAAAGTCTAGTTTGTTAATGTGTAATTTAGCACCCACACCTAGTTTTACAGGCATTATAAAGGTTTTGTTGTTTGAGCCAAGAGTAAAGCAGAGGAAAGGTGAAGTGAGTGAGCACACGCCTGTTCTGCTGCAAGTTGTTTTGATTTTTCATCTTCTGCTTAACCATTTAATTTCCTTCTTAATGTTGTCTTCCTTTAGAAACTGCATTGGTCAGACTTTTGCTATGAATGAGATGAAGGTGGTGACAGCCCTGACACTAAAGCGGTACCATCTGATAGAGGACCCCAAATTTAAGCCCAAGATGATTCCCAGATTGGTTCTACGGTCACTTAATGGCATCCACATCAAGATCAAACCAGTGGAACCAGAAGTGTGATGGAGAAAAAAGCTGTTGGAGTAGAAGGGAAACCAATCATTTAGCAAGGGTATAATTTCAAGTAGATTAAAACTAAAGTATCATTTGAGTAGATTTTTACTCTAATGTATAACATGATGAAATTTGTTGTGTTTTAAACCTGTTTTACAACTTGAAATTGTTCATTTTGTAAGCACAAACATTTTTTCCTATGAATATTTGTACTGTATATCTTAAAATGGACTTTGGAGATTAGCTTCATTTTGAAATAAAACTACAAGCATCTCACAATAAACCAGATTATTATAATACAGCAGAATGTGACTAAAACAGTGGGATTGTATGGATTTTTTTTTTTTTCCTTTACATGCCTTATTACATTTAACACAGTTCATTTCTGCAGCTAGAAATTTAAGTTAGTTTCTGTTGTTGGGGCAAAAATAAAACAGAAAATGGAAAAAATACACAGATAATTATTTGTCATGCAAACTTCATGAGTTAAGACTTTGATGGTAAAAATACTAAAAAAGCAAAATTCTACTCCTGCTGCAGTATGTTGAATGTTATAGCTTTGATAATGCCATCCATCTGTTCTTTATGTTAATACAATTTTTGACTCAGAAAAATATAACGTAAACAGCTACTAAATTAGTTTTATTTTTGAAGGGCTTGTGTAGAACATTATACTTCCTGCTCTTTATAGGGTAATATTGAGCTTGTAGCAAGCTGATATTAGCTGATTAATTTCTCAAGCTGTCTACACATGCAGGGCCTTAAACATGAAGCTAATAGCTTGCCAGCTATATTTCATGAACAGTGTTACCTTAATAAAAGTGACAAGTGATGCTCCTTTAGTTTCCACACCATGACTGTCCATGTTTTATTTTTAAAATATGTTCAAACAGCTGAACATGTCTTTTAGGCAAGTAATGCAAAGGTGTAGTAGTCTTCTTTCAGCCAGCTGGCCTGCAGTGCACAGCAATAGGTGAGGGAGGGCCAGTGTTGTGTTACTATGTGATCTGCATCAAAACTCTAGTCATTCTGGTACTGTCTGTGGCATATCATTAAAATTACTTTCAACCATAAGAATGAAAGATCTTGATACTGGTGGCCACTTTTAGAAACACTGTTAGTTTCAGTTTCGTAGTGATAAGATAGGAGCTGGTAATTGTTCCAGAATAGGTTTAAAATTGAAAGTTGGCTGTTTCTATGGCTACATTACAGAAAGTCATAGACACACACAAATAGGTTTAATTTTCAAAATGTGTCATCAACAGAAGACATCTAAACACATTTCTGGAGAATGACCATAATGGAGCCTGCATCCTCCAGTCTAAGAGGAAGCAGGACTAGCTGTCCTGTTACCTAGCAACTAAACTGCCCTGCCTTTGTTCTGTCACCCAGAATTAACATTTCTTAGATTATTAAATAAAAAACTCCAATAAGTATTAGCAGCTGAAATCTCTGAAATGCCGAAACTTTTCACGTCAATAAAATATTGCCTTCATTATCTTCCAGTAAGCTAGTTGTATTACATTGTGTTTTAGTTTACATATCAGTGTCAAACTAATAAATGCTACTTAACAAGTAGAAATATTGCTCTATTTGTAGATTTCATCAAGTTTAGGTAAGTACCTCTTATCCTGTAGACATTTCCCAACTTATAATTATCAATGCATGTCTACCTTGTCTTTCTCATTTTCAAGAGCAACTTGGAGAAATCTCACATTAAGAAATAAGCAACAAATATCAAAGGTTCTACAGTTAGTGACAAATATTATAACAAATAAATATAACTGAAGCATTTAGTAATTGATCACTTACTTTTTTATGTTGATCAGAGTCTGTAGGAACTTTACATCAGCAATCAATAACTTCCTGTTCACCTGATGCACAAATCTGAAGTTACACAGGGCCCCTTGGGGATTCTTGTAACAATCATCACTTAACAGGGGATTTTTGTCTTGACTGATTATTTTTCAGTGTGAGAAGTTACTTTCGAGGTTTGTATATACCTCTGGTTGTGACAACATTTAAAAACAGACTGACACCTTAATCACATCACGTTTCAAAGACTGAAAAATGATAAGAAACCACTATATTCTGTTGCAGTGGTTTGTGATTCGCTTTTCTGTCACATGTGGTTGATCATTAAGCGCAGCTTGATGCAGGCTGATGAAATAACTTAGAAGGTTAACTAAAGTTGTGTTACAGAGCAACAGACTTTCAGTTATTTCTTTCTGTATGTATTTGACAGCTGTGCCCTCTTCGTCTTCCCACAGCTAAAAGTTTATTGACTGTGTCTGATCTATTGTCAAAGTGGTGCGTCTGTGCCACATTTTCTCATTTAAATTAGGTCAGCAGTGAATGCTTAACTCTACGATATAGTCTTAAGAGTGAAAGGTATTCTGAAGTTGATTTTATTGGGTTTGACCTCAAGATATGCTGTTACAAAGCAGTTACAACACTTAAAAGCACAACTCAACATATGAGAAGGATTTTTTAATCACACCTGAGAACTGGGTGCTGTGGGATGCAAGTCAAACCTAAGGTGGAGAACCAAGACTGCCTGCTAAAACTGAATCAAAATGTGTTTTAGTAAAGTATTAGGATACATATTTCTACAGCCAGGATATTGTTTTACCCTGATTTATTTGTTTTCCCTTGAAATGTAGAGTACACACATCATGTTAAAGGTGCAAATAGATTTGGAATGATTTTCAATGGTCCCCTTATTTACATGCCATAAATCAAGTCATGTTTATTTGTATAGTACATTTCAGCAGTAAGGCAGTTCAAAGTGCTTCACATCGTAAAAACACCAATCAAGTATACAGCTAAATCATCAAAAACATCAAAATCATTGAGCAAAATCACCAAAATTATCGGCCAAATGCACATGAAAATCATCAAAATCATCGGGAAAATATCAATGCATTAAAATCATAGGGATCATTAAGCAAATACCATCAACCAAATATAGTTAAATAATATTTATCAATGATCTACTTACCTTATTTAACTGATTTACACTCAAATTTCCACCCTTTGGAAAACCAAGCTTGTCTTCTCCGGATTTGTTTGCAGATTTATGGTCCAGACTACTAATCAAAGGCAGCTCTAAACAGGCGGGTTTTCAGCCTTGATTTAAAGGAATTTAGTGTTTCGGCTGTTTTGCAGTTTTCTGGAAGCTTGTTCCAGATTAGCGGTGCATAGAAACTGAAAGCTGCTTCTCCATGTTTGGTTCTGAGGATGCAGAGCAGACCAGAACCAGAAGACCCTGAGTGGTCTGGAAGGTTGATACAATGACAACAAGTCTTTCTGACAATGACAACAGGCCATTTTGTGATTTATAAACCAACAAAAGTATTTTAAAGTCTATTCTCTGAGCTACAGGGAGCCAGTGTAAGGACTTTAGAACTGGGGTGATGTGCTCTATTTTCCGGGTCTTAGTGAGAACACGAGCAGCTGCATTTTGGATCAGCTGCAGCTGTATGATTGATTTTTTTAGGCAGACCTGTTCAGACACTATTGCAGTAATCAATGCGGCTAAAGATAAACGTATGGATGATTTTCTCTAGATCTTGTTGGGACATTAGTCCTTTAATCCTAGAAATGTTCTTCAGGTGATAGGAGGCCGACATAACCCCAATATTTTGACATGGGTGTGTATACCTTTGGGATCCCCAGTGTTTTTACATACAACTACAAATTGCAAATGAGTGACTGAGATGGATTTTAAAAAGAAATCCAAGGTTGTGCTGATTGTTGCACCAGAATAAGAAAGCAATCGATAAAGAACTCATCTCCCAATCTACAACTTTTGTGTGACAAGTGTCCTACTGGTCCACATAAATTCTACATTCACATTTACAGGGCCTTGTGTTTTTTACTTACTTAGTTTAATGGGTGCACCAAATCATTCAGAAAACTTTCCACAGGAAGTGCCTTGAAAAAGAATTTACACACCCTTAACCTCACATTTTGACACTTTAAAACTATAAACCTATTAGTGGGATTTTAGGTGCAAAATCAACACAGAGTGGCTCATAATTGTGCAGCAAAAGGATGATGATGCATGGTTTTCAAAATAGTTTACAGATAAAGAAAATAAAGTGTGGCACGCTATTCACTTTTACTGAGTCAATATTTTATAAACTCAACTTTTTGCTACAATCACAGGTTCAAGTCTTATAAGGTATGTCTACACCAGCTTTACACATAGACCAACATTCCTGGCCATTGTTCTTCGCAAAAGTGCTCAATCTCAATCAGACTGAATGGAAAGCATCTGTGACAATCAGCTTTCAAGCCTTCTCACTCACTGATACTCAGCCATATTGTGGACCATCTCACACAAGACTCTGCTTTGTTCTTAACCATCCAATTGTAGCTGTTGTTGCATCTTTCGGGGTCATTGCTCTGTTGGAAAGTGAACTTCTGCCCCAGTCCACTGTCGTTTGCTGTATTTAACAAGCTTTCATTTTTCAGGATTGCCCTGTGTTTATCTCTATCCATCTTCCCATCAAATCAGATCAGCTTCCATTATCCACACAGGATGATACAGACACCACCATATTGGGGATGGTTAATTCTGAATGATGTGCAGTTAGTTTTCTGCAACACAGGGTTCTGCATGTAGGTCAAGCCAAATAGTTCTCTCACCTGACAGGAGCAGCTTCTTCTGTGTTGTTTCTCAAGCACATACCTTGTCCCACACTGCAAACAGGACTTCTAAGCTGACTCAGGAAGGAAACTGGGTGCAGTGGATTTTTTGGGGGGGTGTCAAAGTTAGGGAGGGTAATAACAAAACCCATTTCAAAAGTAATTACAAAACTATTCATCCTTTTCATTCCACTTTATGTTGGTCTATAAAATCTTAAAAAGCAAACAGAAGTTTGTGGAAATGTGAGGAAATTATAAATTAAAGGGTTTTTAATACTTTTGCCAGTAACTGTACAAATGGAACAAAATAAAGGTCAGTGTCAATGCACAAACTGTTCACTACACTGAAGAAACAGGCAAAAGTGTCAAAAAGTAATTTTTGTTTTAATTTACATATTACAAAATCCACACAACCACTCAAATGTAAAGGGTCATCGGTGCAGTTATTGAAAATGAAACAACTCTTGTTTTCCGGGAGGGGTTCCATTTCTTCCTTTGCACCCATAGATCCAAGAAAAGGGTCAGAGTGTTTTTGTAATTTAGAGGCTATCTCAAACTTTACCAGATGATATAACTAAAAGTTTGACTATAAATCAACAGGCTGTTCTCAAAAATGCCAGACCTTTATTTCCAATCCTGGAAAGAATATCTACAGTATTGTTGATGCGATTTCTGTCCAAGCCTTTTATGTGTGTACTATTTTAGTATATATGACTTCATAGCTTCCTATAAACTTGAACACTCAATAAGACCATTTTAAAAAATGCAACCTCAAGGCTGAACCAGAAGGTTATTTGTTTAATCTGCTGCTCAAACATAGCTACTATGTCCTGAGTTAGTTAGGGAAGTAATATTTTATAGATAATGATGCTAAGTATACATTACAACAGTCTGAATCATAAAATTTTTATTCATAGCCTTTGATGTTGCAGTTATTGTGCTGATCTCCAATCTCCTATGCTTTTACTTTGCAAAAGTTCCCTTAAATTGAAACAAAAAAGTGTAAAAAGGATCTATTACAGTATATTTGTTCAGAGAATATGAAAAAAACAACTATTTCACACTTGTAAAAGAAATGTAAATTGCAATTTTCAATTTCAAATTGAAAACGGTTTGCTTAAGCCGCCACCTGGTGGCGTTTAGGGGAAATACAACACAGCTCAGTTGACAATAGCTCAGTAAACTGAAAAGATGTGTAAAATACCTGATTTCATTCTATCAACTTGATTTAAAAAATTAAAATGCAGCTGTGTTTTGGGGAAGGTTTTGTAAACATTTTAAGTCTTGACTTCTCACAATAAAACCACTTTTTTGCAACTTTTTTTAATAGTTTTATCAATATTCTGAAATAGTGAAAAAATGTTGGAACATGTAGAAAATACAACTTTACATCAAATCAAAGCCATTCAGCACATAACTCCATCATTATTTCCATATAACCTATCACTCAGATGAGCAGGTAATAACCGCCACTCTGTAGTTCATTTAACTGCCAGGTATTTTATTGTAAAAAAAAAAAAAAAAAAAAAAAAAAAACTAAATAGTTCTGCTGTTAATGTAGTTTGTGGAGGATGTGTTGTGTATTTTGGACTCGTTTTATATAACAACAAATAAAAACAGAGGTGAAGAGGGCCACCTCTGGCAGGTCACAGTCCCTGGTGTTTCTGCTGGGAACCTGAGAGTCAGCAGTGTTAAAAAATCTGGTTAGATGAGAAGTGAAGGGGTCGGCTTCTTCCCTGGCCAAGCTTCTTTGGCATACTTCTTTTTTCGTGGCTCGTTGATGGTCTCTGGTAGATAGGGGGCTGTCACTGGTGTGGGGTTGAGGGTGATCGGGGGTTGAGGAGCCTCTGGGGCCAGATCTACCTCGGGTGCCGGGTTGGGGAAGGGCAGAGGAAGCCCGCCCTGCATAGCAGCCCCACCCGGAGCTCCTGTTGGCTTGTTCTCGTGGCTGGTGGGAGGCAAGTCCCCATATAGGCCTCCACCTAAACTGTAGCCGTGAATGCGCTTCGAAGCCAGGTCATCCAGACCCAGTGTATTCTGGCTGTCAGATCTCCGCTTCTGCAGGAGGGATCAAAGAACAACTTAACAAACCATACAGAGAACTATCAATGTATTAGCCACACAGAGAGTCACTTTAAACCAAAATCTGTTAGCTGAGTGGATCATTTTAAATGTACAGTCAAGAATTACCTTCATGGGGATGACAGCTGTTTGCACCATATTTCTAAAGCGTCCAACCGAGGGGTCTATATCTTCTGTAGGAATAAAAAACAAAACAAAAACAAATCATTGTTACACTGCATTGAACTGAGCTTCAAATTAACTTATTTGACCATTTAATGTGCAGGCTGACAGTAATTAAATAGAAATGTAACAATATAAAAAGTTGGTTTTGTTATATTGACTTAAAAACCCAGTTTTCTGATGGGCAGCCTGGTAAAATTGGTTCTTAGATAATAAATATTTTATATTCCAAGTTTAAATTTAGGTAAGATTCCTAAGATAATGTGTTTACTCTTGCACTTTGCTGATTTTCAGTCTCATGTGGACACACTCTGAAACCTTGCTAAGGACATCCTCTAAAAAACTATACACAACCTAGAAAAATGTGGGCTTAAAGTATGATTAACAAAGTAGTTTAGGCTCAACTCGTTATGTCAATGTTGAGTCAAGAAAAACACATAAAAAGTTTCAACTATCCTAACAAACATCAATCCCAAAACGTTAAATTCACCTGGATTAATGATGGAGTCCTCTTCGCTGAAAGTAACTCTGGAATTCTTGCGTTTCCTTTTTGGCCTCTGGATTTCCAGGTTGCCTTCCTCGATTGTCAGGATGGAGATGCGCTTGTTGTGAGCCGTGTTAAACTCTGTAAGGTTCTAGAAATCACAAGAAAATGGTATGTGATCCTTACACCAAGCAGGTTCCATTTTTCTATATTTTCTACATGCACTGGAATGGATAACAATACAAAGTATGGACTAACCTCTGAAAGACAAAGAAACATACTTAGTAAATGGACAAATGGCAAAAAAAATAAAAATAGCTAAAACCTCATGGACAATTAGAGTTTTGTCAAATATGCTGTCTGTATTTGACAAAAAACCCCGAAACAAACATAAGCCTATGCTGTCCAATAAATAAGCCAACAGGAGTTCAAGCTGTTTGTTTTTGCCGCTGTCTTCAACACTTAGGTCAAGAACATCAGTGACTTCAGAAACAGACAAACACAAATGCAGCTAAATGGATAGAAAGTAATGTTTACACCACTACTACTACCACGATAATAATGTACCTCCAACTCTGTCTCCTCCTCTGGAAGTCCAAGTAGTCCTTTCAGCTCCTCTTCATCCCCTGTCTTACTGTCTCCTGTGCCAGCGGTGCCTTGGGTTTGGGGCTTCTCTCTAATGGTGTAAGTCCGTGTTGACGCACCAAAAGATATCGTGGAGTCAATGGGAACCTGCTGAGGCTTGTGGGGCTCAAGCCGAATGTGGCCAAGAAAAGTACCGTGTGCTGAAATAAAAATGTCAAACGTGAGGAAACCTTGAAAGCTGAAGAAAAACGTTTTAATGGCATTACATTACACACAAACGTGTTGAAGGAGGCATGTTGGCTGATCATTCAGTCCAGAAAGAGAGGTAGACTTCAAGAGACAACTGGAAGCTGAACGCATTACAGCCACGTTGCTCTGTTTTATGCTTCAGAGACAAATTCTGCCAGTTATAGATGGGACATGGTGGATTAGAAAACATATCAAATCCTTTAGAAATCTCACAATAAGGTAAAGGTCTACAGTGCACCCGTGAAGTATTCACAATGCTTCATTTTTTTCACATTTGATATGTTACGACCTTATTTGCTGTCAAAAATCTAAATAAAACAGCCCATAGAAGAATACAGCAATCAGGTCTGTATGGCAAAGTGCCCACTCCTTAGCAAAAGGCATCTGGAGTTTGCCTAAAAGCACCTTAAAGACTCCCAGACCATGAGAAACTACATTTTTTGGTCTGATGAGACAAAGATGTAACTCTTTTACATGAATGGCAGGCATCATGCTTGCAGGAAACCAAGCACTGCTTATCACGTGGACTATACCCGCCCTGCACTGAAGCATGGTGGTGGCGGCATCATGCTGTGGGGATGTATTTCAGTGGATGGAATTGGGAGACTGGTCAGGATAGATGTAAAGATGAATGCAACAATGCACAGACACATCCTGTGTCAAATCATGCTCCAGAGAGCTCTTGTCCTGAAACTGGGTTCATCTTTCAGCAGGTCAGTGTTCTCAAGCAAACAGCCAAATTATCAAATGGCTTTGCACTGACTTTTCTCATCCTACCAGATGGCGCTTGAGAGGTCCTGCAAAGAGGAATGGTTCCCAAACTTTCCAAGCTTCTGACCCACAAAATAAAAACGTAAGAGGGTCATGACCCCAACTCTTGGCTGAACATACAAGCTTTTTTAAACAAGTTGGTTAAAAAGGGGTAAAATGACAACACAATCAGCATCAACAGCCAATACACTGACCAACATGCTGCTTATATTTGTTTTCAAAACTTGTTTTCAAAACTTGTTTTCAAGCTTTTACAAAGTATTTAGAAAATGTATATGCTTTCTCATCATCATTTTTGGTATTTGGGTTAATTTCAGAAGCGAACCTCAAAGACTCCAGACTTGCATATTTGTGACCTAAAGTGGGTCCCGACCCCAAGCTTGTGGTATAATATTCATGAAGATTTAAGGCTGTAATTCCTGCCAAAGGTGTATCAACTAAGTACTGGGCAAAGCCTGTGAATACCTTTGTACATGTTATGTGTTTGTTTGTTTGTTTGTTTGTTTTTTTGTCTTTTTTACATATTTGCTAAAATCTCAAACCTTTCTTTTACAATGTCATTATTGGAGATTTTGTGTAGGGTTAGAGGGAAAAATTAAATTAATCCATTTTGGACTGTAACACAACATAACAAATGTGGAAAAAAGTGAACTGTGAAGAATACTCTCCAGATGCACTAGATTCCCTAAAGAGAATACACACAGATGTATGTTAGTAAGGATAATTGCACTAATCACATATATATCACAGCAAAGAAAACATGTGAACTATGTAATAATTTTTCCTGTGTGTTTAAATACTTATAAAATCCAGTTTATCTGTTAAGTTGTACAAGGTACTCAGCTCTCTCCTACACACACTATTTGACTTCTTCTGTGCGTTTGGTCCTGATAAATAAATAATGATCGTTCACAACAGAGAGGCTATAGTTACAATGAACACATAAATGATTTAACATATGACACAAAATCAGAGCTTCTTTGTCTCAAACATAAGTTGGACACAACTATTATTTATTCTGAATGAACGTTTCAAAATGTCGTAATATGGTGCACATTACATTTGCTGTTGTGCAAAAAAGACAGAAAAATGTCTGTGGGCTATATAACCCTAACATGTAAAGAAGGTAAAATTATTTTTAATTGGGTTTGATCTGTATAAACAGTTAGTTCTCAGAACCATTTACACAGTCCAGAAAAACTGGGCTGTTTTTGAGAAATCTTTTTTTTTATTATTATTTTATTGTTAAGAAAGTTACATTTTTAGTTTTTTGAAGAATTAAATATTGTTACTTTATTGCTATTTGCAAGTGTTAAAGAGAAATCTGAATCGACTAAATTGAGTATCAGCAAGTCAGAAATGCACAAAAATGATAAGTGCATCTCTAAGAAAATCCAGAAGATTATAGAAAGCAAATCGGCACAAAAATGATTAGGCTACATAATATTATTCTAACATTTCTGAATATATTGAATGCTTTAAACATAAGGTTAAATCAGCAAAGCTTCTGCACAATTAAAACTCTATCCACACATTAACCAGACCAAATGAAAATTAGTAGGAAAGTGTGATTATAGATGATCTCTTACTGCTGTTTAGGTCTATGAGGAAGACCCTTTTTAGGTGTTTGTGGTAGACTAACGCCGCATGAACCCGAGAGCAGGACTGATGGTCGATGGTGAAGTCACACCAGTCAGGATTCCTTCCAAACAGGTAAAACTTCTTTTCATCTATGATCAATTTCTATAAGGAGAAAAAGTCTTAGTGAATTACTTGTTGAAAACACATCTAAACCAGGTCATCGTGATGCATCTGTGCCTCTGAGTTATAACTCCTCAGTGTTGCTTCCACTGAAGGGCTTAAATCTCATGGCTGATGTTGCTCTCGCACCGTCTGAAGCCGAGCAGCCACAGAGGAACCCCGCAACTGGGACACAGCAGACTGTCAAGCTCGTATCTGGTGCACATTTTTAACATTAAAACGACCACTGCATTGTTAAGGTAGATCTGTAAAGCTTTATTTACCTCTATCAATTTGTCCCCCTTCATTACGTCCAGATGGAGCCCTGTGGGTGGTTTGCCTGCCCTGCAAGCAAAAGGTTAGAAACTCCTATGATTTATTTAGTCTAAACACTGCAGCAGTCATATTTACCAAGTCAAGGAGCAAATCTGTCACGAAAACATTTACTTTATTTTATCTCCGATATGTTTATATTTGTAAAGGGGATTCAGCAAATCGAGCACACGATGCATTTATCTATCTGGTTAATTCATTGCCAACATCATTGACGGGTTAGCCTGCTAGCTTGACTTAATGCTAATGTTAGCTACAGAAATGGTTCTATCTATGATAAAAATCTCATATATACACTAAAGTTCGTTGTTTTGTTGTTTTGCAACTAATAATGTGCTACAAACAGCCTGCTACTACTTTGACGTGTGCATTTGCCTCACCATGATGGACAATCAAAAGGAGGAGGACCGTCTTTGCTTGTTTTACTCGCCATCTTGCCTCAGCGCATTAAAGCCGAGGTGCATCTCGGGAGAACCTTGCTCGTGGTTTCTGGGAGTTGTAGTTTTATAATTCCATCCAAAGCCGACATTTAGACGCGTTTAAAGCTAAACATATGATTTTTTTTTTAAAGAATAGAATAGAATAGAATAGAATAGAATAGAATAGAATAGAATAGAATAGAATAGAATTATGCTTTATTGTCCCACGGTGGGGAAATGCAGGTGTTACAGCAAGTTAAAGTAAGTGGGAGCATGAATATTCAAACAAAGGTAAAAATTATAAACATGACAATAAGAGACGGTACATTAAGGAAAAAATTACAACATAAGAAATATAATTATGGGTAGTTATTAAAAATAGCGTACTCTGTTTAAAAGAAATGTGAAGCCGAGTATGAATAAATTTACGTAAAGTAGCCACTTTACGTAAATTTATGCCTTATAAAAAGTTGTTATCTAGACTAGAATTAATATATGTCCCAGTTATTATCAATAAACGCAGCTCTAAACAAATGGGTTTTTAGCCCTGACTTAAAGGAATTTAGTTTCTCATCAGTTTTTCAGTTCTCTGGAAGTTTGTTCCAGATTAGTGGAGCATAGCGAAGGCATGTAAATGCAAGATATCAAATCTGACAAGATATCAACGAAGCAAAGGAAATAGTTGAAGATTAATGTATGAATAATTTCATCCAATAGTAAAGCTGCTGAGGTCTTTATTTAAAAAAAAAAAAAAAAAAAAAAAAAAAAAAAAAAAAAAAAAAACAGCAAACTTAAGCGCTAAACCTGCAGTGATCTTAAGAAAAGAAAAGAAAACTTCAGCGCTAAACCAGCAGTGATCTTTTGTTTTGTTTTGTTTTGTTTTTAGATTTCACATCATACCTTACAAACTTGAAATGTGTTCTATTTGGATATGGACCTGTAAAGAATAATTGAAAAGTGGGAGGAGAATGGAAATTCAATATATCTAGTTCCATACTTTGTAGAACCACCCTTCACTGAAATTATAGATGCAAGCCTTTTGCAATAATCTTCTAAAAAGTTTGCATCGAGAGATAGATATGTTTTGCCATTCTTATTTGTAAAATAACTTAAGGGTGGCCAGATTGAAAGATTGTGAAAATCAGTTTTCAAGTCTCATCCAGGATTTCTAATTGAACTTGGGCTGAAATTTGAGTGGGCCATTCTATCAGTATGCATTGATCTAAATAGAATAGAAGAGATAGAAATACCCTTTATTGTTGCTCAGTAAGAAAACTTAGGTGTACCAGCAGCATAGTGACAGACAATTGAAAGCATGCAGATTTACACAAAGGTGAAATATAATAATAATAAAAATATGAAATAAGAGACTGTACTATAAGGGCAACTTTTGAAATTCCAACATAGCTCTGATTGCATGTTTTGTCTCGTTGCCCTTTTGGAATGTGAACCTGCACTTGAAAAGGCTTTAGCAGCCTCTAACAGGTTTTCTTCCTGAATTGTCCTGTATTTAGATCCAGGACAATCCACTACCATCCACTCTGCCAGCTTTCCTGTCCCTGTGGGAGTAAATCATACCCACAGCAAGATGCTGCCACCAACATGTTTCACTGCAGGGAGCACGTGTTTTAAGTAAAACCGAATTGAATTAAATGGTCAGTGTTAGTTTTCCTCAGGGTTTGCATGTAGATCAAAAGATTCAATTTTAGTCTCATCAGATCAGAGTATCTTCTTTTTTATTTTTGCTGTGTTCCCCCACATGACTTGTGGCAGGCTTCATACTTTCTTTCAACAATCACCTTTCTCTTGCAGCACTTCCATAAATGTAGGATTTGTGGAGTGCACTTAATAATTTTCTTGTCAGCAGATTCTCCCACCTAAGCTGGGAATCTATGAAGCGTTACCATATATTTTGGATATTTTTTCCTTTTTTTCCATTGCTTATCTGTTTTATCCTCCTACTCCCCTGTCAGGTATTTTAAGGATCAAATCTGATCTTCTTATTTTGTTCATGGAAACACTTTTTAAATCTGACAATAAATACATTTGTTACATGAAAGTAATAAAAAAAGGAAAACTGAAATTATTTCCTACTAAACTAATAAAGGAAAAGGAAGAATAAGTGGCACAAACAGAAAATGAAAGCATTAGGTACCTCTTTTCTTGATTGAACTGGGTACTAAATCACAATTTGACCTCTTTTTTGCTTTTAATAAATTATTACTGATCTCAGCTAAAATCAAAGTTATCAATAAGAAAAAGTTTATTATTCTAAAAAGAAGCACTTGAGGTCTCCAACTCCTCATGGCAAACACCTAAGCATGAAAGTGCCACTGTGAAAAAGATTTTGTAATGTAGGTTTGAAAACCTGAACACCACAAGTCTCTCAGAGTATTATATTTGCTGCAAGAACATAGCACATTTGGTTTGATGGTGTAGGGGGAGGGGGATCAAACCAACAATCAGGCTGTTGTTTGAGGTTTTTTCTGCCTCATTTCAAAACTGTGGGTTTATGTTGTAGGCCTCGTCACAGAGACGGGAGAACGCTTTCTGTATTGTAGTCTGTCCTTGCAGCATAGGGAAGTGAGGCTGCTTACTTTTCCTTGCATGTGTCAGTCTAAGTTCCCACCAGAAGGATGTGTCATATGGCAATATTATCTTTGGAAAATGCTGATGCTTGATTGAACTTTAAATTGGTGATAATTTTTTTTCTGGCTTATGCTTTAAGAAGTTACAGCCCGTGTTTTTAGGGTTTTCTTTTCAGTACTTTGTTTCAGGCCGAGCAAGATTCAATTTTTTGGCTCATGGATAGTTATTCAAGCAGGCATAGTATAATGAAAAATATCTGTGTTTTGCCTTCATAACAAAAACAGCTACTGTATATTTTGTAACAGAAATAGATTTTTTCTTTTCAATTTAAGCATTTATTTCTTGTTGCAGTATGTTTGTAATTAGCATAAAGGTGGAGCTAATTAAAAGTGAAACATTAAAAGCCAATTTTTCCACATCTTTACAATAAAACAGTTCCAAATAATAGAACGTAACCTCCCTCTATAAATGAAAAAAAAAAAAAAAAAAATGTGCAAAAACTCAGCTCCTGTAACTTCCTCATTCACTTCTGTGGTTTTGAACTATGAGTGCAACTCCTCTTTTTGCTGCACTCGTCATTTGTCGCCTGCCTTCATTTCTGATTTGCAGCTTAGTGAGCAGTGATGGCAGGCAACATTGCTTTGCCGCTTCAAGAATTCATCGCCTCACTGGATAACACCAGTTTTCCAAAAATTTTGCAAGTTTGTTCTGGAGTGTATTTCCAAGGTAAGCCTTTCCTTTTTTGATTAGTGGGAAATACAAGTCTGAGATTATCTAAGTACAAGGATCAGGCAATTAGAAATAATCACATGAGATTAGATTGGATTGAAATGTGTCTAGTTATCTAAATAAGTGTATATCTTTTACAAATCTTTGTGTGTATGTGTATTTTTCATCCATTATCTATAGATCAGTTGTTACCGTTACCAAATACAACAGTGAAGCATTTGTTGCAGTTTTACACTTATGTCCATGAGTTATAAGGAAAAAATGAGTCTAAAACAATTATAAAATACGGGATCTTTCATGAGAAAACATATCTTTTTGTCCCTTTCTTGGTTCTTTTCTTGTCATCAGGTTCGATATATGAAATTTCTGGAAGTGAAGTGTGCTTTTCTACTGGGGATCTCATAAAGGTCATTGGCATTGAACTACAATCTGTTTCCTGTGAAGATGTCACTAACAATGAGAAGTTTGAGTTGCCAATCACTCACACAGGTTGGTTGGAAACACATAATTTGAATAAAATCTGTGTTTTTTTAAATTTATTTGCTGTTCACTAACATTTTTTTTTTTTCTAGGATTGTTCAAAGTGGTCCCTGAGCAGATGCCGTACACTTCAGTCGAGGAGATGTTGAGTCTGAGGCCCGTGGGCCTGGATGACTCCCTTCCTTTTACCTTCACCAGCCGCTCCAAGATGACCTTCGGCAGTCTCACACTGGGGGCCGGCAAAGCTCTGACCGTGCTCTCCATCGAGAAGCATGAGGGCAAAGAGGATATGGTGCGTTGTCATGTAAAAGGGCAAACGGAGGCCTCGGCCGAGGTGTGCATTCCTCTGTCTTCTCGAGGGGAGTTTTATGAATGCGAGAGTGAGGAATGCTACACTCTGAAGGAGATCATGTCTTCACTTTGCCTGCGCAGTCGAAGGTTTCGCTTCATTAAGACCACCAAGTGTGAGCGGGTCCTTGTCCTCAGTCCAGTCTACCAGGTCCAGGCCATCATGAACTGTAAGTATGACCTTCTTTGTACTGAATATTTACTAAATTAACTTTAAAATAACTTATATTTCAGTACGCTTACAACAGTCATTGATATTTTTTAAGTTATTTTAAGTATTTTTTATTTATTTTGAGTTAAACACAAAGAAGAAAAAACTCTCTATTTTAAAATGATCACCATGCTCCATAATAAAATATATATTCATAGTAAAATATACATTCCTGTGCTGCAGTGTAGAAACAAATGTTTGATTTGAATGGATTCACTTGTTATGTATTCGCAGTGAGATTTGTCTGGGCAGAATGGGAAATTGAAACATAATGGAAATGCTTGAGTCGCTGGAAACACTCCCCTGAGGTTAATTATTTGCCAAACTATTTGGAACTGCATTTGTTCATGTTTAGATCAAAGCAGAGGGAGACTCTTACCAGGGTGCCATTCCTGCTATAACTACCAATGGTCCCAATAATTGTGGAGGGTGCTGTATATACAAATATGTTTTTAGCATACAACCGTATTTGCCATGTTGTAGTTCATTTCTACATGTAAATGAGTAATTTAAAAACATTAATATCAATGAATCTGTGAAAGCATTATCATACATTATCATACATTGTTTAATCATCATCATTATAACATTAAATTAACAAAGATTAAGTTAGGGGAGCTATGAAGAGGATGAAATGCGGAAAGGTAGTTCGTCTGGATGACATACCTAAACAGGTATAGATATGTCCAGGAGAGAGTGCAGTGGAGTTTTTGACTAGCTTGTGTAACAGAATCCTAGAGAGTGCGAATATGCTAGATGATTGGAGTAGGAATGTGCTGATAGAGATGTTCAAGAACAAATGGTGTGGTTTCATGTAAAGAAAGTACCCCACAGATGCAATTTTTCTCTGTGTCATTGTGGACCTAGACAAAGCATATAATAGGGTGCTTAGAGAAGAACTGTGATATGGCATAAGGAAGTCACGGTAGCAGAAAAATGTGTAGGCTAATACATGGCATGTATAAAGAAAGTGAGACAGTGGTGAGGTGTGCATTTAAAGTCACTGATGGGTTTAAGGTTGGTGTGGGGTTACATCAGGGATCAGCTCCCCTCTGATCCCCTACAGTGGTGATGGATAGGTTGATAGATGAGTTCAGACAAGAAGCTCCATGGACAATGATGTTTGCAGATGACATTGTAATCTTTGGTAAAAGTAGGGAACAAGTGAAGATGAACTTAGAGAAATGGAGGTTTGCATTAGAGAGAAGAGGAAGAAAAATCAACAGAAACAAAACAGAATATATGTGTGAATAAGGGTGTGGAAGGTGAGGCAAGAAGGAGCAGGAGTAAAGAGTGTGTTTGAGTCCAAATAGCTGGAATCAACCATCAAGAACAGTTAACAGTGTAAAACAGAGATGAAGAGATTGCAGACAAGGTGGATTGAACAGGAGTGGTGTGTGACAAAGGGATTGCCTGAGGATGGAAATGGAAATACTAAAAGACAGTAGTGAGACATGCTATAACATGTGGCCTATTGACAGAAATACTGTTGAAAAGTCAGAACGCTAAAATGCTGTCAGTGTCCTTAAGAGTGAACAGGATAGGCAGGCTTAGAAATGAACAGATCGGAGGAAAAGCTAATGTTGGGTTGTTTGGAGATAAAGTTAGAGAGGCAAGTTTGAGATGGTTTGGAGATGATCTAAAAAGAGATGGTGGATATATTGGAAAGAGGATGTTGGAGACTGAGCTGGATAGTAGGAAAAGAGGAAGACCCTATGGAGAAGATTCATAGACATAGTAAAAAAGACATTGTGATTTTAGGTGTAACAGTTGATGAGGTAAAGAATAGGGTGAGATGGAGGCAGGGATCTGCTGTGAAGAACCCTAGGGGCAGCAACTAAAAGAATATTATAACTGAAAAGTCTCTATTGCAATCTTTTTACAATTTTCTACCCTCCTAGGTACAGCTGAAACAGATATTTACATTGTACGTTCAGGCATCTGGCAATTGCACCCAAGGATGAATCAGGCATCTGAATTCTCTTGATATATTGGCTGTTTTCTTTTGATTTTCCCATATCACACAAGGAAGTGATGTGTCCTAAAAATGCATCCAAAGGTGTGCCTCCAATTAGCTCATCTGAATCAGAACCTTACAAAACAATGACCTCAGCATCTGAAGATTTGCCAGATTGGCATATTAATATCAGTATATGTAAAACTGTCTGAAATTTTTTTCTAACATTATTCTGACACTTAGCAAATAGAAATGATTCTGCTAATCTTAAGTGTCCGGAAATATGAAAGGTTTAGTCTGATTTAATGTCAAGCAGTAAGAAAAAAACAGGGTATGTCTTTTTGTATATACTGTATATATATATGTTTAGTTGCAACTGCTTATTTTGCAGCTAATATTTCACCACTTCAGAGGTTTTGGGCAGTATAGGGAAATATTTAGTACATAGTGCTGCTATTTTTTACTTCATGAGAACATTCAGGTGAAATACTGAACCACAAAAAAAGGTGTCTTCTGCTTCACTTTATTTACTGTGAGTGTCTCCATTGCATTTTCTCTCATTTGCACAGTGAGGAAAAACGTACTGAGATTTCCGTCCAGCCTGGAGGTGGATGTGGTCGATGTCACTGATGTGTGTAAAGATGCAAACTTTGTGACACCTCTAAGTTTGACAGAGGTCCTGTCCCAGCCAGATAAATTATTTCCTGTGGTGGCAGAGATATTAGAAGAGCCAGAGAGCCGCTCTTTTTTCAAGTGCGCTTGGCTGCCTGGGCTGGTGAAGAGCACTAACCTGGTTTTGCACAAGAAAGGAACTACGCCCATGGTCCTGATGTCCAGCTTGAAGGGCCGGAAGACTCAGCAGTACTTCCTTGTGTCCCAGCAGTACGGTGGACGATTTCGGAGGAGGCCAAGAGAGTTCAACTCAGTGTATGAGGTGTATGTTGCTTCAACCCAGACACAAGGCCTGACAGTGAGCGTGACAAGGAACTGTGAGGAAGTCGAGGAGGAGGGTCTGCCAGGCCTCAGCATTGGGGAGAGGCTACAGATTGTAGACTGCACTAGAATGGAGTTGCCTTGTGAAAACAATAAAGGGCAGAAGCAGTCTGTTGAGGCTCTTTTGTGTCATCGTCTCCAAGAGCCAGACGATGAGGAGGAGGAGGAGGAAGAAGATGAAGAGAAGGATAAACAGGAGGAGGCAAAAGAGGAGGTCTTACTGCCTCTCTACATGCAGGGTCACTTTGTAGAGGTTCTTGGTGAAAACAAAAAGTATAAACTCAGTGACTTGGGTAAGGAGTTCAATTTGCCACTGGATGTCAAAGTGGTGAGTCGAGATACTGAACTAGAGACTGATCCACTAGTTGGGTTTACTTGTCTGAGAATAGAGGGGGCAATGTTGGAGCCAAGCATCCAGGCAAGCTTTCCAGACAGACCCGACCACTGTTTCCATCTCCTCCCCCAGTGGCTCTCTTTGTCCGTGTCTTTTACCAAGGAGGCCCTTCCGTGGCCTCGGGATCAATTCCCCAAGTGTTTCACAGAAAAGATTAATGAGGTGACAGACATGTTCTTTTATGAATTTCGCAAAAAGGGCAACTCAGACGAAGCTCCTCCACCTCGACCACCAAAACGAGATATGGCATCATCAAACTTAGCCAAAAAAACATCAAAATCCACAAAGAAATCTTCCAAGCCAAAGAAAAACAAAGATGTAAGCGTCCCGACACAGAAGCTCAATGATTTAACATTGAATAACAAAAAACGGTCCCCAGCTCCACTGCCTCCAGTGAGTATGGCTTTTCACAGAATCTCTTTTTCATATTTCTCTGTAAAGGTCAGTGCAATATGACCATTCTTAAAGAGATGATTAGTTTGTTATTTCCAAGAAATCTTGAGAGCAGGCGAAAAGTGAAAAAGAAGCTTCAACTTTTGTTTTTTTTTTTTTGCTGTGGTCACAGTCATTTTCTGTAATAACCAGAAGATTTTTGACTTCCTCTTCTGATGCAGGAGAGTTTAAATGACGAACCTCCTCCACTTGCACCACGAAAGTATTCAGCTGCAATTACCACAAGCAAGGCCCAGCCAAACACTTATGTGAAGATAAACCAATCAATAAAAACCGGTAAGAATTTTCTTTTTTTCTTTGAGATAATTTCAAGTTAAAATTTAATCACAGTCTCTCTGAATTTAACTGTGGAATCACACAGATTTTAAAATTTTTGGTGCATAATAAACCATGGCAACAAAAGAGTGCACACCCCAAAATTAATACTTAGCTGAAGCAGCATTTAGTTGCTGCACTCAGTCTTCTGTGATTGGAGTCTATTAACATCCAACAATCTGACTAGACAATATGTGATCACTCTACATTACAAAAGTCCTCCATATTGCTTCGATTGTGAGGAAAAACTATTGTCCCTAGCTCTTTTCAGGTGACCTGTGAAATTTTCTGTCAAATTTTGGCCATCTCCAAACTTTTTTTTCTCTCATGCATTATTGTGTTGAGCTGATTCTAAACTTGAACTCAATATGCTGAAAAATAAAATCTTCCTTTCTTATCTGGTCATAATTTTATACTTGAAGGTTTTGGATCAAAACTGAATTGTATTCGGGACAATTAATAACATCAGTCACCGTGACAAAAACATCAGTTCCATTTGAAAAAGTAACTTTTCATCATGACACTGTCACTGCCATGTTTCACAGTGTTTTGTCATGTTAAAACTACAAATACAAGGTATTGTTTAGGCTTTTATGTGATTGACCAGCACAAAACAGTGCATCCCAAATGTTCCAGTTTAGTTTCTTCAAACCAAATCACAAACTCTCACAAGGCTATGAAACAGCTTTACTGATCTTTCAACCTTTATCTTTTGTCCAGCCACATGGAGATTATAGAAGATTGTTGTCGCATATAAAACACAACCAGTATCTGACACAAAATGCTGCAGCTTATTCTGGGTGGCTGTCATCCTCTTGGCAACTTCCCTGACCAGATTCAGTGTCTTCTTTTCATCAATGTTAGAGATGTACAGGTTTTGTAACAGTGACTGCTGTATCTTTGAATATATAATGCCACTGCATTTTTAATCTATCTGCAACCGATGTTAAGGAATGCAAATAGGCAAAATATCAGGGAAACAGGTGGACTTCATTTCAGATTCATCAGATAAACTTTAATTGTTAGCAGATGTAAACTCAAGAAGACTGAATGCTGAAAGTGAATAAAAAGGCGGTTAAACAAAGTAATAGTTTAAGGGTGTGTAGATTTGTGCAACTCGGTTATTTCAGCTTTTTATTTTTTATACTTCAGTGTAAATCATTTTAAAGGTGGGAAAACCATTGAAATGATAAATCAATTTCTAACTTTTTTATTTCACTAAAAACACAACATTCGAACAGGATCATGGTCACTTAAGTGTCTCTGTCTTATCAGAAGTTCAGAAAAATATCCATCTTGATTACTCAAACCTTTTCAGATAAATAGAATGGGTTTAGTTTTCTTTGGGCAGACTTTGCAGGAAAAGCAACAACATTTTATAATGAAATGGTTGGGGGGGAGGATATAATGAATTAGAAAAAGAGAACATTTAAAAAAAACTTTTCATAGTTACAAATACTGAGCAAAGAGTTGTTTTCTCCTTGATTAAGATCTATATATTTTTTCTTTTCCAGACCACCTGTCTGATGTGGCTGCAGATGTGGAAAGTGACCATGACTATGAAACTGTGGATGAGACTTTGGCAGCTATGGTTAAGACAGCACAAGAAAATGTGTTGTACTATTAAGAAGAAAGTGCTATGTTGCAAACATTACTTTGAGCTGGATCTCATGTAGGCAGGGAGTGCTGAGTATAGAAGTGGCCAAATTAGAACGGTAGATGTGCACTCTATGCATCATGCTCATGAAATGTCAAAGGATGTTATCATACTCCTCAGTCTTTTATAAGTACATATAAAAAAGTGTATTAATACAATGATGACAAGTGTTGAGAAAGTACTTGTCAAAGCAATTGTTTTTCTCATATGGTCACCAAGACTCCTTTCTGAATTACCTCTTTATTCCACCGATGAAAAACTTTATACCTTTACTGTCCTATTTCACAGCAGACGTTTTGATTTAAAAGAGCACAGAAAGCACAGATGTATACAGTTTGCCAACTCTCATTCAAGCTTTTCCTCTACACCAATCAGGTATTAGATTATGACTACTGACAGCTTAAGGGAGTAACTTTGATTATCTCTTCATCATTTGCACCTGTTAGTGGGTGGGATATATTTGGCAGTAAGTGAACATTTTGAATGCAACACTGATGTGGTAAAAGCAGTGGTGACTGTAAGGATCTGAGAGCGTTTAAGAGGGCTAAACTGTGATGGCTGCATCTGTGTAACTCCAAGACTGCAGCTGTTATTGGTTGTCCCCAGTCTGCGGTGGTCATTATTTATCAAAAGTGGGCCAGTGATGAACAGGCACCAAGGTTCATTGTTACATGGGGAAGAAAAGGCAGGCACCAGTGGTTTGATTTAACAGACAAGCTGCTGCAACTCAAACTGCTGAAGACGTCAATGATGATTCTGACAAAACGGTATCAGAACATCTATGAGACCCATGTGGAAGCTACTTTGACATCTACTGTAACACCTACCTAACTATTATTACAAACTATATTTAATGTTAATGGTGTTTTTCAGCGGATAGTTCACCCTGCCATGTTGTGAGGGGTGCTCCTCAACTTGTGTAGGGAACACAACAAGTTTGAGGATATGTGGGATTTTAATAGAGGACCTACTTCACAACTTCCAGGACTTGAAGGATCTGCTGCTATCATCTTCACGCACATACAAAAACACACCTTCAGAAGTCCAGTGGTATCATAATGTATATCTATCACTCTCAATAGTTGGTCAGATAAATCTCAAACTAAATAAGTGCCCAAAAAGTGCAAAAACAATGCACCTTTCCCTCACTCTTGTTTTTGATGGTGCAATAGTGGTGAATGGACAATTTTCTCAGAGATTTTCATTTCTGCAAAATCTTGCAGGGTTTTGTGTTGTCATGCCAGAGTAATGCAGTTTTAGTTTAAAATGATTGGCCATTTTGGCTTTACCTTTCTGATGTTTAAAGTGTGGTGTTGTGTCCTCCTGTCAAAAATAAGTTTCATCATTGCTAACGGGAAAGCGGTTGTTGCTTTGAAACACCTTCACCAGATGTTCCCTTTCTGTATTCTCCTATCAGTGATCAGTCACTTCAGTTACATCATAAAAAATTTCAGAATTATCTATATGTGTGACAGCAGTCATTAGTTAACATTGTTCAGAGACACCTTGTACCTTGAGGCATCCCAGAAATATTCTTTACTAATAATATGCAGCTGTGTACGCTGATTATCTGCAGGACCATGGTTCTCAAACTGAGATACAGATACCAGTGGTGTTACTTGAGGCATTTTCAGTGCTACTTAAGAGATGTAGGTACTGACTATTTATAGTGCTTAGAAAACGTATTAGTATCTCTTATAGTTTTTCACATTTTGTTACACTACAATCCCAAAACATATAGTAGTTTTTGGGCTTTTATGTGACTTGCCCACAAAAAAAGAGTGATTCACTCTGAAGTCAGAAGAAAAGGAAGGGCCTTCTTCTGCAAATAAAAATTTGGAAAGTGTGGTATGCATTTGTATTTAGTCACAGTGTGAATACCTTAAAGAATCACTTTTCCCTCCAATTACATCTGCAAGAGTATTGCAGGAGTATTGGAGTATGTCTCAACCAGCTTGGCAGATCTAGAAACTAATATTTCTGCCTTGGATGGAGAATGTTTTTCAGTTTTGCAACAGATCCACAGTTGGATCTAGGTCTCCTTCGGGATTTAGTTTGGTCCTATCAGAGCAAAGGGGGCCAAATGCAAATGCAGCCCACACTTTTCACTGTTCTATAAGCCCTGGATAGGTAAATATAAACCAAATTCACCACTGTAAGCCAAACTGTGGTGCTAATATAGTGAGCACAAGCAGCTAAAAAGATGAATTGCTTAATCATATTGTTCTTTGCTTCAATCAAAAATACTTAAAAAGCAGGTGTTGTGCAAGATATTTTAAGAAACCCCATTAGAAACTGAAGTGAATGAAGCAGGTACACATTCTGGTGGCTGCTTAGCCTGCAGTCCATTTAACAGCAGTTGAAGCTAATATCTGGAAAAGAAGTTTGCTACGTATTGTGCCCAATGGCCAGGCCAACTGCTATGAGCAATACAATGTAATAAAAATGTTTATCTGCATGTTTTGAATGACAGTGCAGCAACATCATCTTTGATAGAAGTCATAGTGTGAGAAGGAAGTGAATTGTTGAGGTGAAGACAGCCAGCAGAGCAAAAAAAATAGATAACATGTATGTATTAAACACATGGCTGCCATATTTGATGTCTGGGTTGTTGAGAAATCACCAACTAGGATTCAGACTTTGGGGGTCCTTTTCTATTTATTATTACAACTTGAAACTTGGAAAAAAAAAAAAAACAAAAAAAAAAACTGGTGTTTTAGTACAAAGAAGATTCACAGTTAAACCACATCCTGCATCATACACCCCTCGAGCAAAGTTTCATGGAACAAACATCTAAAACAATCTGACACTGTGGCTGAAAAGTTGCTTAAAACATTATTCATGTCAAAACATCAATAAGAGGGGGTTGGGGTTGCTCAAATGGGCTGACCAAGACCAAGCTTCGATATCTTAGTTTTGGCTAAATTTGTATAGGAAGTGTATGATTATTTTCAACATGATTTTCTGTGCTAAATAAGGTATAGCCAACCTTAAAACGTAGACAAAAAATATGCTTGTTGCGATCTAACTTTTGAATACAAAAATTATAAGTCCTTTCCTACTATAGTTTTAAAATGTCTCAGTTTAGTGGTACTTGCCTCACTCAGTTATTAATGTTACTTTTTACACACAAAAAAAACATAACTTCCTCTATTTGGGTTCCGTGCTTGTTTAAAAGAAAACTAAAGACTTTAGTTTGAGTCAAAGAGTCTCTTGTGAAATAGGTTTGGTATACATGTGGTCATTGTTACTACACTCAAGCTTATAAACTAATACTATCCTTGGGTTTTATACACTTTTAGAGAAATTTTTTCAACTATGATGTATATGTCAGGACTGTTTGTAATTAAGTGTACAGTTCCTGTATTTATAGTGCAATACGAAGCAGACATTCACTGTATATATTTTGTGCACAGCAACTGCAAAACAATTATATCATGCACATAATGATGATAGCTTCCTCTTTTAGAATCCAAACTGCTATGACTCACTGAAGTAGGTAAGGGATGCATTTGCACTTGCCTGAAAAGGCGTTTTTTGATGCATGTCATTGCGCTACTGTGGCGATGCAAACTAAACAGAAAGTAGTCATTGGAGGCCAAACTAAACCACTTCACAAAGTTCAACTCTCCCTCCAACCACATCCACCTATAAAGACATGTTAAAACTTCACATTTGATTTGATTTGGATTAAAAAATATTACGCTGTACTGTGAAATGTCAACGAGTGTACTAGTGGGCCATGTGGTTTTTGGAAACTGTTAAAATGTGCTTTATGAAAACTTGTGTGCATGTTTGCTACCAGCAATGTATGTGATCCTGAGATACAAATTCATGCTTGTGATTCAGGCTTAAGTAGCAAATCTATATGAAAGCTATAAAATGTAATAAATTTGCACAAAACAAAAACTGTCATGAAAAAACATCAAGTAGAATCTGTAATACAATAAAATGACAAGTATATTTATATGTCTGCTCTTTCATTTTAAAGACTGCCTGAGAAGCAACAATAAAAAAATAATCAAGAAAGCAAAGTCTTTTGTTCAAATCTTTAATTTTATCAAATGTGAATTATATATGTTAAACAAAGTACATATGTTGAAAATCTTTAAAAGTACAAAACGTTTTACAGGAGGAGGAGAGGGTGCAGTATTTTAGAACATCACAAAAAAAACAAAAAAAAAAAAAACAAATAACCCCCCCCCTCACCCTCTTTTCTGACTTGCACGGATGCAGAAGTGAGCTCAGGGAATACAGGATGTGAAACCACAAGTTTCCTCAAACACCACACTCTTCAACATTGGCCAGAGTATCTTAAACATAAATGGCGCCAAGATTTCATTTAGTTCTTCAGTAATAAAGACGTCAGGAGCTTGCAGCTTTTAACTCTTTACTAATGAAGCTGATAGCTTAAATTCAAATATTTAACTCCACAAATGCTGCGAAGGCGAAGGGGGTTAGTCGTCATTGTCCGTTGATTTGTAGTGATCCTCGTCTATGGTTGAAAAGATGTGGCCTTCATTGCTCAGGAATTCCACTGCTTGCCTATTAGATCAAAGACACATAAACTCACCATCAATGAAAAACAAAACGTTTCTGGATGATAGTCTTTAATTCAAAAGGAAAAAGAATGATAAAAGCTAACAGTTTTTAAAAAAAGTTAAAAATACAATAGTTTTAAATATCAAAAATATCACTGAAATCAATTCAAATCACCCAACATATTTTATTTGGAAATTGTTTAGTAAAATATAATTTTTCAGATTTTATATTATTCAAAGTGAACTTAAATAGTTATGAACGTACATGAAACTGCAACCTTTAATGAAACCACCGTAAAGGTTCTTTCAAATGAAACAAAAGTAGAAATAAATAAGATCCCCAACTAGTTTATTTAGTATTGTATTTTGAAACTGCTTACTCCGTCTCAATGTGGTTTTTCTCTGTTTTTACTATATTTGAGATACTTCCCCACACTAGCAGAAAATGTGGTCCAAATTATTTAGAAAATATGAAATCAAAAAATTTCCCTCCATGTTAGGAAATATAAAAAAATACCATATGAAAAGAAGTTGCATACAACTTAATTTACTTTGCCAGAAAACACCAAAAGCTAGACATTTACACAAAAGGTGTTTTTCCAAACATTTCAGTTTTGTGTATTTAAAAAAAAGAGATAAGGTTGCCAGTGATGACTAAAAACGTCATATTTAAGTTATTATCCAGCTCAGTTGTTCTCAACAGGAAACCACATTGCTACATTTATGTCAATTTACTCTTTTTAATAAAACTTGAAGCCAAACGTCTTACTTGATCACTGCAAGACTTATACCGCTGAGCCTTTGCTTCAGATCCTGAATGCTGATACCCTGAGGGTCTGGACAGCCTTTTATCAAACTCAGCACCTTGTGAAGGGAAAAACCAAACAAACCAAAAAAAAAATAATAATAATTGGAGCATTAATTAAGCTTAAAAACAAAGCTGAAAAAAAAAGAAACAGATTTCTTGGTTGTCTGAGCAATTTATCTTTCAAAGAAGAAAGATAAAAAGAATGTGGAATTTTGAAATTATTGTAAACACTTTGTTCCTTCTTTAGACCAACCTGGTTCTGATTCGCACTTAACCCATTAATGACCATTAGTGGGTTCTCATTGGTGCCTGCGTAGCTCCCTGAAGTGATCCCTGGGCCTTGACGGAGCATTGGCATGCTGTTACCGGCCATTCCTCCACCAATACCTGGCTGTAGGAGAGAAAAACCAGAAATGGTACTGATAGTCATTTTTTTATTGCTACAAATCCTAAGATGCAGTTATGCACTTATAAGAGAAAGAGTTGAGGACAATGCAATTCCTTATTATGTGTTTTTTTTTTTTTTTTTTTTTTAACTAAAACCTGTGTAGGAAATTCTCCAAAACATACTGCTTTTCATTTTGAAACCAAGTAAAATTTGCAAATGTTTTGCTATGTTCCCTATATGGTTTGTAGGCTGCTGAAATCCATCCTCCTAAAGGCTTTAGTTTCAGGGAAGCTGTGGATCCTTGCAGCTCCTCCGGAGATATCATTAGCATCTTGAATGCTTCTCTGAATAATCCTCTCTGTGCTCAGCCATTCAGGTGGAACAATATCTAACAAACCTTAGTGGCCTTTAAAGAACATCGACATTTATACAGAGATTAAATTGGTTGCACTTAATTTTATTTAGGGGTATCAGAGTAAATGGGGCTGAATATTAAAACACACTATATTGTTAAAAACAAACAAAAAAAAAAAAAAACAAGTGTGAAACGTGAATCTTTTTTCCTTAGCTTCACAATTATTTGCTACTTTTGTTCCGACCACATAGTTCAAATACAATCTATGTCTGTGTTTGTAACATTGCGGAACATGAAATTTAAGTGATATGAAAACTTTTGCAAATTACTGAAACAAAACATGCTGATCTTGACAGTCATATGAAGTCAGGAACTCAAATAGCACATTTGAGTTCCTGTGTTAACATTCAGGTTGCTGTTCTTTGAATTGCGACTGCAGGCAGAACTCAAACCACAGTCACTCAGCTTTTAGCGAACATCTTTAGTTTCTAAACGTGATGGTTCTGCTTGATAGACTTCATGAACTAAACAACTGATCTCACGATGGTTTGCTGGGTTTCTGAGCATTAAATGAGGAAATCGAACTGAGGTGCGATGCATATGAAATGAACCATACTTCCTTATTCTCACGTTTTAGGTACAGACAAGTATCTCTGAGAAAGTGAGCTGGCACTTTCTCACCATAGCTTGAGGTTTGCCGAGTGCCATGTGTGCATGGACAACTTCCAGAATGTGTGATGTAATTTCATTCATGTCCTCCAGGGGTCTGACGCTGAATGCAACAACAGATCTGTGGTTCTTGGAAAGGAATGAAAACAAAACTTTAGTCTGGATGAATTCACATAGAAAACAGTGTGCTTCCTCATCTTAAATGAGCGCTGACAGACTTCTTCTATATTTAAACGAACTTCCATCTATTGTGGAAGCTGAAAGCTCTTATCTGACAAAGCAAGGGTAAATTTGTTCAAGTTTAAATAAGGTAAAATTTGTTACCTGAAAGGAGCGCAGATTTCCTGATACTTTAACATACGTTCCCGGGGGCAACACAGTGCTGTCCACACTCGGGTCCTATATGTAAAAAAACATATTCAGAGCTGAGGGAAACAAGGTTTCCAAAAGGGTTGTCAAAATAATCTACATCTGAAAATAATCGATATGAAAAAAAAAGAAAAAAAAAAGAAAGAATTATTCAAAGATATAAGTTGGCCCAAGTTGTTGCAATTCTTCCTGCATTCTTTCTGTCCCTTACGTCTGAGGCAGGCAGATGCTAGCTGCACTAACGCTAAACGCTGACCAGAGCAACTTAAAACAGTCAGTAAAGCTCCTGTATCTGCAACAGCGAAGCGGTAAACCTCCTGGACGACATAAGCTAACCCTGAATATTAGCTTCACTGACACAGACAACCCAATGACCGCGTTCTGTCGGTCTGAGCTCCCCCATCAAGATGTGCTTCCCAGAATCGCAATTCCGAATCACGCAACACTCCGTTTTGATCACACATGCACTGCGTTCTACTGCAGTACGAATCAACGCTGGAAAAACGTCAATCAGCTGAAAGCTCTGTCGGCTACGAAATGGTAAAGCAATGAAAGAAACCAACGTGCCCGCCTTCACTCCTCCACCATTTAGTTGCAAGGCTATTGGTGGCTAATAATAACACACGTTATGGTGGAACCAGACTGAAGTTGACAATTAGAGCATAACAATTTAGGAACCCATGTATTAAATGTAGGACAGAGTACAAGGGCCATTGCAGTTGTAAGGAAAAAACATGGCCATGGTGAAATACATTCTGCAAAAAAAAAAAATAGACTGAGAAATTTTAAAATAAATGTCACATTTATAGGGGGAAAAAAATTAAAATTCTCTCATGTTGTAAAGTCATAAATCTGCAAGAAACTTTTTTTTCCTCCATGATTAAAGGCTTAAATTTACAATATTAAAACTAGGATATGGTCTAACATAAGAAAGTCAGAAATCTGTAAGAAAAAAACAAAACAAAAAACAAGTCTTTAATTTATCAGAAAAATCTCTGGCGTTTTCTAAGATTATAAAGTCTGATATTTGCAACGTAAAATGCCAGAAGTTCTCTAAGATTATTAGAGATCTGACACTGATACCTATTTGGTATCGATATTTTAGATCGATCCGTCCACCTCTATAACAAATACAAGCTCAAACATATAAATACACACCAACTTATTCTCTTTTGGGGGGGGTCTCTCTCAGCAGGTTGCTTTTCTAAAGGCGTCATCTCTAAGTTTGTTGGTTTGTTCACATGAGCAGCTGCCAAACTCAGTAGAGCTTGAAGTTACCCATCTTAAAGCAGGTGCTTCTTGCTTGCTTTGCACCATCTCACTCCATGTTCTTGTTAAACTAGCTCCACTGTGAAAAGTCAGTGATGTTCCACTGGCAGGCAGTTCCTGAACATTCTGACCAATTTCTTTTCTTGTGAGGGTGACGGTTGAGGTCAGACATCTGAAATTTTGACACAACTGGGTGGTTGACCAGGATAAAAATACAAAAAGCATACACAACACTGGTTTCACAGTAGGTAAAGCTGCTAGTATTAAGCTTGCAAATTAGCCCAAAGCTCAGCTTTCTTAAAGTTTGTGGACTGTGCTTAAAAATTGGGTTGTTGCTTTGACTCATTCATGCATGTTTGATGAATCCTTGAATCTCCCATGGCATCCATTCAGGAAGGAGGTTTTTAAAGCAACAGAGCCCAATTTCAAGGTATCAGATGCGGATATGATGCAAAGTCAATTTTCTTTTTAAGTTGTTTTTGACAGATACATCATTTTCATAACAACTGAAGACAACACAGTTACTTGATTGTGCTATGAGCCTGGAAAATACATGATACCCCTCCTGTCCGACCGACCCCCCTTTAAATAAACTCACTCAATTTTGCCAAGAAGAAGGGTCAAATATTCTATTATTTTTATGTCATAAGCATGTGGTCACGGTTTAACTCTTAAAAAAAGACCACACATTAGAGGGCATGTAACTGTATATCTGTTTATTTTTGACCCTATGAGAATTTGAGAAAATCCACATTAATTTCCATCTTGTCCACCTAATACTTGTTTGAAAAGTCATTCAAGATCCATGTTGTATGATGATTCCACCCTGGAAAAAGAATACTAAAAATCCATCCTTAAGGTCCCACAATGACAGTGTTTGTGAAAAACCACCCAACAGTCAGGACTTTAACGGCCTATTTTAACACTGTTACAACAAAACATTTAAAACAGACATTTTACCCAACCTGCTTCTCCTCTAACCTTATGAATATACTGCCATTTAAAAAAAAAAAATTATTGAAAACACAAAACTTTTGTCTGACACCCGGCAAGGCCATTTTTCTCAATGATACATAAGAGATTGTCACTGATTGACTGGCTGCTGTGACTTATTCTTTTGAGCATTTTGATTGGTTGAGGCAAAAGAAGCATTATGGACGCTTTTTTGGCTATGTCAAACACATGACGAGCATAATTTCTTAATATTTCACAATATTAAGCCCTGCTGTGAATCACTGGATTGAAATATGTTGGATCTTTTTCCATGACTTTTATTCTGTGTTGAACAAAATACACAGTTGATCCGTATTATTGCTGAAGAGAAAGAAACACTTGTCACTGTTAACACTGTTTCTTTAAATTGGAAGAGGTAAAAAAAAAAAACAATCTACAAGAGAAAGTCAAGCAGTAAGTATGAAGAAGTGACCACAGGAGAACTGGAAAAAGAATCAGAAGTTGAGGAAGATGTGGAGCCTGGAGATGTAGAGGTTACAGCTGCTGCTGTTATGGTTACAGTTTCTGAACAGGACAGTCATGCATCTGATGATGATGACGTAAGTTATGAAAGTTTTGAAGAACAAGACTTTGAGCACAACAGTAGGAAGTTAGAAGCCTACCGTACTTCTGTTTTTTTCTATAAGTCGTATGAGGACACACTTGTAGATAAGAATTTTATGCAATAAAGTAAAGAAACAATAAAGTTACAACATTTAAAATAGTGTATAAAAATATCTAAATGTTAATAAATCAACAAAAATTTGCAGCACAGGAGAACATTGTCAGACGTGTTTCAAAAATGACCTGCCTGACACTCCCACGCTTGCCAGTTCGGCAGGCGTGGCTCAGAAATTGTCACAAATAATGAAATGGTCATGCTGGTGATTAGCACAAAAAAACTTTTCACCAAAAGTGTGGATAACAACCACGTACCTCCGTGTCTACCCACTGCTTCACGTCCATAGGAGCACCAGTCATGTCGTCCACCTTGTACTGGATATTGGTCATAGATTTGTCTGTACTTCTTATGATGCCCACAATGGTTACCTAGAACAACCATACAATAAAATCTAATAAAAACAAAACTCAGTTATGTTTCAGTGTGTGTTTTATGCTAGTGAATAATGTATACAGAAATAAAAATATTTGTTTCAAAAATATGAAACTTTCTTTTTCTTTATTGAGCTAAGAGTATGTCTATTTTCTGAGACCACAGTTTACACTGATTGGTTATACAGAAGTTTATGCTATTAGGCAGCAATGACCTGTGGTATGTTAAATAATATTGAAATAAATTGCTGACTTTAGTTGCTAAACAAAATGAAAATAATTTTCTGCAGTTTTCTGGCTCTTTATATTATCGCTAGAGATTTACTGATCAAGCTTTTGATGGCCAATAATGAGTTCTAATTTTCTTTTAGGTCTGACCTGTTAATTCTGAGTTTGACTGATAAGGACCAAACCATGTTAAAGATAAAAAAAAAAATTAAATTAAATTTAAAAAAAAAAATGCTGCAGGTTCTTTAACAGAGGCAGTGGTTTTGTATCCAGTAGATAAAGGAATTACACAACTATGCTCATTTATGCGTCAGGCTTTCCTAAAAGTTTAACAAAGTTTTGGTTTTGATGTATTTAATAAATCGAAAAAACTAAGAAACAAAAAATTAAGAAATTATCACCGATCAGAGCCAATAAAGAGAAAAATTAGCTTAAACTAATCTGTCTGACTGATTGGTGCAGCAGAAAACAAATCAGACCAAGTGAATGGATTTTATGTTGCTTGTTGCAGTACCAATTAGAAATTAAAATCCTGATTTTTCAAGGCGAACAAGGAAATTCAAACAAGAAGTGCTACTTTTGTCTTCGTTTGCTGGTAACAGTGTGACTGTGGACCCACACCCTGCTTTGTTTCAGCGTACCTGCGTCACTTCCACATCTCCCACTCTGAAAGCCTCATCAACCTGCGAGGCAGACATCAGCTGGGACACTGTGCAGGGAATTATTTGTGTAGCCCGGGTCCTCTAAATTGAGAAAATAAGAAATAGATATACATTTAATGCCCTGTAATTCAGTTTTCAGTATATTAACATTTCTATTCTTCCACATAACACGCTGAAACGACAACTATACGAAACTATACAACTATACAGTGGCATGCTGGATGACAACAACAAATTACATTACGGTAACTTAACCTTTTTCAGTTTTGGATTTCATCGCCTCTATCTTTTAAGCACTACAACGTTATCATCACAATTACTGACCCCTTTCTTCTCTCCTCCCTGGGATGGGGCAGGGGATGCAAAGCCTCCAGGGGACTGAGTGTAACCCACAACCATCCCAGACTCACTGTATCCTCCTCCTGCAAGTACAAAAACTTGGGCTTTTATTTGATATCCTTCTCATGTCCAACAAAACAGGACTCAACTGTAACTTTACCAACAAAGCAACATGTTGGTTGTTGAGCTAGCGTTAGCCCAGGGAGACAACGCCAGCAAAGCCATGCCCGCTTTATAAACACACACAGAACAGCGTGGAAAGTGAACTCACCCAGGTTCCACATACTGTCACTACGGATATAACTTATTAAAAACTAATGTGAATGTTATAAACTCTGTTAAACAAGGTCGTCTGCAGCGGTTATCAGTGGTTATCCTCCTTGTGTGGACCCGCGCTAAGCTTACGGTAAGACGCATGCGCAAAGACCAAAATCCCGCGAAACTGGAATGAATGTGGGTATATTTCAGCCCTACGGTTAGTTTGCTAGGCCAACATTACAACATAAATTTTAATAAAGTCTGGTTAAAATCGCAACTACTTACGTTCTTATCCACAAAAAGCTTATTAGGTTCCTTCATTTAGTATTGCTGTGGGAAATAAGACTAATCCTTTGGTATTGTAAACCTCGGAGTCAAACATGAGGGCAAATTTTAACACAAGACACCTCAACGTACTGTTGTAAAGATTAGGCGTGTACATGTTGTAGGTTATTATTTCAGTATGCACATTCATATATATCTAAATATTTAATATCTAAATAAAATATTAATAAATATATAAATAGAATACAATAATTAATATTAATAGTCACATAAAATAAAACAGCGTTACAAAATTCTGAATCCGAGATTTTAACACAAATTTATCATCCTAAATGATGAGTTACGGAGGACTAGCTCTAAATAAATAAATCCCGCTGACATTATTAGAATAATGATCTTAGTACTTCATCCCAGTTCAAATAAAACCACCTCATTGTTGACAGTTTTGCTGAGAAATAAATTCTATTGAATACTAATGTACCATGAACGCAACACAAGCACCAAGGTTAATCTCGTTTATCCCACAATGCATCTCAATAAATGAGAATATCAAGAATTTTTTTTTTACTTATTTCAATAATTGAAGTCAAAAAGTAAAAAGATATATATTTATACATACAGACATATGCCATATGTTTATTTCAGGTAATTTTGATGATCATGGCTTACAGTTTCTTAGTAAGATTGAAGGTTAAATAGGACCCAAAAGGAAAATGAATTCAGAAAACTATGCCAATGTGCTGTGCATTGTATATACTGAAACATGCCAGGGCTGTTCTTTTATAAATGATTGCATCCATGTGCTTGCCATTCAGGTTCTATTGAGGTGTTAAGGAAGTCCATGTTGCTTTAACAGCAATTTTCAGCTTATCCTCATTGTTCTGTCTGGTGTCGCTTGTCTCACGCTTGACAATACCCCATAGATTCTCTATAGTTCTCAAGTGAGGCCAATTTGCTGGCACAGTAATCCAATGGTAAAACCATGCATTTTGGCAGTGTGGGTAGGTGTCAAGTATTGTTGGAAAGGGAAATCAGTATCTCCATAAAACTTGTTAGCAGAGGGAAGCATGGAGTGCTGTTTCATTTCCAACTTGACAGCTGCTTTGACAGACTTGAGAAAACTAAATGGACTAACAGCAGCAGATGAAGTGGCTCCAAAATCCTCAATGACTGGAAACTTTATACTTTGGACATCAAACAATGTATATACTGTGTCCACATTGTCCCTAAGAGCAAATTTTGAACAGTGGGAGGAAGCCAGAGTATGCAGAAAGACGCCATGCAGAAAGGCTGGGATTCACACCCAGGACCTTCTTGCTTCAAGGCAACAGTGCTACCAACTGTACCACCATGCAGCTCCAAGACAGGACCTTGATTTTCAAATGAAATGCAGATCTTGAAAGTGTGATGTAATGGAATGAAGAGCAGGTCTGTCATTTTTCTCTTCCAATTTTCTAAGAGACTGAATTTTAGGTTTTCATTAACTCTAAGGTATTTTTTAAATTGAATTACTGAATAAAACAACATTTCACGTATTCGCTCATATTTCAAATACTAAAAAGACCTAATGAGTTGTGTAACACACAGATAATATACAACTTGTACTCGGGACACACACAGGTTTATTGTAAACTGAAACATGACCTCCCTTAACTGGCAACTGTAACTGGATTTATCTTTAGCCCACATAAAAATAGTTTCGGAATGTAAATCTTAAGTGTGTCCAATGCTTTTGCTGGCAATACCTTTCCCCATTCATTCCATATAATACATGTAATACTTTAACAATTACTTCTTAATGTGCATCCGAAAAGTGATCAGAGAAGTATCAACGTGAGACCAAAGTGATCCATCATAATCTATCTTCTATCTAGCTTCCATTATTTCCCCAAAGTGTGATGTCATATGCTGCTCGTGTTTATTTTGCACTGATTTCGTAATTAATGTATTGTAAAAGAGAGATCTGGCTACAAACTTCAAGGTGAAGACGCGTCATTAATAACTGCAGCTATCTTATCTTCCTTTGCCCTGCATGAACTTGCCTTTTAAACCTCTCCTTTGCTTTTGACGAACGTTTGCCGTTGTCTGAGAGTTCAACATGTCTCCTGTAAGGTTGCTTTTATCTTGTCTATTCTTTGGGGAGGCTCTTGCGCTGTCAGGTAAGAAGCAAAGTTACTGCACATTTTCAGATTTCTTAAATCTCTCCGGTATCAGATGTCCTTAAAGGGGTGACTTACTGTGCGTAACTGCGAGTTGTTTTTATCCAGGGAGGTTTTGGCATATCACGGATTTGCACTGGGACCCGACGTACAAACTAACGGACAACCCGGAGCAAGTGTGCGCATCCAGCGGTAAACGACCAGCGCTCAGTGCTGGTAAATTTGGAGCTTATGCCTGCGACGCGCCATGGCACCTGATCAACTCCTCGGTGTACGGCATGAAGAGAATTCTGCCAGACCCAGACTTCATTGTGTGGACAGGGTAGGCCATGGATCTATCTGGTGTGATGAAAAACTGGATTAATATTTCTGGATAGATGCGATTGTCCCGAAGCCCTCAGACATAAAAAGGAAACACGAATCACGTTAACTTTTTTTTTTTTTTTTTTTTTTTTTTTTTTTAACACCATGTACAGCAAAGGGGAATCTGAATCTGATTTCTTATTCATATTTGTCCTGCACCTACTGTAAATCAGAACCCGATGCTGTCAAATCCTTTTGTTTTCCAAATGTAATGGCAGTGGCGGTTTTTGCATGAACGGTGTCGTGGGCGAACCTGTCCCCCTGAAGCCCCCCTAACAGCTCAACACCTGCCATCTCACCACCTTATCAGAAATAATGAGAAGCAAAATGATCAGATAGATAGATAGATAGATAGATAGATAGATAGATAGATAGATAGATAGATAGATAGATAGATAGATAGATAGATAGTCTCAGTTTTGTGCATAATAATCCATCTGATGTCTGATCAGCCTAAAAATGTAAGACTTGAGAAAACTGCAGATACTCAAATGCAGTCCAGACTCTAAAGAATCTGCAAAATCAGCATTTTGATTTAGCACCTAAGATATGCTGTGGATCACACCACATTGAAAACCAAATTGAAACTATTACTACATTTTGAATTGAAACAACCAGTTCCCTCTTTTTGAGTCTTTAATCCCTTAAAAAAAGTTATTTTAAACCTTACAGAGATGACACACCACATGTCCCAAATGAGGATCTAGGAGAAGAGGGGGTGCTCAACATCATTAGCAATCTCACTCAGATCATAATCGAAGTGTTTCCACGTAAGTGTAAATTCATGACATCATTGGGTGCTTAATTAGAAAACAATTTAATGTCCACACAGCACTTTACACATTTAACAATCTAATAAAGTTTTTTGATCATGTGCCTTCCTTTACAGATACTAAGGTGTACTCTGCACTGGGAAACCATGACTACCACCCCAAGAGTCAGCTTCCTCCAGGCCCAAACTCTATATATAACAAAATAGCAGAAATGTGGCATGATTGGCTGGAAGCAGATTCCAAAGAACAATTTAAAAATGGTGACACTTGCACATCTGTTCTTCAAATATCTGTTTATCATGTTAATAACTGCATGCTTCGTAACAAAACTAGGCACTTAAATATTATTTTTGCTTAGGTGGATATTACACAGAAAAGCTCCTGAACCGAGCAGGTTATAGAATGCTGGTCCTCAACACCAATCTCTACTACGATCAGAACAAGGTGACCCTGAATGACGCTGATCCAGCAGGTCAGTTTAGCTGGTTGGATCAAACCCTGACAGCAGCAGCGAACAACAAAGAGAAGGTATAGCGCATAACATTGTATGTGCATAAAGGCAGGGGTTATCTCAACTTAAAAGCAAGGGAATCTTTATATACAGTCATGTGGGGGGAAAAAATAGGACAAGCTAAAATCTGTTTCTCAGCATATTTGGACATATGGATATTTAATATCAATTTGAACAACACTGAAAATTGTTGGTAAACGGAGTAACACTAGTTATTAAGGGGTAGGATGTACTAACCTTAGTTAGAATATAAATTTTCGTTGATATCTTTTCTTTAAAGAATGTGTTTACCTGTAATTTAATCACTTTCTATTCCAGAGATAAAAATGACATATATGAACATTTCTTAATAAAAAAATGAGTATTAATGGAGTGTCGTAATTTTTTCACCTGACTAAACAATATGTAAAAATTGTTGTCATGTGTGCAATCTTAAACATCTTTGGTTCGCTTCAACTCTAACATGAATAAAGAAAACAGAAACAGACTTTATGGGCTAACTCTGATTTTCTTTCACAGGTCTACATCATTGGCCATGTTCCTCCAGGTTTTTTTGAGAAGAAACGAAGTAAACCGTGGTTCACACAAACGTTCAACACCAGATATTTGGAATTAATTCGGAAGCATCACTCGGTCATAATCGGGCAGTTCTTTGGCCATCATCATACTGACACCTTTCGCATGTTCTACAACACAGAAGGTAAGTCACAGTGTTTCACTGATGTGGTTGGTATGTATTTCCTTGTAGTTGCTTCACTGGAACTTTGTTTTCACAGGCTTGCCCATTAGTGCAATGTTTCTCAGCCCAGGGGTCACACCATGGGAAACCACACTTCCTGGAGTCAAGGATGGAGCTAACAACCCTGGGATTCGTGTCTTTGAATATGATACCGAAACATTGCTGGTGAAAGTAAGTCGCACTCACTCATGTAATAGTTTCAGTGGGATTTGTAGCTCCCAGATGACAGTGTTTCTACCCTAAGAGTTTAAAAGATCTCCACAAAGAGACTTCTCTTGGTTGTTCTATTTTATCTCATCTTTAAACCCCAATGTGTGAACAGGATGTGGTGACATATTATCTGAACCTCACACACGCCAATGCAGACACAGAACGCTGGGAGAAAGAGTACCGCCTGACAGAAAGCTTCAAAGTACCCGACGCCTCTCCAGCCTCCATGCACCAGGTTGTGGAACGCATGGCGACCGATCGCTGTTACCTGCAGAAATACTACGAGTTCAACTCTGTCAGCTATGACCTGACAGAGTGTGACGGCGACTGCCGTGTTGACCATGTATGTGCAGCAAGAGAAGTAGACTTTGATAGGTATGAACAATGTCTGCTGAAGGAAGGAACAGTTTCTATTTATGGAGGGCTGCTGCTGGTTGTTTCTGTAGCAGCAACTGTGGTGGTAGCTGGCTGGTAGAGGTGGTAAGCATCATAGTTTGTTTCTAAAACATTTCACAAAGAGGTGCATTTTAATTACAATATCATTAAAAAGTTTATTTATTTCAGTCATTCAATCCCAAAATGAATAGACAGATTACACATGAAGTGGCATGTTTCAGGCGTTTATTTTTATTTTTTTATGATTATGACTATTCAGTTTCTCTCAAAATTGGAATGGTACATAACAGAAAAATGATTTATATATATTAAAAAACGATGTCTCCATATCATGCCTTACAATGAAGGCGAATACTGCTGACATAACAGTTTTCCAGAAGTTTGTCACACTCAGTAATGAGGATAATACACATAAGTTAATTGCTAAAGAAGTTGGCTTTTCACAGAGTGCTTTATCCAACCATATTAATGGAAAATGGAGTGGAAATTTAGATTTTCATTTATTTTAATGCACATTTAAGTTTACCAGCTGGGTGGAATGTGTCACACTTTACTGCAAGATAGTTTCTGTAATAAACTCGAGCAGAAATATCTTCAGGAACCAAAGCATGGTGAACTGTATGTTACACATCTAAAATATGAACAGAGAAAAACTACTTAGCTTGCAGAGAAAGGGAGATATGAGATTCAGAGCAACAGCAAATATAGATCATAGCAACAAGCCTGTGTTGACATTTCTTGTAAATGTCTAAATGTAGATAAATGTGTGGTTTCAGTTTCTCATTTATATATTAAAAAAACTTTCTGGTAATAGACTGAATATACTGTGTTCAGGGACCTTTTGTCTTTTAACTCATAGTGGTTTAACACTTACCCTTAAATTACACAGTGCATAACAACTGTATTCTGATTAATCAAAATGTAATGGATCGAGTTATGTCAAGTGCATTCTCCATTGAAACTGTTATTTGAAAGAAAAGGGGAAAAAAATAGAAACTGGCATCACAAATGTTATTTCTGCAGCAATAAATAACACTTCCTAATGACTGGGCTGCATCTCTGTGTTGATTTTTTTTTAGAAGCACAGACAGATAGCGTGTTGTTATCTGAGTTCCTTCGTAACTTCTGTTATCTCCTATGTTCAAATAAAGGTTTAAAAGGGTTTTCATTACAGCTTGTAAACCAAACACTTAGCTGTATGGCTGTGAGATGGAATGACAGTTTGCGAACTTTGAGCTCGGTGAGAAAGCGTGTTTATTGAGCACTGTAATGGTTTACAGATCAACAATAACGCAGCACGGTCCTGAGGCTACACTTTACTTCATGCACTGCTGTCACGGCAGTGCGGTGACTGGCTGACGAAAGCAGAACATTCACATAATTAGAACCTGTTTACTGGAAGAGAAAGGTTGCATGGCTGCATCCAGTGCCTTTTTATGGTCTTGTAGGCGCACTTCTGTGCAGGCAGGAGCTGTTAGCTTCCCCTGCTGGATGAGAGAGCACAGTTCATCCAGCATGGCTCTGAACGCCTTCCCATCTGGGGAAAAAAATATTAGCAAACTTATTTTAAAAATCTTTTGTGATGCTCTCATTCTCATTTCACACGGTAGATAATAAGCTTGCTCACCATGAGAGTGATCTCTCTTCCACTGTGTGACCCAAAAACCCCGAACTTTTACATCCTTGAAAATGAGAGCACTCTGGAGAAGCCATTAGAGTACAATAGGACAATATTTAAACAGCTGAAATTGCTGGATCAAAGATAGCCAGTGTTTTAACCTCATCTTTAGTGCCTTGCAAAAGTATTCATACCCAAAACTTTTTCACATTCTGCCGGTCGGTCGGTCGGTCTGCTGACAGACAGATAGATAGATTTCATTGGGACATTGTGATGGTCTTTTTTTTAATAAAAGGGTGGCATACATATGTATTCACCGCCTTTACCTCTGATACTCTTAAATAAAACCCAATGCAACAAAATGCTTTCAGATGTCTCTTTATTAATAAATAAAGTCCAGCTGTGATAGTTTACTCTAAATGTAGATTCGGCTGTTCTGTGAACAAACAGCATCCTGAAGACCAAAGAACACAGCAGACAGATGAGGGATTTGTGGATATGTTCAAAGCGCGCTTGGGTTTTAAAACAATATCCCAACCTCAGAGAACTATTCCAACTGCAAACCAACTAAGCCCTAGCCATCCACCTAAACTGACAGGCTGGCAAAGGTTAGCCTTACTAATCAGACATGCAACCAAATGTCCTATGGAAACTCTGGAAAAGCTGTGGAGATCCACAGCATACAGCGAGACCTGCAGAGGAGTGGCTAAGATTGAAGTTTGATCATGTTTTAGAGTGGCCCAGTCAATGTCCAGACCTAATTCAAATTGAGCATCTGTGGTAAAAGATGAAAACAAGAGTTCCTGGACACCATTTGATCATGAGTCATTTTTGTTTCAATGGAGAACTTGAAGTAATTTCAGTTTCAAGACATGAAAAGCGAGTAGAGACAAGCCCTAAAAGACTTGCAGTCAAAACCACAACAAACCTTCCTGCAAACTATTGGATAGAATTGCATGTCAGACATTTGAAACATTTCATTCTCCTTTCACTTCACAATTATGAACTTTGTTCTAATATATCACGTAAGATCCCGGTAAAATAGATGGTTGTAATGTGACAAAATGTGAGAACATTCAAGGGGTATTAAAACTTTTGCAAGGCCCTGCATTTATTTATTTTTATTCTCTTTCTCTGTTTTCAATATAAGTTATGTCTTACCACAGGGACAGTCACTGGCTGCTTAGACATGCCACCATATGTCACCATAGACCCTCCAACCCTAGAAACAGAACCAGACGGGTGGAAAAGAAAAGCAACTGGCCGTTGGTTCAGTACCATTAAAATGCTATGTAATGTTTAAGATGCTCACTGTAGATGACGAAGCAGTTCTGTTGCACTCTTCCCTCCAACACCATTTAAAGCCAGCCTAGGCTTAGAACATGTCTGTGAAAAAAATGTGTCATAGATTAAACAGACAAAACCACATTGCATTTCTATTTTTAATCTGTGGACTTATCTTCAAAGCAACAGACCTTGAAAAGTTCCTTCATCTCAGGTCGCCTCAGGCTCTCTTCTTTAATGACATGGCTGGCACCAATAGCCTTCAGCCTGTCACTGAGTTGTGTGAAATCTGGCCTTTGAAGAGGATCAAACAAACAAGACACACTTAGCACCGTTAAAAAGAGGAAAAAAAAAAAAGCTATTTAAAAGGTTAATAGAAATGTTATTAAATCGCATTAAGGTGCTTAAATGACATTTTATACTCTCAGTTTTACCCCTGAGAATGTCTGAAAGAGTAAATAAAGAGTTCATCTGATTAGACCGAGCTCACCTGTCTCGAATAACATTTATGGTGTTTATTCCTCTTGCTGCAGCAACCTGTATGACAGCCTGCCCTACTCCACTATTGGCTGCATTTTGGATCACAGAGTCACCTATAAGGGCAAATGCAGGAAAACTATCATCGAGTCCTCTAAAACCACTCAATTTTTTTAAATTATAAGTAAATTTGTGATAATTCTAATGAAAAACATCTTACAAATTTGTATTGTTTTATGACTACTGAGGTGGTTTGATGAAACTGAGAACCACAATGATTAAGAGTTTAGTGCAATAAAAACATATGGAATGTGTGTAAAAAAGCTTACCTGGCCTCAAATCTTCAAAGTCGGAGAGCATCCTGAAGGCAGTGCAAGGATTCACTCCCAGTGTGGCAGCAGCGAGCAGAGGAATGTCGCTTGGCACTGAGATAACATCATCTTCGGCTAACACTGCCTCTGTCCTCCATGTCCCTGCGCGCACAAATCAAACAGAACTAGACTGAAAAGATAATATAGAAAATGTTACTTTTTTAAATGAAGAAATCTTTAAGCTTCAATTTACCAAGCCCTGCATCTCTGGGGATGACCCAGTCTCCTGCTTTAAGAGACTTCACCTGACTGCCCACTTCTATGACCTGAGCTACGCCCTCATTGCCACCAATGGCAGGAAGGTCTGGCAGGATGGCATAAGTACCTAAAACCACAGAAAAACGGTTAGAATTAGAAAAGTTAGTATTTCTTTCTTTTTTAAGTCAGAAGGTCTGTGTAGTATTTTTTTTTGTTTGTTTTTTTTTTGTTCCATTATGTGAAATAAGACAACCTAAAAATACCTTGAATCATGTTTACATCAGATGGATTTATTGGGGATGCCAGCAGTTTAACCAGAACTTCCTTTGGACCTGTTTGGAGCACTGGTACATCCTCCAACCTGATGAATAGAAAAAAAAAAATGAATGCGAAACAAGATTCAGATAAAAAAAAAAACAAAAAAACAAAAAACACATAAACAGTGATATCCTTAGTCTTATTATGTTGCATTTCAGTCAGGTAACACAAACTTAAGGTAACACAAACTTAAGAACATCATTAGGAAATGTAAACAGCGAAACACATAAGTACTCAGAATTGCTTTCTAACAAAAAGAAAAACAAAGAATTCAGAAAATTGGTGAGAGGGAAAACAGCTAAAAATAGTTATCTGTCGATGACTCCATCCAGGATCAAAGATATCTGTCAAAAAAATCTTAGCAGTTTGTAAAAAAAAATCCCCAAAAACTAAGATTTAAATAAAACAGTCAATGGACAAGCTTGTAGTCATTTATAAGCTACACTAGCCAGCAACACTACATTTTACCTCAATTGTAAGTTTTGTAAGTTGCCAAAAGTGGAGTTTCAGAGAAAGGCCTGAACAGTAATTCCTACTGGACCAGTTCATACTGTATTGTGTACTACTTTCTGATGCTTGGTTCTCTGCTAAAATTGCGGTTTTCTGCTCTCATGGCCTTAGGATGAGTAGAAACAAAAACTGAGAAAGCTGAGAGAATTATTAAGGTTTAGGTTTACTTTATAATAAAAACCACATTGTGTAAAGTGGGGTTGGGAAGAATAAAGATGGCTCAATGGCAAATTCAACCTAATGAAAATGTGAGGCAGGAGCTTAGAGTCTCAAGAAATCAAAGTAAAAAGGATCAATAAAAATAGTGGGCAAAGTAAACCCAAGCTTCCTTTCTTTGTAGGTTATTAAATAAATTCAAAATGTTTTTATTAAGATACATGCAGTTATGTTAAACTACTGTGTAAAAATATCTTAATGTTCATATGATAGGATAGGTATGATTGTACCCGTCATATAACTTGTTGTTTTCTGTTTCGTTGAACATAAAGTTTTCAATCATAAAAACAAACTGATATAGTTGGTATGTGGGCTGTAATTTACCCATCAGTCCCCCGCAAGGCGAGGTCGTAATTGAGGGGAAAAACATTTACCATAACCCCCGGTGCTGCTCCGGGATTTCCCATATGAGAACCTCGGTGGACATTTATAAACCCAAAGCAATAAAGACAACCACAAAGAGGTGCGATGTTTCTGGTTTGCAGCAGGTGTTTCCGATTATGTTTAATTTGAGGAGCCATACGAAGCAAGCAACATGGATCCAAAAGGGTTTTCTTGGAAACATAAAAAAAAAAAAAAAACATGTTTAATGCTTTTTTAGACCCATATTCTTACTCAACGACTCGAGAAGGGTCTCCGTGGTTTCTGTAGATCAGAGCTTGACAGGTCTGTGCGCTGCGTCCAGCTGAATGACTGAAGAGAGAAACGCTAGCTTCCCTGTGCTTCGGACACTTTAAAAGAGCCACAAAACCTCTTTGACAAACTACCCGGCCTCTAAAACACGCCGAGAGAACTGGAAACCACATTTTGATCTGGAACACAATTTTACAGCTGGCAGTAATAAATAATTTTTAATAATAGTTCCAATTTAAGGAAACACTAGACTGCAAGCTCAGTATAGCGGCGGCCATGTTTGTTGTGCACGAGGTTGTCATTGGGAATACAAACAGAGAACACCCCTGGTGGATAAACGCGGTACTACAATTGGCAAATTCTGGCTCTGTTTCAACGTCAAGAGGAATTGGTTTCTTGTTTTGGTTTTTCACGTCAAGCGTCAGCCTATGAGACTGAACAACTAATCTTAATTACTAACTCTAACTGTTAGTCACACCAAAAATGCTGAGACACTGGTTCATGTTTATTTCATGTTTTCTTTTATATTAAGAGTAAATCCTATTTTGTAGGGCTATTCCTCCCCCATCAACTGGCACTTAATTCAGGTGCATCCCAATATATCAGATAATCATCGAAAAGTTTAAATATTTAGGTATTTCAATTCAAAAAGAGAAACTGATATTGATTCAATCAACACAGAGTGATATTTTAAAGTTTTTTTTATCAGTTAATTTTGATTATTCTCATTTAAATCTAGCAAAACTTCAGTGTTCATTTTCTAAATTAATTAAAATAGAACATTAGAGAAATAAAAAAAATTATTTATTTTTTTTTCTGTTACAGTACTGTTCTGTTATGGTCGTGTCATGGCCTACACAATTATGGGGAAGACTGCTGACTTGACAGTTGTCCAGCAGACAGTCCAAGACTGATCAGCCTGCAAATGAGGACATGGACCTTTGTCAGCAGTAATAGAAAAACACAGACAAGCAAAATGGCTACCAGCAGACCTGAGAGAATTGTGGACCAAAGTTAATTTAAGAGTTTTTGGTAGATTTCCAAGGGTAAAAAGATATAAAAAATAAAAAGTGAAAAAATATTAAAAATACTTAAAAGACGGTGAGGAAGAAGCGTGAAGACCAATATTAAAGCTACCTGCTCCCAATCCTGCTTCTTCAGTAATCTGAACAATTGCAGTAATTCATAGGAAAAGATCCTCAACCATGCATTCGGTGCATTAATGGCACAATACATGGACCTAACCTGTCATATGGCAGGTATTTTTTTGTTACAAATAATTTTTTATTAATCATATGTAATTTTCTAGTTTTCTGAGAAATGGAATTTTAGGTTTTAATGAGCTGTAAACCAAAAATACTCCATACTGACATAAATAAATACTGAAAATCTATCACATTGGGTATATTATATCCATATAATGAGCTTCACAATTCTGAACTAATTACTAAATTACTTTTTTAATGACTTTGAATACATTTATTGATAAGTACCTATACATGACCTAATATGCTTATATGTGCCAAGTGAACATTTATCAGACTCACACCTCAGCATCATTTTTTGTTGTTATTGTTTCATCAGAAATAAAATATATTGTCAAATGCACCTAACTGACAAATAATTTTTCTTTTAATGTATTTAAGTTATTTTGATTTTTGTTCCTATGTAGTATTTTGTATAGTATTTTAAGCTAAGAAATATGACACTTCTTTTTGTTCAGTTCCATCGAACTCAAATGATAGCAAACAAAATAAATCCTCTCTGTACTATTTCCTAAGGTATTTATCAGTGATACCAAACATAAAATACACTTTGAACACAGACATTATATTGCTTATTGTGCCAATAAAAACATTTTAACCAAGAAGATATTTATATTTTGTGAGCAATCTAGATTTTCACTGAGCCATATCAGCAGTTGCCCAGGGTGCCGTTGTGGTAGATAAAAAATTAGAACTTATTTGTATAATAACACTGGTATAATATTATTTGAAAATGTACTGCAGGAACATATGCGATACATGGGTGAAGACCTAAAAACAGCTCTAACCTGAGCTGTCTCACTCCCACAAGGTTTCTAAAGGAAATTAAAAGGAAAAGAAAAATTATAATAAATACATGAAAGGAGTCATTTTACCAAATAATTTAGAAGTGAAAGGTCAGATTAGTAGGCCCTGTAGGTTGTGCTGCATCAGTGACAAGAAACATGTCAAAGAGGAACAAGTTGAAGGTAATGTCTAAAAATATGTAAGTACCTTTTTTTTTTAGCATTTTTCATATCCCAAAATAGTTTTGCTGTGTTGAAAGAGGATCAGAGAGAGACAATGTAAGATACTGGAGACATTAAGATTTTATTCCAATCATATTTTTGCATATCTGGTAAAAAATAAGAAGTGGTTTTAGAAAAGGACACAGAACAACTCTAAGAGTGTAATAGTAATAAAAGATTTTATTGATGTGAAAGACAACAACTTTTTTCATTGACCTCTTTTAATCTTTTGACATAATGGAAACTATTTAATAAAACCAAAAACTCAAATTAAGGGCATGTCCTCAAGCTTTCTCCCTGTAGCCAAATGTGTTCTCCAGGGACCAGTTCTCAGACTACTTTTATTCATTTTATATATGACCAGGTTTTAAGGAATATTTTTATGCTGACAATATTGCAGATGTACTCTGTTGCATCCACACCTCAATCAGCACACTTGTCCTATTTTCAAGGCCCACTTAACCATTGCAGAAAGTTGGTGCAATTAACTAGTTTAGAATGTGTTTTCCCTTTTTTTAAACTATCTTCTGCTCTTTTCCAACTCAGTTGAGCTCTTTGAATTTGGTGTTCTTACTCGGTATTGGAGACCAAGTTAGTGTCTGAAAAAATGTGTAAAAATCTTGACAGATATTTTTTCTTACATCAAGAGGTTGGTAAAAATCCCCCAAAAACCAAAAGATAAAACTTCTCTAGAATCATTTTGTCTTTGAGAGCTAGTAAAAGATTTGTATATGTTACTTTTGAGTCATGTGTCCTGTATGTCCACAGTGCCAAAATGCTCTCAGAACAATCTACCATTCTTTATTCATATTATGTTGTATTATATTGAATGTTTTTTTCTTCCTTCTTTTTTAAACTTCTATATCCTCAAAAATACAGGAGCTTTTCATGTTTATTTATATAACCTGTTCCTATTAGAAGTGGCAAGAAGATACTACCAAAGCCTTCAAATATTATACACCATCCTTGTGGAACCAGTTCCAAATTCAGTTGAATTTGAATTAACTCATAATGAGTGTATATGACATTCACTTTCAACATTGTAAATATTTGGTTTTAACTGACAAGTTTGCAAATAAAAACCTTATGTTTTTTAATGTGTCAACTCTTTTTGCATGTTGTATTTTAGCTGCTTTGTGAGCTGCTATGATATTCACTCTTGTGAAAGATTTAAATCTCTAGATCTTTCTTGGTCAAGTATCAATAAGAAATACTTAAAAAAGTGAAACATCAATTAGCATGTCATCTACCGACTTTTTATATGTTTTACATTTTTGGAATTAAATGTATAAATTACATTAAAAACAAGATTTTTTAGTATTAAAGTATTAAAGCTCAAATGATTTGTGTATTAGAGATGGATAGAATATGTAACAGCATCATAAATACATTGCTTTTGATTGCAATCACTGAGTTGAAATGGCCCTCCAGAAGTAACAAAATGTTGCCTATAAGCATTTTAAAATGAAAAGCTGGAAAAATATATTAATATTGACATGTTTATTATGAAATGAAGCAACATTTTACATAAGATAGAAACAATCACAGTAATACTTTGAAAATCTCACATGCTGCTCATCACTGACAGACTATAATCATTAAATTTCCTGAGTTAAAGATAATTGAGTTTTATGGCAGTAAATACTAATACATTCATTAATAGTAAATGCACATTTTTCAGAAGAAGCTCTGTAGAAATTTGTCTTATAAAATACAAAAACACTACAAATGAACTGACTGATGGTCAAAAACAAAATGAGTACACAAAGAAAAAGTATTAGAATGCCTTGATCAGCTTCAAATATTACCCTGACGAGTCAGATGAGCTGTTGGATTTTGAAGGAAACAAGCACTTGACAATAACTTTATAGGTTTTTATCCACATGAACTTTGAGTTTCAAAGTTATAATTTGAGACAACAAAGTACAACTTATTAACACCTAACCCATTATAACAATTTTACTCACCCCTAATTTGAGAATTACATGTAAACATTGTTTAAGTCAGTTGAACAAATGAAGCTGTCAATGCTCATATAAGTGACTCATAAGGAAAAGACAGTAAATTGTTAAAACTGAGGGATGTACCGGCACTGTCCCTCCTAAACACTGAATTCAAAATGACAAGACAATGAAAAACATATGCAAAGAAAATGAAAGATCTTCACTCAATGTCAGGACTTATATTCTTATATTATAAATCCTGAGTGAAATGATTCAATATCTAAATTAAACTTTAAAATGATTTAACTTTAAACCTTTTGAATTTGTGGACAACCCACTTGGAATCAAAGTAGTCATTTTTGTATTAGGTCATTTGTATCACATTCTTTTTGTCATAAGCATTGATAGTCTGAAACACCAATTATCAATGTGTTGAGATGAGACAACGATTATATACTACTAGCCCCAGTCCCTTTTAAAACATCCTACTTTTACCCCAATCTACAACGATTACAGAGGAAAGAATACAACAATAGTAGAACACTTTCTTCATGTTAGGCAAAAGAGGACATAAAATCACCATTACTATGTGTTGATATACAATGTTAGGGCAAGATTGCTTTCCTCACCAAAAATTTAAAATATCTTCCAATAAATTCTCACTGTGTAAAACTTTTTTTTGGGGGGTGGGTGGGAAGAATTTTCAATTTGGCTTCTTTGTTACATTTTTCACATTTTGTAACTGAGCCCTTAATCCTTGCTTGTTCTGGAAAGAACTCTGCTTAAATTCAACCTAAAACCATCCCTGAGTTTTCAGATTAGCAATTTCTGAGATGAGCCCAAGAGGAAGTATTTCTTGCAGCTTGTAAAAACTTTAAAATCTTATATAAAAAACATGGAACATATATTCAGATGCAACAAAATTGAAATATAGAAAACATGTTGATGCATCATACTCATGATTAGAGCAGAGTGGCATTGCATTGGGTTTGGCATAGATTGGAATAACAATGAGCTTTTCTTCTAAAAGGCTCATTGGGTACAAAAAACAACATACTACGTAAAAACAAAACAATGATAAACAAGGAAAAGAAAATCCTCACAGTTTAGATCAGTCTTCATTATTCTATGTACCTGCACAGTATGTATTGCATATTCATACTCTTATGTAGCAATATAGTACTGTTACCTTGCATTCAGGCCAAATTAAATTAAGGGAATGATCTTTCAAGCACATATGTACACAGCAGCAAGAGTACCATGATGTTAAGATAGTAAACCAGATCTTTTTCAAGCTTTCACCAACCTATTTGCGTTTTAAATGATGATCTCTACTCAAACATTCATTCCTGGTAGGCTTCAAAAGGAGCACAGGGAGAAGATGCCCTGCTTTCGGATGAAAATAAATAAGTAGTATGCATTTCTTAAAAAAGGCTTTAGAATAATTTTACATATATATTAATTGGGTGTTAAAGAATCAGTCAGCATCTCCTGTAAAACGGGAGTAAAATGCTGTTTGACTAGCTAGGTCTACATGCTCCTCCTTACAGGGTGGGTGGTCCTGAGCTAAAAGCCTACCTACACAGTGTCTTAAATATCTACCTAGAAATAGATCAAATTGGACATAAAAAACAACAACAGCAGCTAGCTCACAGGAAACATCATGTCTGGTTTTGCCTCATTTCTATTAATTAATTTTAAGCATCCAGGGTAGAGCTGGAGCCCTAAGTAACTCAGTAGAAGGTCAAGCGTTTATGCTGTGCGTATAATTTAATCCTGAGAAAATTCAGTCAAACCCAAGTTAAAGTAGTCATAAAGCAACAGTCTTTTACAGATCAGCCAATAAAGATAGAATATTGCTCAGAGAAAGATGACAATTTCCAAGAAAACCCAGAAAAGTAACTGATTTAAAGCCAAAAAAGCAGCACTGTGCTGCCCTCTACAGGTCATGCATTAGCATATCTTGATTCACTCGGAAGTAAATACAAGTGCATCTCAATTTGAAAATAACCAAAAAATGACTTCAGTAATTTAAAAAGTGAAAATTATATATCTTCATTACACACAGGGATATGTATTAAACAGGGATTTTTTTTCTGTTTATTTTGATGAAGCCGAGTCAATAAAACCTCCAAAATTCAGCACCTTGAGGAAATTACCATATTAAACGGTAATTCAAATGTTTAATATTGAAATGTTATGGCCTACACAATCATTGTATAAATTTCTGGTTTAATAACCCTGGTTCTACTGTGCTTTAAATTGGTCAGCATATTCAACTGACCTAAACCTGGTCAACAATCTATGGGGTGTTGTCAAGAGGAAGATGAGATGCTCAACCCAGCAATGCTGACAAGATGTAGGCTGATTCTAAAGCAAGCCAGATGTCCTTAACACCTCTGCAAAAGGAGCCCAGATCACATATTGAGTGTGTAAACTGTGCACCATAGTCAAGCTTTTTAGTTGGCATTTCTGTACTGATTTTTCTCCCCCAAAAGTGGTCCTGTGTAATGTTCTAATGTCAAAAACAGAATTGTGTTTTCAAAATGAACAGAAATAAAACATTTGAAATATATCACCATGTGTATAATGCATCTATTTAACAAGTTTCAACTTTTGAATCAAATTATTGAAATAAAAACTTTTGGATGATGTCTTAATTAAATGTGGTTCATCTGTAAGGTGTGACAGTGTTTGTATACCTAGAAGTGAGAGGTTATAGCTCACAGAACCAAACAGAGTGCCCATAACTTTACCCAGGAGGTTTAAACCCAGTATTCTCTCATAAATTTAAATACTGGCAGGGAAATTTTCTGTAACCTGATGTTTGGACATAGTGATAGCAAATGAAGCAGAAAACCAAGACAATGATGAGGTGAGAATATTGGTTTTGTGCTGTCAGATTTGGCTGAAATGAAAAGCGTGCTTCAGAAATCTACTGACCTCATGTTTTCACCCAACAACCACAGGGTGGTTTTAAATTCTCAGGTCTCAAAGTACACCCGTACAGTGCAGCAGAGTATGAACAGAATCGCTGCAGGTCAGGTTGTTGAGTTACTCTTTAAGGTGGTATTTGATGGATAATTTCCATCCTGTATACATTCTGTAGTGCAAAAAGGATTTGATTTAATCCCAACTAAAATCAGATATCTATAAACAGCAGACCAAACATGCACTAGTGAGGTAGACCAAAAAAGCCAGCAAAATGCTGAATATTAAAAAGAAAAAGAAAAAAAAGAAATAATAAGAAAAATATATAATTGACCAAAACCCAGAAAACACTTTTTGGTCTGACATTCATTTGGCCCCAGGAATCTGGATGGTCAACAGCAATATTGGCAAATGTCACTACAGTGCATTGCCTATACTTATACCCTTAGACCCGTTTTGTGTTTTTTTTTTTCCAATCAACACCTCTTCCCCCTCCCTCCCCACGCAATCCATAAGCTAACATTCATCACAGAGACACTGTCCGGTACATCTGTGTTTTGTCAACAGTAACGTGTAACAGTCAGGAAGGATACTGAATAGTAAGGCAGCAAAAGTTTAGGTCTATTCTCAACACATTAAGTATAATACAAAAGAAACTGATTTATAAAACTCACAAGGAAAGTGCAGTTGCATAAAAGCAATCTGCAAATGCTTGTGAAGACCATTCAGTATTAGCTCTATCAATTCAAGCATTCCTGATAGCAGGTATTCAAACATTTAAACTTCCTGAGTGCAAGAATGAAGCAGTATTCCTGAGTGTTACACCAAATAAAAATAATAAAACAAAACATTCTTCATGAGTGTTTTTTTAACCTGAGGTAATTCCAAAAGCAGCTTCAACAGCTAGGGAGGGGAATTACATCCCCTCTCTCAACCGTCAAAGTAATTTGATTGGCTTCTGTGCTTCGGCGAGGCCCAATCTCCCATTTAATCAGAGGTCTCGGGAGGTGGTGCCGGTTGGCTGTGCTCCCCCTCATCTCCTTTCAAGGGGGACGGTTTTCCCTGAGAAACCGGTGAGGACTGTTGTGCTTTGACTGGGCAGCTGGCAACCATGTGGTCGATGCTCTGGCAGAAGTGGCACCTCTTGGGCTGCGGTGGTAACTTGCACTCTTTGGCATGGTGATCCAGGCCTCCACAGTTATAACATCTAAAAAAGAATGCATACGAAGATTGCCTTTGACAAAAACCTCAGAAAGAATAGCCCTCCATGAAATTAAATCACCATTTTGAGGTAGTATGGATTACTTGGAACCCTTTTCAGGAAGAAACTTTTGTTATTTTAGTCCCAGTGTGACACTCAAGGGAAATTTGGACACTATAAGGTGCGAAACATGTCACTTAGAAATTTTTGTTGAATTTTACACCGTCATAGGTTACAGATCCATCATATGTAGTGTTTTTGCATGTTGGCTATTAGCTGTGGAACTCTGCAGCTCTTCCAGAGTTACTATCAGCACCTTCACAAACCAATGCTCTCCTTCCTAGCTCCGTCTGTTTAGGTGGATTGCCATGTCTTGGTAGCTTTGCAGGTGTTGCATTTTCTTTCCGTTTTTGAATGATGGGTTGAACAGTAAACTCCGTGAGATGCTCAAAGATTGGGATATTGTTCCTTCAACTGTTGATATCCCAGTGCATTAAAGTTATTGGTTGTAATGGGAAGAAATGTGGAAAATTTGAAGGGGCATGAACTTTGCAAGGCATGTGTGTTTAATCTGATTTGGTTTTTTTTTTTTGTTTTTTTTAAAAGCTGATTTTTGCCAAGCTGATCACTATACAACAATAACGACTTAAATAATGCAAAACAGTGCCATAAGCTAATTTCACCATGTAGTTATCAGAGCTGAGTTAAAATATTTTGAAGTTGCCATTAATATTTTTAATATTTAATTTGTTTTTAAATGCAGATGGATAGTAAATTATACAATTTTAATTGTACATGCTTCAAATACACATTCTGCTTTTCTTTTCGTCTTTTTGTTTGCTTTACAAAGCATATCTGCAAACAGGTTGTAGTCTATTATCTTTATGAATTTTAAATTTTCTACTTTAGGTTAACTAAAAGTGTTTTTTCACTTAGGTCAAAAATATGCATAAACCTTCCAGGAGAAACATCCAAATAAAGCAGCGATGGCCTGTTTTGGGATCTCAAGGATTCAAACTTATATATTTCTGCCTCTAGATGGCAATATTTCACTTGCTAAACTCCAGATTGAATTTTGACATAATTCACCAATTCAAAGGGCATTTGAGGGGATGCTGCAGAACCTCATGAGGAGAACATTTCAAAACAGTTTGTCACTGAAATAATCACAGCTTAGCCAACATAACTAACTTATTACAGACAACATTTTAACTAGTGGTTTGGTAAAGTTATTGGAGGCTTTTCTTTAGAGTTGTGTGCAGTTTGTGCTATTTGTGAGGTTGTCACTGAGAGAAGCTTCCAGTTGGGGCCAGTTCAATCAAAGCGTGGCACTAGTGTCATCACCATTGAACTTTAGAAAGACTATGCATGGGGTCAGTTGAAGGCATCAGGCTGCCATCGGCCACCGCTGGTTGGACATCATTTATAGAAAGGCCACGCGTACAGGGGTGGAAGACAGATGGGTGGTAGGCGTGGGGCAGTTATTTGGTGTCTCCTCACCACCCCCTCAGCCACCTTTGTGGTAGCAGATGAGGTTTGGACGGAGCGACTGTTGAGGGGTCAGGTTGGCTTTGTGGCCCAGGCTGTTTGAGCGGTGTCAAGGTCTATACCGTCACCATCACAGAGGCTCCTCACATCAGCATCCATCAGGAGGAAAGTGGAAGTGGTCCCTTTGTCTAAAAAAGCTGCAGTAATGACCTCTGAACCCTGACCTCCAACCTCCCTCCAATCCCATCCAAGCCCCCAGCCCTCTTCCTTTTATTCATACATGGTTGCTATGACAACAATGACCCTTTACGCCCCTTGCCTTGGCTCCTGCATCTGTTATCAATTAAATGAACAGGAACTTTTCTCCTTTGCAAAGAGATATAGATATGTGGGTTTATCAGTGATCTGAACCAAGCTAAAAAAGCAACTCTCTCCAAATAAGATGCAAAGTCAGAACTGCATTACAGAATAGCAGAAAGTGCTTCTAATTTATATACAAATACAGACTGCTTAAAATAATAATAATAATAATAATAATAATAATAATAATAATAATAATAATAATAATCAGTTAATCAGTCAAATTCCAGTCCATGGGGTACAATCCAGTGTTGCACCACCCAAAGTGATGAAGAGAAAACACACCTTATCCATGAATCAGTTAGGTCTGTGGAGAAGTATTGAACCACGACGGCCTCCCAGGACTCTTTGAGGCCATTATGATCTCTGTTCTCACACTCACTTCGCTCTGCTTGTAATCACAACTGACATGTGGTGAAGTTGATACACCTCTAACCTTGCATCATACTGATGTTCAGAGTGATCTGCAAACTCTGATCTTGTTAGCTCCTTTATTTTCTCCTGATAAGAGTCACATTGTTGTCTTGTAGTGCATCTTTGGATCTTAAGATGAGTCTACATTTCAATTCCCTCTTTGTGTATGAATCTCTTCATGCCAGTTCTGCCTTTGAACCAATTAGATTAAATCTTTTCTTACCCTCAAGACATGGATTTGGATAAAGTTAAGACATGTGGGTTATTTACTGGATTGTTGGATATATGTGACATGTGAGCATAACGTTCTATCAAAAAAAAAAAAAAAAAAAAAAAAAAAAAAATCACTTAGAATAACATACAAACTTGTATCATATCTGGAGAAAAGTAAATGGGATATCTAAAAATCTGTCTTTAAATGATTCATTTTTGATTTAGAGTTAAACTTCTGTCCGTTGAAGAGAGTTAGTAGGAGAAGGGAGAAAGTGGGCAGATCTGAATTCACCAGGGACGAGCAGATTTAAACAGTTATTGATCCAGGTCACACGTCAGGCCCTGCTGATGTGACCCTCGGTAAAGCTCAAAGCGGGGGGATGGGATCCAGGGAAAGGCACAAAAGTGAGGAGAAACTACAACAGCATTGTACATCTGATACAAGCAGAACAGTTGCATGACAAAAAAAAAAAAAATCAAAACCACTTTAAACATCAGCTACTAAGAGCGCAGTCAGGAAAGAAACAGTCTAATTTGATACAAATGTGTTGTAGACATGCATGATTTTTAGACATTTTTTTTATACAATTTATGCCTATGCCAATTATTTTCTTAAATAAAATTCTTCTAAATAGAACACCTGAACTCATTATTTGCTGCAAAAAGACTAAATGTTTCACAGAAAATCTGAAGTGAAATTGTGAGTATCATTACTGAACTTATCAGGCTTTAAAAGGTTAAAACACTTTCAAGTCTATTCTCTCCTGAGGTTCTCTGGCCTTCTCAAGTTCTAATCTAGTGCCTCTATAAGAATGAGATTCTGAAATGTATACCTTTTTGTGACAGGTGTTTCAAATCAACAAACATTTTAAAAGGGAAAAAAAATGTATTTTTGTTTTGTTAAAAGCATTGAATGTACAGCCCAATATATGAAATGTAAGAATGTTCTAATATTTGTTGTTTCACGTATTAAAGGGTTAAAACTAGAACACCACAATATATAGATTAGCAATTGTTCTTGCATTATCAGTGTGTGCAATGTTGCAATCTTAAAGGAGTGCTTGGACACCATATATGTTATTTTTCAAGGGGCATGTACAGAGATCTGCAAATTGATAGTATAGTATGTGGTCAGCAGGATATTGGTCATTAATGTTGACACTTGATATATATTTGTAAATGGCATAGGTGCTAAAGCTCATGGAGAGTGGTCAGGACACAGCAATGGTGAAGAAAGAAGAATCTGAAAAATGCGTTAATTGTGATTGATAGTCACCAAAATTCTCTCAAATATTTCTGTTCCTGCTGCTGTGCAGCATTTGTTAAAACACTTCCTTTTGGTTCGTTTTCTCCACATTTGAGATTTAACATAGCGAATCATTTTTTAAAAAATATTTCAAATTACCCTCATTCTCTTTTTTTCTTTATTCAAAACCTTGAAATTGTTCAAATCTCTATCGTGCCTTCTCCTTGTTTGCCTCTACATACCTGTCTCCCTTTGAGCGACGCTTTTGGACCTTTTTGCCTTTGGGTCTCCGCTCGCTGCCCACACAGTGGATACCACCCGGTCCCGTAACCCGCTGAGACTCCAGGCCCTTCGATGACTTCTTGAAGGTAAACTCAACCGCTTCGCCTTCCTTTAGGCTGCGAAAACCTTCCATGTGCAGCTTGCTCTGAAAGGGAACAAAGCAGGAGCTCATTCAACTTTAACTTCTTGTAGTTTATTAAACTCCAATAAACTAAATGGAAATCATTTATCTCACAGTACATCTGATAGGAGGGGTGATTGATTTCTCAACTTGTTTGTAGGGAAAAAAACTGAGGATGATTTTAATGTTTAAAAGTGCCCTATTGACCAGATTACCTCCACTGTGAGCTTGTAGAGACTTTGACCCCCAAACATTTATCCCAGTATATCATCAGCCCAACAGCTCTTATCATGTATCTGGTATTCTATGCCTATCACATAATAAACAAGCCCTACAAAGCTGGCTGTTCCTATTCTACAACTGGTTCTCACACCACCATGCACTACAAAAGCGATGGTGACACAATACTGAATTTTCTTCTTCTTCTTATTTTTTTGATGATTTGCTGTATACTTGATGTTTTTTATGATGTTAAGCACTTTGAACTGCCTTGCTGCTGAAATGTGCTATACAAATAAACTTAACTTGATGTATTTTGCTACATTTAGGAGAAAAACCTGATGAGGTTAACCTTCAATCACCCCCCCTCCTCCCTCCCAACCACCACACACTCTTCCTCATCCCCCATCCTCACCGGAGGAGCAGCATTCCACACTGCTGCCCCCACCCCCACCTTTTTTCCCACCCACATCACAAAGCTTCACTAACACACTGACCACCACCACTAACCCTAAACTACAGGATGCAGGGGTTGGTGCTTGCGTTGGGGGTGGGGTGACACGGCAAGCAAGGCATCTCTCTGTGAAGGCTGGGGGTCAGGGTGACATTCCTTGGATAGTTGTTTGGCAGAAAGATGTGAAAAGATATAAACTGACAAGGAGCACAAATGACTAACGTCTCATCTTGATAGAGCCGTTTTCACATGAGATCATTGTGGAAAGGAGCTGATAACTTCACATTGTTACAGGTTTGATGACATTAGGTGGATCTGCTTACTTAATAAACAATGGGCCTGCAGGCCTGAATGTTTAACTGCCTTTTTATTGATGCCACATTCACCTGAAGAGAAAAGAAGCCCTCTCCTTAACATGTGCAAAGAGCATTTCCACCTCCAAAACAAATGAAGATTAAACAGAAAAAAGGTGTGGCACAGGTTTGGGGATAAATGCCTCAGACTAGTTAACGCATAATGGGAAACCCCTCAATAAAAAAAAAAAAAAAAAAAAAAAAAAAAAAACCCTAGGTAGGAATGTAAGATTATATCGTTACGCAGGTCACAAACTGTTGACACAAGAACAGCCAGCCATAATTTAACAAATCTGCTTTGATAAAACGATAATCCTGTTTCTTTTATTCTATTTTGGAGCAAAGCTTCATCCTTTTGTGTCTTATAACTAAACGTCTGGATTCTTTGTAGGTCAAAACCAGTTGGAACCCAACAAAACATGCAATTCATTGTTAGGGGAGTCATTTTGAAAAAGGGCTTCTAAGAAAGCGGGGATTAAATCTCTAAACCGCTTCAGAACATGGTTGTGAAAAACACAATCAGAGACTACAGTGAACCGCAAACCCCCACCCCACCTATTTCAAAAACAAGCATGGTCTGTATAATAATATAAATTTTGAATACCTCTTGTGAGAGATGACATTTGATTGGCAACATGGACGTCCCAGTATTACAGGCATCTCTTTACCCAGTGACTGTTAATCCACTTCCTTTCTTAAACGTGTGAACATCCCCACCCCCATAACTTACCCTCAACCTACCACATGGCCACCCTCACACAGGTAAAGCACCAGGGTGGGGGGTTGTTTTTTCTTTTTATCTTTCAAGGACCTGATGTGGAGGTGCTATTTGTGGGGTCTAGAGTAAACTACATTAGAATATGTCTGGAAGCGAAGCAAGGCAAAGAAAGACATCAGAGTGGAGAGGGACAATAGAAAGACTTCTGCTGGGACAAAGAGGGGCTCGGGGCACGGCTGAGGGGTGCTTGATTCGGATGCATGGCTCCATTGTCCACCGGCACAAAGGCCAGCGAACCGTGGGACTTAATTTTTCCTTGACGCGTGGCCGCTAATTTTAGGATGCATGGCTTTGCTTTTTTGCCATATTCTCTACATCAATTTTCTCAAATAAAAAACATTACAACTTCTGAGTTTGATGCAACTCACAAAACTAGATTTACCTCACCAACTTATTTTTATGGCTCATCAATCTTTGAACACCAAACATAATTTTTGAAATGCATATTTCAGAGGTTTCTACCTCTTTAAAACGTTTCTACTTTCCCTTTCCCGTTGTATCAAATTCCATAGTCATCTTCTAGCCTCTGGTGGAAGACCAAAATCTAAGATGGCTACATGCACCTCAACTGAAACACTGTGGTGAAAACATGTGTATCACTTGTGATACTTTAGGTATTCAGGTATATTTTATAGATTAGTGTAGTGCATCAGATGCTTTTAGGTATATTTGGTTGGGGAAATGGGATGAATACACAACGAGGAAAGATTTAAATAATCAGTTCAAATATAAAGACTGAATTTTCTTATTTTTTGTGTCCGGCTTTTAATAAACTAATTTGACAAAGGAGGATTTTTATTTATGGTGAAAGAAAAGACAGACTCAGCATGCTCAAAGTCAATAACTTGAAACTGATCTAAGATGCTGCGGTACAGTTAAAAAACAAACACCTGAGTAAAGTTTGCAGAAAAATCATTGAATCCCACCTTAAGTTTCTAATTTCTTTAGATTTTGCAATTCAGAGGTGTGAGCCTCAACCCCATTTCACCAAATGCATCATTGTTGATACACATATTTCTGAGACTTCTACCTCTTGGACGAAATTGGTACTGCTTTCAAATACCTGCTGTGTTAAATTCTACACTTATCTTCTACACGCAGGTAGAAAATTTAAGCCAAAGATGGATACAAACACCTTCCAACAAGTAGTTTCTGTGGAGTTAAAAGTCCTTTCAAAATGTTTATACCGAAAAAAAAAAAAAAAAAAAAATTTCAAAAATAGATTATTAGTAAAATGAGTCTTTCACATAATAAAAACAAAAAATGATAAGCTCATTACATGTTTTTTTATGCTAGCATTGTCAAAAAATTTCGTGTATCATTTAAGATACATATTTAGGGAATAGGATATATTTTATGGGTCAGTGCATCAGTTGTTTTTGTATTAGGTTTCTACTATGATTTAGAAAAAAACATGCAATCTGTGTCTTTTTGGTTGGGGAACACACAACAAATACATGATAATAATAGTGACAACATAATGCAAAGACAAAAGAAAAAAAGAAAAATCCTGGTGATATGAAAATACATTTTAGTTTAATTAAAAACAATCCAAAATAAAATTTTGAGGGTTTAAAAGATTGAATTTTCTTGCTATGATTTCTTGTATCAGGCTCTGAAGGGTTAAAATATTAATTTAGCAACACCAAAGCTTATAAATTGAAAGTGATGAAAGATTTTGTGCTAGCAAAGGGCAACTTTGCAGAATAATATATTAATACCATCTCTAATGGCTTTAACTCTCTAACTACTAGAAATGTAAAGGAACTCTTGCTTTGCTTTGCAGTATGAGTAATGAAAGACCCAGCTTCCTGTAGCTTTCACAATTACTTCTCTTTGTATGCATTATCATGGGCAGAAGGTAGAAAGAGTGAAACAGGAGCTGCATGAGAACTCATGTAAACTTCATGGAAGTGGGTCCATTGTCTTCACAGCCCAAGACAAGAGATTGTCGGTGTGTGAACAAGAAAATGTACCTAAAATAGTCCTTTTCAAAGGAGGGTTTAGCAATAAAGTGTAGTGTACCTCTATACTGGACACACACAGGGAAAGGGGTGGAGGGGTTGAGCAGACAGCAGAGAGCCTTTAATCATTTTATGACAGGAACTTTAAGGTGAATGAGCAGCTAGTAGGGATTCCTCTCATTCACATGCTAAACATTTATCTTATCAGACAGAAGTGGAGGTGCTCTCTCACAGATGAGACCAAGGCAGAAACTTAACCTCCCATTTAGACCTCTCTGTTAACCATTTTTATTGTCACCCAGAGCCAACCAAAGGGTCTACTAGGCCCTGAGCAGACTTTCCTTTGGCTGCTCCCCTTTTTAATCTTCACATGCCTCTTTGTTCCTGAAGAAATTGTCCTTTTTCCACAGACTAACACAGTTTAGAGTAGCTTTCTTAACTTCTACAGTCAAGTCAGAGAAAAGTGCATAAATGAGAAAAGTAATAATATTTAATAGTTTACTTAAGCTGTTTGAGGGATCAGAAGCCTAATTATTCAATTCAGAAGAATGACACAGTCTTAAACTATACTAAAAAGATTATTTCTTTTTCATTGTCATGGATGTGTGCACACATCTCTGGGAGGATGATAAATTATTTTTCTTTTATTTGTTCTCAGTTTTTGTGCACCTTAGTAGCTTTGAAGTAAGCCTGTCAGGGTGAGGAAGCCGGGCCAGTCTTAAGCAAGGGCTTAGTGGGGAAGTACATGAAGTTTTGGGGATGTGAAAATATATAATTTCAAATAACTGGATGTTATGTTGATAGCATTTCAGAAGTTTCCACGTGGTTTCAGTTGTTAGATTTTTTGGTAGATAACTAATATGCAACCATTTGAAAATGATGATGTCACAAACTAAAAGTTTTGACCCCAGACACATATAAAGTAACAGCTAGATTTAAGTGGCGAATGGTCATCATGCCCCTTTGCCTTTTTATACCTTTGGTTGTTTTGTATCCGACTTTATGGGGTACAAAAAGGAGCCACAGGAGTTTTTTTGGAGGGGGGTTTCGGTCAGCCATGTACTTTGACAATCATTTGATTTAATTCATTTATATATTATAACAATATTTATATTCTACTCCTAGTCAACAACAGAGAAACTAAATTTACCAGTAGCACACCAGCTGAGTTTTTTTTTTTAAAGATGGGCCATAACCTCTTTTTTGTCGTCAGCTGACCCAAACGGGTATTAGAAAATGGAAATAGGGAAATAAGTTTGGAAAATAAGTTTTCAGACATTGATATACAATTCAATTATATGTAAGAACATTTTTATTATCTTTGATCTAAAAAAAAAAAAAATAAAAAATACACCAAACTTACAACTGATAAGCAATGCCTAAACTACAATGATACAAAATTGTAGTAGTAGGGGACAAAAATAATAAAATCTGGACATGAAAAGTGGAATTTTACCCAAAGCTGCTTTAAGCATATGCTCAATGCCTTCATCTTTGCTTTGGTGTATTCTAGTGAGAGCATCACATTGCCACAAATATAGAACCTTGATATAGCCACTTACACATTTTTGGATGATATTTACAGACTTTTCTAGAAATTATGCCATGTTTGTAGTGATTTTTTTTTTAAACGAGAAATACAGTGATTGTATGGGGGGAGGGAAAATCACCTAAGGACAAGCCAAAAAATGTTGAAGATCATGTGTACCTAACTACCAACCAACTGTACTTTGTAAGAGTAAAAGAAACGAAGAAAGTACCTCTAAACCAGTGTCTCTGTTCACTCTCTCTTCCACTATCCATTAGGAGCAGATGGATGGTGATAACGACCCTGGTTCTGTTGAAGGTTTCCTCTGTTTAATACCACTCATTTCCACTCTTGCCGCATGCTTGCTCAGACTGAAGAGTTGCTGCAAAGACTCAATGAAATCGGCCAGGCTTCCTTAGCTTGACATTATATGATCTAATGAATTTCACTGTACTGTACTAGAATTAGGATCAAACAGGAATTTGACTAGGCCAGTCTAACAAACATGCTTTGATATAATCCATCCATTACAACCCTGGCTGTTTGTTAAGGGTTGTTGTCCTGCCAAAGTCTCATATGTTGCAGCCTCAAACAGGTTTTCTTCCAAGAATGCCCTGTATTTCTTTCCAACTATCTTCCCATCAACTCAGATCAGCTTTCTTGTCCATGCTGAAGAATAGCATCCACACAGCATAATGCTGCTACCATCCTGTTTTACCTTGGGGATGGTGTGTTCAGGATGATGTACAATGTTAATTCTCCACCAAATTGGTTTCAGTGATAAACTGGTGTTTGATGCTTCACATCAGTTCTTTCAGTTCCTGATCAACTAACGCTGATAAACATACTCTTTTACGACACCAACTCTGAGCCGGAACAGAATAAAGAACCTCTTTCATCAGACGCTAGATCAAGGCTCATGGAGACTAGCATCCAATCAAAAAGTGGAATGTTTAAAACTCCAGGGGTTTATCTCTGCATTGATTCAATTAAAAATAATATTGCACTCCAGTATTCAAAAAAAAAAAAAAAAAAAAAAAAAAAAGTCAGATTAACACAAGCACACCTTCTCTCAGTTCAGTTCAGTTTATTTATATAGTGCCAATTCACAACACATCTCATCTCAAAACACTTAATCAAAAAAAGTCAATTCATTTTACCACTGTTTATTTTATATCACCCATCACAGAGTTTATGAACTGCGTGGAGCTGTGCTTTCAGCTGATATTTTCCATTGAATCAATAAATGCCATTTCCGACTCAGTTTCTAAACACTGTGTTTTTAAAGCTTGCTCTAAATAGTTGCACTCATCCTGGTTTTTACGCTGCTGGTGCAGATTAGAAGCCCACTGACTGGGATTGTGTTCACAAGCCCTTTTTGTTTTAAAAAAACTGTTTAAATTAATTATGTCAGCAATAATGGGTCAACAGTTTGTTGGGATAAAAGATCTGTCTTGTGTAGTTAAACTTTCTTCCATGCTCTACCATCCTCCACAAAAGCTGAAATAAAATACAAAACATATTGAATATTTAAAAGATGAGGCATTTATTCAGCTATGTGGTTCTGACTCGACTCATACGTTGCAGGAAAATCCAAACCAGTTCCTTTAAAGAACCAGTTAAGAACTGGCTCTAGAACCAGAACTGGAGCCACTTTAGTGAAAAAGTTCACTAAAATCAAAAACATCAAAAAGTTTTGAATGTATGGTAAACATTAATTCCCATCTGTCAGCCTGATTGTATTGTACTGAACTAATTTCCAAATATATTTGTGGATATGAAGTGGATCTTTTTGTCTTGTAAAATACTTTGAGATGATGGTCGTTATTTGAACCCATACAAATAAACTGAACTGAAACTTGTACTAGTAGGGCACCAAAAACTGCAGCCCAGAAGCCCACATCCTCTTAAATCCGCCCATGAATAAGCCTCTTGTGTCTCCGTCGTGTTTTTTCTTCCTGCTTCAAAAGATAAACTAAAGAAGGCCAAGAGATCTCCTAAGGCCACCAAACTTTTTTCCCGAAAGAACCCCCCACACCTTACAGCAAACATCGATCCAAATCAACCAAATTAATATTTTTGGTCTAACTTTGATCGACCGCATGTAAGACTGCAAAGCAGAGCCAATTTGACATTTAATGCACCTAAACCTGGCTCTTTTTTAAACTGGATAATCAATTGCTGCATGGATTACAAGGGGGGGGGGGGTGAAGAAACCTAAAATTATTGGATTGAATTAGAAACGGGTGAAAGGAGTGAGAACTAATGATCTATGGGCTAAAAACGATCAGACGAAAAGAACAAAAGAATCTGGAACTTCTTTGTTGGGATACTACGGGGAGCGCGTCCAGACCTACCTGATGGACAAACACATCAACCGGTTCGTCCAGCGGCACTCCCTCTCTGTTGGTCATGGACAGGAATCCGAAGCCCATGCGGACGTTGAACCACTTGCACACCCCGACCCCGTGGAAAGACTGCGCGTCCTCCTCTGTGCTCTGTCCCTCATCTCCCTCCGTCTTGCACACTCCTGCAAATTAAACATGGATTCACTTTGTGTTGCCAATTTGAAGATGATAAGAACTTTGACCAACGGATAGAAAGTTTAATCCTTTTCATTTCCCGCTGATCAGTAATCGATGTGAATTAATGACTGAGCACGCCATGCTCAGGCTTCAGTATATTTTTCGATTTAAAACCCAGCAGTTGCACAATCTTGTTCAGCAAAAATGCACAAAACTTTTGCTCAAATATGCGTAAAACTTTCAGCAAATATAACCATATGTAAAGGGTCATATTTGAATGCATTGCTCATCACGTGTGCGAACAATGCCTCAAAACGCTCCTTTACAATCAGTGACACAGTCGATCCGAAAACAGCTTAATTAACTCTCAGAACACTAACACTCATTAAGTTTACTTCACCTGGGAACTCCTGGTTAGAAACGGAACCCATGTCTTCTGCCTCAGCCTTGAGTCAAAAATTAGCACCCAAGATACAATATTCTCTCTTTTTTTTGTTGTTGTTTTTTTACTTGTAGCCCTGAAGCTGGGTAATCCGCGCAGATTGCCACTTTCATGCAAAATGCTGCGAAAAGCAGAAGCTGCGCAGCGAGAGGGAAAGCGGGAGAGGGGAGGTAAACAAAAGGGGGCTGGCAACCTATCCCCCCCTCCTCTGTTCAACAATGAGAAGTGGGGAGGGGGAGAATTTTTGCTGAAGAATCTCCACCACTACCTCCACTTCCACTACTTCACATCCCAATAATATTCCAAGCAATTAAACCAAACCATGCCCTTCCATAAGATACTCCGACCATGCTTTAAAGATAAAACTCTGCAAAAGCATCCCGACGTTCCAGCATACCTTCTGCCATGCCTGTGGGCCAGTCCGGTCCCAGTTTCCACTGCTATTCTCTCCCGGATCGCTGCTTTAAGCTCCCCTGCAGTGGTCAGCACTGTTGGTCAATACAAATGGCAATTTCTTATCCAACAAACCCCCCACGCACTCTCTCGGTCATGTCCACGTGATTCACGATTACAGTCCCCAAGGATGCATATGCATTGTGTGATGGAAGGACCAATCAACACAAAATGAATAAATTGATGTTCTATTCAGAGCTAGACTTCTGCAGCAGTAAGAAATCTGTGGTAAACTGCAGCATCAGTTGGTCCACACATGCTAAATCTACCTTTTCTGTTTGTGCAAAAAAGGTCTGACATTTAACATTTAATTGGTTTCAAAATATAATTCTCAATATTTTCAGTGTTTTGTTTTATCCTAAATAGTCGCAACAAAAGTGGCAATTTGTTAAAATGATTTTGAAAACGATGTTAATGTTAATATTACGTTTTATTCGACCCCTTCGAAACTGGAAATCAAGAATTTATGATTTTATTAGTATTATTACTTCACTTTCTTTTAACCAAAGTGATTGTAGTAAAATAAAAAGGAAAATATGGGTTAAAAAAAACAATAGCTTAAGACAAGAAAGTTGATATTTCAAAAAATATAATACTAAGTTTTTTACTGCTTTAAAATCAAATATTTTATTATTATTATTGTTATTACTATTATTATTACTATTATTATTATTATTATTATCCATGTTAGCAGCAAAATAAGAGATGAGATAAAATGACACTGGTTCATTAACTTCAAAATCTTTTCTAGGATTTAATGGTACTATTTATTTATTTATTTATTTATTGACTGCTTTGAATTTAAAAACCATACCTTTTTTGAGTACAATTTAAAAAGTATGTAAGTATGGAATTTATGAAGTAAACCTTTATTGTTTCTTCCCAAATGCAAAAGGGGAAAAAAAAACCCGTTTCATAAAATCAACATGGTGCTGATTAAAACAAGCAAACGAATTCATGGATCAATAGTGATTGATCACATCAGCTTGAGATGTTGACTCGCGTCTTTTGTGGAGCGATGGGCGCGTTAAAGAAGGAGGACGTCGAAACAGAACTTCAAAATAAAATAGCAGAGATTATCAAACGAAATTTGTTTAAAATCAGTAAATACTTTACATGAATAAAGAAAAAAAGGTAAGTTAATGCTGTTGTATAATTTTCATTTTTTAATTTCATTTCTTTCTTAACGTTTTTTTTTTCTTTTTTTAAACCAAAAGTAAAAGGAAGCACAAAAACTGAAGCTGTGATTTATTTGGATTATTGGAACGTCGTCGGAAGATGAGATTTGAATAGAAATTTCTCGTGCGCACATCTAAATGTTTTGATGTCAGGTTATCACAAAAAGATTGAGGAATATGTAAACGAACCTCACCAATTTAATGGGCGGTTTCATTAGATATTTCATAAAGAGTGCATAAAATTTTCAAGTATCCTTGTGACGCCTAATGGATGTTTTATAGAAGCCTGAGTAAAGTTCATCAATGCGGCCACAACGACCCCTTGTGGATCCGAGAGACCTTTAAATGTTACATAATTGGCATACACAGAAAATCATAAATATCATATGTATATTTTAAACAGATGAACAGAAAAAACTGTGAATGGTGAATAAATATTATTTGTTTTCATCTTGACTGGTGAAAAAGGAGACAAGAAAATATAACTGAAAAGGTCATTACATAAAAAGGTCATTACACAGAGCAATATAATCCAGTCTTTAATTTTGTCCTTTTGAATGAATATGGCTTACAGTTGATGCTGTTGTTGTGATGTTGCGTTCTGTTTCCAAGACAATTTTAATTTTACACAAGATTCAATAAAAAAGGACATCCACAGAAGCATGTAGAAGACTGCTTTCTTGCTAGTTGTCCAGCAGATAGTCTAAGACACCCTCCACAAGGAGGGTATCCTACAAAATGGCATTGCTAAAGAAGCTGGCAGTTCTTCAGAGAGCTGCATCCATGCATACAACATTAATGGAAAGTACATACAACATTAATGGAAAGTTGAGTGGAAAGAAAAAGTGTAGTAGAAGAAGCTGCTTGAAATGATTTTAAATTAAAGCCTGTTGAATGGTTTGGGGGATATTTACAAGGAAAAGGCTGCAGCTGGAGTTAGTACTACAGCACATACCACACATATGTATCCAGAACAAGGGATACAACTGTCACATACCTTGAGTTTCTTGAACACCTCTGTAGTGTCACAGACTGATCGGCCTGCAAACAGGGACATAGACATACCTTTGGATGTTTTGTGATGCTCCTGTATGATCTTACACTGATACAAATCTCTGATAGCAAGGATGAAATCAGAATTAGGATGTTTTTAACTTTTTAATACTTCAAAGTGTTGACCCATTTTATGTGGAAAAAATTAAGCGTGTGTGACATTTTATGAAAGTATGCCTCGCCATTCTGTTGTAGTTGACTGGCATTAAGAATAGAATAAATAACCAAGTCAAGTCAATTTTATTTGCAAAGCACATTTCAGCAGCAAGGCAGTTCAAAGTGGTTTACATCATAAAAACATCAATCAAATTCATCGAACAAATATCATCAAGAAAATAGAATTTGAAAATATTGATCAATGTTCCACTTACTACTAATCAAAGGCAGCTCTAAACAGGTGGGTTTTTAGCTTTGATTTAAAGGAACTCAGTCTGTCGGCTGTTTTGCAGTTTTCTGGAAGTTTGTTCCAGATTAGTGGAGCATAAGAACTGAATGCTGCTTCTCCTTGCTTGGCTCTGGTTCTGGGGGTGAAGAGTAGAAAACCTGAGTGGTCTGGAAGGTTTATACAACAACAACAACAACAGGTCTTTAATGTGTTTTGATGCTAAGCCATACAGTGATTTATAAAATAACAAAAGCATTTTAAAGTCTATTCTCTGAGCTACAGGGAGCCAGTGTAAAGACTTTAGAACTGGGGTGATGTGCTGCATCTTCCTGGTCTTAGTGAGAACACAAGCAGCAGCGTTCTGGATCAGCTGCAGCTGTCTGATTGATTTTTTAGACAGACCTGTGAAGACACTATTGCAATAATCAATATGACTAAAGATAAATGCATGGATGAGTTTCTCTAGACCTTCTTGAGACATTAGTCCTTTGATCCTGGAGATGTTCTTCAGATGATAGAAGACTGAATTTGTAACTGTCTATATATGTCCTTGAAGATTCAGGTCTGAGTCCATCACTACACCCAGATTTCCTGTCCTGATCACTAGGCTGTAGTTGTAATAACTGAAGCTGTGTGCCGACTCTAGATCATTCCTTTTTAGGTATAAAGAAAATAACTTCAGTTTTGTTTCTATTCAGCTGAAGATAGTTTTGGCACATCCACACATTGATTTGTTCTAAGCATCATAATGGAGAGCTGTGTATCATCTGCTTAGTTGTGGTAGCTAATCTTATTACTTGATATAATCTGAACAATATAACACCAGCAACTTCTGATTGCAAGGCATCTGGTCTTCTTATTGACAGTCGTCCGTGGTAAATATGGGAATATTCTATGCGCCAGCTGAGGTCCAACTTCTCCATTTAATTTCTCTACCTTAAACTTTGCCAAGTCCTTCCCGCCATTGTCCTGCTTCTTCCAAACTAAATTTACCTTTATTTTTTTTTTAAAGCTGTCCTTGCACTTTCATCTTTTATCCTGGCTGATATTCTATAGAGAAACATAAAATGTATTGAATTATAACTTGAAAGAATAATAATAAAAAAAAACAAAAAAACAAAAAAAAAAAAACATTCGACAGTGAGTGCAAGCAAAGCCTCATCCTGTACACAACAATACCCCTTGTATAAACCTACATTATTATCACATTAATAATGTTTGCTTCATTGGAATACAGCATATGGGGATAGCATCATCACAAAATTTTGTCATTTGGCAAATCAGCCTCCTTTTACTTCTGCTTAAAAGCTGGTTGTCCAAAATTGTAAAATCTCATTTGGCAATTTTGGACAACAACAAAGAAAATATATACATTTTAAAAAGAAAAAGCATAATTTCTAAACAAAACATGTTTTTTATGCACTTGTTGAGACAAGTGCATAAGACTAGTGTTGTTTTCCAATGCTAGTCTTCAAGGCACATTGCCCTGCATGTTTTAGATTCTTCTCTGCTTTAACACTCCTGATTCAGATGTTTGCAGTTCAGTAGAAGCTTGTTAATCAGCCATCAATTGAAATCAGGTGTGGTGAAGAAGGGAAACATCTAAAACTTGCAGTACAGTGTGTTTTGAGGACCAGGGTTAAAAATAACACTGGACTATTTAATCATATATGTTTTGTACACATGATGAATGACATGACAAACACTACACTGAAGTAGTCATATCAGTTTTATAACCTCATGTCAAAAACCATCTGAAGGAAGTGACATTTCTCTTTCTTGTGGATTTCAGGAATGATCTTCATGTTTGATGCCAAATACAAGTCCTGTATGATGTCACCTCCATTATGTCTGGTCAATTTGATAATACCCTTCCGAGCCAATTTATGGCACCCTGAGCTTTCACGGATCAGTTTCAAGACAAGAGTGATGTGCATTTGACTTATCCTGCCCCATTTTACCTGATGTCTCAGTATACCTGAATTCCCCCATGCAGTGCTTTCCTCTGCATCATGCATTATTTATTCATGAATAGATTATTTTTTAATCTGTTATAATATAAGGTTCTTTAAGAAGTTTGACATATGGATTTGATAATAAATTCTTCCAATATAAAAATATAAACAGTTGTCTGTTACTGTAAATTATTTTTTGGAACATTATAGGATTAAATAAAGTTCCAATGAGCTCCTGTAACCTTGCAGTTCATAAATTAAATTTATTTCCAGACCATTTTTTTTAACTGATCACTAATCGTTTTGGTCATCCTAGAATATGAATATGCTTTGATCTAATCCATTCCATGCAGCTTTGTATGCTCAGGTTTGTTGTCCTTAGTGGCAGTTCTTGCATGAATCAGGGCACCCTTCTATGAATTTGATAAGAAATTTGATTATTTACTTTTGGGGGGGGTTTTTGTTTTGTTTTTTTGAGACAATTAAGTTTCTTCATAGCTTTGAAGATCAGTGTAGAATATTTCAAACCAGGTTTAAGCTAAATACTGTAGTTTTCATGCTTGTCTCAATCAAAGGTTGTCTTAATGCTAAACATGGAAAATTATTTTGTTGTGTCTTCACAAGAAAACTGAAGAATGCATGCATTGCAAACCATGTTTTAGATTTTGAAGTGTGAATAATTACATTAAATCCAGAGTCTTAAAAAAACTGCGAAAGGCATTCAGCTAGCAACTTTATCATTGTTAGCCAGCTGCGATGTACAGCAATAATTTCTTACAATGCTTACACTGCACAAAACACATGGAAGTATTCCCTTTGAAAGATTGAAAATGTCAATAAGAATAGTAAAACTCAGTCAGGGTGAAACTATTAGATGCCTTTTTCTTTTTTGAGTGTTTGTTCTGTCCCTGATACAGTTGTGCTCTGGGTGAAGAGCCATATTGTCTGCATAAGAAACTGCTGCTGGTTGTCCTACTGGAAGTCTTTTGCAACTTCTTATTATTCACACTACAATAAAAGTAGCCTTATATGCCCATGTACCGTTGTTTTTAATGATAATGTTTTTATTTTGTTTAATTCTATTGTCTGAGAAGTCAGTTAATATGATGGATGCAGTGAGGAATTAAAGCCTCCACTGGTTTCATTTAGACTAAAACACTTATTGGATAAGAAAAAAAAATGATTTAATAGCATATCAGCAAGTAAGACCATTCACACTGTGAGGGTCAGTGCCTCTAAAATACTATCTCATGTCTTGGCCATGAGCCAAAGCTTTCCAGACTGCACAGTTAAATCCCAGCCAGCAAGCTGACAGAAGTCTGTGCAGTGATGGGACGCACTTTATTACATCAGTTAACTCCAACTACTTTCAATCACTTAATATCACAACATAAACACAAAAACTAATATCCTCTTCACATTATCCACGTTGAAGCATTTCTCCATTATTCTCCATCTACCATGACAATTATCAAAATATTGTATCCTTACTTTCACAGTTTAAGTGATCATGTCATGAAAAAAAAGATGAAATAGGCTTCTTTTAAAATTTTAACGTTTTCAATTTACTTATGACATTTTAAATTTGAAAGGACACATGTCTTGTTTTGCTCAGTTACAGCTGAGCTATCGCTAGTGTTCTTGCCTCCCCGGGCAGATTTTACTCACAGGCCAGCATTTTTCATCTCAGCTTATTTTTTTATTCATAACTACTACATTTAAACACATTAAATACGCCCATTCCCAGAGAAGGCGCTTGTTCTATGAAATGACCGCTAGATGGTAGTAAAAGAAACTGACAATAGTTTAAGACAAGAGGCAACCACTTATTTTCATGAAAAAAATATGTGACTCACAAAGACCGTTTTGCTAACAGCTGTATATTACTTTTAAAAGTTTATGCACTGCGGTTTTGTGTCCTTCTTGTCTGTAAATGCTGAGGCGATGCGCAGCCAAGCAGGCTCAGGCTAAAGTATGACGAAACAGATCCCGCCTCTTTGGCGTCCAAAATAGAAACTGTAAACAAAAACCAGCCAACCACAGAGGCTTTCCAACACCGACACTGTGGAGCATCACTGCTGCTGTGGGACACCGGTCATGTGTTGGATGTTAGGCGAATGGAGCTGCTTCTGAAGCTCAGAGCAAGGGAAAACAGGAGCGCTGTCTCTTTTTGAAGGTTGATTTTTTTTTTTTCTTCCCCCCCCTTCTTCTCATAATCGCATTATTCCGACGTTTCTGGTGGAGTTCAGCAAAATGAGAGACGAAGAGAGCAAAAGAAAGTTAAAAATCTCCAAAACAGCTGCGCCAGGCTGTCTGTTGCGATCGGACTGCAGTCATGCATAGTTCAGCTGAATTATTATCGGGACACTTACAGAGAGTTGTTTGCCGAATCTTAGTTGAGCTTCATCTGGATACAGGTTTATTTGCGCCGTTTTCATCTCATGCAACCCTTACAAACCATGGCAAGGCTGCGGAGGAAGGCTTGCGTTGCCCTGTTCCTTTTCACCCTCTTTATCTTTGGGTCTTTGATGGGACTGAGGACCCTGAAGCCTACTGACGGATTCTCTGATCTGGCTCCTGGCTTGGAGCTCCTGCCGATCTTAGGCGGGAGGATGTCCCGGGAAGCCACCGAGTCCCCAGTTCAAGCCCACCCGCACGGGGGCAACACAAAAGCAGCTCTGTCCAACTCCGGCCCCGAGGGAACCATATTCTATGATGTTCACATCTTTTATTACACTTGGTACGGCAGCCCTCACATGGACGGGAAATACATCCACTGGGACCACATCCTAGTCCCACACTGGGACCCCAAGGTCGCGAACAGCTACCCGAAAGGAAAACACATGCCGCCCGAGGACATCGCCTCCAGTTTCTACCCGGAGCTGAATTCGTACAGCTCCCGGGATCCGGACGTGTTGGAGTCCCATATGGAGCAGATCGGAGCCTCCGCAGCAGGTATGCAGCTCCCTGGTTTGTTTTGGAGTAAAAACAGCTGAGTTTCGCTTTACACCGGCAGCTGATAAATCTGGAAGAACGCTGAACAGTTTCAGCACCACAAGCCGACTGGACAGCTCCCCTAAACTCTCAGCCCCCTTAGTCGAGCTGTTACTGCGTTTGTTGTTCTCATGGATTTACAGTGCAGTGCAAAAGTATTCAAACTCCTTTACTGTTTCAGTATTTTGCCACATTACAATCAAAAACATCAATGTATATGATTGGGATTTTATTTATTTATCTCAGTATAAATACAACTCTTCTATAAAGACCTCAGAGGTTTGGTAGAGAACATTAATGGGTAAACATCATCACAAAGACCATAAGGACACCAGAAAGGTCAGAGATAAAGTTGTGGAGAAGTTTAAAGCAGGTTTAGGTTATAAAACAAATTGTCAAGCTTTGAATATCTCAGATCACTCACAGCTGGCACAAAATGCTGCAGCTCCGTTTTCCCCCCTGGCACAAGCAAACAAGACCAAGTTTCATCCTCCGCTGGCTTTTGAAATCTCATAACAGTTTGACTTCAACAAGGTGGAAGGATTATCATACTGTTGGGAGGCTTTTCTTCAGCAGCAGCAGGAAAGCAGGTCAGAGTTAATGAGAAAAACAAGGCTATTTTGAAGAAAATCTGTGAGAGGCTTCAAAAGAGTCAAGACTGTGGTGGAGTTTCACCTTCCAGCAGGACAACAATCTTAAACTAACATCCCAAGATACAATGAGGTGGTTCAGATCAAAGCATAATCATGTGTTAGATAAGCACAAAGTTCAGGCCTAAATCCAACTGAATCTGAGACAGAACTTGAAACAAACCCTAAAAGATTTAAATCCCTCATCACAGTGGAATATGAGTCTACAAAGTATTGACTTAAGGGACTAAATACAAATGCATGCCGCACTTTTCAGATTTTTATTTGCGAGGGGAAAAAAAGGATCCTTTTTAGTCAATGTCACAATTGTGTACCACATTGTGCATTTTTGTCTGTCACATTAAATCCCCACCAAAATGCATAGAGGTTTATGGTTGTAATATGACAAAATGTGAAGTTCAATGGCTGAATATTTTTGCAAAGCACTGTAAACTGCCTTGTTTGAAAAAAAAAAAATGTAAACAGAATCCATCATCATCATCATCATCAGCAGAACCAACAGTAAAACGATACAAAGTATTAAATTATCAGACAGATCCAGTGTCTCCAGTGTTGTGAACTTCAAGTACTTCTTGAAAAGTGTAATCAATTATAAATGCGTACATGCTGTTGCTTTTCCAAAAGCTTCTCTGGCTCTAAAATACATCTGAGGTCTGCTGCAGGGTGTCAAGTAACAGACTCGTGTGTTAGACTACACGTGACAGGCCCTGATGTTTCTGTCCCGCGGCTCACTGGGTTATTGTACACCATCCGGACTGATGAGTAGGCCACACAATCCTCTGAAAGCTCATCACTTTAACAGATGGACCAGTGGGGGGCTGGCTGCTAATGCTCAGTTAAAACAACCCAATTAATTAGAACCATAACTAGCCAAACTATTAACACTTCCATTTGAGCTGTTAACTGATTTTCTGTCACATCAGTGACATAGGCAATAATGAATAGGAATAGCCACATTGTTTATACAGATAGATATGATTGAGTGTTGAACTAGATTAACTTTAATGGATTTTTATTTGCATATCTGGTGTGCCAGTTCCTCTCTGGCGCCAGTGATATACAGGGCCTTGCATAAAAAAAACATTTTGTCATGTTTCAACTTCAAATTGTATTATTTTGGGGGTTTATTGTATTTGCTAGAGCAATACAATGTTGCACATTACTGTGATTGTAGAAGGAAATGATACATATTTTTCATTTTTTTTTTACCATAAGAAGTTTTAAAAAGGTAATTTGCACCTTTGTTTAGTCCACATTAATGGCCATTTTTGGGTTGTTTTTTTTTACAAAAAGGCTAGAAATAAGGTCTCTCCAGGACTCTTTTGACTATGGCTTTCTTTTACATATGTGTTTTTTCTTGCAACTCCCAAATACAAGACCAGATTTTTAGAGTGCATGACTGATAGTTGTTCTGTCAGCAGATTCTCCAACCTGAGCTGAGGATCTCTGATGCTCCTCCACAGTTACCATTTAGCCTCTTGGCTGCTTCTCTGGTTTATACTCTTCTTGTCTCGAAAACATCATCAATGTGTAATTGATCTATATCTTATGTTTCACTGAATAAATTAAGTAAAGGAACATAAAGAAACCTTTCAATGATATTCTAGTTTACTGAATATGACTCTAACATGGTTGTACTTGGAAAAAAAATCTGGAAAATTTCAAGGGGTATGAATGTTTTTGCAAGGCTCTGCAAAGTCCTTTTTCAGGCAGCATCAGTGAGGGATTTTGCATTATGCTTTGAAATGTATGAGCTGCCAAAGCTCCAAAGTGTGCTGAGAGATTTCCTCTTAAACACAACATGACAGACTAAGATGAAAACTGTACAATGAGGTGGTAAATATAAATACGATTACTACTACGAGGTGAGATGGATGAAAACCTAAAGACTAAAACACAGACAGCCTGACGTGTTACTTTGTTTCCAGGGGTTCTGGTGCTGTCTTGGTTTCCTCCCGGCCTTGCTGACGATAACGGGGAACCCGCTGAGGATTTGGTTCCAGCTGTACTGGATGCTGCATACAGACACAACCTGAAGGTAAAATGCATCAGCACATTTTGTGAGAGAGGAAAAAGTGCTGAAATCTGGTAGAAGGACAGCTCTGAAAGGAGCAATGAATCAAATGCGCTGTAAACCAGGATATTTTTCTATATTTTCACTGTGTATATCATATTTGTTGCAAGAGTGAAAGTCTAATTTCTTTATTGATTTGTTCTATTTAAAGTTGACACCTGCTGGTGGACAAGGTCATGTTTCATCATTAATGCAGCTAAAGGTTTTCCATCACGCTTAACCTTTAACCATGCGAAACCCTGCTGAACAGAGCAAAAATAATCCTTTTTATTCTTTTGTTCACCTTTTAATTGTCTCTCTACCTCTGACACAGAAAAGATAAACCCTGAATCTGTTATAAGATATAATGACACTGATATAAAAGGAACATTTTTAAAGTTAAAACTAATTAGTCTCTAGTAAAACTATACTAGTAGTAAGAACTATAGGGCACTAATTCAGATAATATAGCTTGTTTTGCTGGGAAGACTTGATCAAATGTTACAATGGTTGTCTTATGCATATCACTGTTTTATGGTCTGCCCTCTCCTCCACTCAGTTAGTTTATTAGCAGAAGAGCAACCTCATAGCTTCAAAACATCAAACAAGAAGTGAACCAAAAGGAGACAACCTGAGAATTTTTTTATGAACATTGTTTAGATCAAGGGTGTCCAAAGTGTGGCGCAGGGGCCATTTGCTGCCCTTAAAAATGGCATAAATTTGGTTTGCCAGTTCAGGCAGTTGATGCAGATACACATTTAAAGTAAATGTTAGGTTGCAATTTTCACTGATACAAGGACTTTCAAAAACAGACACAAATTAAAATGTTCTAAAAACGGAAAAAGTATTCATTTTTTACCAGCTGTGTCTTTCGTTTTTAATTTCACTATAAAGTAAATAGGATGACAAACGTCCAGTACGCTGCACTGAAAAGCAAAGTTGGGGGGGTACCCATTTATCAGACTTGGCTAAATAAAGCAACTGTGAGCCATATCCTGTTCTTGTTGGTGAAAATACATGCATGGAAAAATCTAGATAAAGGTGAAATATTGTATGTTTAGTTTATTATTGAGCAAGTAAACAAAAATATTTGCAATTTTACTTTAAAATATCATTCAAAGTTTATGGCTACCCCCCTGAATACTTTCAACTGGACATTTTTGCTCCCCATGGCAAAAAGCTTAGATACGACTGCTTTCGATGGAAAACATTGCCTTCTATCTAAACAACATGAAAATGTTGTTGAGCTGTATAAACATGAAGCACAGGCGTAAATTCAACCTGGAAGATTCTTCCCAGCCTCACCTGCATCATCCAGTCACTGTGTGATGCGCCTCAGCTGCAGCCCATCAGCTTCAGACCACACCTCGTCGTAGCCGATCATCATGAAAGTCTCCGCTTATAAGGCTCCCCGTCCGTGCCTCCATCTGCTCCCCTGTTGAGCTACAACCCACCTCCACCCCTTTTCCACCCTTGTTCTCTCACGGCTCCATCAGGCTTCCTTCCTTCCTTCCTTCGGCCTCCACTCCACCACCAGTGTCTGGGCCTCAGGGGAAAAACATCCCTAATCCTAAGATGCCCATCCATGTTCATTGCAATTCACAGCACATTTGTCTTCTGCCAGGGTCTGAGTGCCAAAAACTTTATTCATTCATGTCAATAAAACCTTCTAATTGCTGCTCTGTCTTTGGATGAGTCTCTCCAGGTTGAAACGTCAAATGATATCGAAATGTAGCTGAAAGGGGGTTCAGATTGATCAAAAAAGCTAACCAGGCCTGATTTTCAGTTTATTTGTTTAGACTAAACTTGCTTTGGACATTTGGCTAAAAAAAAAAAAACAAACTAATTTTCAACATTCTTTAGGGTGTAAAATTAGATTAAAGAATGGCGACTGGTCAACCCAAAACTGCCATAAAACATGTCCATGGCTGGCAGACTTGGTGGAGATGTGTTATTTTCTGTTGAAGCTGCGCTAGGCTGGGGCCTCGTTTGATTGACTAACAGAGAACTAGAGTTTATTTGCATCTCATTTAAAGAATTGGAAAAAAAAAAAAAACAACTAACTTTGGCAACACTAAACATTTGGAACCATAGGAACTCCTTTTTGTTTGAATCCATATTTGTCGCTTGGCCCAGTTTTTTTTTTTTTTTTTTTTTTTTTTTTTATAAACACAAGCCTTTTAAATTATGGTTCTATTCCCAATTATTGCATTTCATCTTTATAATAATAAATAATATGAATTTAAATGTAAGCATTTCATTTATACCTTCTTTACATTTTAAAATAATCTCCTTATTAATATTGCGCACTGTCTGTGACAAATAAACTGATGTATTTGTTCCCACCTCCAGTATGACAATATAAAGACTCATGTTTGGAAACCAGGTTTATGCATCATAAGCAACCTGTGAACAGCTGTAAACTGTATCTGAGTGGAGCTGTAGGTGATAAACTCCAGTTGGTGGAGCTGTGAAAATGAGGGTGGGAGTAATTTTTAATCTCACTGAATTTCTTACATAAGACTTGAAATGTCATATTCAAATTCCTGTATAATATTCTTATTATGCAGGAAAGAGTTTCTCATAGTGTAAAATGACTATAAGAGCATCATTAGATGTCAACAGTTTCTTAAAGGCTTTTGCTGTTTTACTCTGATGCCCACCTTCCTGATCTTTGACATCCAAAGATTTTGTTTTTATGGCTTTTTCAGGTCAATCAGTCCTTTACTAAATTTAGACCAGAAAAATAAAGTTGAAACCAGATATTTACATGAACTACTCAGACACATAAGCATTTTTTTTCACTGTCCGACATTAAATCAAATGAAATATTTAGAAGCTGCTTCAATATTTCCACATAATGTTCTTTCCTCATGATACCATCTTTTGTAAAGTGGACCAGTCTATCCTGTAGCAGAACACTAACAACATGATGCCATGTTCCTCCACATGGTACAAAAGGTCATATAGTCAAACGGTTCAATTTTCATCAAACCTTAGTAGATGTCTTTGTTCTCAGATGTCAGAAAAAGATTAACCCCTCCCCTCCCGACACACACATCTTTCTGTTACAGCAACGAAGATTCATGGATAGAAATTGACTTGCAAGGGAAAAGACACATGGAGGGAAAATAGTGACAGTGTTGTCACATAAGACCTAATAAAGTTCCTGTTTTAATATTACCAAATGTGATAAAGAAGGTAGAGATTTTTTGCAAGACAGTGTGCATTTGCAGAGTTCCTTAATTTAATTATCCTAGGTTGCAAATTTATCACTTTTAGACCACTGTCAAAATTGTCTTGTCATGCAGAAAACTAGGCAATTTACTACTTGAATAACAAGTTGCTTTTACAACTTGGTTATGAAATTATGAAGTTGAATGATGGTGATGCAACCCATGACAGTGACAGAGTTTATGTTGTTATATGAACACCTTGATAATTCATTTTCCAGCACAAATCTGTCCTCTCTATAAACAGCTCTGGTGAGAAGCAATGGGCTTGTCAAGCCAGACTGTCAGATTTTATATCACATTTATGTCTTCAGTAATCTAGCTGGAGGCAAATGAGTAAAGTATCTCTGGAGAGACAGGACAAGAACTACCAGAATAGACATGCAACAGTGGGCTTGTGAAGGTTTCACACATAATGCTGACAGGAACAAAGCTAACAGATAGGGTTTATTGCCACAATTTGCTGTCAACTCTGCTCTGGTCAGTGTGACATTTTCGTTGAATGCATGTGGAAAACAATAAGTGACATGCTTCAAAGCATTTTGATTCTGCAACATGTCAGCATCTTTTTGAATTAGGAGACTTTTTCTAATCCTTCAGAAGTTACAAAAAATCTAGTCAAGTTTATAGCACATTTCAGCAGCAAGGCAGTTCAAAGTGCTTCATGTCATAAAAATATGTATTAAGTATACAGCAAATCATCAAATTAATCAAAAACATCAAAATCTAAGTGCAGTTTTTCTAAGCATCTTCCAACCAAGCTCCTTTTAATCTTTCTGCAGAGAGCAATATTGATTTTTGTGCTTCTTTTTGAGCAATCTTAGAATTTCAGAATGCTCAAAGAACTAAAAACAAACAAAAACAAATAGACAACAACAAAAAACAAATGACGAGGAGAAATGAGTATCACTGTGGCAGCAGCGGCCAAAAATTATAATGAAAGGTGAATTCAAGCAGTTTTGTTTAGCAATAAATTCACTGGAAAATTGATATTTTTTGGGGTACATAAGCATTAGAAAGATGTAAAAATAGGAGTGATAAATGATCAAAACTTGTAATAACACAATTTTAAATTTGCTCAATTTGAAAGGCCACTTTGGTTTCCAACATTGTCTCCTTTCTCCCTGTTCTGTGTTATTTGTGGCAGCAGCACTGATCCAAGTGAAAGAAAATGAGTATAAACCATCCAATCTCTCTTACTAAAGTGTGTCACCTTAAAGTTCTCAAAATTTACAATTCTGCTGTGAAATTTACATGCACTCTTCATAGGTTTGACTGACATGTTAAATTAGGACTTTTAAAGATGCATTTGAACCATTATATTTTACCGTGGAATGATAGTGTAACAAACCTCAACAAACTTCTGTGATTTAAAAAACAAACAAGACTTTGGTGCACAAGTTTATTGTGAATTTTCTGTAATCGACACAGGGTCAAAATTATAAATGCAATCTGTCATATACATACACCCCACAATAATGTTTGGATAAATGTTTCTTAGCAATTTGCAGAGTAGCCACACACTTTTTATGGTTATGAATGAGGCGCTAGCATAATTCTGGCTGGATATTTGACCAAATGTCTTATCAGAATTGATAAAGTTCATGTCAAATTAGTTGGTTTCTTGGCATGGACCTGCTTCTGTTTTTTTTTAAGATAGTCCATCAGTTTTTATTAGGGTCGATGTTGAGGCCATACCTGAAGCAAAATGTCAGCCTGCTTTATCCAATTCAAAACTTGTTTAGGTTTATTGTCATGTGTTAAGGCTCTATTAAGTTTCAACCATTTAAATCAAATAGATGAGCCAAATACCTTCTAGAGAAAAGGTTTATCATCAGGGGAAACAAAGATTAAGCTACTCGATCACCAGGAGTATTTGGAGAAGTCAAGGTGAGGATTTCAAGGCTAAAATCGCTGCTTTAACTGTCAAACATAGAGTTGGTGCCATTAAACTGACGGTCTGTTTCCCTGGCAGTTGTGCTGTTGTGGAGCACAGAGTGGGTGGAATCATGAAGAAGGAAGATGTTCTTAAAATTCTCCAACTTTCTCAAAAATCAAGAGTGAAATGTTAACACCTGGAAACAACTGAATGTTCCAACAGAACCATGATCATAAACACACATGAAGACTTGTCTTGGAACAGATAAAGTAGGATAATATTAGGGTTCTGAAAAAGCCCAGAACTTAACCACAATGAAAAGATATTGACTACAGGGTCCGTGTCAGAAAACAAATTAACTCAGCTGATTCTGAAAAGAGAAGTGGTGATATATTTAGCCTGAATTATGCCAGAACTTTCTTTACAACTAGCTAAACAACATTTATTCAAACATTAGTCGGGGTACATACATATATTTGAGGTGGTGATTATTTTGATTCTTCTCCATATCATACTTTTGTATTTTTAGTCGTTTCATACCTGACTTTTTGGATTTGAAATGTGGTTGTCTACCAGGAGATGTTTAGTACGCACCAAGCATCAATTTATACCCACCACAGGGACATTCTGTACCCACTTTGACAACCTCCAATCTCAAGCAGTTTTCAGCAATCTTCTCAGCACTCAACTAAAAGAAAATATATTTTTATTATTCCAATTTATAATATCTATTTGAGGGAGGTTGCTTTCCTGTGATTCAACAGGCTGAAACAAGAATCAGAACCAGACTAAATGAGAACAGAGTCTAATACAAAGTTTTTAGGTGACAATATAGAAGTAAGAGTGAGATTGGAGCATTTTTTATGAGCATTTAACTTCATAATTCATTAAAACCCTGACTAAAACAGAAAATAAACTAAAATGTCATGGTTTAAACACATGGGTAAGAAATGGTTTGTTTACAGGTATGAAACAGAAGTAGGAAAGGGTGGAATGGTAACGCAAGGGTACAAGATGATGGTATTAACTCGCAAAGGCCAATTTCACCTGGAGCCATACATTTCAGCCTGTATGTTTCATTTTGATTTATAGACTATAGAAAATCCAAAATTAATTTAAACATATGCACTTAATACTTGTTTTTAACAATCATGAAAGATTTTTGTTTATATTCAAGCCACCTTGGAAGGAGAACGTCTAAAATGCATCTTCTAAAGCCATAGTACAACAGGATATTCATCCTGAATGAATGGATGTAAACTTTGCTGACAAAAAAAAAAAAAAAAAAAAAAAAAGAAATCGGAGTTTTTAAGACAAATAATGAATATAAAGAAAAAAACCACCCCTAGATTTTATTGAAGGGACAACTTTGAATTGTTCTCTGGTTTGTAATAAAACTTTGCTGGAAAAATTTATATACAACATCAATCATTCCAGGAATCCCACACAGCACAGCTAAAAAAACCCATCACCTATCTTTGGGTAACGGTACAAAAGACACCAATGGAGTTTTCATTATATAAGGTGAAAGGTATTTTCAGCAGCTCCCACACACAGCCTGCGTGTTGTGCACAGCAGAGTTGGAGAGCTCAAAAGCACTGCTGCTGCTGCTGCTGCTTCTCGACCTTAGCTCGAACCGGTGTACTTCTGCCCAAGGGAGTGTGTGGGGGTGGTTTGGTGGGGACAGGGTTTGTGGTGGTGGGGGTGTCCTGGGAGCTGGGTGCGGGAGGAAATGATCATCAAAGGTCCCATGAGTCAGTTTGTGCCTCTGAACAATCTGCACCCTGAGGTGCTGTAAAAGTTCTGTCTCGTAAGTAGGCCATGTCAAGTTCACAGGGGAATATGGCCCATGGGTGCTCTGTGATCAACCAGACTGTTTTATTTTTGTTTCCGGATGGCAACATTTTTTTTTTTTTTTCTTCTGTGACCCTCTGTTGTGTCTGTCCCATTGGCTTTGACCACAGAAGAAAGTGACACTCTCAATTACAGAAATGTCCCAGGCTTAGTTGAAAAGGATCTAATTACTGCAAAGATCTGGAGCATTGTGTTTGTATTTGCCCTAATCCCTCCCTTTGTGGTTTCTGCATGAGATGGCATTAAATTCCTCTCTGCTCAGCATAAATCATGCTGCAGTTGTTCCAGGGTCTTGCTGTCAGTGTTTATGAAGTATGATAATGCTTGAAGTCATTTACTTGAAATTTACAGCAGAGTTATAGGACAGTGTATTGGGAAATTTGTGCTGTAGAGGGTCTGCACTGAGCTGGAGTGAAACAGCTTTGTGTCTCCCCTGTGGGTGATAATCATGTGGCTTTATATCCTGTAATACATCAGCTTCTCAGAAGAGGTTCACACTAAAGGCTCACTTTACGTCACACAAAGTCCAGAACATTATGGCTTCATAATCATAGATTCTAAGCTATGATTTATATTTCCTAAGGTCCGCAGTTACAGAGAAATCAAAACAACAGTTTTGTCGACCATAAAGCCTTCCACAGGATCCTGGCAGGTTATTCATGGTGCCTACAAGAATACTTACTATACATCACGTACCTTTTCAGATTTTGTCACATTGCAACAAGAAATTTCATATTATTTCATAGTTTCATATTTTACGTGATATTCCAGCACAAAGTACTGCATAACTGTAAATGAAATGAAAATAAGATATAATCTAAAAAAAAAAAAAAAAGTCTCAAAACTGGGACATGCCTTTGTACTGTGTACATTTTCCTCCTTAAGTCAATACTTTGAAGAACCATATTTTGCTGCAATTGCAAGCTTAGTCAAACAGGATGGAGAGCATGTGTGAACATTAGTCTTCCAGTTTTGCCACAGATTCTCAATTCAGTGCAGTTTCTCTGGCGCTACCCCAGTTCTCTTGGCTGCTTCTCTTAATAATGCTGCCTGTGCTCTCTCTGTAAGTTAACATTGCTGTGAAAGCAGGCATCCTGCTCCTTACAGATTTCTCTTGTTTGTCACAATAACATGTGTCAGATCAACAAATAAATGTTAAAAGTGAATCTTATTATTAACCTTAGATAAAAATACAGTTTCTAAATGGTGATTGGAAAAAAGCTATTAAAACCAGCCAAATGGTAAAAATGTTATCAAAACCAACCTGGCTCTGTTTGAAAAAGTAATTTGCTCCTAAAACTAATTGCTGATTATATTACCCATACCAGCAATGAACTACCGTCAAGCATGCAGGATAACTGGCGATGAGTCTTTTACATCGCTGTGGGGTATTTTGACCCATCCTATCCAGACTTTTACAAGGCAACCTTTAGTTTGTTCTCTTTAGAGCCACTCTTGCTGCTGTGCTTTGGATCATTGCTTTGCTACATGACCCAAATATGCTTGAGATTAAGGTCACAAACTAATGGCTGGACATTGTCGTTAAGGATTAGCAGAATTCATGGTTCCAATAAAGACTACAAATCGCCAAGGTCCAAAAAAAGCATAGAAGCCCAAGACCATCACACTATGTTTGACTATCTGTATGAATTTTTGTTTTTTCCTGGAAAGTCTGATTGTTTTATATCAGATGTAAAAGTTCCACTTTTGTCTTGTAAGTCTACTGAATACTTTCCAAAATTCTTGGGGATTATGATGATTTTTGGCAAATGTAAGATGGGCCCCTTTTCTTCCTTTTGGTCAGCAGTGGTTTTTGCCATGGAGCTCTCCAAATGGATGCCACTTTTTCCCAATCTCTCTCTGTTGTTGCTGAATCATGAACCTAACCTTAACTGAAGTCTGCAGTAGTTTAAATGTCGCTTTTGGATAAATTCTTGTTGGCCAGCCATTCCAGGGAAAGTTCACCACTCGTCCATGTTTTCTCCATTTTAGATAATTTCTGTCACTGTGGTTTTATGGAGTCCCAATGCCTTAAAATAGCTTAGCAATCTTTGCAGACTTAGAGATGTTAATGACTATGCTTCTTGTGTGTTGATGAATTTCTTTAAATGGGGGCATTTTGTGTTACTTTTATAGATCTATTAGCCTACTTCATGTTGTCAGACAGGCTCTGTTGAAGTGATTTCTTGATTCTACAGGTCTGGCAGGGATCAGATCTGGGTGTGGCTAGTAAAACTGTTAATTTATCATTTGTTCCATGATATTAAACATTTTAGTGTAAAAAATTGCAAAAATAGCAGAAATCTGTAAGGGGGCAAATATTTTTCATAATACCACCATATTTTGACAGGCTTGCAGTTGGGCCAAATTGTTTCCATTTTCAGATTAAGGACTGAAAGTATTCCATGAGATGTTCAAAGCTTGAGATATTGTTTTATAACCCTTCTTTAAATTTCTCCCTAAATATTTCCTCAACCTGTCTGCTGTTTCCTAAGAAGCCTCTGAAGACTTCACAGCTGGAGCTATACTGGGACTAAATTAAATACAGATGAACTCTATTTACAAATTAAAGGAACTTCTTAAGGCAGTGAGTTGCACTAGGTTTTCTTTAGGGGTATCAGAGCCAATGGACCGAATGTAAATAAACACCGCACCTTTCATATTTTTATTTACGAAGCAACTTGTAAACCATGTGTCATTTTGTGTGAAAGGTACTTTTGCAAGGCACTGTGCAATCATCAGCTTAGTAGACTTACAGTGAATGTCATGTTGACAGTGGTTTCCAAGCAGTGTTCCATATCTGTAATACAGATTCCTACAGACAACAGTAATGTGCTTTAAAATCCAGCAAAGATTACATCTGATATAACACCATTGATGTACTATACGCTCCACGGTACTTAAGGCTGAGCACAGCATCCTCACTGAACTCATTTCATGACATCCGTTTAGTCACTGCTGTCATTTTAAAAAGCCATTTTCCCTCACATTGTTCTCTGTGGATTTTCACTGCTTTTAAAGTGGTGTTTCAATCTGAATTATGCATCATCAAACTCACTGAATTTTCAACCCTCCTTTTAAAATATTCAGCTTTAGCACCTTTTGTATACACGCCATTTCAGTTCTCTTGTAATATTGCAGCTTTTTACCCTCCCATCAACTGAAAATGGATGTTTCTCTTAGAAAACTGAAGTGTCTCAGAGGCCTCCCAAGGGGATTATGCTCAGGATAAAATACATTGTTGAGGAATTTGACATGAAAATACAGGAGTTCAATTAGTAGTTATTTTCTTTTTTAGAATTATAGTCACAAAAACGCCATAATATGCAACAAGGTCAGATAAAGCGGATGTTCATTATGCTTCTTTTACTGTAGGGCAAAATTGTAACTTTGTTTTGAAGAAAAAGCAGCGGTAAAAGGATTTCTCAGTCTGATTACATGCAACAAAATTTGACTTTAGATGTCTCTTACGGAATTGTTTTTGCTTGACCTCAGAAGCACATTACCATTGAGCTATGAAAAAAAGGTTAGACATCAGGTCAGGTAGGATCACTTACGTACTGACACAAGTTCGGACTGTGATGCAACTATATGTCTCCCATCATGTTTTTTTTTTCCCAGGTTGCATTTCAGATCCAGCCCTACAGGGGGAGAAATGACCAGACTTTGCATGACAACATCAAGTACATAATTGACAGGTAGGCGCTTGTCTGGCTATGCTTCATCACTGATGCAACTCAGACAGAAATCCATTAGGTTTGCATGCATAGCTGAGGGAACAGGGGTCAAAACACAGGAACACTTTTAGGTTGGGTTTTAGATGATATAAGGCTAGTTTCATGACTTATAAATGGGTCTTTAAAGTGAAAGCAGTTTTCTTTTCCTTTAAATCTTTTAGTCTCAAAGTAGGTATAAAGAAAAGTGTCTATAAAGCACTGCTTAGCTAAAAGCCCCCAACTTAAACTACACTCTTATAGTTGTGTTGCACATGTTTTACCAGAGTTGTTCAAGAAAAATATACATGTGCACCTTCCATTTGCTAGCAAATAACCAGTAAATTGTCTTTATAAAGCTGCCATTGATTCAGCTGATTTATACATGGATGGTGAATATTAATGTTTCAGATGACCCCAGACACTTTTATCAACAATATAGCTCTTTACATCAAAGCATTTAGTATCACTAAATGCAAGTCATTTCAATAAATTGTCAATGAAAACTCAAATATTACAAAGATTCATTACAATTTATCAGCATGGGGAAGACTGCTGACTTGAAAGTTGTTCAGCATATAATTATTGACACCCTCCACAAAGAGTTTAAGCCTCAAAAGGTCATTGCTAAAGAAGTTAGCTGTTCCCAGAATTCTGTATTTAGGCATATTATTGGAAAGCTGAGTGGAAGGAAAAAGTGCGGTAATAAAAATAAAAGGTGATGTGCATGTACAACACGAATAATCAAAGCCTTTTGAGGATGATGAAAGAAAAACTTTTCAAGACTGGTGGAGATGCACAAAGCGTGTACCATAGCTGGAGTTGGAGCTTCAAGAAACACCACAAACAGATGAAATCAGTACATGAGCAAAAACAGTCCTTTTTCTTGTTTCAACCCAGTCCTGAACCAGAGACCATGAATAGAATGAATAGGACTAGTCTGTTCCTCAGTGGTCTGAAGTCCTCTTTTCAGATAAAAGTAAACTTATATTTTAATTTGTAAATTAATGTTTCAGAATCTGGAGGAAGAGTGGAGAGTGACAGAAACCAAGTTGTTTGAGGTCCAGTGTGAAGTTTCTAAAGTCAGTGATGATTTGGGAAGCCACGTCATCTGCTGGTGTTGATCCAGTGTGTTTTCTTAAGTCCATAGTCAACACAATCAGGAAATTTAAGAGCTCTTCTTGGTTCCTTCTTCTGCTTATGCACATGCTGATTTTATTTTGTAGCAGGATTTGACACCTTTCCACACTGCCATATGTAGCATTATCTGGATGCAATATTCCGTAATCTTTACAGCCTTACTAGAGATTCAATGCCTTTACAACAGTTTTAGTTTGTTTTTTTCCTTAGCCTTGGTCTACTTGATTTGCCTGCAAAATCACTTTACCCAAACTCCACAGAGAATGGAGTATTCAATAGGAAGATGAGAGACAGCAGAGCCAACAATGCAGACAAGCTGAAGGTCATTGTCAAAACAACCTGGGCTTCCATTACTCCTCAGCAGAGCCACAGGCCAACGGTTTACTGAACTGTTGCAGTAATTCATGCAAAAGGATTCCAGACTTAGAACTGAATGTACAGTAACAACATCTATGCATTTTAAAGTAGGCTAGCATTTTTGTATTTAGAAAAATCATTTGTAACCTTATGTAATATTCTAACTTTTTGAAAGTGACCTTTGGGTTTTTGTTCACTGTAAGCTCCAATCATCAAAATAACAGAAATAAATGCTTGAAACATATCATTCTGTGTGCAATTTAATTACTGAAATAAATGACCTTATTGATGATGTCCTAAGTGTGTTCAGAAGGTATTGGTTATGTCTTTTCTCTTCTTTATCTCTGAAGGTACGGTGATCACGGGGCCTTCTACAGGTTCACTTCCAGCACAGGGAAGAGCCTTCCTCTGTTCTACATCTATGACTCCTATCTGACTCCACCAGAGTCTTGGTCTGAATTTTTGACTCCCACTGGCTCCCACAGCGTGCGTGGTTCTGCATATGACTCCATGTTCATCGCTCTGATCGTTGAGGAGCGTCACAAGCATGACATCCTCGCCGGTGGCTTCGACGGCATGTACACTTACTTCGCCTCCAACGGCTTCTCCTTCGGCTCCTCTCACCAGAACTGGAAGGCCATCAAGGCCTTCTGTGATGGGAACAACCTCCTTTTCATCCCAAGCGTTGGACCCGGTTACATCGACACCAGCATTCGACCGTGGAACAACCACAACACTCGCAACAGGGTGAATGGCCGTTACTACGAGACGGCCCTGCAGGCAGCACTCAACGTGAGGCCGGAGATCGTTACCATCACGTCTTTTAACGAATGGCATGAAGGGACGCAGATAGAGAGGGCTATGCCTAAGAAAACTGTAACCCGTGTGTACCTGGACTATCAGCCACACGGACCTGAACACTATCTGGAACTGACCCGCCGCTGGGCTGAGCAGTTCAATAAAGAGAAGCAGGACTGGCTGATATGAGCTTTAAGTCAAACTTAATTTAAACAGCATGCCCTACAGTATCAGAGTGATCAAAATAGCTGCAAATGCTCATTTTTGTGACTAAAACAGTGTTGAAGGTCTTTGGGGAAATTGGTGAGAGGAAGTACTCTGAAGTGCTCTGTGGGCCTGTCTGATTTGTTCTTGTGCCTGTTAATCAAAAACAAAATGTCAAGTCTATCTCTAGAGTAAAAACATAAATTCAATTGTTGATAGCCAAGACACAATTTTTCCCTTCATTGACAACACTAAAGGTTTGTAAATGAGATGACTAAGAATCTTTTTTGTTTGTTTGTTTGTTTGTGCATGACCTGATTTGTATCATTTCTCTAATAAGATTTGGAGTTGAACATTTCCTTGAAAATAATACAGAAAAAAATTTCCATTTATACATTAAACTGATAAAACAGCTAAGTGGAAAGCATTCTTAGCCTTTATGTTTTTGGATAGAATACCCATGCAACATAAAACTCCAATGAGTTCAAAAAAACAAGAATAAGGTACACAAGCTTGGGTTTATGCTGTCCCACATAGCCTGTAAAAATTTGTTTCATCCTGTGTCCCATAACATGTTGCACCTCCATTACATGCTTTTTATAGCCATCAGCAATGTTCTGGCTGGATATTTAACCCTTAGCAGAGATCTTTTAAATTGATTGGTTTCCTGACACCAATCTGGCTATTAAGTCTTATGCAGAGAAGCCCAAAGTGTATCCTGAAGAATATTATTTTGTGTTGCTCCAAACTGCAATTGAAGACTGGTACAACTTTGGCTGGACAGCACAGTTGGTTTTAGGACAAGATTTTCACTGAAATAGAAATATTCTTCAAATTGAGTATGCTGAATACAATCCAAAATTCAAATAGAATCCAAAATTTTAACACTGTACCAGCTGTCAAGCGTGGTTTTGATAGCATTTTACTGACAGTTGTACTGGTCCATAGCCTAAAATGCATAGAAAAATGAAGGTGAGGGAGTGCTTTCCAATTTTTTGATTTCAGCTTAGTTTAGCAACTAGAAGGCATAACCTTGGACACAATGGGATATCCCAACAGGGTAAATGATCCCGAATACACAGCAAAACTGGTTTTGGACTGGATAAAGCTGGCTGACATTAAGATTTGGGAATAGCCATTTCAATAAGGACCTCAGTCTTGTTAGAAAATTGCTGACTATGTGCCAGAAAACCAATCAAATTAAATGAACTCTGCTGATTCTGCCAAGAAGAGTGGTGAAATGTGCAACCAGAATTATGCCAAGAGAATGTTGATACTAAAAGACTGGTTAAGAGACATTTTTTCTAATATGGGTGAGCATGTATATAAAAAATGTTTTCATTCCCAAGTGAGTCACAGGTTATTGCAGACCATCTCTCCAACGACAGTGTAAGAAATAGGGTGCACTGGTAGCATGTCAGTGACAGGCCCAGTACACACAAATCTACACACCACTTACCGATGACTTAGAGGTAATTTACCTTGATACCACATCAGTTCAGGTTTTCATTCTGTTAGCAGAGAAACCCACTGCCCTGCATTACACGTGTTTTCCTTTTCCAGCAAAACAGTTGGAAATAAATGTCAATTTATCACCATTTCCTTCCGAATGCAGATAATGGCACTGATTTAACCTGGATTAACAAACCTACATTAAACAAACAGGAATCTCATCATCAGTTTACCAAGTAAGTAAAGCTCAGTTAAAATGGGATTTCACCAGAACTTCTAAAAAAATATCTTGTTCTTCCAATTAATTTTCCTCTTTGTAATAAAAAGATGCACAAGGCTAACAGTGCCTTTAGCTAAGCAAAAGTAGATTTAGTAGCTTATCAGTGTTATAGAGCGGTTTTACAAATAAAAAAAAAGAAACACCCAAGGATTTTGTTATCTGTGGTAGCAAACTTTCTGAATCAGCTGTTTGTGCTAACTTTAGTTTGGCCCTCTAGTGTATTGTTGGCTGATTTTCTGCAACTACAGCATCTATAACTGATGTTGCTTGTAAGACCTTCTTGTAAGCTTTTAAAGTAATCTTGAGCAATGTACCTGTCGACTGAATGCCTTTCACAGTTTCATTTGGCCGTTTTTCACTCTTACTCTCCACGAAGGTTGGCTATTTTTGGTTAAGGACACTAAACTCTGTCCTAAAATCCCTCAGAATAAAATTTCTCTTAATCCTAACAAATGAACCACACTGCCAATTAACCTATCAAAGAACCATTTTTAAAAATTTGGATCTTCAAGCACTTTATTAGTTACTAAAATAATTTTCAGCAATTAATTTACCTGATTTTATGAAAAAAAAAAAAAATAATAATCTGAGCATGAACAAGGTGATTTCAAAAAGATGTTTGGTGAATACTTGGCATCCAGCAAATCAGCGGTTTTTCAAACTTTTTATAACTGGTACGGTCTCAGTTAATACCAGGATTACCAGATATTTCAAAACACTATTTATGACAGAACTTGCCTTTTTGTGTTGTATCATATATACGCACACCTTATCCATCGGATACCACATGATTGCTTGAAGAACATTGGTAGAATTATGTGTCCTAGTTTTACTCGTTTTAGGTTGAAAACTCCAGAAAATTCCCCATGTTTGGAATTTTATGTGGGAGAATCAGCCGTTTCTCACCTCAAACCCAATATGGTTGCCTTACGTGTAAGCCTTGGAAGCACACAGTAATACAGCCCATTACCAGTTATGTTCCTGGAACTTACCAGGTACTTTCACAGAACTTTCCTTTACCTGACAAGTTCCATAAAGGTACCAGCTAAATCCTAGGAAATTAGTAGCTATATTATGGCGAACAACCAACTTTGAATTAGCTGCAATAAAAAGCACATCTTTCACACACAAGACTAGAAAGCATCATTTCAGTGACATGTACTGCAGTGATTGAAATTACAAAGTGCAGAGAAATATAATGTCAGTAATCTATTATAATTTTGGGTAAAATTGGGGTAAAAATATGCACATAAAGAATCAGATGGAAAATTCAGAATTGGAATATGAACAGATTTATAACAATTAAAGTTCTGAAGAAGATCATGTCATCATCGCTGTTTGCTTCGGCCTTACCATCGCCTGACAGAATCTGTCGTCGGAGTCAAACTTTGGCATAGACACGAAATGTTTGATCCTTTTGGAAATCAAAATTCATAATCCATGTAAAAATCTGACAAAATTATTCTGCTTGTTTCTTTTGATGTCATCAACCAAAACTCAAACAATGCGGGAATACCGCAACTGAAAATATTTTTGTGAACCCTGCAGTCGAAATATAATGCTTCATTATGTAACTGTGTTTTTATTGTCAGTGAATATTTGTTAAAGGGGCAGTATTATGTAAAATCGACGTTTTTGAGCTTTACATCGTGTTATAATGTTATTCCTTATCAAAAACATACCTGGAATGTTGCCTTGATTCTTTCATGACTGTTTGAGAAATCCTTTAATCTCCAGTGGCAGCCATTTCAGCTGTGGCCAAACGCCCTGGGTGGATACAGCTCCACCTTCGAGATACAGCTCCTCCTTGGAGATGCAGTTTCCAGGCTTCCAAGCTTCTACCTAACAAAGCACCCCTCCCCCGCGACTTCCCCACTCAGCTCCTTCAGACAAGCCAGCAGCAATTAGCAACACTGGTGGAAACAGCGCATTTGCTGAGCTCATTATATGAGCTACTTCTCAGTTAAAACGCTGTTAAAAATGTTACAGGGTTAATAGGGACCAATGTTGTGATGGACTTCCTGAAGGCGAGTTTCAGAAAGAGCAGGAGTTTTTAAGAGACAGAGGCCCAATTTCAAGGAGTTAAATTACGAAGTCAAATTTCTTTTAAGTCATATTTGATATATACAGCATTTTTTTTAAACAACTTAAGGTAACATAGTTACTTGATTGTGCTATAAAATGGCACTATGTCTAATACATAATACTGCACCTTTAAGAGAAATATGTACTCTATCATATCATCTCTAAAACTTTTGCAAACAGTTTTAAAGCTTTATAAACTTTTTAAATGTACAAGTAAAGTTAAAAGTTGAATAAAACTTTTATTATAATATATTAAACAGAACTGCATCAAAAAATTAAAATACAAAAAAAACAGAGGACCAATTTAAAATGTAAGGAAGCAAATGAAGAAACAACAACAAAAATTTAAATGGAGCTGGATCTAATAGATGAAATTAATAACCATAGTACAAGTTTCAAACTGTCTGGTATAAAATAATGGTGGCTGAGTTACAATAAAATACTGTTTATTGAAGTCTAATCCATTCGTGATGCTACAAAGGATAATTTAGGCGCACAGTAAAACCTTTTCCTCAACATAAGAAGATTTAAAGAGAAAATATTACAGAAGTTTCAGCTGACATCATTTATTCAATTTCTGAACAAACTGAACCGAGACATCTTGAACCTCTACTCCACCACATGATAAACGGTTACACAAACAAACAAACAACAAACAAAAAAAAAAAATCCCAAAAAGAAAAAGCAACACTCAGTTTGAGAAGAAAGTCACCATCCATGATGATAGACTTAGGTTTTTCCTAAATGTTTGTTTTTCATGGGAATGTCCACTTCTCATATTCTTGCTTTCCTGAGTTTCTTCGGGTCAGAACAGGTTGTGCGTGTTAGCGTGCGTTTAGAGTGCGTGGGGTTTAAAGGTCATTCCTCCTTCGAGTTCTCTGACAGTCCATATTTCTGCTCCAACACGTCAAGCGTGGCAGAAAGGGCACTGAAAACAGAATTAGGGTCATTTCTTGTTCAACACACCAAGTCCACTACAGAGTGAGCGTGGGAGGTTTTGGGGAGAGGGGGACGGCGATGGAGCTCAGAGTCAGAGAGGCGAAAATAAACACAATGTGACGAGCTGCCTCTGTGGTATTTAATCCCAGCTTGCAGGCATTTGTGGGGAGCCTGTGGTAAGCTGAGGTTGTGTGTTATCCGACTAATTAATGCCAAACAGCTGATTAAAGTATGCCCTTAACTTTAAGAAAATTCATAATTAGAACAGATTTTTCACTGATACATTGTCATGATGTTATAGTGTATTTTTATAAGAAAATTAAATGAGCTCCACTGTAAAATTCACACATCTGACTGAAGCCAGTTTGCTTAGCTTAAAACTTTAAACATCTGTTTTACAACGTTAGACCATACTCAAGCGATCACAGTTTACTTTCATGAATAGCAAAGAAGGATGTGTTTGGGGATCCAGAAATTATTATTACCTCAAAGAATATCAGAGAATTCCCACTTATTCTAGTGCTAGAAATCAGTGCTCGGGACATTTATTGGCACGCCTGGTAAAAATGTGTAAAAAGCCTTCAAATATGGCAGTAGCATGTTCTCACACTGGTAAAATAGAAAACTTTAATTTGAATATTCACTTACAGAAAAACAAAAATAAATTGTTATCAACAATGACACAATTATAGGTACCACTGCCTCAATTTTGTACTTTGTACATCCTTTTGCCAACAGGAAAGCACCTAGTCTTCTCCTATAACATTTCAAGGGTAGTTTAGGATTTCTGCCTGTGTGAACAATACTTCAAACAGCAGTACCTGGGCAAAAAAAACTGTCTGAACTTACCAGCCTGGTCTGATGACTCGGTATTTACCAAGTACCGAGAGATCAACCACAGTTGACCCCTGCCGGGTCTGGTCTCCTATTGGTCCTCCATCCACCACCACGGCTAGTTTTGACCAGAGCTCCTGAAATTCCTTTATCAGGGAAACAGCCATATTCAGCTTACCAAACGCCACATATGCTTCAGGGAAAAAAAAAAAAAAAAAAGTTGTTTCTGAGACTTACATGTACTTCCACTGTGCTTGTCGACGAGCTGATGTTGGCGCTTGTCAGTGCCAGTGGTTCCCCACACATCTGGCAA